>OX451739.1:1000341150-1001031425 GCA_948472305.1 Vicia faba
TGCCCAAGCCGCCTTTTCAGGTTTTCGACTTGCCGGGTGTACAGATTTTTTTTCATTTTCATCCCTTCATTTTGCCCGAACCCTTTTGGTTCGACGGGAAGCCCTAACTTTTGCCTAGACATGTCAGCCTAGCGGGTCTTTTTTCATGCGTAGTACTTCTTAACTATGTCTGCATTGGCGGGGTGAGGAAGGTCGTCACCATCCATGTTGGTCAATATCATTGCTCCTCCTGAGAACACATGCTTAACCACAAATGGCCCTTCGTACGTAGGGGTCCATTTGCCCCTTGGATCACTCTGAGGAAGGATGATTCGCTTGATCACCAGATCCCCGACTTGATATTCCTGTGGTCTGACCTTTTTGTTAAATGCCCTGATCATTCGCTTCTGATACGTCTGACCATGGCAGATAGCAGCAAGTCTCTTTTCGTCAATAAGGTTGAGTTGATCAAGTCGTGTCTGGATCCAATCATCTTCGCTCAGATTTGCATCCTTCATTATCCGGAGAGAAGGAATTTGTACTTCGATCGGCAAGACTGCCTCCATGCCATAAACCAGAGAGAAAGGAGTTGCCCCAGTTGACGTCCTAGCTGAAGTACGATACCCATGCAGAGCGAACGGTAACATCTCGTGCCAATCTTTATACATTACTGTCATCTTCTGCACGATCTTCTTGATGTTCTTATTTGCTGCTTCTACAGCCCCATTCATCTTCGGTCTGTAAGGAGAAGAATTGTGGTGCTGTATCTTGAACTGTTCGCAAAGCTCGGCGATCATCTTATTGTTTAGATTGGTACCGTTGTCTGTAATAATCCGCTCAGGGACGCCGTACCGACAGATCAGGTTGTGCCGAATGAACCGTGCCACAACAGTCTTGGTTACCGTAGCATAGGATGCTGCCTCAACCCACTTCGTGAAATAATCAATTGCCACTAGGATGAAGCGATGTCCATTGGATGCCGTAGGTTTTATCTCGCCAATCATGTCTATGCCCCACATTGCAAATGGCCAAGGCGCAGTCAGAACATTCAGGGGAACCGGAGGAACATGCACCTTGTCTGCGTAGATCTGGCATTTATGGCATGTCCTAGAATGTTGGTAGCAATCAGCTTCCATGGTGGACCAGTAATACCCTGCCCGTAGGATCTTCTTTGCCATTGTATGTCCACTGGAGTGTGTACCAAAGGTCCCGTCATGTAGCTCTTCCATGATTCTTTCTGCTTCAGGCTTATCTACACAACGCAGTAGGGTTGAATCCTGGTTTCGCTTGTACAAGATGCCATTGCTGAGAAAGAACTTGGCTGCAAACCTCCTCAGGAACTTCTTATCATTGACAGATGCTCCTTCAGGGTATTCCTGAGCTTCCAGATATCTCTTCACTTCGTGGTACCAAGGCTTATCAGTCACCAATTCAGTTTCAAGATCACAACAGTATGCCGGTTCGTCCAGTTTCCAGATGGTGATCCGGGGAGCTTCGTTGTCCCATTTAACCTTGAACATTGAAGACATTGTAGCTAACGCGTCCGCCAGCTGATTCTCTTCTCTTGGAAAGTGCTCAAATGTTATCTCTGTGAAATGGAGGATCAGGGCCAACACACATTCTCTGTAAGGAATCAGATTTGGATGTTTCGTATCCCACTCTCCTTTGATCTGATTGATCACGAGAGCGGAATCTCCGAAGACACTCAGAAATTTGATCCTCAGGTCGATCGCAGCTTGAAGACCCATAATACACGCTTCATACTCCGCCATGTTGTTGGTACAGTTGAAACACAGTCGGGCGGTGAGTGGAGTATGAGTACCTTGTGGAGATACGATTATGGCGCCGATACCATTTCCCAAAGCATTGGAGGCTCCGTCAAAGTGCATAGACCATCGGGATCCTGGTTCAGGTCCTTCATCCGGTCCAGGTATTTCACAGTCAGTTACTATCATAATGCTTTCATCTGGAAACTCGAAGTTCATTGATTGGTAGTCATCCACAGCTTGATGTGCTAGGTGATCTGCCAATACACTTCCCTTGATGGCTTTTTGGGTCGTGTACTGAATGTCGTATTCTGTCAAGATCATCTGCCATCTTGCAATTCTCCCAGACAGAGCGGGCTTTTCGAATATGTACTTTATAGGATCCATTTTTGAGATTAACAAGGTAGTGTGAGTCAGCATATACTGTCTCAGCCGGCGAGCAGCCCATACCAAAGCGCAGCAAGTTTTCTCAAGCAGTGAGTATCGGGTCTCACAGTCGGTAAACTTTTTGCTAAGGTAATAAATGGCATGCTCTTTTCGGCCAGACTCGTCATGCTGCCCCAGCACACACCCCATTGCATTATCAAGCACTGTCAGGTAAAGTATCAAAGGTCTCCCTTCAACTGGTGGCATAAGGATGGGTGGTTCTTGGAGATATTCTTTGATTCTGTCAAAAGCAGCCTGGCATTCATCATTCCAACGTACTACCTGATCTTTCTTCAGCAGCTTGAAGATTGGTTCACAGGTAGCAGTTAAATGTGAGATGAACCGAGCGATGTAATTCATACGTCCTAGAAAGCCTCTGACTTCCTTCTCTGTCTTAGGAACCGGCATCTCTTGAATAGCTTTGACCTTAGCAGGGTCCACTTGAATTCCCTTGTCACTGACCACAAAGCCTAGCAACTTCCCAGATCTTACCCCGAAGGTGCACTTGTTCGGGTTCAATCTCAGCCTGTACAGTTTCAACCGGTCAAACAATTTCTGCAGATGATCTAGATGCTCTTCCTCAGTTTGGGACCTAGCGATCATGTCGTCCACGTACACTTCGATCTCATGATGGATCATATCATGAAATAAGGTAACCATGGCACGTTGGTAGGTTGCCCCAGCATTCTTTAACCCGAACGACATGACCTTGTAGCAGAAGGTGCCCCACTGAGTAACAAAGGTAGTCTTTTCCATGTCTTCAGGTGCCATCTTGATCTGATTGTAGCCTGAAAAGCCATCCATGAAAGAGAACACTTTGTGCTGAGCTGTATTATCAACAAGGACATCAATGTGAGGTAAAGGGAAGTCATCTTTGGGGCTGGCCCTGTTCAGATCCCTGTAATCAACACACATCCTGACCTTACCGTCCTTCTTAGGTACCGGCACCACGTTAGCAACCCACTGAGGGTAAGAAGTCACTGCAAGAAACCCGACATCAAACTGCTTCATAACCTCGGCTTTAATCTTCTCAGACATCTCTGGACGCATCCGACGAACCTTTTGCTTAACCGGAGGGAAATCTTCTTTAGTTGGTAAATGATGGACCACAATGTCGGTATCTAATCCGGGCATATCTTCGTAGGACCAGGCAAAGATTTCCTTATAGTCATGCAGCATCTGAATCAACCGTTGCTTCACGCTGAGCTCTAGGTGGGCACCAATCTTCACCTCTTTCTTGTCTTCCTCCGTACCCAAGTTTATTATTTCCACTGGCTCTTCATGGGGTTGAATTGCCCTCTCTTCCTGTTGTAACAGTCTTGCAAGTTCACCAGGCACTTCGCAATCATCTTCACCTTCGTCGGCGGCTAAGTTGATCGGATTTTCGAAGTCATAACTGGCAGTAGCAGAGTCGTTACCAGTGAGATCCAGAGTGGATTGAAACCTGTATGAGTGAGTGTGTGTGTAAATACAGCTGTTTTGCAATATGTAAAGAAAGGAAAGAAAAGGAGCGCAAAATTTGAAATGTGAAAAACGTCCAATGCTTTTATTCATGATATATGATAGTGACAAACAAAAAGCCCTCATAAATAAAACCACGGTGCCCCGGGTAAGACACCGGGCCATATAGTCTCAAATTATTGTTTATTACAAATCAAAAACAAAGAAATTCATTACTGGGGAACAAAAGTTATGGGAGTAAAATCCTTAGCAGTCCAATTGGTCAATCCACCGTCGGCCGTTGGGTAGATCCAGCTATCGAACTCTGACTCTCCCACTTCATCTTCCTCTCCAATAGCATTCACTCCATGCTGAGTGATGAGCAACGGAGGTCTTCCAATTCTTGCCTTGCGCACCGCTTTCTGAGCTTCCGTGGTGAAACCCAGCCCAAACTTGTTAGTCTTAGGAGTAAGATCAGGGAGCTTGCCCCAATTTGCACATTCACCTTTTTCGATCACAGCCCGGGCGTCCTTTAAGGAGGCCATCTTCATAGGAAAAACCTCTTCATCTTCTGCTGTTGCCAAGGTTGGTGGTACCTCCTCAAAATGTTGAAAGGGGGTTTCAATGAACTCCCCATCCATTTCCACGTATCTGAAAGAGTTGAGGTGGCTGACCATGTATTCCTCCTCCCCTTGCACTGTTACGATCCTCCCCCTGACCGGGTATTTGAGCTTTTGATGCAATGTAGAAGTCACCGCTCCAGCCTTGTGGATCCATGGGCGACCCAGCAAACAAGAATAGGACGGATGGATATCCATCACATAGAACTTTGAATCGAATACCTGTGACCCAACCCTGATTGGGATGTCCACTTCACCATGCACCATTCTTTTGGACCCGTCAAAGGCCCGGACAACAATGCTACTTGGTTTGAGCTCTAGACCCTCACAATCCAGCCTATCCAGAGCCTTCTTGGGCAGCACATTTAATGAGGAACCTGTGTCAACCAGCACATGAGCAAGAGTAGTGCCCCTGCATTCAATAGAGACATGCAGGGCATCATTATGGTTCTTCCCCTTTGCTGTCAGATCGGCATCAGAGAAACCCAGGCCATTATCAGCAGTTAGGTTGGCCACACAATCGGTGAACTGGTCAGCAGTCGTATCTTGGGGTACGTGGGCAGTCTTTAAGAAAGCAATCAGAGCCTTTGCATGGGCCTCTGAACACAGCAGCAGTGACAACATGGAGATTTTAGAGGGGGTGTGCCCCAGTTGTTCCACAACATTGAAATCACTTTTCTTTATTATCTTGAGAATTTCTTCCATTTCCTGCTTGGAAGCCTCAACAATGGTCTTTGGTGCCTCCGTCCTGGCAGGCATATCAGCAGCAATTCCCTTGCCCCGAGTATCAGATGACTCAGCAGCAGGGGTGGATACTTGGTCAGAAGGAGAAACAGGCACTCTGGCAGGTGTAAAGATCAAAGGCCTATGAATTGCTGGAGGAGCAATGTCTGGCGAGAACAGTCTTCCACTACGAGTGACCTTAGCAGGCCCGGTGATGTTGGAGACACCAGTATCAATGTTGCACTCTTGTTTCACACCCAGAACATAAACATCCGCCCCATAGTGCCATGGGACAGCCTTATCAGATTTGTAGGGTATAGGCCCCGGAACAGTAATGGTGATGGGAACATTCTTGTGAACTGACAAAACTTGTATAGGCTTCTTTGAAGGAGCCTCGGAATAGTTGTTAAAGATGGTAACGATTGACACTTCTTCAACAGGAGCAGCAGGAACAACAGTCTTTTCAAACAAAATCTCTCTATTATCTATCAGGTTTTGGATGCCTGACTTCAACAGAGAACAACCAGCAGGGGAAGCAACACATAGAGGGCAACTTTCGCTACATCCCGGAAATAAACCGGCTAGCAACAGATTCCTCTTGACCATCAGCAACGGAGTAGCAACATCATCCACCGAAGCTACATACAAATTCTCCTCAACAGCGTTCACTCCATGCTGGGGCATGGGAGCATTTACAACATTCGGCCTCTCGGGCGCCTCAAACTGTATCTCCTTGGCATCAATGAGGTCTTGAACCTTATTCCTTAGGGCCCAACAGTCATCTGTGTTATGCCCCGGGCTATCAGAGTGATAAGCACAGCGAGCATTTGGATTGAACTTGGGGGATGCAGTATTGGGAAACTTTGGAGCCTCCTTGACAGTCACTAAATTGGTGGATAGAAACTGTGGCAGGATCTGTGATAAGGTCATGCTTAATCGAGTAAACTCTCTCCGGGGTCTCTCAAACTTTTGAGGATTAGTTGGCCGAGGAGCGGCAGCAGGTTTGGCAATCATTACCGCACTGACAGATTGGCGGTGTTCAGGTCGCTCTGTTCTCCGGGAGTTATATACAGCACTAGCCTCCTTTTTGAAAGGCTTCTTCTCAGTACTGGAGGAGGCAACTTTCTGTATCTTCCCCGATTTTATACCGGCCTCGATCCTTTCACCAGTCAGGATCAGATCAGTAAACCCAGCAGAGGAATTACCAATAAGATGATTGAAAAATGGACCAGATAGGGTCCCCAAGAACATATCTACCAGCTCCCGATCCGTCAATGGTGGTTGCACCCTGCCAGCCAGGTCTCTCCATTTCTGAGCATACTCCTTAAAACCTTCACCCGACCCTAGCGACATACCCTGGAGCTGGGTACGCGTAGGAGCGAGGTCGGCATTATACTGATACTGCTTGTAAAAAGCAGTGGCCAGATCCTCCCAGTTACGAATGCTGATTCCATCTAGTTGATAGAACCAATCGAGGTGAGTCCCTGAAAGACTCTCCTGGAAGAAGTGGATCCAAAGGTTCTTGTCTGCTGTGTAAGGCTGGATCTTCCTTACATAAGAACGGAGGTGCATCTTGGGACAGGAAGCCCCATCATACTTCACGAAGGCAGGTGTTTTGAACTTGTGCGGGATCACCACTCCAGTAGATAACCCTAAGTCTCCGAAATCCAATCCAGGTACCCGTTGAACTTCCACAGCCTTTAATCTGTCTTCCAGCTGTTTGTACCGGTCTTCAGCAGGAGGGTACTGGTCGTCATTGAAGTCTGTTTCAGTATCAGAGCCCACAGGAGTAGTGACCTCTCTTTCATGGTGACTACCTTCTGTCACAGATGGAGGAGTCCTATCAGCTTCAACAACCAAAGTGTTCCCGAGTCTGCGCCCAGTGTTAAATAGCACAGTCCTCCTCTTCTTCCTAGTCTTCTTCAACAGCATGGTCTTTAACTCTTGTTGACCCTGAGACAAGCCCTTGATCAGCTCCTGAAATTGGGCGTTTTGCGCCTGAAACTGGACGTTCTGCGCCTGAAGAGCCTTGATAGCCGCATCAGTTGATGATTCAGGAGGGTTCATGATGCTGAAATAAACAGCGAAGAACGGTAAACAACCTGAAAAGAAGAGTATTTATGATGCACATGATGAATGATATGTGTTTATGCAATGCATTCAAGAGTTCGAAAATTCAAGTTTGTTGTAGACCAAAAGGAACACACTTTATTATTAAGAAAATCATTGTTTTAATACATCAAAGCCTCATGGGCAAAAGTACAAAAAAGATCAAATCACATCCAAAATATGTTGCGCATCTTCTTTGGAGCTATGTAAGTGTTGAGACTCCTTTCCTCGTGCAACAGGCGGGTGAGCTCCAAGACCTTCTTTTCACTGGCATGCAAACTAGTCTCAAGAGAATTCCGCTCTTCCTTAAGCTGGATCCAGCTCTTCTGCATCTCTTCCCAGGATGTGGGCATATCAGGGTGCTGAATAACATGAGACACCTCTCCTTCCAAGGCAGGCTCTTTGATTACTGGAAGCATGTGAGGATAAGGCATCACTAACTTCTGAGAACGGGCTCGTACCCACTTGAGGTAAGGCTCCAAAGGGATGGAGTTCCTGTGCCCCAGTGTCTTGCTGTCTATCCTACTAGGCATCCTCCAAGCTCTGATAAATCTCTGGCGAAGTCCTTGAGTATCGTTGTCGAAGTCAAAAACTATGTCAGGAATCAACATGTCATGAGGACCATCTCTCCGAGCATAACCAAATTGTCTCCAAGCCAGGCATGGACTATAAGTAATACCCCCTCTGGTTCCAAGTAAAGGAACATTAGGATACTCTCCGCAACGATCAATGATAGTGACATCTTCTCTGGACCTAGGGCACCAATGTATATCTGCATGTGTAAGAGTCATCAACCGTTGTGACCATCTCAAACCCCGCTCGTTCTTCAGGACTGATTGTGGAAGGTGCGAAATAAACCACTTTCCTAGGAGAGGAGTGCAACACATTAGGACACCTCTTTTTCTCATGGTTCGAGTGTAACATGAGTGAAGGAGGTCCCCTAGCAACGTAGGTATAGGATTCCTGGACATAAAGATCTGGACAGCACTGATATCAATGAGATGATCTGGGTTAGGGAACAACACCAAACCATAAACAAGGAGGGCCACAACCTCTTCAAAAGCTTGTAAGTCAAGGGAGTTCCAACAATCATAGGCCTTTTCAAACAGAAACCTGGCTAAGAACCCTTTGATACCACTTCTAACTTCCCAATGTCCCTTGAGGTCAGATGATTGTAGGTGCAGGGCTTTAGCAATCTCTTCAAGCTTAGGTTCTTTTTCTGTACCGTTGAAGGGTAGCTGATCAAGGATAGGGATCTTCAGGAGTCGGGAGAACTCCTCCAATGTAGGTACCAACTGATAGTCCAAGAAGGTGAAACAGTGATGCAGAGGGTCAAAGAATTGGAACAGGACTTTTATCATATCTTCCTCAATGTTGGTGTTGACCAAGCTGATGAGGCTTCCATGCCTTTCACTGAATGAAGAGTTCTCAGGAATTCTGGATATAAGCTCCTTAAGCTGAGGAGGGATCTTTACAAGACTGATTGGAATTGTCTTTCTACGAACAGTTTCCATGTCCTACAAAACAAGAACAAAGATGAAAATTCGAACCCCTGAAATGGTTAGTTAATGCATATGATGCTGGATGATGTCATGATGCTATGATTAAACACAGATATTTACAAAGACAAACATGCAAGGCACACAAGGCACACAAGACAGGCCCTTAAAGTTTAAGGCCAGCATGGGGTCTGGGTAGTACCCTCTTGAAGTTGGTGGGTTCAACCTGTCCTAATCAAAGTAACCGGGTTCTAAGGTTCCCAATATCACGGGATTGCTTTCATTGTTTATCGTTTCGATTTAGCCACTGAACTGGCGACCGAAATATTCCAGGAAAGCAACCCTCAATTGAGTGTAGTATCGAGTATCAACCAACCTCGGACTGCACCAAAGTCAGTTATCTCACTACCCTAAAGAGGCCAAGGTTGTTCAATTAAGGTTCCTAAGGTCTGTTGATGCTTCATGACACCACATGGAGGCCCCGTACTCTCCTTGACTGACTCAAGGGTTACCGGTACACACCAAAGTGCCACATCAACGTAGCAGACTGCTTCAACCATGTCGGTATACCCCGCACAGTTCCCTCACAGCCTTGTTGCTACTTTCTAAGAAGGTATTCCCCAGATCCGGGTTAGGATCTATAGAACTCCCAAGACAGTACCCACAATTTAAAGCAAACAAGTCAAAGCAATTGAAAACACAGTGATCTTAGTCCTAAGGTACACCTCACTTTAAAGATATCCCCAGCAGAGTCGCCAGTTCTGTGATCGGTGGATCTGGAACTGACTGTTTTAAAGCTGGTTCGTGAAATGTCGCGGAAGCAAGAGTCGCCACCGTCTTTTATTTTCTCCAAATGGAAAGGACAAAAGCACAGAAAAATTCCTTAAAGAGATCGCTCTCGGTTCGGGAGGTAGGTTATAGAAAGGGAAGGTGTTAGCACCCTTTCTATCCATGGTTATCCATGGGCTCTTAGGTACTTGCTCAATGTGTTTTCAAAATGTGTGCTTGCTTTTCAATGTGGGTTTCAAAAAATATTCTTTGAAAAGTTTCAGTTCAACTCGTGCGTCAGAGTGTTTTGAAAAGTTTGTTTTGAAAGTTTTTTGAAAGTGTGTTGGTGTGAAAAGAGTTTGAATTTTGTTTTGGAGAGAGCAAGTACCTACGAGAACCTACCTACCCTAAGGAATTCGTCGGTGTAAATGTCCTTTAAAGTAGTGCCATCCCACCATTGAGAGGTAGGTAGCACCACCGTTGGAGGTGTTCGGGTCAATTCGATTTTAGGGACATGGTGATCACCGGAGCAATGGGAAGACACCTTAGAAGCTACCCTCATGCCAGGTTCCCGGATCATGAGGACTTACTAAGACGTTTTCTACTCGACGACCACCTTTCGAAAGGCAACAGTGAGGCGTACCTAGGGGTGGTGTGTGCGAATTGTGTGTCATTTTCAGTTTATTGTTTGTCTTGTCATGCATTGGTGATCTAACGATTTGATTTTATTTTTGGGCATTCATTCTTTCATGCATATGTATTAACAGTTATATACTTGCGAGAAAAATAAATCTAGACTATTACAACCGGCGCGGGTCCACATCGCCAAAAAACCGAACCCGATTTGACTGAAAGTAAATAAAGCGAATAAATAAAGTGCAAGAAATAAATCTAAACTTATTACAAGGCTTTGGGGCATATACAGAGGTATTTAAACAATATAAGACAAATGCGCGAAATAAAAAGATTAAACAAAATTAGGGCGTTGGACCCTTTTACAAATAATTAAAAATTAATCAAGGAAATTAAAAATTAAAAATTAGATGAAAAATAATATTTTTGTGTTTTTTAGATTTGAAAGAAAAAAAAAAAAAGAAAAGTCAATTAAAATTAAAATCCTAGTTCTAATGTTTTTTAAGTTTATTATGAAAAAAAAGATTTAATTTCTAGCCTAATTAAATTCTAAACTAATTTATATACAATTTTTGATTTATAGAAAATAAATAATAAATAATAATATAGTGAGGAAGAAAGGAAAAGGATATGAAAAATTAATAATTACCCTAATTCTACATTTTTTGGATTTTTATTATGAAAAAAGAATTAAAATTAAAATTAAAACCTAATTAAGCTAAATGAGTTACATTTTAATTTATTAAAAAAAAGAATCAAAATTAATTATATTTTTTTTTGTCCTTTCTGTATTTTTAATGTTTTTATATTTTTTGTAAGAATTAATTAAATCAGAAAATAAAACACAAAAAATAATAGAATATAAAGAAAATTAGAAAAAAGAAAAAAAAGATATAACCAGGGAGGTGTGGATTTGAAATTTGGAGGTGCAAGCCTGAAAAGCCTGGCCCATTTGCTGGCAATTTGTTGACTTTTGAAATCATATGCACACCTGTTGACTTGTCCTCATGGTATACCTTCAAGCTGGACCCTTGATCAGGTCCCCTGGGACACGTGGATAATGCCTCTTGAATGTGCATGGTGAGTCCTTATGTGGGCGCTGCATGGAACCTTGAAATGAAAAATAATATGAGAAATTGCAAGACCTGGGACTTGAACCCAGGTCATTGTGATTACATGCGCGTGTCTTGGCCAGCTGAGCCACTTGAATTCTTTTAACATAATATAGTTAATAAACAATATAAAATAAAACCAACGCATAAAGATTACACGCGCGCAAATTTAAACTGACGAATGACAGCGTGCCACATCTTCATCTTCTTCACGTCCCTGTAAACAAAATACATTGGCAACGGTTTTGAAGCGCTGCATTAGATAAGCTACAAAAAAATAGCGAATAGCTCGTTTCCTAATATAAATTAGGCGCGAGCATCTCATTCTCTTCGTCCAGATGCCAGGAATGCAATGGTCATGGTCTTGAGGGCCAATTTTGCAGTATGGTGAAAACCCTAAAATCAAAACTTGAAAACCCTAGAATGTGGGCATGGCAGATTCGCGTAGGATGAACAAAAATGCAATTAAATATAATGAACAGCTTGGAAACTTTGTGAGGAACATAAACATGTGATTAAAAATGCAAAAGGATGCTTAGAATCAAGAACACGAATTAAAAAATTCTTCTGTACAGTTTGGATGGTAGCTACCGTTTCTAGGAGTTTTGATTGATGTTATGAATTGGGATACGTTCAGAATTGTCTCAGGAAGCTATTGGTACAAAAATTATGGCTTGAAAGGATCCCTAGCTTTGATTTCAGATTTGCAATATATGTCCAAATTTTCAAAGTTCCAATGGCTTTTTCAGCGAGCTTTTTGCTATGTTCTAGGTAGGGTTGGACTCAGTGATCATCATAGAATTGAATAGGCTTGCTAACTCTCCTTAATTCATGCTTGTTAGAGAATTGGCCTTAGGGTTTGTCCATTAACCATTTTTTCCTAATTTCTAGCCAAAACCTAGACCTAGTGTGTAAATGAACCTTGGCCTGATTTTTGAGTTGGTTCATGATACATAGAACTTGTCCAAGTTCATATGACACCATTTCATTGATTTTTAAATTTTATTTGAGTTTTCAATGAATTAAAATGAATTAAATCATCAAAAATTAAATAAAATAAAAAAGTCAACATTTGGTCTTGAAATCAACCATGGGCCACGTGTGTGGCATGACAAGGATGAACAAAGTGAGAAAAATGGGGCCCTTTTGTCAAAATTGGATTTTCAAGGATAGTTGACTTTTGCCATTTCACAAAAATTTCCCAACTTCTACAAGGCATAACTTGCTCAATTTTTAAGCTTTTCACATGTTCTTGGACATTTTGGAAAGGTCTTTGAGTCCTTTAACCAATGCCTTTGGTCCCATGTCATTTTGATTTACCAATCTCAAGTTATGGCTTTTGACTTAAAGTCCCTTTTTGTTGACTTTTGAAAATGACCTGTAATGTTGAAATTGATAACTTTTTGTGAGAGCATTTCTTGGACTTGAAGTATGAAGATGAGTTGTAGGAAATGTCTTTCTCTTCAAAATGAGCTTTGGATGGAATTTTTCTGATAATCCATGTGAAAGTTATGCCCTGGTCAATTTCAGTTGACTTTTTCAGCTGTCCAAATATAGCAACTTTTGCATCTTTGATGATTTCTGAGCCAAATTTTGAGAATCATGATCAAGCATTGATCAAATGATGTTTGTGGCTTCAAAATGATATATTGACCAAAAAATTTGAACTTTTGACTGCCAAATGACCATTTTGCCCCTACAGTTGACTGTAGTGCAATTTAGGGTTTTGACTGTGCAATCTTGAGCTGAATGCCTTGAAACTTGATATGAGGATGCTTGACCATGTTTGTAAGCATATGAGACTTGATTGGGCCTTTGAACACTTCCTTTTCTTGATCAGACTCAAAACCCTAATTTGGACTGGATGGGAGACTGTTGCACTGCACAACCCTTGGGGACTTTTTTAGCTTGGCTTGGCAATTTCTTGAGGAATATGGGAGGGCAAATTTTGGGGTATAACATTATTTATGTTGATGATTTAAATATCATTGGAACTAATAGAGAAATTAAGGAAGCAAGAGATTACTTAAAGAAAGAATTTGAAATGAAAGATTTGGGATAAATTAGGTTTTGTCTTGGTTTATAAATTGTGTATACTAAAATGGTGTATCGGTACATCAATCAAATTATACAAAAAGGGTATTGAAAAGGTTTAACATGGACAAAGCAAACTCTTTAAGTACTCCAATAATGGATAGAACACTTAATGTTGACAATGATCCATTTAGACCTAAGGAAGCTAATGAAGAAGATCTTGACTCTGAAATACCATATATCAGTGTCATTGGGGCACTCATGTACCTTGTTAACTATACAAGACCTGATATAACTTTTGTAGTAAATTTAATAGCAAGATTTAGCTCATGTCCTACAAAAAGACATTGGAAAAGAATAAAGCATATATTTTGATATCTTCAAGGTACATCTGATCTTGGTTTGTTTTATTCTAACAATACAAAACCAGTTTTGCTTGGTTATGTGTTATTGCGGTATAGCGGCAAGCAAAAAGTAAAGTATTATTTTTACCGAGTGATATATGTTATATCGTATCGTGTTCACAGAGGTTGGTTATTGAATTGTTGTTCGACAAATCATTCATTAATGAGTTTGAGGTTTGAATGGTATAGAAAAGTATCAACAAAAAGTAAATGTAAATAAAAGTAAAAACTAAGGAAGAACTTATCAAGCCTGCATATAATCTACTCATCACAGACTTAAATCTATCGACCAGTTACATATAACCTAACAATACTCATCAATGTCACTACATATCACTCACAACCTAAGTCATTTCTAACCCAAATTGAGAGACCGACTGTATCACCAAGGAAATGATTTATCTACCTCTTCAACAACACATAAGACAACTAAGTAATCGCATTGACGATCTCTCAGCACAACACAACCACACAGAGGCATTAAGCTTTGATACCCAAGTAGATGTCAACTCTAAATCTATCTCTATAATTCAGAAACTAACAGATAATCATCCTAGATTAGAATCTAAGCAGTATATGTCTATAACAACTTAAATCCCCAGCACAAAGCAAAAATCCAGGACAACAATCAATAAATATTTGTAAAGCAAGCTTTATATAACGACATGGGCGACAAATATACATAAGTTCAAAGTAAAATATATACTAAACCCAACACAAGAGAAATACATAGAGATGAGAAAAGATAAACCATAAATCTTTCAGTTTGTCAGCTCCGGTCAATGCGAAATCCACCTTCAATCATCCATAAATAAAGCCCTAGTGTTGTTATCTAAGCTAATCCACTACAAAAATGAAGTTAATGGAATTGGGAGAATAAAAATCACCCCCAAAACCATCACCATTCAAATTAAATGAAAAGGAAATATAAAGAAAATGTTGTTCCGCACGCATCGCTTGACGACACAAACACATCGCCCAACGATGGCTTCTATATACTTGGCCCAGACTGCGCCACGTCCTCAACTGAAACAAATATCTAACGTCGCCCGACGACACACTGCATCGGCCGACGACTCTCTTTATTTCCGCCTGGCGACCTAGATGTGAAGCAAGGCAAAGGCAATATCAAAATTGGTCTTCTCGCCTACTGTCGCCCGACGATAAAAATTTCGCCTGGAAATACATGACAGCTCCAACAACTTTTGTTGCTTTCTTTGCACAACTTCACATGGCCTTCAATCTTGGCCTTATTCCTTTATTGATCTAAAAATGCATCTTGGAGATTTTATTCCTCATTGCTGCAACCATGCTCAAATACCTACGAAACATATACAAAACTAATCAAACGATACAATATGTACACAAAATACAATTAAACGTGTTTACAACAAAAAAATTGGGTTATTTAACTGATATTAACAACAAAGAGTCGATAAGTGCAACAAAAAGTATATAAAATAACTACACTTTTGCACTTATCATTATGCAGATGCAGGATACTTGTCAGATCCACATAATGCTATATTACATACTAGATATATATTTACATATGGTAACACTGCAATATCATGGAGACCGCAAAAGAAAACACTTGTAGCAACTTCTTCAAATTATGCTGAAGTAATTGCCCTTCATGAAGCAAGCAAAGAGTGTAGATGGTTACAATCGGTAACTCGACATATTCAAGGAGCGTCTGGTTTACCAATTGATAATAATCTAACAATTCTGTATGAAGACAATGTTGCATGTGTTACCCAAATGAAAGAAGTCTACATAAAAAGTGACAGAACCAAGCATATGCCTCCCAAGTTTTTCTCATTCACACAAGAACTTGAAAGAAATAAAGAGATTAATATTCAGTATATTCGTTTATGTGATAATGTGGTAGATCTAATTACAAAGCACTTCCTACATCGGTTTTCAAGAAGCATGTGCAAAATATTGGAATGCGACATCTTAGAGATCTTTAAAGAAGAACTAATTATGTTTTGTTGAGGGGGAACATAATATTGTACTCTTTTTCCCTTATTAAGGTTTTTTTTTCAATGAATTTTTTCTTATAAGATTTTTAATGAGGAAACGTATGTTCCCATATGATTCTACTCAACAAGACTTCAATAGAGTACTATGATAGAAATTTCAAAGGGATGGTGTTATAATAATTAAGATTATTATTATATTTGAAATATCTATCTTAATAGTCAAATTTAGAATAGTAATGACAAATTATTGGTGATGTATAATTTATCAAAGATAGAATAGTAATACCAATTATTCACTTAGTATAATATTAATATTTCTACTAGTATAAATATCCTATTTGATAAATGTAAATGTTCACACCAAATTTTCTTTGAGTAAAAACAAGTTATACTCTCCCACATTTTCATCGTATCTCTCTCTTAAGTTAGATATATCACATAATGTTAATATAGTTCAATTAAGTTAAGTTTATAAATATTATCATAATATAATTCAAATATCTGTCTCTTCTCGATAGATCTAACATTCTTCTCATAATTTTCTTTTACAATTTTTAAAATTGGATCTAATTTTTTTATAATTAAAAACTCAAAACTGCTTCTTAAAATATATTCTTTGTAGTTTGTCTTTCATTATCTCACTATTACACTTGTTTATTATATAAAATTCTCTTCCCTTAATAATTTAGAATAAATATAAATTTGATAAAATACTACATAAATTTATATTATTTTAAATATTGGTTTGATTATCAATTCGAAAATATTATTAAATCAAAAGATCGATGTTTTAACCAAAAATATTATTAGTTGAACTATATGACTAACTCGAATAATATCTAATATAATTTTGAAAGAGAAATATTAGTTTATCGACTTTTTTGTGATTTTGATTGGTTTACATTGATAACCAACTTAGATTGATTATTCTTTCAGTTTTCAAATTGATCGATTTCAACATGATCAATGGTTGTTATTGTTTGGGGAAGACACACTACTTATCCACCTAAAACCTTAAGGTGATAGATGAGTGGGTTCTCCCACTTATCCAATGTGGGACTATTTCTCAACTTACTTACATTTGCTATATTCTCATTTACTCACACTTCTTATATTATTCTCACACTTGCATTTCGATACAAGTCTTTCGGTCCCTTTCTCGAATCAAAGGCTCATGATACCATATTGGGGGAAGATACTAGGAGCATTGATACATAGTGTAAGACTAGACACCTTTGTAAAAGACACACTACTTATCCACCTAAAACCTTAAGGTGATAGGTGAGTGGGTTATTCCACTTATATATACTTAAGTCTTCACATTTCTATCTAATATAGTACTATTTCCTCACTTGCTTATACTTGTTATACTATTCCAACCGTTATAAATTACTATGGGATACGTGAAAATTTTGAGATGAGCCAAAATTGTCGGCATGATGAAGCAGCAAAGAAGTTGCCAAGAGGTGAGAAGCGATTCTTTGATAAAAGAATTTTAACAAACTTGCTTCTTTTTTCGTTTCCTCTTTATAAAATGCTTGTCTCTACTTTGCATATAGTTGTGGGGTTGAAATAAACATTATTAAATTGATTTGTGTTAACTAAAGGCCTAAAGTCCCATACTTAAAGTCTTAAACTGTTTCCAAATAACTGTTTGTTGATATTGAAAGGGCTCATAACAGATTTTGTAAAGTTAAAGTTAAATTAGCACTGATTTTTATATATACATTATTTTAAACGACAACATGGTTGCTTGTTCATTCATTTGAAATAAACATCATATCAAAAATATATTGGTCAATGAAATTGTTAGCTTACCAGCTACGTTTTATAGTAGGGGTTGAATCTAGCATTATTAAGTAAATTCGTATAGGTTAGTGAAGTTTTGGTGCATTGAAGTAAGATTCCAATAAGACGGATAGGAAATGAATAAGTAAGAGTAACATTTTATCATTCAAGTAGGTTAATGAGTGAAAAATAATACGAGAGTTAGTTATGGTTAGAACACATCTTAAGTATAGTATAAAACATAAATAATTATATACATCAATTATAAAGTAAATATACATGAAATTGAATTCTCTACCATCGTGATTTTGCTGCAATCATGTTGTCATAGAGTTTTTAACTGTTCGATCTTAATCACACGATTAAAGAAAAATAGATTTGATTTTATCAGAATAATTTATCTTAAATCAGAATTGTTTAATCTTAATCAGACGATTATCTGAGATTGAATATGTGAATGCCGTGTTTTCTGACTCCAAAAAACTAGAATTCAATATATATAATCAGAGTCCGATATACACATTGCCCTCAATATGCTTAGATTTGAAGTCAACCCCATATTTGGGTTTAAAACAAAGATTAAGAACAAAAATATTTGTAATAATTGATGATAATGCAGTTTTGTATATTTTCCATAATAGTAAAAAACAAAGGCTAATTGATAGTGTACTCATTGTGTTCATATGTGGCAATTATGCTTTCGTTGATAATGGCAAAGAATGGACCCTCTTTTCTTTTGAGAGAGAGATGATTTGAGTTATCCATCATTTACCCTCATGGGCACAACATTTACTCATTATGGAAAAGCTGCCATTATTCCATTTTCACTCATTTTTTCACTAAAATTTCTTCACATTAGAATTTAAAACTCCCTCTATGCTATTATTATGATTATAGTGATAATCAATATATACATCCACGTAGGTATTTGAAATACGAATCTCTTTTTGATATTGATAGTTTTCAAATTGAGACACCCACCACTAAACTTGATAATGCAAAGAGTGAAAGGTGAAAAGATAAGAGTAAAAAATGGTTACTTTAGGCGAATGAAATGAGTAGAAAAGTAGTATGATTGAATTTCAGTATATTGTACTATGATGATGATGATGATCAACCCCTCGTTGGGTCTTGTAGTTACTCATTAAGTGGACTGACATAAATCATTGTCGGCAAACTCTTACAAAAAGCTTACCAGCTTCATTCATTCTCTCTCATGACATGGTATGGACTATGGATACCCCTTTATTGCATGCAATTCAGATCATTTTGGCCGTTCAATTTTTTATTACATACTTTGTATTTCTATTTCACATAACATGTTTAAACAAATTTTCATCGTGAATCGTCCTATAAAAAATCTTATGAACAACTCTACATTTGTGGTTTCAAGTGAAAGGAAATATAATGATTAGTTTTGGACGACACTCACTTTATGCAAGAATCTTCCCCTGTTCCAAATCCAATGTTCTAATTATGTGCTCTCTTAACATGGGCACATGTTATTGTTAGCATTACCCTTAATTATTTTAAGATAACATAGTATCATATACAGTATAAAATAATATTTGTGTCTTATGTTAAAATATTAAAATAGATTTGTTAAAATATTAAATTAAATTTGATTAAATTTAATATTTAAATATAATTTAAATTGTGTATATTCAAATTCAATTAAGGCTGTATATAAATAATCATAAGTATCATTATTTGTACAATTCAATGATATAAATCATTATTTTCTTTATTATTCTCTCTTTCTCTCTTTACTAAAGTGTCTCACGCACTAACAAATTGGTATCCAGAGCTTCCGTTTATTATTCTTGATCGAGTTTTCAAGAATTTCACGTTAGAGGTCGTGTTTCTAGGACAAGTGAATCAATCGGTGCAAAGATGACTAGTGATAAGAGCATTCTGAATTCTCTTCCACTGCTTGACAACAAGAATTGGATCTGATGGAAAAAACATATGCAATTCTTGTTTGACTTCCATGAAACCTTAGAAGTGGTTACCGACGGCGTTCTTGCGTTGGCTGCAAATGCAACCGACGAACAGAAGAAAAAAAACTCACAACGAAGTCAAGAAGAAAGATTGCAAGACTGCTTATTGCATATAGACGGCAGTCGATGCTGCTAATTTCAACAGAATCTCTCGTGCTGAAACGACGAAGGAGACATGGGATATTTTGGTGAAGTATTACGAAGGAAGTGAGAAATTCAAGGTTGTCAAGTTACAAACCTTGCATCGACCATATGAGTTGCTGTCGATGGGAGAAGATGAAAAAGTTGAAGAATATGCGTCGAAGGTTCAAAAACTCGTCTATCTCATGAAGGGTTATGGTGAAACCATAACTGATAAGATGATAATTGAGAAGGTAATGAGAACGTTGACCTCTCACTTTGATCACGTTATCGTAGCTATTCAAGAATCCAATAATCTTGAAACCACTAAAGTAGAATATTTGGTTGGTTCGTTGGAGGCGCATGAGATGAGGATTATCGAAAGGAAATGAGCGCAAGACTCGATACAAATTGTGCAAGATCGATCATGGAAAAAGGATGGTGGTTCCAACAAATTCAAAGGCAAGTTCGACAAGACTCAAGGCAAGATGTCTTGGTCGAAACCTAACAAACATCAGGTTGAAGATGGAGCTTATGAATCCTCAAAGGAGGATGAGGAAACTATCAAAAGGGAAAAGAAGATAAAAAAAGGTGTGTGGTGTTATAATTGTGAAAAGTGGGGTCACGTAGCCAAGAATTGTTGTTACAAAAAAGGCAAAGGATCGACAAGCAAGGACGAAGGAGTGAACCTTGCACGCCAAGATTCAGATGATTCTGAAGGTGGTATGGTGGTTATGGCTGCCGCTGCAGATAACCATGTCGAATTCAAAATCTGGTTTCTCGACTCAGGCTGCTCAAACCACATGACTGGTCGAAAGGAGTGGTTGGCAGATTTTGACGAGTCGAAGAAGAGTAATGTAAAACTTGGTGATAATAGTTTGTTGTAAGCAGAAGGTACTGAAAATATAGTCTTTCAAATGAGTAATGGAGGGAAAGCTATGATCAAATGTGTGCTTTATGTACTTGGAATAAAGTGCAACTTGCTAAGTATTAGACAACTAGTCGAAAAAGGTTTCTCAATTGTCATGAAAGATGGAGTTTTGAAATTGTTCGACGCCAAGAACAATTTGGTCTTAAAATCTCCGTTGTCGAACAACAGGACATTTAAGACTATGATCAGTTCGACTGAAGTTCAATGTTTCAAAATTGTTGTTGACCACAAGGATAGTTGGTTATGGCATTTGAGATTTGGACATTTGAATTTTTAATCACTCAATCAACTGATTACTCAAGATATGGTTACTGGAATTCCAAGTCTTGAGATGCCTGAAAAACTTTGTGAAGGTTATTTAGTAGGAAAGCAATCCATAAATTCTTTTGTTTCGACTATGCCAATGAGATCATCTTGCATACTCGAAGTGGTACATTCAGATGTATGTGGTCCATTCGAAGAACATACAATTGGTGGAAACATATATTTTGTTTTGTTTGTCGATGAGTTTAGTCGAAAGTTGTGGATCTATATGATCAAACAAAAGGATGAAGTATTCAAAATCTTTAAGAGAATCAAGATACTTGTCGGAAACCAGAGTGAGAAGAAGATCAAATTTCTGCGAATAGATGGAGGTGGAGAATACACATCCAAGATGTTTGAAGCTTTTTGTGCAGAACACGGTGTTGATCATGAGGTAACTTCTCCTTATACACCTCAACATAATGGAATTACTGAAAGAAGAAATAGAACCATATTAGATATGGCGAGATGTATGCTGAAGCAAAAGAATTTGCCAGTCTTTATGAGGAGAAGATGTTTCAACTGCAGTTTATATTTTGAATAGGTATTGTTGTACCCCAAAATCTTCCCTCTCATTTCTCAAGAAACTTCTCACAAGATCTTCCATGAGTCAAGTATGAAGCACTGATACATCAATTTAGGCTTAGAATTGGCACAAGGACAAAATGGTCAATTGCATACTAAAAAGTCAAACTTTGACTTTTAGAACAGAATCAAGTTTCAAGAATCATTTTCCATCAAGATATGAGATTTGTTTCATCAAGAAAATCAAAATTCAGAATTATTTTGGAAAAGACAAAATTCCAAATACTTAGAAATTTTCTAAGTGTTTAGGAAATATGATAAGTTCAGAACTTCTAGCCAGATTTTCACCATGATGCAAATTGATTCTGGAAGAACTTATAAACAAGAATTGTAGACCTCAATGAAATCTCAAACATTGTAGAACAAAATTTCTCCTAGAAATGCTGGGATTTCAGGTCATAACTCCTCAAAGGCACGTCCTTAAAACTGAAACGTTCAGTAAATTCTGGACCTTTCCAGAACAGGATTTGGTTAGAACTTCTGGACCAATTTTCACGAAGGTTCAATCAGAACTTGCAATAGTAATTTAAATAAAGTCTGCAAAGCGCGTTACAAGCTTTCTGGAAAGTCATTTCTTCAGAACATGCTGGAGCAAAGAGATTCAAAGATCAGGAGTTGGATGTTTATTCTAAGTTACGCTGATGCTGAACTTCTGACCCAGAATTAAGCTATGATGCATAATATCATATTGCAGGATTTCTGTTTTGATAAATCTCATCATCATTTAATACTCACACCCACTTGAGTCTTTATCCAAAGGATTTCTCCATGTGTGACATAGAAGTACCATTGTTGTCCTTGAAAAGCAAAACTTTTGTACAAGTTTATGCTGGGCCCATGCTTTGCTTTTGCTTCTGAGGGTACTTTTCTTTAATTCCTACTTACAAATCCAGCTTAAGCGCGGCTAAAGATGCTAACCTCCATACTTGTTTAACTTGCATCAAGAACAAGGTAGCATCCTAGCATATGATGATTGTACCTTTGATCACTCCAAGATACAAAATACTTGCATATAAATTTAACTTCATTGGAAACTTTAAAGAGGTCAAAAAAATTGGAAAGAAAAGCCTTGAAATCTTGTTAAAATCTCCCAAGAACTTGCAGCTGCAGCCTAAATACAAAACCTGCTAGTCTTTGATTTTTGCATTCAAAATTCCATTTTCCTCAAACTGTAACACGTTCTCCATCAATCTCCACCTTAAAAAGTCAGAACTTTGCTTCTTGGCTGTTCCAGAATTTTTCAGCCATTCATAGCCCAAGTTAAAGATTGTTCCAGCCTGCTGAGCACGTGTAGAAGCTGATCAGAACATCACAAGCAATCAGAACCAAGTTCTAGTTCACAAAACCTTTTCCAGCTGTAAGGTAATTTTCTGTAGACTCTCATCATATTACTTAGGCATTGTTAGACTTGCATGTTCAAAAATACAATATAGACATCCTGATTCTAATGTTGTACATATTCTGAGGTTCCATGTATTTTTTTCCTAAGTAGGGAGAATACCAGTTCATAAATTCTTAAGGAAATTAGGATTATAAAATACATGCTTGTTTCTGATTTACAGTCCTGATATTTTTATGTTTTTGAAACCATGATGAAGCTTGCCAGAACTGTTGTGTGTGCATTTTCTGTTTTTGTTGAGAAATGACTAAGCTGCAGATGCTCTGGTTAGTGTGGAGAAGGAGATGAAGTTCATCATCAGAACTTACTTTGTGTTATATGTTTTTGCTTCTAATACCAGATGTATAATCACCCCAGTGGTAGAAAGCGTGCGCATAAAATATTAAAGCTAAGGGTCCTGAGTTCTAGCCCCAAAAACACCCTTTTTATTATGTTTATTTCCTAACTTTTTTTACCCCATTAGTTGGACTAGAACTTCCAGATCAATCCCCTTTAATTGCTTATCAAAACAGTGGTATTGAACTAGAACTTCTAGACATTCCCATCCAATAACATGACACTTCATATACCCATCATCATAATTTCTAGCTTTCCAGCGACCCTAGAATCTCTAGATTTCCAAATACAACAAAAACTTCTAAACTCCCAACCACTAGAACTTCTGACCTTCCGGTAACGTTAATATTTCTAGGATGCCAGTTGCATCAGAATTTCTAGGATTCCCCTTATTCCCAGCAACCCCAGAATTTCAGTGCACCCGGACCCAGAACTTCTGACCTTCCCCCGTTTCTGCTAACATGTTATTTCTAATTTTGCAGCGCATCAGAGTCATAGTTTCTGCCTCTTGTTTCTGTTCTTTCAGCCACACGTTGATTCTGACCCCCTTTTTCCTCTTATCATTTTTATCATTATTCTATTTTCATTAATCATAAAAGACCAAAAGCATTTTTATATTCACATGCTTTATTTTATTTCTTTTAAAACAAAAAGACTAAAAAATATTTTTCTTAAGCAAATTGATTTCTTCTCTTAACAAAAACAAAACAAGTCCATTTTACCTTTCTTGTACATTATTCAATATGGTTGTAATAGATAATTAGGACTTTAATTTCTTGCAATCCTCATTTGTAAATTTGTACACCCCATCCCCCTAATGACTGTAATAGCGTATGATATTTACTTTCCGCAATTTATCGCTTTATATAAATGTTAGTAATTAGGGTTTGTATGGAAAGATAAAATCAACAAGTAGCAAACCCTAATTCAAGATAACCAATCATGCAAATAAAACACACTTGCATACTTACACCTCTAGGGTAATTCCACTTGTTTCCTTACAAAAATGGTCACGTTATGCATGTGGGGTATCTTAGCAAAAACAATAAAAAATACAAGATCATAGTCCCTCAATGACGCTATCAATGTTGCCTTTCAAATGATCTTAGTACCTCAAAGAGAAATGCTAAGATATCTCACAATATTGCTATCATGACTATATGATGACCCACGCCCGCCCCTTTACATCCAAAGATAAGGCTTCTTACCAATCAATGGTAAGATAGCAATATCAAAGGAAAAGAGAAATAAACAAAAAAGACTTTTGAGTAGGTAGAAACATTCTTTGTTGCTTGCTCACTTTCAAAAACAAACACTTTCAAAATAAATACCAAACACTTTCAAAACATGAAATATTTTCAAAATTCCAACACTTTGTATGCGTTCTTACAACACAAGAACCGTTACAAAGTTTGCCTAAACGAAGGCGCCTTTTCAAAATACTTTCAAAAACCACCACAAAGCATATTTTCAAACAAAAGCAAGTGATATAGCAAGCAACTAAGAGCCCATATATAACTATGGATGAAAAGGGAGATAACACCTTCCCTTTTCATAATCTACCCCCCGAACTCAAGAAATGATCTCAAAGGTCTTTCCTATTCTTTTCCACCTTTCCTTTTGGATAAAAGAAAAGTTGGTGGAGACTCTTGCTAACCGCAACATTTGCGATCAAACACAAAACATCCCAAGTCAGTTCCCCCACCGTATTACAGAACTGGCGACTCTGCTGGAGACAAACTTAAAAGTGGGGTTACCATAGAGCTAGATCACCTTTACTTACTTCCTTGTTTGATTTTCTTGATTTACATTTTGGTTCCTTGTTTGGGCTTGTTTAAATCCTCTACCCGGATTTGGTATAGCTTATAGGTAAGTAGCAATACATTGTGGAAACTGTGTGGGATATACCGACATGGTCTAAGCAATAGCTACGTTAGTGTGACACATTTGTGGGTACCGGTAGCCCTTGAGTAGTCAAGGAGAATACATGGCCTCTGTATGGTGTCATGAAGCACTAATGACTTTTAGAACCTTTACTTGACCAACTTGGCCATTAGGACGTAGTGAGATAACCGGCTTTGGTGCAGTCGGAAGTTGGTTGATACTCGATACTACACTCATTGAGATCAGACTTATTGGGATATTTCGGTTGCCATTAAAGAGGCTTGCGCTGAAACAATGCCCGATAAGGAAGGTCAGTGATATTGGGATCCCTTAGAACCCAAATACTATTTCTAGGACAGGTTTTAAGCCAACTAAACTTCAAGAGGGTACTTACCTATAAGACTCCATGCAAGCCTAAACCTAAGGACTTGTTTGCCTTGTGTGTATATGCTTACTTGTACATAACATCATAAACATCGTAACATCATAAGCATTCTCACTAACCAATTCAAGGATTTTTGGGATTTATCTTTGTTCTATTTTGTAGGACATGGCTTCTATCTGCAGGAAAACCATTCAAGTCAATCTTGTAAGAATTCCTTCTCAAATCAAAGAGCTAGCATCAAGGATCAGGATCCCTGAGAATTCTTCATTCACCGAGAGACATGGTCACCTCCTAAACTTAGTTACCTCTAGTACTGATGAAGATATGATGAAGGTGCTTTTCCAGTTCTTTGGTCCTCTACATCATTGCTACACCTTTCCCAATTATCAGCTTGTACCTACTTTGGAAGAATTCTCCCAACTCTTGAGGATTCTCATTCTTAATAAAATACCTTTCAACGGTACGGAAAGAGATCCAAGACCTGAAGAGATTGCCCGAGCACTACACTTACAACAATCTGATGTCACAACTAATTGGGAAACAAGGAGTGGTGTCAAAGGTTTCTTAGAAAAGTTCTTGTTTGAGAAAGCTCAAGATTGTTGGAACTCTTTGGAATTACAAGCTTTTGAAGAGATCTTGGCCCTTATCATCTATGGGATGGTTTTGTTTCCAAACCCTGACCGACTCATAGATGTAAATGCTGTCAAAATCTTTATGTCTCGCAATCCGCTGCCTACTTTGTTGGGAGATATCCTACATTCTCTCCACACTCGCACTATGAGGAAGAGAGGGCCCCTCATGTGTTGCACACGTCTCTTGGCTAGATGGTTTATTTTTCAGCTAGATGGTCCCATAGGTTGATAACGCTCAGACATTCATATATCCATTTGTGTTCTCGATCCTTGGAGAACGTTACTATCATCGACCATTGTGGGAAATTCCCTAATGTCCCTTTGCTTGGCGTTAGAGGAGGTATCACTTACAACCCTTGCTTAGCCTTACGCCAATTTGGGTATGCTCGAAGAGATGGTCTGCGTGATATGCTCATCCAAGGAGTGGTATTCGACTATGAGAGCGGCGATCAAGGTTACCGCCAAAGGTTTATACGAGCGTAGAGGATGATAAACAAGATGGATAGCAAGACGCTAGGACACAAGAATTCTATTCCACTTGAGCCTTATCTTAGGTGGGTACGAGCTCGTGATCAGAAGCTTGAGATGCCTTATCCCTCCATCTTACCAGTTATCATGGAGCCTATGGTCGAAGGAGATATCCCGTACACTGTCCTCCATCCTGACATGCCTACCTCTCTCGAAGACTTGTAAAAGAGTTGGATTCAGCTAAAGGAGGAACGAGATACCTTCGAAGCTCAATTCTATGCTAGTGAGAAAAGGGTATTAGAGCTTACAAAGAAGCTACATGAAGAGCAAAGTGTGAACGCCTACATTGTGCCAAAGAGGATGCGTTCGATCTTTTTATCTTAGAGATTTACTTTGTAAGCCCAAGAGGCATGTTGTAGTCATTTTGAACTAATTAATGAAATTTGATGTTTGTTCATGTTTTGTCTATACAAATTTAAATTTCATAAATTCTTGAAATCATTTGCATATACATCTTTCATGCATCATAACATAGCAGGTTTTCACTCAACAGGTTTCCTTATCTTTCTGCTGTTTATTTCAGCAAGATGGATCTAGAGAAAACAGTGAAGGACCTTCAGGAACAAAACTCTCAATTCCAAAAGACTCTACTGGACCTAGCCAAGGGGCAACAAGATATGATGACATTAGTGGCAGCCAAGAAGAAACCCAAGAGGAAAGCTCTGGTCAATACGGGTCGAAGGTTCAAAGAGTCGGTCCGTCAGATCCCGGTAGTGGAAGACTCATCTGAGGAAGATGAGAATCAGATTGGAGAAGCTAAGAGTACCCAGGATGGGTGCATCAACGGTCAAGCATCGGATAATGATTATTTTGACGAGCTGTATCCCCTCGCTGATGTCAAGTACAAGCCGTTATAAGACAAATTGAAATTCGTCGAGATCTAAGTCGTCCCCGGTTTAGATTTTGATGATTTGGGTTTGATCTCTGGGGTTGTTATTCCCCACAAATTCAAAATACCAGTCTTTGCAAAATATGATGGAGTTTCCTGTCCAAAACTTCACCTGAAATCTTATGTGCGCAAGATACAGCCGCACACCGCTTATAAGAAACTATGGGTTCACTTTTTCCAATAAAGCTTGACCAAAATGCAACTAGAGGAGTTCTACCAGTTGTATGGCTCCCGTATCAATACATGGTAGGACTTAGCCACCGCTTTCTACTATCAGTACTAGTATAATTCCGACTTGGTGCCAACAAGAGTTCAGTTACAAGATATGACAATGAGGAAGAATGAAGGATTTAAAGAATATGCACAAAAATGTAGAGACCTTGCCAGTAGGGTTTAACGACCTTTGACTGATAGAGAGCATATTGACATGTTTATGGGCACTTTATCTAGTCCTTTCTTCAACTTGTTGGTTGGTTGTTCATCTTCCGGTTTCACCGAGTTGATCTTAATCGGTGAAAGAGTTGAAAGCGGCATCAAAAGTGGGAAGATTTCCATGGCATCTGCCTCCACCTCCAATCCTGTAAAGAAACCTTTTGCTGTAAAGAAAGAATTCAATGTTGTGTATGGGGAAAGGGCCCGTACCAAGAAGGATGACCGCCCGTCTGTTAATGCTGTCCAAATTTCCAATCTAACTCCTGCTCAAAAACCATCTGCCAATCACCAACAGTTTGAAACTCTGAGAAGACAATTCACGAGGATAGGTATGACACTATCTCAAGCCTTACAACACTTACTAAAGGCTAATTTGGTGACATTACACGATCCTCTGGCCAATCCAGATACCTCTTCACCAAAGTATAATCCAAACGCTAAATATGCTTACCACTCAAGTAGCCCCGGGCATGAGACTGATCCATGCTGGGCCCTGAAGAATAAAATTCAGGATTTGATCGATAACAATACTATTGAATTTTATCCTCCTCCAACTCCGAACGTAATCACCGCGCCTATGCAAAACCATGGCAAGGGTGTCAATGTTGTTGAAGATACAATTTTCATTTCTGTAAGTGTTTAGTTATTGGCATGTATTTTTGGTAAAACCAGGTATGTGAATGTCATGACTGATGTCATAACATTCTGGTTTATTAGGTGCTTTATGCAGAAAAATTATGGCATAGAGTAGCTACTGTGTATGAGTGTGTATCTGAGCATTTTGCAAAAGATCACATTTATTGCCTTCTACCAAAATCAGTAAACAGGAATTCTGATGTCATAACAAATGTTAAGACATCCTGTACTGATCTAACAGTAATGCAGTTTGGTTAATTCTGAGATTTTTCAGGAAGTTGGCTCATTCCTTCCAGAACAGAATCTCCCGTTGTCTTTGGGTTAACCTAGCTCAACCCTAAACTGGTTGATAAAGTCTTGTGACCAAGTCTTATGGTTAAACATAATTAACCCTAGCTTTTTGTGGAAACCCTAACTGAAGAAACAACTGCTATATATTCAACAGGACTGCTGTTTGGAAAATATCTCTTTGGACTGAAGATCAATTAGAAACTGTATAGTTTTAACTGCTGTGATCCAAGCAATTATCATTGTGATAAGTGACTTGGAATAGGTTTTGTTTGTAAGGGTTTTTGTACCACTCAAAGCTTTGAAGCAAGATTGTTTTGTGTCTCTTGACTAAAGCTTTGAAGCAAAGTCAAGTTAGGTTTATGTATCACTCAAAGCTGTGAAGCAAGAGTGTTTGTGTTACTTGATTAAAAAGCTGTGAAGCATAATCAAGTGTATGTTCTGAAGAGTGTCTTCATTAATTCATTAGTCAATTGTTTTAAGTATCACTGCTGTGATTGAGGGGGAGTGAGTAGGAACTCAGGTTTAAGTAGAACTTAGATTGAAGTTGCATTGGGTAGGTCTTAAGTGAAGGAGATAAACTGGTTGGTTTATTCCTGAATTAATATCTCTTATAGTGGATTTCCTCCCTGGCTTGGTAGCCCCCAGAGTAGGTGTTGTTTCACACTGAACTGGGTAAACAATTGACTGTGTTCTTTACTGTTTTTATTTACTGTCTTATAGAAAGTCAGATACGGTGTCATAACATTCACTGTGACATTGAGTATCTGCTGCCAGAATTTTCAATTGGCATCAGAGTAGGCACCCTGCCTGTATTACTGGGTGAGATCTAGGGATATCACTTTCTGGCACTATGGACAAAGAAGGAGTTTTTGGAAATAGACCACCCATTCTGGATGGAACAAATTATGACTACTGGAAACCTCGTATGATTGCCTTCTTAAAATCTCTGGACAAAAAGGCTTGGAGAGCTGCTGACAAAGGATGGAACCATCCCACCATAACTGAGAAAGATGGGACAATCAGTCTGAAGCCTGAGGAAGAATGGATCAAAGAAGAAGATGAGTTAGCCCTGGGAAATTCCAAAGCTTTAAATGCCTTGTTCAATGGAATTGATAGAAACATTTTCAGACTAGTACATCAATGTGAACTGGCCAAGGAAGTGTGGGACACTCTCAAAACTACCCATGAAGGCACATCCAAAGTAAAAATGTCAAGACTTCAGATGCTGACTACAAAGTTTGAGAACCTAAGGATGAAGGAAGATGAAACCATTCATGAGTTTCACATGAACATCTTGGAGATTGCCAACACCTCAGGAGCATTGGGTGAAAAGATGTCTGAAGAAAAACTGGTGAGAAAGATTCTCAGATCCCTGCCTAAAAGATTTGCAATGAAGGTAACTGCTATAGAGGAAGCCCAGGACATCAGCAACTTAAAAGTGGATGAACTCATTGGGTCTCTTCAGACTTTTGAGATGAGGATCAATGACAATGTTGACAAGAAAAACAAGAGCATAACACTTGTATCCAACTCTGAAGATGAAAACAAGGAGGATGAAGAAGAAAATATTTCAGAAGCTATTGCCATGCTTGGAAGACAATTCAACAAACTCATCAAGAGAATGGATCCAAAGTCAAGGTCAAATGTTGATAACATTCCCTCTGACATTAACAGATCTTATGACTCCAGCAGAAGACCAAGGTCTGAAGAGAAGGGAAATCAAGGCAGAGGAATTCAATGCCATGGTTGTGAAGGATATGGGCATATTCGAGCTGAATGTCCTACCTTTCTTAAGAAACAAAAGAAAGGTATGATTGTTACCTGGTCTGACTGTGATTCAGAAAGTAATTCTGAAGAAGAATCTGCCAAACTAGTTACTGCATTAACTGGTGTGTGTACCTCTGAAAGTGACACTAGTGATGAGGAAGTGACATTTGAAGAACTGACTGAAACTTACAAGAAATTGTGTATCAGAAGTGCTGAAGTCTGTGTGCAAAATGAGAGACAAACAAAGCTCATCATAAAGTTGGAGGCTGAAAAAAGGGCAGACCTTGAAACTATAAGTCATCTAGAAGGGGAAGTTCAATTGCTGAACTCACAACTGAACCAGATGACCAAATCTGTCAAGATGCTGACAAATGGAACTGACAAATTGGAAGAAATCCTTCAGGTTGGACAAAATATGGGAAACAAGTCAGGACTAGGATTTGTGGAAGCAAAGAAATCTGGTGCAGACAAGAAGATCAGGTCTGATAAACAAATGTCAAAGCAGATGTCACAACATAACACTCAACATCGGGAACAGAGAAATATGAAGAAAAAGTACCAAAGATGGAGATGTCACCATTGTGGGAGGTTTGGTCACATAAAGCCTTTCTGCTTCATATTGTATGGATACCCTAATCAGAACCCAGGTGTCAAACCTAAGGCTAACAGGGTACTACATACTCCTCAATGGAAGAAAAAGGCTACTGCCCTGATATCCCACACTTCCCTGAGAGTCTCTGCAAAGGAAGACTGGTACTTTGACAGTGGGTGTTCTAAGCACATGACTGGAATCAAGAACATTCTCAATCATGTTAAACCTCACACCACTAGTTATGTGACCTTTGGAGATGGTGCTAAAGGTGAAATCAAAGGAGTTGGTAATTTGGACTGCACTGGAGTTCCAAATCTGAATGAAGTACTATTGGTAAAAGGCCTGACTGCTAATCTCATTAGTATCAGTCAATTATGTGATCTAGGATTCAAGGTCAACTTCTCAAAATCTTAATGTCTTGTAATTAATGAAAAACAAGAAGTTGTAATGAAAGGAGTCAGATCTAAAGACAACTGTTACTTGTGGCAGCCTGAGAACACTAATAACTCCACTGTGTGCTCTATTGCCAAAGAAGAAAAAGAGGTGAAACTGTGGCACCAAAAACTTGGCCATCTTCATCTAAAAGGAATGAAAAGGACTATCTCCATGGAAGCAGTCAGAGGGATTTCAAGACTGCAAATTGATAAAGGGAGAGTTTGTGGTGAATATCAGGTGGAAAGTCTTGGTGAAAAGAGATATGCCTATGTTGTGGTGAATAACTTTGAAGTTTTTAAAGAACTGTGCAAAAGAACTCAAAAAGAAGGGTGTATTGTCAGAATCAGAAGTGATCATGACAAGGAATTTGGAAACAACAAGTTTAATAAGTTCTGTTTCTCAGAAGGAATTAGTCATGAATTCTCCAGAGCTATGATTCATGTCAAAAGAATTCCTTTTCAACTTTGTGCTGAAATAGTTGCAGCTGGTAGTAGCGGTTCTCAAATTATCTGGTCAAAACAAATGCTCACTGAGTATAATGTCTCACAAGATGTTGTGACATTGTACTGTGACAATCTGAGTACAATCAATATTTCCAAGAACCCTATTCAGCATAGCAGGACCAAGCACATTGACCTTAAAAATCACTTTATCAGAGACCTTGTAGAGGAGAAGACAATTAAACTGGAACATGTTGCCATTAAGCTACAGCTGGCTGACATTTTTACCAAGGCTCTTGATGCAAATCAAGTTGAAAACTTGAGGGGCAAGTTGGGTATTTGCCAACATGAGAAATTATAGCAATTAATTTTGCTCAAAACAAGGGTTGAAGGAGTTATTTTTGTTAAGTCTATTTTAAGTGGGTTAATCATATATTTCCCCAATTCTTTCAAAAGTATTAAGAAGTTGAATAGACACACATTTGCCTCCTTCCACTCTCGACTTTGCAACATCTCTTTTTCTCTCAATCAAAGTTTTCTACCTGGTTGCTACTGGTTTTCCAAGTCAATCAAAATGTCTCAAACTTCATCCTCATCCAAGACAACCGTTTCATCTTCATCATCTGATCAAGATTCTCGAGCAATCACCTCATGCATGGATTTTGAAGTCCTGGAGATTACTCCTCTCAGAGAAATAGCAACTAACCCTTCCAAGGTCAAAAAGCTGAGAACAAGGCATGCAAGAAGGTCTCAGGCTACATCATCTGGTAATCCCTCTCAACCTTCATCTTCTGTACCTAATAGGGAAGGATCAGCTTATGTACATCAAGCAATAGTAGGCTTGTTACAAGAATCCTGAGTGAGAACCACTCTGTACTAGGGATTTCTGTTCCATTAAATCAAGAATCAGCAAGCCCAAATGTTGAAGCAAATCCAGATGTCTCTGAGAATGTTGAGACACCAAATGACAATATTCAAAAACCATCTGAAAACCTGGATGACATTTAGAACCCTTCAGAGAAGAATGTTGAACCACCTGTTATTGATGTGGATGAGGAATACTCAGACAATGACCTAATTGCAAATATCAACCCTAACATAGCTAGGAGAATGATGAACAGGAAGGGAAATCAAGATGCTGCAAAAGGTCTGAACAAAGAGAAACCTGCTGATAAGAAAACCAGGTCTGAAGGGAAGACTGGTACTATGAAGACTGGACTGTCCAAAGGGAAGGTGAAAGCCCAATTGCATGCTGGGAGTCTCTCAAAACCTGCAAGGCAACCAATAACAAAGAAGAGAAAAGAACCTGAGCCTACTGATTCTGATGAGGAGTCAGATTTTGAAATTGATACTGAAGACATTCCCCTCAGAAGGAAACTCCCTTCCAGCAAAATGGCTAGAGTTCCTGAAGTCCCAACAGACAACATCTCTTTTCACCACCCTGATAATGCCAACAGATGGAAGTATGTTTGCTTGAAGAGAATAGCTTTAGAAAGAGAACTAAACAACGGTGCCATGGATTGCAAGGAAATCATGGACCTGATCAAAGTTGTTGGACTAATGAAGACTGTGGTAAAATTTACCAAGTGCTATGAAAATCTGGTCAAGGAATTTATAGTGAACTTGTCTGATGAATGTGCTGATGGAAGGTCAGCTGACTTTGAATGTGTCTATGTTAGAGGAAGAAGGGTTAATTTCTCTCCATCAGAAATTAACAAATTTCTTGGAAGATCAAATGAGGATTGCCCTGAACTAGAAGTCACTGACAATGAAGTATGCCAAACCATCACAGCAAGACAAGTCAAGTGCTGGCCCTTGAAAGGCAAGCTGAATGCCAGCAAACTAAGCATGAAATTTGCCATCCTGCACAAGATTGGTGCAGCCAACTGGGTCTCTACCAACCAAAAATCAACTATCTCCACAAGATTGGGGAGATTCATTTATGCTGTGGGAACCAAGACTGAATTTGACTATGGCAGGTATATTTTTGAACAAACTTTAAAACATGCTGGTAGCTATGCTGTCAAAGGCCCTATTGCCTTTCCCTCCCTCCTTTGTGGAATTATCCTTGCACAGTACCCTGATATCCTGGTGGCAAGAGATACTGCTTGCAAAAGAGCTCCTGCTCTTGGGTTACACTACAAGCTTTTTCAGGGATCTCATGTTCCTGATATTGTCATAACATCAGCTGGGACATCACCTGTAAAAACTCAGTCCAAAACATCTGATGTTATAGCTATATTGAAAGAGACCTGCAAAGAGCTGGAGACTAGGAAAAAGACTCTAGAAAACCTAATTGCCAGGTTAGAACACGAGGAGGCTGAAGGAAACAGAAGGGAAGAGGGTGCTGCTGAAGATCAACTCAATGCTGGAGAAAGTAGCTCCTCTGAAGGTGATAGTGCCTAAAGTCTGGTGGAATTGTCAAGCCTGATGTTGATGCTGTTGATGCAAGTGTCATCAGATTTTATTTGTTGTTTTTATTACCCATTTTGGATAACTGTATAACATTTAAGTACATGTTTCTTTGGCCCATTTGTGGCTAAAGAGGGGGAGATACTTTCTGTGTTAATCACTTGGTAGACCTCATATTTTTTCTGCAGTCATATTCATTCTACTGCTCTATATTCTCTGATTGCTTAGGGGCTTTAGCCAAAAATCTGCCAAAGGGGGAGTTTGTAAGTGTTTAGTTATTGGCATGTATTTTTGGTAAAACCAAGTATGTGAATGTCATGACTGATGTCATAACATTCTGGTTTATTAGGTACTTTATGCAGAAAAATTATGGCATACAGTAGCTACTGTGTATGAGTGTGTATCTGAGCATTTTGCAAAAGATCACATTTATTGCCTTCTACCAAAATCAGTAAACAGGAATTCTGATGTCATAACAAATGTTAAGACATCCTGTACTGATCTAACAGTAGTGCAATTTGTTTAATTCTGAGATTTTTCAGGAAGTTGGCTCATTCCTTCCAGAACAGAATCTCCCGTTGTCTTTGGGTTAACCTAGCTCAACCCTAAACTGGTTGATAAAGTCTTGTGACCAAGTTTTATGGTTAAACCTAATTAACCCTAGCTTTTTGTGGAAACCCTAACTGAAGAAACAGCTGCTATATATTCAACAGGACTGCTGTTTGGAAAATATCTCTTTGGACTGAAGATCAATTAGAAACTGTATAGTTTTAACTGCTGTAATTCAAGCAATTATCATTGTGATAAGTGACTTGGAATAGGTTTTGTTTGTAAGGGTTTTTGTACCACTCAAAGCTTTGAAGCAAGAGTGTTTTGTGTCTCTTGACTAAAGCTTTGAAGAAAAGTCAAGTTAGGTTTATGTATCACTCAAAGCTGTGAAGCAAGAGTGTTTGTGTTACTTGATTAAAAAGCTGTGAAGCATAATCAAGTGTATGTTCTGAAGAGTGTCTTCATTAATTCATTAGTCAATTGTTTTAAGTATCACTGCTGTGATTGAGGGGGAGTGAGTAGGAACTCAGGTTTAAGTAGAACTTAGATTGAAGTTGCATTGGGTAGGTCTTAAGTGAAGGAGATAAACTAATTGGTTTATTCTTGAATTAATATCTCTTATAGTGGATTTCCTCCATGGCTTGGTAGCCCCCAGAGTAGGTGTTGTTTCACACTGAACTGGGTAAACAATTGACTGTGTTCTTTACTGTTTTTATTTACTGTCTTATAGAAAGTCAGATACGGTGTCATAACATTCACTGTGACATTGAGTATCTACTGCCAGAATTTTCAATTTCCTCTGTCGAAGAATTGACTACTCCATTAATCATCATTAAAGATAATTTGTTGAAAGTCGGGATTTTCTCTGGTTGTGTGAGAGACTGTGTTTGTTGTACCAAACAACTCAATGGATGCGAAGGGCTGAAGGAAGGCATTTAACGCCTGATGGATAGCCATAAGATCCTATTTGAGAAGACTCCTCTTGCCAAAAGTTTGACTGATAAATGTGAAGATCTCTCCATTATAACCATCTCAAGCAAGCCTCTTAGGATCTCCTCCAAAGGTCCTATCAGGATTTCAAATGAACCAATTGTTTCTCCCTTAATAATTACCAATCTCGGACCAATTCCCTACTCGTCAAACAAGGCAGTGCCATGGAATTATGGTGCTAAGGTGTTTTACCATGGGATGAAACAAGACGCTTGGATCTAAGAAGACAAAGCTGATGATGTTGATAACATATCTGGCTCAAGTAAGGTAACCCGACCTGGGAGAATCATTTCATCCAACATCTCACCACCAGTTGCTACAAAGATGCCTATCCGCATCACTGTTGCTAAACCTAGTGCTAACCCAAAGGGAAAAGAGAAGGTAGTTGAGCCTGTGGGGACAAAAATACCTGCAAAAGACATTGATGCTGAGGAACCATCCGCTCGTGAAATGGATGAGATCCTAAAGATTATAAAAATGAGTGACTTCAAGATTGTGGAGCAGTTGGGGTAAACCCCTTACAAGATTTCTATGCTGTCTTTGCTACTCTATTCAGATGCTCATGCTTGGGCATTAATCAAATTCTTGAAGGAGGCTTATGTCCCTCATGAGACCACAACTGACAAGTTTGAGAATTGCGTGGCAAGCTTGACGACTGATAATGGTTTGGGGTTCTTAGATACCGATCTAACACCACTTGGGAAGAACCACAATAAAGCTCTACATGTTTCTGTCGAGTGCAAGGGGACCACCCTAGCACATGTTTTGGTCGACACTGGTTCTTCTTTAAATGTACTATCCAAGGGGGCGTTAGACCATCTAAACTATGAAGGACTAGTCTTGAAACCAAGTGATATTATTGTGAGGGCATTCGATGGATCAAAAAGGATAATTCATGGAGAGGTAGATCTTCCAATCAAGCTGGGATCACAAATTTTCAACTCTACTTTCTACATCATGGATATTTGTCCTGCCTACTCGTGTTTGCTAGGTCGCCCTTGGATCCATAGAGCTGGACTAGTAACCTCAACTCTTCATTAAAAGCTCAAGTATCCGGTCAAAGGAAGAATTGTCACTGTCTGTGGTGAGGAGTTCATGGAAAGCCACCTCAACTCTTTCAAGTATGTGGAGATGGATGGCAAATTTATAGAAACCACGTGTCAGGCTTTTAAAGTTGTGCCACCATTGGTTTCTACTGCCAATTGTTCCTCTGATGTGTCCAAAGTTGTTAAGGTTTCACTGAAGATGGTTTCATTCAAAGATGCTCGTGCTGCTGTCGAAGAAGGAAGCTGTGATACTTGGGGGAAACTCCCCGAGATCCTGTTCAAAGCAGACAAATGTGGTCTAGGTTTCACCATCAAGGCTCAGAAAGAAGTAAGGGGCGCTTGCGCAGGGAAGCCTCATCTCCGTATTGGCAGCCATGAAGTTAATGTTGTGGGTAATTCTGATGATGAAGCTGCATTTGAAGATTGTGTATATCCTACTACAACAGAGCTCAACAATTGGCACGCAAAGGACTTCGTTCCCTTCACATTCATGGAGGAGTAATTGCTTGTTTATTGCTTTCTTTTAATTCAATAACATTTTGTCTATAATATTAAACAATTACTTTTAAGCCAAGTGCCTAGCCCAGGGAACTATGGTCCATTTGTCAAGGGTTTTATTTATGTTCATCTTATCATATGATCTTTCAATACAAATCATTGGACTTTTGCATTAAAATCTTCATGCTCATTGTCTTTCTTTTTCTTCAAATACATTTTTCAAAATAGCTATGTATCTTACATGCACACACACACACTCTTGCAGGTCCTCATCCACTATGGATCTCACTGCTAATGACTCTACCATTGCTGACTTTGATTTTGAATGTCTAATTAACCAAGCTGAAGACGAAGGTGAGGAAGATTGTGAAATACCGGGAGAACTATCCAGACTTCTATTACAGGAGGAAAAAGCTACTCAGCCGCACAAAGAGTCAGTTGAAGTCATCAATCTGGGCACCAAAACAAACAAGAAAGAAGTCAAGATCGGCGCTAACCTGGAAAGCAATGTCAAAAGTAAATTGGTTCAGATGTTGTAGGATTATGTGGAAGTGTTTGCATGGTCGTATGAAGATATGCCAGGGTTGGATACCGACATTGTAGTCCATCATTTGTCGACAAAGGAAGATTGTCCTCCTATCAAACAAAAAGTTCATTGCATGAGGCCTGACATGTATGAGAAGATAAAAGCTGAAGTGATGAAACAATTTGACGCAAGATTCCTAGCTGTGACATCCTACCCCCAATGGGTTGCAAATGTGGTTCCAGTGCCAAAGAAAGACAAAAATTTTTGCATGTGCGTAGATTATAGGGATTTGAATAGGGCAAGCCCCAAGGATGATTTCCATCTACCTCACATTGATGTCTTGGTCGATAACACTGCTCAGCATACAGTCTTCTCTTTCATGGATGGATTCTCTAGTTATAATCAAATTAGGATGCCTCTCGAAGACATGGAGAAGACCACTTTCGTTACGCAATGGGGAACCTTTTGTTACAAGTTCATGCCATTCAGATTGAAGAATGCAGGGTAACATATCAAAGAGCTATGGTAGCTCTATTTCATGACATGATTCATCATGAAATAGAGGTCTATGTGGATGATATGATTTCCAGATCACAAACTGAAGAGGAACATCTTGATAACATGTACAAGCTATTCGAGAGGCTGAAAAAGTACAAGTTGAGGTTAAATCCTAATAAGTGCACACTTGGAGTACGATATGGGAAGCGTCCAAGTTTTATTGTCAGTGGTAAAGGCATCAAAGTCGATCCTACTAAGGTGAAGGCCGTCCAAGAAATGCTAGTCCCCCTCTCTAAAAAATAAGTTAGAGGATTCTTGGGTCGTCTCAACTACATCGCCCGCTTCATATCTCACTTGACTTCTACTTGTGAGCCAATCTTCAAACTCTTGAAGAAAGATCAAGTAGTCAGATGGAATGATGAATGCCAAGCTGCCTTTGACAAAATCAAAGAATATTTGCAAGAACCTCCTATTATCATGCCTCCAGTTGAAGGAAGACCCTTGATCATGTATTTGACAGTACTAGAGAATTCTATGGGGTGTATTCTAGGCCAACATGACGAGTCTGGCCGAAAAGAGCATGCTATTTATTACCCGAGCAAAAAGTTTACCGACTGTGAAACCAAATATTCACTACTCGAGAAAACTTGTTGTGCTCTAGAATGGGATACTCGTCGGCTAAGATAGTATATGTTGACTCATACCACTCTACTGATTTCTAAAATAGACCAAATCAAGTATATCTTTGAGAAACCTACTCTTTCCAAACTGATCGCTAGATGGAAAATGATCTTGGTTGAGTACGATATTCAGTACACAATGCAAAAAGCCATCAAAGGAAGCATATTAGAAAATCATTTGGCCCATCAAGCTGTTGATGATTATCAGTCTATAAACTTTGACTTCCTGAATGAGAACATCATGCTGGTGACTGACTGTGCGAAACCTGGACCGTATGATGGACCTAAACAAAGATCCCGATGGACTATGGTCTTCGATGGGGCTTCCAACTCCTTGGGTAACGAAATTTGTGTTGTGATGATCTCCCCTGAAGGTTGCCACACTCCTTTCACTGCCAGATTATGCTTCGATTCTACGAACAACATGGCCGAGTACGAAGCATGCATTTTGGGTCTGAGGGCTGCCATCGATTTAAGGATCAAGCATTTGAATGTGTTCGGAGATTCTGCTTTAGTGATTATCCAAGTAAAGGAGATTGGGACACTAAACACCCTAATCTCATTCCTTACAAGGAACTTGTGCTATCTCTTATTCCTTGCTTCGAAGAGGTCATATTTGAACACTTCCCTAGGGAAGAAAATCACTTGGCCGACGCTTTGGCTACAATGTCTTCTATGTTCAAAGTCAAATGGGACAACGAAGCTCCTTTGATCACAATTGAAAGGTTTGACGAGCTCGTGCACTGCTATGAACTTGACACTAACGCCGAGAAGCCTTGGTACCATGAGGTGAAGAGATACCTTGAGGAACAAGAGTACCCTGAGGGGGCATCCATCAATGATAGAAAGTTCTTACAAAGATTTTCAGCCAAATTCTTGCTAAGTAATGGGATCTTGTACAAACGCAACCGTGACTCTACTCTACTCCGATGTGTGGACAAGAAAGAGGAAGAGAAAATAATGGAAGACATGCATGATGGTCTCTTTGGGACTCATTCTAGCAGACATATTATGGCCAAGAAAATCCTTATAGCAGGTTACTATTGGTCAGCGATGGAGACTGATTACCATCAACACTCAAGGACTTGTCACAAATGCCAAGTCTATGCCGACAAGGTCCATGTGCCTCCTATCCCTCTGAACACCATGACCGCTCTGTGGCCATTCGCCATGTGGGGCATTGACATGATTGGAGAGATCAAACCCACTGCTTTCGATGGACATCGCTTCATTCTTGTCGCTGTCTATTATTTCACCAAATGGGTTGAATCCGCCTCGTTTTCCTCAGTCACCAAGAATGTGGTAGCCAGATTCATCAAACACAACCTCATATGCCGCTATGGTATCCCCGAAAGGATCATCACCGACAATGGGACTAACCTCAACAATGCTATGATTACCGAACTTTGCACTCAGTTCAAAATCAAGCATCACAATTCTTCTCCTTATAGACCTAAAATGAATGGCACATTCGAAGCGGCCAACAAAAACATTAAGAAGATTGTGCAGAAAATGGTAGTGACCTACAAGGATTGGCATGAGATGGTTCCGTTTGCTCTTCTTGGCTACCGTGCTTCAGCTAGGACATCAACTGGGGCAACTCCCTTTTATCTAGTCTATGGCATGGAAGCTGTTTTGCCAGTGGAAGTTCAGATTCCCTCACTAAGGATTATGAATGAGGTAGGCTTAGGCGAATACGAGTGGGTTAAGACAAGATTGGATCAATTAAACTTGATTGATGAGAAGCGACTGGTTGCTGTCTGTGACGGCAAGACATACCAAAAACGCATGATCAAGGATTTTAACAAAAAGATCAAGCCTCGAGTATATCAAGCTGGTGACTTGGTGATAAATCGTATCATTCTGCCACAAGGCGACCCCGGGGGCAAATGGACTCCCACCTACGAAGGGCTATTTGTTGTCAAGAGAGTGTTCTCTGGTGGTGCCATGATGCTGACTACCATGGATGGTGAAGACTTCCCACATCCTGTGAACATGGACATAGTTAAAAAATACTATGCATAAGAGACCCGCTAGGTTGACACTCCTAGGCAAAATAAGGGCATCCCGGAAAACCAAAAGGTTTAGGGAAAAATTAGGGATATATGCAAAAGATTGTACACCCGACAAGTTGAAAATCCGAAAGGGCGACTTGGGCAAAAATGGGTATCCTGGTGGGCTGAAAACCCGAGAGGGCGGTCCAGGAAAAAATTAAGGATTGAAAGCGTATGACTATGTCCCGTGAAATCACCACAATCAACTTTATTACCAAGGTCCGAGTTCAAACGGTCCAAGATCAATCCAATCAACTTTTGTCAATGGTAAGGGGCATTCAAAGACATTGGGGAAATAGTAGAGTTGGAATGTAATGAGATCACTTCCACAAGGATAATATCTTTGTTTTCAAAATTTTGTTTTCCTTTCGACAATTTCCTCCTACTAGGATCTCCGTCTCTTTATACAAAAATGCTTGTTCATGGGCAAAATATCAATACAAACATACTTCAAAGTGCAAACTTTTTGTTTTTGTTTTGAGTGCAAAATTGTCCAATGACTAAGTTTGAACGAACATATGCATATTTTTGTACCCAAAAATTTTCCCTCTCACTTATCAATTATTTTCTCACAAAAGATCTCTCTTGGTTCAAGACTGCACTAGGGTTGATCAACTCAAGACCTCCTTAAGCACTGATGACCAAAATTAGGGTTTGAGATTGCACAAGGATAATTGAACTTTCAATGCCTCATATGACTTTAATGGATCATTATGGACCCCCAAGATTACTCATGTCAAGTTTCAAGTCTTGGATCACATTTTTGCTCAGTCAATTGAGTAGTTGACCTAAAAATCAGTTGTATTGGGGAAAAGTCAACTGTGGCCAATTTACAGTCAAAATTTATAATTTTTGATCCATAGCAACATTATAAACTCATATGTATCATTTTATCAAGTTTGGACCATAATTCCTCAAGAAATATGATCAAATCATCAAAAGGGCAAAATGGTCAAATTAGGGTTTTGATTGAGGAAAGGCAATTTCTGATTTTTGACCTAGCAAATGGTTAAGTGGTTTGAGGAATGATATCAAGAGTTCAATTGCATCATTTTGACCTAATGGCATGACCCAAAATATTGTTCAAGATCAATTGGATTGATAGTGAATTTTCAGTCAACTGATCAAAAGTCAACAGTACACTGAAAAGTCAAACTTTGACTTTTTGGTCAAAATCCAATGTCAAAGATCACAATTCATCAAAACATGTAAAAATATGAAACTTATTCATCATGAAATCAAAAAGTCAAGATTTCATTTTGAAAAGTCAAAGTTTTCTAACTTAGAAATTTTTCCAAGTGTTTAAATCTTCATGTTTTTTCACAACTTTGAGCAAATTTTTCACCATGATGCAAGATGATTCAGAAGAAACTTTCAACATGAAAGTTGTAGATCTCCATGATATCTACAAAACTGATTTACACAACTTCTTCTAAAAGTTCTTAGATCTCAAGTTATTAATTCATAAAGTCATGGTCTTGAAATTAAACATTTAGTGAAATTTTGTCCTAGTTTTGGTCAGGATTTTGACATAACTTCTGACCCAAGTTTCACCTAGTTCCAAGGGGAATATTTAAAAGTGATTCAAAGAGAGGTTGTATAGAACATTACAAGCTTTCCAAAATGTCCAATAACTCCTTGAGATCATTTATGAGCAAGGAGAATCGAAGGTCAGAAGTTGGGGTTTCAAGTTGTTTTGCAAGACATATTTTGTGATGCACAATGAACCAAATCCATAGCCATACTGCATAATCTTTACTTTGAAGGCCTCAAACTTACAATTCACCCCTTAATTAAATGTTTACACAACATATGGAGCCATTTTCCAAGCATTTGAATCATTATCCAAGTTGCATTTCCATTTTTGGAAGAAAGGCAACATTGTTATTCTTGAAAAGTGACTTTAATCACAAAGTCAACTTGTATGGAGCTTTGCACTTGTTCTTTATGCACAAGCATAATCTATAAACTCAGAACAAACATGTTTAAAGTTGCTAGCCACACTACAAGACAAGCACCTTGCATTGAAACCATGTTTGTCAAGATAACTTCAAAAACAAGTCAAGAACTCATAACTTGTGAGTCTTTGTTTCTGATCATTTCAAACCTCAAAACCTTTCCTCTATAAATAGAGATACTATTTGCAAGAGAACGCACAAATACACAAGCTCCAAAACTTCCCCAAACTTATAACTGCATCATAAACCACCATTGTTGCATATTCTGACCAAGAACTTCAAACTTCCATTTCACTCGTGCGTTTCTTGGCCTTTTGCTTCCAAAAGCTTCCAAACATCATACATAAGCCATCCATATCCCTGTTACACGACTGTAACACCATCTTCATCCATTTCGAAGTTCAAAAACAAAGCATCACAATTGGACTTTTCCAGACCATTCCAGCCACCTTCAGCTCAAGCCAGCCATTGCATTAGCTTCCTAGAGGTCCAAGGAAGCTAACCTGATCATCACCATCACTTGAAACAAGCTCAAACTCATTTCACGATTTCCAGTTTTGAGGTATTTTTATTGAACTTCTATCTCACTTGTGATACAGTGGGAGAACTGACTTGAGGTTTTGCGTTTGTGTTCGCAAATGTTCGGTTTAGCAAGAATCGCCACCGACTTTTTATTTTATCCTAAGGAAAGGTCAAAAAGCACAGGAAATACCTTTGAGATGTTTTCGTGGGTTCGGGGGGTAGATTATGAAAAGGGAAGGTGCTAGAACCCTTTTCATCCATGGTTATCCATGGGCTCTTAGTTACTTGTTTTAGATCACTTTCCTTTGCTTTTCAATTGTTTGAAATGGTGCTTTGTGTGTGTGGTTTTGAAAATGTTTTGAAAAAGATGCCTTGTCTAGGCAACCTTTGTAACAATTCTTGTTTGAATGTTTTACAAAGGTGTTTGTCTTTTTGAAAAGATGTTTCAATGTTTTTGAAAGTTGTTTTGAAAGTTATTTTGAAAGTTGTGTTGTGGAGTGTGTTTTGAAAAATGACAAGGATGTTTTTGCAAGTTTTTGATCAAGTAACTAATAGTTATCTACCCTATTTTACTCAAAGATCTTTCTTATGCTTTTTAACCCTTTTAATAGTGTTGTTTCACCATTGTATTTGGTGAACAACCTTGTGTTAGGATGTTGAACGGGACGAGCGTTGGGACGTTTATATAGTCATAGAAGGAAACATATGGGACGTTTTAGCAATGTCGTTTTAGGGACTAAATCGTTTACCAAAGGCAACATCAAGGGTCATCGAGGGACTACAATCTTTTATCGAGGGTCTTTGCTAAAACGCCCATGCTCGAGGGACATGACTATTTTCCGAGGCAACAAGTGAGACTACCCTAAGGGTGCATGTGTGTAAAGTGTGTTTTATTGCATGCATTTGTCTTTGATTTTTAGGTTGTCTACTTGTTGGTTTTATCTTTCCATACACACCTATTTTACTAGCATTTGTACAAATTAAATAAAATGCAGAAAGATGAAATCCCACGCTATTACAACCATATTAAAAGGCATAGAAATGTAAAGGAAAAAATAAGATAAAAAGAAGAAAAAATGAGCTCCTTTGATTTGGGCAGGAGCAGCCTTCGATTTGCATTCTGTTGGCCTCCTTCGATTGGGGCTGGAAACAACAAAGTCACGTCTTTCGATTAGGCTTTGGCACCAGTCAGGTCATGTACTTCGATTGGAGGCTGGCACCAGCATGGGAGTGCCTTTCGTCTGAGCCTGGAACCTGTATAAGATGCAATCTGCCTTTCTGCCTCCTTCGACTGGGGGTTGAAAGCAGTGAAGGAATGCCTTTCGACTGAGCCTGGAATCAGTGAAGGCATGCTTTTCGTCTGGGCCTGAAAGTCAACATGGTTTTCCTCCTGGTTGTCTCTTTCGTTTGACCTAGAGAAAAAGGACAGAAGCCAAAAGCTTCGTTTCCTATTTCCTGTTTCTTGTTTCTTTCATTTAAAGCATTAAATGGCAATATGGCCTGAGGCCATGCTGGTATTTGTTTGGTAAACAGTTTAACAGTTAAAGCAAGTCCAGGTAAACAAAAAGCAAAAACGAAAAGGGTTTAGCTCTGAAAACATATTAAGTAGGTGGAAACGAAAAGAACCAAAGTGTTATGTACATGTTTTGAAATGAAAGGGAAGATTATTCACATACTATGCCATGAAACGAAAGGTTCAAGGGTAAGAGTGACTTACCTTGATGGAGGCTTTGAATGAGTGTGGGACCTTGAGTGGAGGCCCAGGATTCTGGATTTGAAAGAGGGGGCCAACAGTTGCACTGAGAATGCTGGATTCGAAGGAAGGAAAGAAACAAGTCTTATGTTTCTTTCCAAACTGGATTCGAAGGATACTGAAGAGTATTTGTTCTTCAGAATCGAAGAAAGTAAGTGTTTTGATTCTGGGTATGTATTTGATGAGTGTTTAAGTGTTTGAGAAAATTTGGTGTTTTTGAGAATTTTCTGAAGATTCGTTCGCCTGGCCAAAAGATCCTCTTTTAGCTTTGCATAAATTCCTCTATTTATAGAGAAAGAATGGACATGTTCGTCCATAGCCAGCCTTGCAAAGAATAATAAAAAAATGTGGCGTGACAGTACATGTGGGGGGCCTGCTGGAAGTTGGGGTGCAGAAGATGTGACTGAGGCCTCTGGCGTTGCTTGTGCTCAGACCAAATTCAGGTTGAAAGCTGCTTTTGTGATAAAGTACTCTCTATGAAAAGAAAGAGTATGTAGCCTTTAACCAAGAATAGTAGTATCTAAAAGACAAAGTTTAAAACCCTTGTACAAACTTCTGACTATGTAAAGATTTGGATGCAACACAGCCTGGCAAACGAGATTTGGTCTTGAGTCAAATGCAAGAATGAGATCGAAGCACACCTATTTGAAGGAAGCCTCTGCCTCAGTCGAAGCTTGTGGTCGAAACAAGCTAACTCGAAGGAAGCTATTGCCCAATCGAAAGCTCATGCTCGAAGGAAGCATATTTCCCAATCAAAAGCTCATGCTCGAAGGAAGCATATTGCCCAATCGAAGCCTGGGTCGAAGCAAACATATTTCCCAATCGAAAGTCCGTGTTCGAAGGAAACAATGTTGCCCAATCAAAGCATGTGGATCGAAACAAACATAAAGGGAGTCATTTCCTTTTAGCGTGAGAGAGGTTCCTGGCTTCTGATTCGAAGGGTATTCCCAAGTTGCATTCGAAGGAGGCTCCTGCTCAAAACGAAGGATGTAATCCAAGTTGCATTTGAAGGAGGCTCTTGCTCAACTGAAGTTTTCATCCAGGCACACAGAAGGTGAGTGCCCAAATGAAGATTTGCCTTGCAGGGGGTACATGTGACCAGTAGGTCATGGCCTTCGATTGCAAGCATGCAGGCAGCAAAAGACACAAACGAAACCTGCAACAAGAAGTCACATGCCCAGGCGAAAGAGGCACGCTAGCAGCCACTTTGAGAAATCGAAGGAGGCCAAGAGTCAATCGAAGGATGCTGATCGAAAGAGGCCTAAAGGCCAATCGAAAGAGCTGAAACGAAGAACACTTGTATTTCTCCAATTTTTGTCAAAATAATATTTTTATCTGTTTTCTCCCTTTTTGACAGTTTCCTTTTAATTGGAAAATCCCAATGCACTTGTTTAAGCTTGAACCTTGAAATCTTTGTAAGAAAAGCCTTTAGAATTGAGAGGGCAAATTTTGGGGTACAACATCACTCTTTAGGCATTGTTAGGTTTGCATTTGTGAAGATAAAATGTATATATCATTTCCCTAAAACTATACATGTCCATAGATTTCATTTATGTTGCTTGAGCATGGAGAATTTCGAGTTTAAACTTGTTGAAACATTTAGGTCAGAATTTGGTACTTTCAAAAATTCTCATCCATCTTTGATTTATAGCTTATAATATTTATATGGTTGGATTCGTGTGAAAAAATGGAGCAATTTCCATGTTTACATTTCTGCAAATGGTTAAGAAATGAGCAAGTTACAGATCCTTTGACTGGAGGTTGAAGATGAAGTACAGTCAGGGCAGGTTTCATGTTATGTATTTATCATTTCATATAAGTTAACGGATGTATCACCACCCCAGTGGTTAAAGTGTGCGCTTGTCACCCTTAGGTCCTGGGTTCAAGCCCCAGCGTGACCTTTTGCATTTTTTAAAACTTTTTTTTGACACTTTTCTGTTTTTGCAGCGCTATGCCTCTCCTTCTTTGGGCTTTTGTTGTTTTTACTAACTTCTGACCCCCTATTTCATTAATCCACCTCCCTGACTTATTTTTTATTTTATTTTATTTTTTACTTTTTTATCTTTTATTTATTATTGTTATTATTATTATTATTATATTTATTAATCATGAAAAATCCAAAAATATTTTATTTATTATTTACACTCACTTATTTTTTTTTATGAAATAAAAATACTAAAAACATTTTCTTTTAACAAATTAATTTCTTTCTTTTAAATAATTAAATATTTAGACTTAGGTTTAATAATTATTTTATTTTATTTTCTTAATTAAAATAACTTAGAATTTAGTTTTTTTAAATTATTTATTTTTCATTTTTTATTATTATCTAATTTAAAACCTTTTTTTTATAAAAAAAAAACCCTAAAACATTTTTAACTTAATTTCTTCCTTAAATAGCTTAAACTTAATTTTTTTAATTAATCATCTTCTTCAAATTAGGTTAGAAATCCCTTTTCATAAAAAAAAACCAAACTATAAGTATGTTTCCTTTTTACATTTGCATTCTTGCATTTTATTTATTTATTTTGTACATTTATTCAAAATTTAATATGGTTGTAATATTTATTTAGATTTAAATTCTTGCAATATTCCCCATTTGTAAATTTGTATACCCCTTCCCCTAAATGATGTAATAGCGTAGTAATTTTAATTTTTGCAATTTATCGCTAATATACAAATGCTAGTAATTAGGGTTTTGCATGGAAAGACTAAAATCAATCAATTAGTAAATCTTAATCAAGACAAATTAAGCATGAAAATCAATACACTTGCACACATACACCCCTAGGGTAAATCCACTTGGTTGCCTTACAAAAATGACCATATTACGCATGTGAGGTATCTTAGCAAAGACAAGCAAAATACAAGATCATAGTCCCTCAATGACGCTATCTATGTTGCCTTTCAAAATGATCTTAGTCCCTAAAGAAAAATGCTAAGATACCTTGCAACATTGCTAATCATGGTTATACGATGACCCACACCCGTCCCGTTTACGTCCAAATATAGGGCTACTTACCAAATCAATGGTAAGATAACAATGTCAAAGGAAAAAGGAAATGAACATTAAAGACTTTTGAGTAGGTAGAATGTTCCTAGTTACTTGCTCCATTTCAAAACAAAAACATCCTTGCTATTTTCAAAACAAACACCTACACTTTCCAAACACCTTTCAAAACTTGAAAACATTTTCCAAAGATAAACACCTTTGTATACATTCTTATGAACGAGAATCATTACAAAGTTTGCCTAAACAATGGTCTCTTTACAAAATACTTTCAAAAAAACCACACAAAGCATATTTTCAAACAAAAGCAAGTGATCTAGCAAGTAACTAAGTTCCCATGGAAAACCATGGATGTAAAGGATGCTAATACCTTCCCTTTTCATAATCTACCCTCCGAACTCTAGAAATAATCTCAAAGGTATTTCCTGTGCTTTTTCACCTTTCCTTTTGGATAAAAGAAAAGTCGGTGGTGTCTCTTGCTAACCGCAACATTTGCGATTAAACACAAAACACCCAAGCCAGTTCTCCCGCCATATCACAGAACTAGAGACTCTGCTAGCGATACTACTAAAAGTGGGGTTACCTTAGGGTTAGATCACATCTACTGGCTTTCATTGTTTGACTTGTATGCTTTACATTATGGTTCTTTGTTTGGGTTTGAATCCTCTACTCGAATTTGAGATACCTTATAGGTAAGTAGCAATACATTGTGGAAACTGTGCGGGGTATACCGACATGGCCTAAGAAATAGCTACGTTAATGCGACATATTTGTGGGTACCGGTAGCCCTTGAGTAGTCAAGGAGAATACGGGGCCGCTGAGTGATGTCATGAAGCACTAATAAAATTTTAGAATCTTTACTTGACCAACTTGGCCATTAAGACGTAGTGAGATGACCGACTTTAGTGCAGTCCGAAGTTGGTAGATACTCGATACTACACTCATTAAGGTTTGGTTTTTTGGGATATTTCGGTCTCCATTAAAGAGGCTTGCATTGAAATAATGCCCGAGGAAACAAATCAGTGATATTGAGCTCCTTAGAACCCGATTACTATTACTAGGACATGTTTGAGCCAACTAAATTTCAAGAGGGTACTTACTTATGAGACTCCATGCAAGCCTAAACCTAAGGATTTTTTTGCTTGGTTTGTGTATATATACTTGTATATAACATCATAAATATCATAACATCATACTCATGTTCACTAACCATTTCAAGGATCTTGGGATTTATCTTTGTTCTGTTTTGTAGGACATGGATTCAATTAGCAGGAAAACCATTCAAGTCAACCTTGTAAGGATCCCTCCTCAACTTAAAGAGCTAGCATCAAGGATTCCTGAAAAATCTCCATTTATCGAAAGACATGGTCTTCTGCTAAACTTGGTCACCTCCAACACTGATGAGGACATGATGAAGGTGCTCTTTCAGTTCTTTGATCCTTTACACCATTGCTTCACGTTTCCAGATTATCAACTTGTGCCAACTTTAGAAGAATTCTCCCGACTCTTGAGGATTCCCATTCTCTATCAACAACCTTTCAACGGTATAAAAAGAGATCCAAATCCATAAGATATTGCTCAAGCTCTACACTTGCAATCATATGAAATCACGACTAATTGGGAAACAAGGAGTGATGTCAAGGGTTTCCTAGCAAAGTTCTTGTTTGAGAAAGCCCAAAACTGTTGGAACTCTTTGGATTTGCAAGATTTTGAGTAAATTGTGGCTCTCCTCGTCTATGGGATGGTTTTGTTTCCAAATCCTGACCAACTCATAGATGTAAACACCATCAAAATCTTAATGTCTCGTAACCCGGTGCCTACCTTTCTAGGGGACATCCTACATTCTTTTCACACTCGTACTATGAGAAAAAGAGGTATCCTTATGTGTTGTACTCCTCTTTTGGCAAGATGGTTAATTTCGCATCTTCCCCAATCTGTATTGAAGAACGATCAAGGTTCAAGGTGGTAACATAGGTTGATGACGCTCAAGCATTCAGACATTCATTGGTGTTCCCGATCTATAGAGAATGTTATTATTGCCGATCGTTGTGGAGAATTCCCTAATGTCCCTTTAATTGGAATTAGAGGAGGTATCACCTACAACCCCCCTGCTTAGCTTTAAGACAATTTGGTTACGCCCGAAGGGATGGCCCACACGAGATGCTCATTCAAGGTTTGGTATTTGACTACGAGAACAACGATCAAAGTCATCGCCAAAGATTTATCCAAGCTTGGAGGATGTTGAACAAGGTAGATAGCAAGACATTGGGGCATAAGAATTCCATCCCTTTTGAGCCTTACCTCAAATGGATATGAGCTCGTGCTCAAAGTCTTGTGATGCCTTACCCCTCCATGCTCCCGGTTATCATAGAGCCTGTTGTGGAAGGAGATGTTCCATACACTATCCTGCATCTTGACATGCCCACCTCTCTTGAAGACTTACAAAGGGATTGGATACAACTTAAGGGTGAGCGAGAGACTTTTTAGGTCCAATTGTATTCCAGAGAGAAGAAGGTTTTGGAACTCACTAAGCAACTTCATGAGGAGAGGAACCTGAACGCCTACATCGCACCAAAGAGGATGCGTACAACTTTTTTATCTTAAAGTTTTTGTATTTTCTTTGTAAGCCCAAAATAGGCATGATGTACTCCAAGCTTTAATTTATTAATATAACATGCATTCCTTTTTTGGTCTAAAGCAAATTTAAATCTCTAATTTCCTTGAAATCATTGCATATGCATTTACCATTCATCATAACATAAGCAGGTTTTTCTCACAACAAGTCTCCTTATCTTTCTACTGTTTAGTTTAGTAAGATGGATCTCGAAAGACAGTGAAAGACCTCCAGGCACTGAATGCTCAGTTTCAACCGATGTTCTTGACTCTAGCCAAAGGACAAGAGGATCTGAAAACTTTGCTAGTTGAATAAAAGAAGAAGAAAGCAAAGAAAATAACCGGAGTTCTGAATATGGGAAGAAGGTTCCAAGGACAAGCCAGACAGACCCTAAACTTTGCAACGTCATCTGGCGTAAAGGATAATTAAGAAGTGAAAGGCAAGGAAGCGGTTGTTCAACTAGAATCTGAAGAGGAAGAAGAAGAAGACTACTCTAAAGAGCAGTATCCCCCGACCGACGACAAATACAAACATCTGGAAGAACGACTAAGCGCAATGGAAATTCCGAAAGTGCCCGGGCTAGACTTTGAAGAGTTAGGTTCGGTGTCTGGGATTGTCATTCCACCAAAATTCAAGGCACCGATATTTTCTAAGTACGACGGAGTTTCGTGTCCCAAGATGCATCTCCGATCCTATGTGAGGAAGATACAGCCTCACACTACTGACAGAGATTTGTGGGTACACTTCTTTCAAGACAGTCTATTCGGAACTCAGCTTGATTGGTTCTATCAACTAGAAAGGGCCAATATCCATAATTGGGAAGACCTTTCCGCTGCTTTCTATAAACAGTACCAATATAACGCACACCTTGCTCCTACCCGTACTCAACTCTAGAGTATGGCCATGGTTTCAAGTGAAGGTTTCAAAGACTACGCTCAGAAATGGAGGGACTTAGCAGGGAGAGTCCAACCTCCCATTTCTGAAAGAGAGCTAGTAGACATGTTTTTGGGTACTCTGTCCGGTCCTTTCTTTAATCATTTAATTGGAAGCTCCTCAGCAGGCTTCATTGAATTAATCTTGATCGGAGAAAGAGTGGAAGCTGGGATTAAGAGTGGGAAGATTCAAAAAGATGCATCCTCTGCTGTTGTGAGAAAACCATTTATTGGGAAGAAAGAGGTTGGTGCTGTGTATCCTCAAAGGAATCAAGAAAGAACTAAACAACGACCAATGGTAGGGGATGTCATGATCCCTAAGCTTGCGCCTACTCAACAAAGGAACAATCAGCCTAGAACAGAAAGACCAGTAAGACAATTTACCCGAATTAATATGACACTATCTCAAGTCCTGCCACATTTGTTGAGATCTATTCTTGTAACTTTGAAAGAAGCTCCAAAGAATCATAACACAACCTCTCCTCACTATCATCCTAATGCTCGCTGTGCATACCATTCAAAAAGTCTAGGCCATGATACTAACAACTGTTGGGCTTTTAAAAACAAGGTGCAAGACCTTCTTGAAGCCAAAGAAATTGAGTTTGATACTCCTGAAATCCCAAATGTTATCACCGCTCCTATGCCCAAGCATGGTCGTGGTGTTAACGTTGTCTAAGATAATATGTTTGTTACTACTGTTGATGAACTTGTTACTCCTCTCCTGACCGTCAAGAAGAACCTATTGAAGGCTGGTTTATTTCCAGGATGTGACGAAAGCTACCACCTCTGTTCCTCCCTACCAACTGGCTGTCATTTATTGAAAGCAGGTGTTCAATGCCTAATGGATGACAAAGAGATTTTGTTTGAAAAGACTCCCGTTCCAACCATTTCCTACAATGATGTTTCAATAGTAACCATTTCCGCCAATCCTTCCAGGGTCTCCACCAAAAGACCCATTAGGATTACATCAGTTCCTAAAGTAGCTCCACTAATAATTACTATGCCTGAACCAATCCCGTACTCATCAGATAAGACTGTCCCATGGAATTATGGGGGCGATGTCTACTATCACGGCGTCAAGCAGGATTGGCCGGCTATTGAAGACTCAATTTCTGAGAAGGCTGACCCCGACATCAACATCATTGTAGGAACCAATAAGATAACCCGATGTGGCAAAGTATTTTCTCCAGAGATTGCTCCTCCAAAGACTGTCACCAGTCTTGTAATCATCCCTGTTTTTGTTCCTGTTGACACCACTACTACTACAGTTCCTATAGTTACACCTGCTGATACTCCTACCACCGAGTCGACTGAGACTCGGGGCAAAAGCATTCTGGTTGAGCCCGTCCGGATGAAGGTGCAATCAGTATCTATCCCCGAGGCCTCCCAAAAGGAGATGGAAGAAATTCTAAAAATTATAAAGAGAAGCGACTATAACGTAGTCGAATAGCCACGGTAGACCCCGTCAAAGATTTCCATGTTGGGTTTATTGTTATGCTCCGAGGCTCATGCGAAGGCCTTGGTGAAATTCCTTAAAACTGCCCATGTACCACAAGAAACCTCTACTGATCAGTTCCAAGACTGCATGGTCAGTTTAACCGCTGATAATGGTTTAGGCTTTTCAGATGCTGACTTGACACCTAGAGGGAGGAAGCACAACGAGGCATTGCATGTATCTGTCGAATGCAGAGGCATAACTTTGGCCCATGTCTTGGTTGATACCAGTTCGTCTTTGAATGTGCTGCCTAAGAAGGCTCTTGATAGACTCGACTGTGAAGATTTGACCTTAAAACCCAGCAACATAGTGGTAAGGGCCTTCGACGGTTCAAAGAGAATGGTTCATGGGGAGGTGGACATCCCCATAAAAGTTAGAACTCAAACCTTTGATTCAACTTTTTATGTGATGGACGTTCACCCTTCCTATTCCTGCTTATTGGGCCGACCATGGATTCACAATGCTGGTGCCGTTACCTCTACATTACATCAAATGCTGAAATATCCAACTCAGGGGAAAATCATCACTGTCCACGGAGAAGAGAAATATATGGTCATTCACTCGAAATCCTTTAGATACATGGAATTGGATGATGAATTCATTGAAACTCCATTTCAGCACTTCTAGGAAGTCTCGCAAACCGTGGTAGTAACCAAGGCTATTTCCCAAGTTCCAAAGATTACAAGACCTCCGCTAAAAATGTCTTCCCTGAAAGATGCCAAGACAGTGACCGAGGAAGAGGGTGTACTATTTGGGGCCAACTCCCTGATATCCCATACAAGTCTGACAAATTTGGTTTGGGTTTCACTTTAGGAGCCCAGAAAGCTGTGCATCGTGCTCGTGCCGGGGAACCACCCTTGAAGATCAGCAACCACAAAATCAATGCAGTGGAGGATAATGAGGACAACTACGACCTGGAGGAGTGGATTTTCCCAACTGTCAATGAAGGACTCAACAAATGGGAAGCTAAAGACTTTTTCCCAATTACTTTTATCCAACAATAATTGTCTTTAAATTTTTTTTAGACCTGTAATAATTAAACAATTCAGACTTTTAAAACCTTGTGTCTTACCCGAGGCACACGGTCCATCTGTAAGGGTTGTTACCTCATTTTCATATGTCATCAATGAATCATGGGCGTTTTTGCATACAAAATTTATGCTCTTTGTCTTTCTTTTTACATTTTTATTTGCTTTCAAAGATAGCTGTACTCTTACACACACTCACATTCAAAATGCAGATCTACATCCATTCGGGATCCCATGGGTAATGATTCTGCTATGGCTTTCTGTGACTCTGAAAATCTAATCTACCAAGCCAAAGACGAAGGTGAGGAAGATTGTGAAGTGCTAGGGGAATTAGTCAGGTTACTACAACAAGAAGAGAGGACCATACAGCCCCACGAAGAACCAGTGGACACGGTTAACCTAAGTACCGAAGAGGACAAAAAAGAAGTCAAGGTGGGTTCCAATCTGGAACCCAGTGTCAAGAAGCGTCTGATTCAGTTGCTACATGATTATGTCGAGGTCTTTTCCTGGTCGTACAAAGACATGCCAGGACTGGATGTTGATATCGTGGTACATCGTCTACCAACAAAAGAAGACTGCCCTCCAGTAAAGCAGAAAGTCCGTCGCATGCGACCATACATGTCAGAGAAGATCAAAGCGGAAGTCATGAAACAATTCAACATCAGATTCTTAGCCGTCACCTCCTATCTGCAATGGGTCGCCAATGTTGTTCCCTTTCCTAAAAAGGACAACAAAGTACGCATGTGCGTGAACTACAAAGATTTGAATAGGGCAAGCCCTAGGAATGATTTCCCACTTCCCCACATCGATATTTTGGTTGACAATACAGCACAACATAAGGTGTTTTCCTTCATGGATGGTTTCTCAAGTTACAATCAAATCAAAATGGCGCATGAGAACATGGAAAAAACAACCTTTGTCCCACAATGGGGCACTTTCTGTTACAAGGTTATGCCATTCGGGTTGAAGAACACTGGGGTAACCTATCAGCGTGCCATGGTAGCTCTATTTCACGACATGATACATCATGAAATAGAGGTCTATGTGGATGACATGATAGTCAGATCTCAAACTAAAGAGGAACATCTTGACCATTTACAGAAACTCTTTGAGAGACTAAAGAAATATAAGCTGAGGTTGAACCCGAATAAATGCACATTTGGGGTGAGGTCCGGTAAACTCCTAGGCTTTGTCGTTAGTGGTAAAGGTATTGAAGTGGACCGTGCCAAGGTGAAAGCGATACAAGAAATGCCTGCTCCTCGCACTGGGAAGGAAGTTAGAGGATTCTTGGGACATTTAAACTACATTTCCAGATTCATTTCTCCCCTGACAGCTACTTGTGAACCAATCTTCAAATTATTGAAGAAAGATCAAGTAGTCAAATGGAATGATGAGTGCCAAACTGCCTTCGACAAGATCAAAGAGTACCTGTAAGAACCTCCTGTTTTGATGCCGCCAGTCGAGGGAAGACCCTTGATCATGTATCTAACTGTTTTGTAAAATTCAATGGGGTGTGTGTTAGGGCAGCATGACGAGTCTGGCCGAAAAGAGCATGCTATTTATTACCTGAGCAAAAAGTTTCCCGACTGTGAAACAAGATATTCACTGCTCGAGAAAAGTTGCTGCGCTTTGGCATGGGCTGCTCGCCGGCTAAGACAGTATATGCTGACCCATACTACCTTGTTGATATCCAAGATGGATCCAATAAAATACATATTCGAGAAGCCTTCCCTCTTTGGGAGAATAGCAAGATGGCAGATGATCCTGACGAAATATGACATTCAGTACACTAACTAGAAAGCAATAAAGGGCAATGTGCTAGTTGATCACCTTGCTCATCAAGCTGTGGATGACTACTAGTCCATGAAGTTTGAATTCCTAGATGAAGACATCATGATGGTAAACAACTGTGAAGAATTCAGACCATATGACAGACCTGAACAAGGATCCCGATGGACTCTGGTTTTTGATAGGGCGTCCAACGCACTTGGAAATGGTATAGGTGTTGTACTCATATCCCCTGAAGGATGTCACACTCACTTCACTGCAAGACTCTGTTTCCACTGTACCAATAACATGGCAGAATACGAAGCGTGCATTTTGGTCTCAAAGCTACCATAGATTTGGGAATCAAGTCCTTAAGTATATTCGGAGATTCAGCTTTGGTCATCAGTCATATCAAAGGAGAATGAGACACTAAACACCCTAACCTTATCCCCTACAAAGAACATGTGTTGACATTGATCCCATATTTTGAGAAGATTACCTTCGAGCATTTCCCGCGAGAAGAAAATCAACTAGCAAATACGCTAGCCACAATGTCATCCATGTTTAAACTTAAATGGGATAACGAGGCTCCCCAGACCACCATTGAACGAATGGATGAACCAACTCACTGTCACGATATTAATACTGAAGAAGTAGTGGACCGGCCTTGGTTCCAAGAAGCCAAGAGGTATCTCGAGGCTCAAGAATATCCGAAAGGAGCTTCAGTCAATGATAAGAAGTTCTTAAGGATATTCTCTGCTAAGTTCTTCATCATTAATGGTATTCTCTACAAACGCAACCATGACTCTGTATTGCTTCGTTGCATAGACAAGGTTGAGGCCGAAAAGGTCATGGCTGATCTACATGAAGGCACTTTTGGCACCCATTCCAGTGGGCATACGATGGCAAAGAAGATCCTATGGGCAGGTTATTACTGGTCTATCATGGAAGAAGACTGCTATCAACACTCTCGAACCTGCCACAAGTGTCCGATCTATGTTGAGAAGGTGCACGTACCTCTAGTTCCTCTGAATTTCTTGACGGCTCCTTGGCCCTTTGCTATGTGGGGCATCGATATGATTGGGGAAATCAATCTAACAACCTCTAATGGACACCTATTCATCTTGGTGGCCATTGACTATTTCATGAAGTGGGTTGAGGCGGCTTCTTTCGCTTCCGTTACCAAGAATGTTGTTACCCGGTTCATCAAACAGAATCTCATCTGTCGGTACGGTATCCCAGAGAGAATCATCACAGACAATGGTACAAATCTCAATAATACTATGATCACTACACTGCATGCAATTCAAGATCCAACACCATAAATCTTCCCCTTAACAGCCAAAGATGAATGGCACTGTCAAAGCCGTAAATAAGAACATTAAAAAGATCATACAGAAAATGACAGTAGCCTATAAGGACTGGCATGAGATGCTACCATTCGCCCTCCGCGGTTACCGTACCACGGCACACACATCAACTGGGGAAACACATTACTCTCTGGTATACGGCATGGAGGATTTCTTGCCTATTGAGGTCCAGATCCCTTCTCTGAGAATCATGAAGGACGCATGATTGAATAAAGACAATTGGATCCAAAATCGACTTGATCAACTGAACTTGATTGACGAGAAAAGGCTTACTGCTGTCTGTCATGGTCAAATGTATCAAAAATGGATGATCAAGGCTTACAACAAAAAGATCAGACGCCAAGTGTATCAAGTCGGGGATTTGGTGATCAAGCGCATCATACTGCCGCAAGGTGATCCCAGGGGAAAATGGGCTCCTACATACGAAGGGTCATTTGTGATCAAAAACATATTCTCTGGTGGAGCAATGATCTTAACCACTATGGATGGCAACGACCTGCCACACCCTGTGAACACAGACATAGTCATAAGATACTATGCATGAGAGACCCGCTAGGTTGACACACCTAGGCAAAACAAGGGCATCTCGGCGAACCAAAAAGGTTCGGGCAAAAATTAGGGATAAAATAAAAAATCTATACACCCGGCAAGTTGAAAACCCGAAAGGGCGACTTGGGCAAAAAAGGGTATCCTGGTGGACTGAAAACCCGAAAGGGCGGTCCAGGAAAAAGTTAGGGAATTAAAGCGTATGACTATGTCCCATTGGATCACCTTACAGGCAACCTTTTGCTTCGACTAACAAACTCAACGGTTCTAATCAATCCAATAAACTTCGGACAAGGTAGCAAATGGACAAGACGCTCAGAGACACGAAGGCTATAGCAGAATGGGAACCCCATGGGTTTATTGAACATAGCTATCTTTTCTTTGTATCAAGTATTCATTTTTTACGACGACATTCTCCTACTAGAATGTTCGTCTCATTGTACAAAAAATACTTATTCAAGTTAATACAAAGATATCCCTTTGAAAGTGCAAAACTATCTGTTTTTTCTCATTCATGTGTTTTGTTTACAAAAACGTCCAATGATTTATTTTTGAACATATGCATTTGAACATAACTACTGGTTACAAATGAACAAAAAGCAAAAATACAATTGCTAATGGCTTTAAGAAATAAGATAATATCTTTAGACTATTCCATAAAATTCCCCGTAGTGTGCAGCTTAATGATGTCAAACTCTCTCACATCCCCAGCGGAACAAAACTTCCAGTTATCACTCTCCGGTAGAAGTCGCCAAATTTCTCAGGATTCCCCAATAGGATTTCACAAGCAATACACGATGCTTCCCTTACAACAGAGTTTATTTCTATGCCAAATAGAAGCTCATCAACTCATCATCACTTCAAAGCATGAAGACTTACACCCCACACCCCCAACAACCGTCAGAGATTTATTTTCCCTAAAGCATTACAGCAGCATAGCTTACACACCCACACATCGCATCCATATGTCATAACATTGACAACACGAACGCGTACAACATAATCTCATTCATTTTTTGAGAACATCATTATACAATGCATTTCATACATCATGACATTGCATACAACTAATCTTTCATCTCTTCAGTAAAGATCAGTCAGCCGATGGCTATCATCAATAATTTACAAAAAAGGTCAGAGATTGATACCTGAAACAAGCCAGGACAATTATCTACACGACTAGTTGTACTTTCAGATATAGTTCAGATACGCTCCAGACACAGATGCCATTCTGATACTCATTCAGATTCAGCTTTCAGATACAGTTCAGATACGCTCTAGACACGGATGCCATTCTGTTACTCATTCAAATTCAGCTTTCAGATACTGCTCCGATACACTCCAGACACGGATGCCATTCTGATACTCATTTAGATTCAGCTTTCAGATACAATTCAGATACGCTCCAGACACGGACGCCATTCTGATACTCATTCAGATTCAGCCTTCAGATACAGTTCAAATATGCTCATGACGCAGATGCCATTCTGATATTCATTCAGAATCAACTTTCATAAACAAGTCAAATACAATCCACTTATGTATATTATTCTAGTACTCAACCTGTCACATCCATTATTCCAGTGTAAATCAACCAGAGGTTTATTATGACACTTCCTCTATTCCCATCAACAATCATTTTTGGATGGCATCTGCAAGCCCATCTCTAACAACTTCTCATCTCCTCTCCAAATGATATCTTTAAGGCCATTCCCTATACCATCAACCATCACATCGTCGAGTGCAAATTTCTGGGCACTCTAGTGTCCAATCATCTTCCACCTTCAAGTCATGAATGGCAAATCTGCCAATCTAACTCTTCAGGTTTAAGAAGATTGAAAAGGGACAGCTGTTGTACCCCAAAGTTTTCCCTCTCACTTATCAATTATTTTCTCACAAAATATCTCTCTTGGTTCAAGACTGCACTAGGGTTGATCAACTCAAGACACCTCCTTAAGCATTGATGACCAAAATTAGGGTTTGAGATTGCACAAGGATAATTGAACTTTCAATGCCTCATATGACTTTCATGGATCATTATGGACCCCCAAGATTACTCATGTCAAGTTTCAAGCCTTGGATCACATTTTTGCTCAGTCAATTGAGCAATTGATCTAAAAATCAACTATATTGGGGAAAGTCAACTGTGGCCAATTTACAGTAAAACTTCATAATTTTTTATGCATAACAACATTATAAACTCATATGTATCATTTGATCAAGTTTGGACCATAATTCCTCAATAAATCTGATCAAATCATCAAAAGGGCAAAATGGTCAAAATTAGGGTTTTGACTGAGGAAAGACAATTTCTGATTTTTGACCTAGCAAATGGTTAAGTGGTTTGAGGAATTATTTCAAGAGTTCAATTGCATCATTTTGACATAATGGAATGACCCAAAACATTTCTCAAGATCAATCGGATTGATAGTGAATTTTCAGTCAGCTGATCAAAAATCAACTGTACACTGAAAAGTCAAACTTTGACTTTTTGGTCAAAATCCAATGTCAAAGATCACAATTCATCAAAACATGTCAAAATATGAAACTTATTCATCAATAAATCAAAAAGTCAATATTTCATTTTGAAAAGCCAAAGTTTTCTCTTAGAAATTTTTCTGTGTTTAAAACTTCATGTTTTTCCCAACTTTGAGCAAACTTTTCACCATGATGCAAGATGATTCAGAAGAAACTTTCAACATGAAAGTTGTATATCTCCATGATATCTACAACACTTATTTACACAACTTCTTCTAAAAGTTCTTAGATCTCAAGTTATTAATTCATAAAGTCATGGTCTTGAAATTAAACACTTAGTGAAATTTTGCCCTAGTTTTGATCAGGATTTTAACCTAACTTCTGACCCAAGTTTCTCCTAGTTCCAAGGGGAATTTTCAAAAGTGATTCATAGAGGGGCTGTAGATCACATTACAAGCTTTCCAAAATGTCCAAGAACTCCTTGAGATCACTTGTGAGCAAGGAGAATCGAAGGTCAGAAGTTGAGGTTTCAAGTTATTTTGCAAGACATGTTTTGTGATGCACAATGAACCAAATCCATAGCCATGATTTATAATCTTTACTTTGAAGGCCTCAATTCACTGCTTAATTAAATTTTTACATAACATATGGAGCCATTGTCCAAGCATTTGAATCATTATCCAAGTTGCATTTCCATTTTTGGAAGAAAGGCACTATTGTTATTCTTGAAAAGTGACTTTAATCACAAAGTCAACTTATAATGGAGCGTTGCACTTGTTCTTTCTACACAAGCATACTCTATAAACTCAGAACAAACATGTTTAAAGTTTCTAGCTACCTTGCATTAAAACCATGTTTGTCAAGATAACTTCAAAAATAAGTCAAGAACTCATAACATGTGATTCTTTATTTCTGATAATTTCAAACCTCAAAACCCTTCCTCTATAAATAGAGATGCTATTTGCAAGAGAACCCACGAATACCCAAGCTCCAAAACTTCCCCAAACTCAGAACTGCATCACAAACCACCATTATTGCATATTCTGACCAAGAACTTCAAACTTCCATTTCACTCGTGCATTTCTTGGCCTTTTGCTTCCAAAAGCTTCCAAACATCATACATAAGCCATCCCTATCCCTGTTACACGACTGTAACACCATCTTCATCCATTTCCAAGTTCAAAAATAGAGCATCGCAGCTGGACTTCTCCAGAACATTCCAGCCACCTTCAGCTCAAGTCAACCATTGCATTAGCTTCCTAGAGGTCCAAGGAAGCTAACCTGATCATCACCATCACTTGAAACAAGCTCAAACTCATTTCACGATTTCCAGTTTTGAGGTATTTTTCTTGAACTTCTATCTCATTATTTAGGCATTGTTAGGTTTGCATTTGTGAAGATAGAATGTAGATATCATTATCCTGAAACTATACATGTCCATAGACTTCATTTATGTTGCTTGAGCATGGAGAATTTTGAGTTTAAACTTTTGAAACATTTAGGTCAAAATTTGGTACTTTTAAAAATTCCCATCCATCTTTGATTTATAGCTTATGATATTTATATGGTTGGATTCGTGTGAAAAAATGGAGCAATTTCCATGTTTATATTTTTGCAAATGATTGAGAAATGAGCAAGCTACAGATCCTTTAGCTGGAGGTTGAGATGAAGTACAACCAGGGTATGTTTCATGTTATGTATTTATCATTTCATACAAGTTAACGGATGTATCACCACCCCAGTGGTTAAAGCGCGCGCCTGTCACCCTTAGGTCCTGGGTTCAAGCCCCAGCGTGACCTTTTGCATTTTTTTAAAACTCTTTTTGACACTTTTCTATTTTTGCAGTGCTGGGCCTCTCCTTCTTTAGGCTTTTGTTGTTTTTACTAACTTCTGACCCCCTGTTTCATTAATCCACCTCCCTGACTTATTTTTTATTTTATTTTATTTTATACTTTTTTATCTTTTATTTATTATTATTATTATTATTATTATTATTATTATTATTATTATTATTATTATTATTATTATTATATCCATTAATCATGAAAAATCCAAAAAAAAATTATTTTTATTTACACTCACTTTTTTTTTTATGAAATAAAAATACTAAAAACATTTTCTTTTAACAAATTAAATTTTTTTGTTTTAAATAATTAAATATTTAGACTTAGGTTTAATAATTATTTTATTTTATTTTCTTAATTAAAATTAACTTAGAATTTAGTTTTTTTTAATTATTTTATTTAGACTTAGGTTTAATAATTATTTTATTTTATTTTCCTAATTTAAAACCATTTTTTTTATAAAAAATCCCTAAAAACATTTTTTAACTTAATTTCTTCCTTAAATAGCTTAAACTTAATTTTTTTTATTTTTTAATTAATCATCTTCTTCAAATTAGGTTAGAAATCCATTTTCATAAAAAAAAAACCAAACTAAAATTACATTTCCTTTTTACATTTGCATTCTTGCACTTTATTTATTTATTTTGTACATTTATTCAAAATTCTATATGGTTGTAATATTTATTTAGATTTAAATTCTTGCAATATTTCCCATTTGTAAATTTGTAATAGCACAATAATTTTAATTTCCGCAATTTACCGCTTCATATACAAATGCTAGTAATTAGGGTTTTGCATGGAAAGACTAAAATCAATCAATTAGTAAACCCTAATCAAGACAAATCAAGCATGAATATCTATACACTTGCACAGATACACCCCTAGGATAAATCTACTTGGTTGCCTTACAAAAATGGCCATATTACGCATGTGAGACATCTTAGCAAAGACAAGCAAAATACAAGATCATAGTCCCTCGATGACACTATCTATGTTGCCTTTCAAAATGATCTTAGTCCCTAAATAAAAATGCTAAGATACCTTGCAACATTGCTAATCATGGTTATACGATGACCCACACCCGTCCCGTTTACATCCAAAGATAGGGTTACTTACCAAATCAATGGTAAGATAACAATGTCAAAGGAAAAAGGAAATGAACATGAAATACTTTTGAGTAGGTAGAATATTCCTAGTTACTTGCTCCATTTCAAAACAAAAACATCATTTCTATTTTCAAAACAAACACCTACACTTTCCAAACACCTTTCAAAACTTGAAAACATTTTCAAAAGATCAACACCTTTGTATACATTCTTACGAACGAGAATAATTACAAAGTTTTCCTAAAAAATGGCCTCTTTACAAAATACTTTCAAAAATACCACACAAAGCACATTTTCAAACAAAAGCAAGTGATCTACCAAGTAACTAAGAGCCCATGGAAAACTATGGATGAAAAGGGTGCTAATACCTTCCCTTTTCATAATCTACCCCCCGAACTCAAGAAATAATCTCAAAGGTCTTTCCTGTGTTTTTTCACCTTTCCTTTTGGATAAAAGAAAATTCAGTGGCGACTCTTGCTAACCGCAACATTTGCGATCAAACGCAAAACACCCAAGTCATTTCTCCCACCGTACCACACATATGAACATGATTAAAACTATTTGGTGCATGTGTCCTGCTAAGCAGCAACAAGCATCTCTTTAATGTATTTGGAATATCCTCAGAGTTATTTCATTAACATTATCTCCAAGGACGGCTACAACAAACCCTTCCCCAATGGAGTTGCCCATAAAATATCTTTGCATAGGTTGATTCAGAGCCAAAGTCTCAATCTCTTGATATCTCTCTCCCCAGCTAAGTTTGTCCTACAAGAAGAAACCTTGTAGACCACTTCCTCAAAGAACTCACCTCGTCAACAGTTCATCAAATTTCCCTAACAGGGTTTATTTCCCCAACAAACTACAGGATTCCCCAGCTGAGTCAGAATCCCCCAGCTGAGTCAAATCCCCTCCAGCTTGAGTTTGCTTCTCAAAACATTATAAATCAAAGGGCCACAACCCCTAATCCCCAGTGAAGTCATCAACAAAGTCTCTGCTATTTCCAAAAGTTGCTGTGAAGCCTGGATCCGACCAGATATCAGTCAACTTCATTCATTCAAAACATGTAAATTTTCAAATACTATGAAGACTGTATCCGACCAGATAATAATACACTTTTCAAATACTATGAAGATTAGATCCGACCAGATAATAGTACAACTTTCAATCGCTATGAAGCCTGGACCCGACCAGATAATAGTGTAATTTATCCAAGTACTTTGAAGCCTGGACCCGACCAGATAAACATTTAAACTTTTCGAGATATTGAAGAACCTGGACTTAACCAAATAAGGGATTAATTTCTTTTCCCCGGTAGAGTTTGCCTCTACCCCAACAAGTTATTTTGAAGCCCGAAATCTGACCAGATAACAATTCCCCTCAGAAATTAATGTGAAGCCTGGAATCCAACCAGATAGCAATTAATTTCAAGCAAGTTACTATGAAGCCTGGACCCGACCAGATATCAGTTTAACTTTATCTTTCCCAGCAAGTTACTGCGAAGCCTGGACCCGACCAGATATCAGTTCAACTTCATATTTTAAAGTAAGTTATTGTGAAGCCTGGATCCGACCAGATAACAATTAACTTTATTCCCTCAGAAATTCGTTGTGAAGCCTGGAACCCGACCAGATAACAACCAATCCCCAGAGAGTCACTATGAAGCCTGGACCCGACAAGATAGTAGTTACCACTTCAAGTTGTTGTGAAGCTTGGACCCGACCAGATGTCAGTTTAACTCTATCTCTTCAGACAAGTTTATTGTGAAGCCTGAATCCGACCAGATAACAATTAATTTCATCCACTTCAAATATCTGTGAAGCCTGGAACACAGCCAGATAACAGTTCAATTTCAAGAAATTTTCTGCAAAGCCTGGAGTCCGACCAAATAACAGTTGATTTATTCTTCCCCAGTTAGTTACTGTAAAGCCTGGAACCCGACCAAATAGCAGTCGGCTTCTTCATCCTTAACAAGTTGTTGTGATGTTTGGATCCGACCAGATAACAGCTAACATTCAAGAGATAATCCCCTGCGGAAGCATTCTTTTATAAAATTTGAAGATATGTATATTCTTCATCCCCAACAACAATCCGGGATTCAGCTTCCCAGAACTCCTCAGCAGTAGTCAGGGATTTATTTTCCCAGACAAATATGCATCCAAAATTCAAACATCATTGCATATACATACAAAACACATTTATCACGATGTCATTCATCTTGTGAACGTCATGCATACATCTGCATTTAACTAACCTTTTTTTCTCTCACAGGTAAAACATCAAGTTTTAGTATAAATCTACCAAGGATTTGTGATGATACTTCTTCCAGTATTTACCTTCATTCCTCCAAATGGAATCCATAAGCCCATTCCCAATACACCTTCGAGTGCAAATTTATGGGCACTCTAGTGTTTAATCATCTTCCACCTTCAAGTCACGAATGGCGGATCCGCCAATCTAACTCTTCAGGTTTAAGAACATTGAACAGGGGAAGCTGTTGTACCCCAAAATTTGCCCTCTCATTTCTCAAGAAACTTCTCACAAGATCTTCCATGAGTCAAGTCTGAAGCACTGATACATCAATTTAGGCTTAGAATTGGCACAAGGGCAAAATGGTCAATTGCATACTGAAAAGTCAAACTTTGACTTTTGGAACAGAATCAAGTTTCAAGAATCATTTTCCATCAAGATATGAGATTTGTTTCATCAAGAAAATCAAAAGTCTGAATTATTTTGGAAAAGACAAAATTCCAAATACTTAGAAATTTTTTAAGTGTTTAGGAAATAAGATAAGTTCAGAACTTCTGGCCAGATTTTCACAATGATGCAAATTGATTCTGGAAGAACTTCTAACACAAGAATTGTAGACCTCAATGAAATCTCAAACATTGAAGAACAAAATTTCTCCTAAAAATGCTAGGATTTCAGGTTATAACTCCTCAAAGACACGTCCTTAAAAATGAAACGTTCAGTAAATTCTGGACCTTTCCAGAACAGGATTTGGTTAGAACTTCTGGACCAATTTTCATGAAGGTTCAATCAGAACTTGCAAGAGTAATTCAAAGAAAGTCTGTAAAGTGCATTACAAGCTTTCTGGAAAGTCTGAGAATTCCTTCAGAACATGCTGGAGCAAAGAGATTCAAAGATCAGAAGTTGGATGTTTATTCTAAGTTATGTTGATGCTGAAATTCTGACCCATAATTAAGCTATGATGCATAATCTCATATTGCAGGATTTCTGTTTTGATAAACCTTATCATCATTTAATGCTCACACCCACTTCTGAGTCTTTATCCAAAGGATTTATCTACGTGCAACATAGAAGTACCATTGTTGTCCTTGAAAAGTAAATTTTTTGTACAAGTTTATGTTAGGCCCATGCTTTGCTTTTGCTTCTGAGGGTACTTTTCCTTAATTCTTGCTTACAAATCCAGCTTAAGTACGTCTAAAGCTTCTAACCCCCATACTTATTTAACTTGCTTCAAGAACAAGGCAACATCCTAGCATATGATGGCCGTACTTTTGATCACTCCAAGCTATAAAAATCTTGCCTATAAATTGAACTTCATTGGAAACTGTAAAGAGGTCGAAAAAATTGGAAAGAAAAGCCTTGAAATCTTGTTAAAATCTCCCAAGAATTTGCAGCTGCAGCCCAAATACAAAACCTGCTAGTCTTTGATTTTTGCATTCAAAATTCCATTTTTTGCTCAAACTGTAACAAGTTCTCCATCAATCTCCACCTCAAAAAGTCAAAACTTTGCTTCTCGGCTGTTCCAGAATTTTTCAGCCATTCATAGCCCAAGTTAAAGATTGTTCCAGCCTGCTGAGCATCTGTAGAAGCTGATCAGAACATCACAAGCAGTCAGAACCAAGTTCTAGTTCACAGAACCTTTTTCAGCTGCAAGGTGATTTTCTGCAGACTCTCATCATATTACTTAGGCATTGTTAGACTTGCATGTTCAAAAATACAATATAGACATCCTGATTCTAATGTTGTACATATTCTGAGGTTCCATGTATTTTTTGCCTAAGTAGGGAAAATACCAGTTCAGAACATCTTAAGGAAATTAGGATTAGTAGATACATGCTTGTTTCTGATTTACAGTCCTGATATTTTTATGTTTCTGAAACCATGATAAAGCTTTCCAGAACTGTTGTGTGTGTATTTTCTGTTTTTGTTAAGAAATGACTAAGTTGCAGATGCTCTGATTAGTGTGGAGAAGTAGATGAAGTTCATCACTAGAACTTACTTTGTGTTATATGTTTATGTTTTTGATTCTAATACCGGATGTATAACCACCCCAATGGTAGAAAGCGTGCGCATAAAACATTAAAGCTAAGGGTCCTGAGTTCTAGCCCCAAAAACACCCTTTTTATTATGTTTATTTCCTAACTTTTTTTTATTCCATTAGTTGGACCAGAACTTCCAAATCAATCCCCTTTAACTGCTTACCAAAACAATGGTCTTGAACTAGAACTTCTAGACATTCCCATCCAATAACATTGACATTTCATATACCCATCATCATAATTTATAGCTTGCCAGCGACCCTAGAATCTCTAGATTTCCAACTACAACCAAAACTTCCAAACTCCCAAATATTTCTAGGACGCCAGTTGCATCAGAATTTCTAGGATTCCCCTTATTCCCAGCAACCCCAGAACTTTAGTGCACCCGGACCCAGAACTTCTGACCTTCCCCCGTTTCTGCTAACATGTTATTTATGATTTTACAGTGCATCAGAGTCAGAGTTTCTGCCTCTTGTTTCTGTTCTTTTAGCCACATGCTGATTCTAACCCATTTTTTCCTCTTATCATTTTTATCATTATTCTATTTTAATTAATCATAAAAGACCAAAAGCATTTTTATACTCACATGCTTTATTTTATTTCTTTTAAAACAAAAAGACTAAAAAATATTTTTCTTAAGCAAATTTATTTATTCTCTTAACAAAAACAAAACAAGTCCATTTCACCTTTCTTGTACATTATTCAATATGGTTGTAATAGATAATTAGGTCTTTAATTTCTTGCAATCCCCATTTGTAAATTTGTACACCCCATCCCCCTAATGACTGTAATAGCGTATGATATTTACTTTCCGCAATTTATCGCTTTATATAAATGTTAGTAATTAGCATTTGTATGGAAAGATAAAATCAATAAGTAGCAAACCCTAATTCAAGATAAACAAGCATGCAAATCAAACACACTTTCACACTTACACCTCTAGGGTAATTCCACTTGTTGCCTTACAAAAATGGCCATGTTATGCATGTGGGGTATCTTAGAAAAAACAATAAAAAATACAAGATCATAGTCCCTCGATGACGCTATCAATGTTTCCTTTCAAATGATCTTAGTCCCTCGAAGAGAAATGCTAAGATATCTCACAATATTGCTATCATGACTATACGATAATCCACGCCCGTCCCTTTACATCCAAAGATAAGGCTTCTTACCAATCAATGGTAAGATAACAATATCAAAGGAAAAGAGAAACGAACAAAAAAGACTTTTGAGTAGGTAGAAACGTTCTTAGTTGCTTGCTCACTTTCAAAAACAAACACTTTCAAAATAAATACCAAACACTTTCAAAACATGAAATATTTTTAAAAGTTCAACACTTTTGTATGCGTTCTTACAATACAAGAACCATTACAAAGTTTTCCTAAACGAAGGCGCCTTTTCAAAATAATTTCAAAAACCACCACAAAGCACATTTTCAAACAAAAGCAAGTGATCTAGCAAGCAACTAAGAGCCCATAGATAAATATGGATGAAAAGGATGATAACACCTTCCCTTTTCAGAACTACCCCCCGAACACAAGAAATAATCTCAAAGGTCTTTCCTGTTCTTTTCCACCTTTCCTTTTGGATAAAAGAAAAGTCAGTGGAGACTCTTGCTAACCGCAACATTTGCAATCAAACGCAAAACATACCAAGTCAGTTCCCCCACCGTATTATAGGTGTCCTACTAAGATATTTATGAACAAAGTTTCTGAAGAAGTATGGAGTGGCAAACGACCATCAGTGAGTCATTTGAAGGTGTTTGGCTCTATGTGTAACAAGCATGTTCCTGATGCAAGAAGAAGGAAGCTTGATAAAAAAAGTGAACCTATGATTCTGGTAGTGTAATACGGTGGGAGAACTGACTTTTGGTTTTGCGTTTTATCGCAAATGTTGCGGATATCAAGAGTCACCACCGACTTTTCTTTTATCCAATAAAGGAAAGGGTGAAAAGAACAAGAAAGACCTTTGAGAATTTTTGAGTAAGGGGGGTAGGTTATGAAAAGGAAATGTGTTAGCACCCTTTTCATTCGTAGTTATCTGCGGGCTCTTAATCGCTAGCCCACTTTGAAAAATGCTTTGTGTTTATGTGTTTGAAAAATATTTTGAAAAAATGCCTAAGTGCGGCAAACTTTATAATGATTCTCGTATCGTTGAGAATGCATACAAAGTGTTTATTTTGAAAATATTTTAGAAAATAAGTGTATGTGTGAGAAATTTTTTTGTTTGTGAGCAAGTGACTACGAGCTATATACCTACTCAAAAAGTATTTTGAGTTATTTTCCTCTTCCTTTAAATAGTGATATCCTACCATTAGTTAGTAGGAAGCCCTATCATTAGATGTTTGAGGGACATGCGCGGGTCATCATACAATCATAGAAGGCAACTCATAGGATACTTTAGCAATTGTCGTAAGGGACTAAGATCGTTTATCGAGGCAGCATCGAAGGGTCATCGAGGGACTACAATCTCTTAACCGAAGGGTCTTTGCTAAAGCATCCCACGTTCGAGGGACATGACTATTTTTTTATCCGAGACAACAAGTGAGGGTCACCCTAGAGGTGCGCGTGTGCAAAGTGATTTGTTTCAGTTATTATTATATTGGATTTATGGTTATCTAACATTTGCTTTTAGCCTTTTCCATACAATCCTATTAAATTAGCAGTTATATATATATATATATATATATATATATATATATATATATATATATATATATATATATATATATATATATATATATATATATATATATATATATATATATATATATATATATATATATATATATATATATATATATATATATATATATATTATAAGTGCAGAAAGTAAAAATGCGGAAAATATAATCTACACTATTACAATGCCTCGGGGATGGGGAGTACAAACCACAAAATGGGGAAAAAATAAAGAAAACCCTAATTTATCTATTACATATCTTAAAGTTACATAATTATACTAATGCGAAAAATAAACAAGCGCGCGAAGATGGTGAAAAGGGAAAGTATTTAAAACCTAAAAATTCTAAGTGTTAGAAAATATTTTTGGTGTTTTGTTTAGAAAAATATTTTATAGTGTAAAAATAATAATAAACCCTAATTCTAATTAATTTATAAACTAATTAATAAAATAAAACAAAGTGTGATTAAATTAAATTAACTTTTATTTATAAAAATTAAATTAATTAATTAAAAACCTAAATCTAAATTTTTTAATGATTTTATGATTAAAAAATGAAATTGATTAAAAAATAAAAATAATTTAAAACAAAGAAAAAGAATGGGCTTGCTGAAACAAGTAAAATTAGGTGTGAAAAGAGCAACAATTCCTAGGCCCATTTCAAGGAGCCCAAGCGCCTGTGAGTTCTAGTGAGAATGATGTCAGGAGGTACACCATGGTCATGGCCATCTGAAGCATTGGATCTGGAATCTTGAGATCTGATGGTCAGGATATGAGGTACACCATGCGCGCATTATACTTGATTTGTACCGGATATGCAAGAGAAATGTATTGTAGGGATCGAACCCATGCCCCGACACATTAACATCTTAACACATACACGCTTGCCGCTGGGGAAGCCACTGCATCTGATACCTAAACAAAAATAATAAAAATACAAAGTGACGTATATGGCAGGAGAAGAGCTAGAGCCCTAGCTCCGGTCGTCTTCTCTAGTGGGCTGCTTCCTTGAAACCTGCAAAATAGAAAGCCTCAATGATCTAAAAATAAAAAAGCCTTATCCCCCTAAATCAAGGGTTGCGGTTTCAAAAATTGGGTTATTTTGGTCTGAAACATCCTATATCATGAGATCCGAAACAAAGTGTTCTTAATTCCCTAACAATGGCATAGCGTGATTCCTGAGTCCAATCTCACATGTAACGCGTTAGTCCTGTTCTAATGATGTATATGAGAAGTTTAAACAGATTAGCCATGATCAAAACTACAAGAAGTCAAAGTTAAGAATTTTACTAACTTAACAAACGGCGTGAGGGAAAGGTCATGTTCTGGTGCTCGAGAGATGTGGTTATGGACTCAGATCAACTCCTTTGACCTCCAGGGGATGAATGATGGCCTTAGTTTCGATTGATAATGGTTGGAAGTTAGGTTACAAATTTTTACAATTCTTTTGAATTTTGTGAATTTTGGAGATCTTTCTTAGACAGTGTTTTCTTGGTCCTTTTGTTGCTAACCTCTTGTGTTTATATAGAGAAGTAAAATGGAGCAACAAATAAAGGAAGGATCTTGCCATCAAGGCCATGCTAGACAAAGATCAAACACTTTTAAAGACTTCCAAATTTGAGATATCTTGCTCTTTTGAGCTCCACACGGTTTTGGAAGGTTCATCAAGTGTATTTTGGGCCTCAATTAATCTAAAACCAGACTTGCACGACTAAGCCCATTCACTTTGTATTTATTTTGAATTTATTTAATTTAATTTAGGTTTTAAATTAAAAAAAATAAATAATGCATGAATGCACTCAGAGGTCTTTAAAGATGCCATGAACATATTTTATTTCCAAAACTTAGGTCCAATAGTTCAAAATTTCAAGTTTGCTCATTTTGCATTTCATGCATTTCCTCAAAATTTTCCAACTTATGCAAGTCATACCTTCCTCAATTTTAATCTTTTGAAAGTGATCTTGGACTTTTTGAAAATATCAAGATGTCCTCTACAATTTCTATTTTTATCATTTTTGCATTTGGAGAATTTATCTTGATGTAAGTTGCCTTGAGAAAAAGTGTCTTTTGGTTGACTTTTGAATTGACCTATAAAGTATGGGCTCATATCTTTCAAATGAAGCATTTTTTGGACTTGAGCACAAATACAAAGTTTTAGAGAATTGAATTTCCCTCAAAATGGGCTTTGGTTTGGAAAAAGTTGATGAAGCATGTGAAAGTTATGCTTGGTCAAAGTTCAGTTGACTTCTCCTAAGGAAACCTTAATTTGGCAATTTTTAACCTTTGATGATTTGAGGGATTTCCTTGAGGAATCATGATAAACCCTTGATAAAATGATGACTATCACTTAAAAATGTTGATGTTGACCAAAAATCTTGAAGTTTGATTTAATGTTGACTATAATTGACTTTTTACCCAATATAGTTGATTTTCAATCATCTGAGCCATTAACTGAGCAAACTTGTGATGCAAGACTTGAAACATGACATGAGAATTGTTCAAGACCTATGATGAACCATGAAAACCACTTGAGACTTTTGCAACCCAAATTTCCTTGAGAAACTCAAAACCCTACCTGTAGACCCTTTGCTTAGGAGGAGCATTTTGACTGGTCAACCCTTGAGTAGCTTTGAGTATATAAGACCTTTGTGAGCATGTCTTGAAGAAAAATGGGAGGGAAAATTTTGGGGTACAACAACTTCCACTGTTCAATCTTCTTAAACCTGAAGAGTTAGATTGTCTTGTCCGCCATTTGTGACTTGAAGGTAGAAGATGATTGAACACTTAAGTGCCCAAAAATTTGCACTCGCCGGTGCACGAAGTGACGCTGTTGGTTGATTATATCGAGAATGAGCTTAAAGATGCCACCCAAAGTAACCGCTGATAGAGATTAGACTAAGTCTACGCCTGACTTCAACTGGAAGAAGTATCAGAATAAATCTACGCTTGATTTAAACTGAGCCAGAAGATGTCTACGACCGTCTTTAATTGGAAGAAGTATCAAAATAAATCTATGCTCGATTTAATCTGAGCCAGAAGATGTCTATGTTCATCTTCAACTAGAAGAAGTATCAGAATAAATCTATGCTCGATTTAATCTGAGCCAAAATATGTCTATGCTTGTGTTTAACTGGAAGAAGTATCAGAATAAATCTACACTCGATTTAATCTGAGCCAGAAAATGTCTACGACCGTCTTCACCTGGAAGAAGTATCAGAACAAATCTATGTTTGATTTAATATGAGCCAGAAAATATATACGACCGTCTTTAACTGGAAGAAGTATCAGAATAAATCTACGCTCGATTTAATCTGAGCCAGAAGATGTATACGCCCAACTTTAACTGGAAGAAGCATCCGAATAAATCTACGCTTGATTTAATCTGAGCCAGAAGATGTTTATGCACGACTTTAACTAGAATAAGTATCAGAATAAATCTACACTTGATTTAATCTGATCCGGAAGATGTCTTACTGTAAGAAGTATCAGAATAAATCCACGCTTGATTTAATCTGAGCTAGAAGATGTCTATGCTCGTCTTCAACTGGAAGAAGTATCTGAATAAATCTACACTCGATTTAATCTGAGCCAGAAGATGTCTATGCTTGTCTTTAATTGGAAGAAGTATCAGAATAAGTCTACGCTTAATTTAATCGGAGCCAGAAGATGTCTCTTTGAGAATGACCCTTTGAGGAAATTTCTTAAATAGCCCTTTGTCAGATGTAGCCTTTTAGAAGACTGTCTGGCCATACAAGTAGTTGATGATGTTTGTCTGTTGATTGACCTTTCCTGAAAAGGTAAAGAGTTAGTTGTATGAAATGTCAGGATGCATGAAATGCATTGCGTAATGACGTTCTCAAAATAAATGAGACTGTGTGTTGTACCCCAAAATTTTCCCTCACACTTATCAAGAATTTTCTCATAAGATCTCCTTGGGCTCAAGACTGCACTAGGGTTTGATCAGCTCAAGACACCTCCTTAGGTACTGATAACCAAAATTAGGGTTTGAGTTTGCACAAGGATTTTTAAACTATCAATGCTTCATATGACTTTCATGGACCGTTATGGACCCCCAAGATTACTCATGTCAAGTTTCAAGCCTTGGATCACACTTTTGATCAGTCAATTAAACAATGGACCTAAAAATTAATTGTATTGGGGAAAAAGTCAACCATGGCCAATTTACTGTCAAATATCATAATTTTTTTATTTACATCAACATTTTAAACTCATATGAATCATTTGATCAAGTTTGGACCATAATCCCTCAAGAAATTTGATCAAATCTCCAAAAGGGCAAAATGGTCAAAATTAGGGTTTTGACTGGGAAAGGGAAATTTCTGATTTTTTACCCAGCAAATGGTCAATTTGTTTAAGTAATGATCTCAAGAGTCCAATTGCATCATTTTTACCTATTTACATGGTTCAAAACATTGCAAATCCATTGGGTTGACAGATGAATTTTGCAGTCAATTGATCATAAGTCAATTGTATACTGAAAAGTCAAACTTTGACTTTTTGGTCAAATTCAAGTGCCAAAGATCATAATTCATAAAAGCATGTCAAAATATGAAACTTATTCATCAAGAAATCAAAAAGTCAAGATTTCATTTTGAAAAGTCAAAATTTCTAAACTTAGAAATTTTTCTAAGTGTTGGAAATTTCATGTTTTTTCATAACTTTGAGCCAAATTTTCACCATGATGCAAGATGATTCAAGAGAAACTTCAAACTTTAAATTTTAAGATCTCCATGAAATATACAACTTTGCTTCACACAACTTCTTCCAAAAGTGCTTGGATCTCAAGTTATAATTTCAAGAACATGGGATCATAAAACTAAACACTTAGTGAAATTTTGCCCTAATTTGGTCAGGATTTTGACTCAACTTCATGGCACTTTTTCATATAGTTCCAAGGTGAATATTCAAAAGAAATTCAAATATGGGTTTTAGATCATATTTTAAGCTTTCCAAAATGTCCAAGAACTCCTTGAGATCATTCTTGAGTAGGGAGAATCGAAGAGATGAAGTTGGTGTTTTGTCACTTGAATTACAAGGCATTTTGTGATGAACAAGAATCCAATTTCAAACCTAGGCTACATAATCTTGCTACGCATGCCTCCTAACTTGTGTATCTATCCATCATTAATGGATTACACAAACTTTTGAGCTTTAATCCAAGTGGTTTAAGCTTTATCAAATCCACATTTCCATTAATGGCACAAAGTGAACACTTCCATTTTAGAAAAGCAAGCTTTTGTGTAAAGTCAATTCTTGAGCCTATAACTTATTCTCTCTGATCACACTCTATCCACAAACTCAGAAGCAAGCTTGTTTAAAGCATAACCACTCTATCTTAGCAAGTACACAATGCTTGGAAACTTGAATTTCTCAAAAATCACATGTTATGCATAAACTTGTGATTTTGAATTCTGATCAACAACAAGTCTCCAAACTTGTTACTTATAAATAGAGGAACTATTTGTGAGCTAGAGGATGGGCTTGAGCACCCTGAAATACACCAAAACTCTCTCAAATAATAAATTTCCCAAAAACTGCATTGTTGCACAGTTTCTGACCTTGAGCCTCAAACTCACATTTCCCTGGTGCATTTTTTGGCCTTTTAGTTTCTAAAGCTTCCTTGCATCAAGGGTAACTCATCTCTATACCTATTTTACTTCTGTAACACCATTTTCCCTGTCTTCCATAACAAAAATAGAGCATCACAATTGGACTTCTCCAGACCATTCCAGCCATCCTCGGCTCAAGCCATCCATTGCATTAGCTTCCTAGAGGTCCAAGGAAGCTAACATGACCACCAGCACTGCCTGAAACAAGCTCAAATCCATTTCACGATTTCCAGTTTTGAGGTATTTTTCTTGAACTTCTATCTCATTACTTAGGCATTGTTAGACTTGTATTTGTGAAGATAAAATGTAGACATCATTGCCCTGAAGCTGTACATGTCCATAGGTTTCATTTATTTTGATTGAGCTAGGAGAATTTTGAGTTTGAACTTTCTGAAATATTTAGGTCAGAATTTGGTACTTTTAAAAATTCTCATTCATCTTTGATTTATAGTTTATGATATTTATATGGTTGGATTCGTGTGACAAAATGGAGCAATTTTCATGTTTACATTTTTGCAAATGGTTGAGAAATGAGCAAGTTACAGGTCCTTTGGCTGGAGGTTGAAGATGAAGTACAGTCAGGGTGTGTTTTGTGTTATGTATTTATCATTTCATACAAGTTAACAGATGTATAGCTACCCCAGTGGTAAAGCGCGCGCCTGTTCACCCCATAGTCCTGGGTTCGAGCCTCAGCGTGACCATTTTGTTATTTTTACATTTTCTGACTCTTTTTTTTGTTCTTTTTTGGCAGCATTTAGACTCTTCATTGGGCTTAGTTTATTTTTGCTCATGAATACTCTTTTGTTTACTAATGAATCCCCCTGACTTTTTATTTATTTTATTTTCTTCTTTTTTTTATTTATTAATATTAATATTAATATTTATTTTACTGACAAAAAAAAAGATAAAAAAAGATAATTTTTTTTATACTATATACATTTATTTTATTTTCTAGACTAAAACATCAAAAATATTTTTGTTACAAACTTAACTTTTTCTAATTAAATAGATTTAGGCTTATTTTATTTTCTTAAAATAAACATAGAATTTATACTTTTCCTAATTTAATTAATTTTCATACTATTTAGTTTAATGTTAAAATCTTCTTCATAAAACTTAAAAATATTTTCTCTTTTAAATTAAATTAGTTTTTTTTTATTAAGCATTTTTTTAGTTCATTAGGTTAAGAAATAAAAACTTTTTTAACAAGGACAAAACCAAATAAAATCCATTCTTTTTTTATTCATTACTTTATACATTATTCCTTTTCATATTTTGTACATTTATTTATTCAATTCAATATGGTTGTAATAGATTAATTAGGATTTAATTTCTTGCAATCCCCATTTATACTTTGTACACCCCCTTCCCACAAATCATATAATAGCTTAGTATTTTTATCTTCCGCAATTTAAATGCTTCATATTCACATGCTAGTAATTAGGATTTGTATGGAAAGAATAAAATCAATCAAATAAAAAACCATAATTCAAGACAAAAACAAGCATGAAAACAATACACTTGCACACAAGCACCCATAGGGTAAAATCCACTTGGTTTCCTTACAAAATGGCCATATTACGCATGTGAGGTATCTTAGCAAAAACAAACAAATACAAGATCATAGTCCCTCGATGACTCTATCTAAGTTGCCTTACAAATGATCTTAGTCCCTAAAAGAGAATGCTAAGATTCCTTGCAACATTGCTAATCATGGTTATACGATGACCCACGTCTGTCCCGTTTACATCCAAAGATAGGGTTACTTACCAAATCAATGGTAAGACAACAATGTCAAAGGAAAAGAAAATGAACAAGAAAGATATTTGAGTAGGTAGATTGCTCCTAATTACTTGCTCCATTTCAAAAGAAACCTCATTTCTATTTTCAAAATAACACCTACACATTTCAAAACATCTTATAAACTTGAAAACATTTTCAAAAGACCAACATCTTTCTATACATTCTTACGAACGGGAATCATTACAAAGAATGCCTAAACAATGGCCTCTTTACAAAATACTTTCAAAATCCACACTAAGCATACTTTCAAACAAAATCAAGTGATCTAGCGAGTAACTAAGAGCCCATGGAAAACCATGGGTGAAAAGGGTTCTAATACCTTCCCTTTTCATAATCTACCCCTCAAACTCAAGAAACAATCTCAAAGGTCTTTCCTGTGATTTTTCACCTTTCCTTTTGGATAAAAGAAAAGTCGATGGCGACTCTTGCTAACCGCAACATTTGTAATCAAATGCAAAACACCCAAGTCAGTTCTCTCACCGTATCACAGAACTGGCGACTCTGCTGGGGAAAATTCTAAAAGTGGGGTTACCTTAGGGTTAGATCACATTTACTTGCTTACATTGTTTGACTTGTATGCTTTACATTGTGGTTCTTTATTTGGGTTTGAATCCTCTACCCGGGTTTGGGATACATTATAAGTAAGTAGCAATACGTTGTGGAAACTGTGCGGGGTATACCGACATGGTCTAAGCAATAGCTACGTTAGTGCGACATATTTGTGGGTACCGGTAGCCTTTGAGTTAATAAAAGAGAATACGGGGCTGCTGAGTGATGTCATGAAGCACTAGTGAACTTTTAGAGCCTTTACTTGACCAACTTGGCCTTTAGGATGTAGTGAGATGACCGACTTTGGTGCAGTCCGAAGTTGGTAGATACTCGATACTGCACTCATTGAGGTTTAGTTTCTTGGGATATTTCGGTCTCCATTAAAGAGGCTTGTGCTGAAACAATGACCAAGGAAACAAACCAGTGATATTGAGCTCCTTAGAACCCGATTACTATTACTAGGACATGTTTAAGCCAACTAAACTTCAAGAGGGTACTTACCTATAAAACTCCATGCAAGCCTAAACCTAAGGATTTGTTTCTTTTGTTTGTATATACATACTTGTATATAAAATCATGAACATCATGAACATCATATACATCCACTAACCATTTCAAGGATTTTGGAATTCATCTTTGTTCTTGTTTTGTAGGATATGGATTCACTTTGCAGGAAAACTATTCAAGTCAATATTGTAAGGATCCCTCCACAACTCAGGGAGCTAGCTTCAAGGATTCCTGAAAACTCTCCATTCACCGAGAGACATGGTCGCCTGCTCAACTTGGTCACCTCCAACACAGATGAGGACATGATGAAGGTGCTCTTTCAGTTCTTTGATCCTTTACACCATTGCTTCACATTTCCCGACTATCAACTTGTGCCTACTTTGGAAGAATTCTCCCGACTCTTGAGGATTCCCATTCTCAACCAACTACCTTTCAACGGTACGGAAAGAGACCCAAAGCCAAAAGAGATTGCTCAAGCTCTACACTTGCACTCATCTGATGTCACAACTCATTGGGAAACAAGGAGTGGTGTCAAGGGTTTCCTAGCAAAGTTCCTGTTTGAGAAAGCCCAAAGTTGTTGGAATTCCTTGGATCTGCAAGCATTTGAGGAAATTGTGGCTCTCCTCATCTATGGGCTGGTGTTGTTTCCAAATCCTGATCAACTCATAGATGTGAACGCCTTCAAAATCTTCATATCCCGCAACCCGGTGCCTACATTACTAGGGGATATCCTACACTCTTTTCACACTCGCACAATGAGGAAAAGAGGTGTCCTTATGTGTTGCACTCCTCTTTTGGCAAGATGGTTTATTTCGTATCTTCCCCAATCTGTATTAAAGAATGAGCAAGGTTCAAGGTGGTCACAAAGGTTGATGACGCTCAAACATTCAGACATTCATTGGTGTTCCTGATCTATAGAGAATGTTACTATTGTCGACCGTTATGGAGAATTCCCTAATGTCCCCTTACTTGGAATTTGGGGAGGTATCACCTATAACCCCTGCTTAGCCTTAAGACAGTTTGGTTACGCCCCAAAGGGATGGCCTACATGAGATGCTCATCCAAGGTTTGGTATTTGACTACGAGAACAATGATCAAGTTCTTCGCCAGAGGTTTATCCGAGCTTGGAGGATGTTGACCAAGTTAGATAGCAAGACATTGGGGCATAAGGATTCCATCCCTCTTGAGCCTTACCTCAAATGGGTATGAACTCGTGCTCAGAGTTTTATGATGCCTTATCCCTACATTCTCCCGGTAATCATTGAGCCTGTTATGGAAGGAGATGTTCCATACACTATCCTGCATCCTGACATGCCTACCTCTCTTGAAAACTTACAAAGAGATTGGATACAACTCAAGGGGGAGAAAGACACTTTCGAAGCCCAATTCTATGCTAGCGAGAAGAATGTTTTAGAACTCACTAGGCTACTTCATGAGGAGTAGACTCTGAATGCCTATATTGCACCAAATAGGATGCGAACTACCTTTTTATCTTAGAGTTTCTTGTATTTGTTTTTCCCAAGAAGGCATTGATGTACTCAAAAGCTTTAATTTATTAATATAACGTGTGTCTCCTTTTTTGTCTAAAACGAATTTGAATCTTAAAATCCTTGAAATCATTGCATACGCATTTATCATTCATCATAACATAAGAAGGTTTCTTGCAACAAGTCTCCTCATCTCTCTACTGTTTATTTCAGTAAGATGGATCTTGAGCAAACGGTGAAGGATCTCCAAGCTCAGAATACACAGTTTCAACAGTTGTTCTTAACTCTGGCCAAAGGACAAGAAAATTTGAAAACTTTGCTAGCTGAGGAAAAGAAAAAGAAGACAAAGAAGGTAACCGGAGTCCTAAACATGGGAAGAAGATTTCATGGGCAGACAAGAAGGACCCTAGACTTTGCAGCGACATCCGGTGAGAGAGACAATCAAGATGGGAAAGGCAAGGAAATAGTTGTCCCATCAGAATCAGAAGAGGAAGAAGAAGACTATTCTGAAGAACAATACCCTCCAGCTGATGACAAGTATAAACATCTCGAAGAGCAGTTGAGTGCGATGGAAATCCAAAAAGTGCTTGGCTTGGAATTTGAGGAATTGGGGTTAGTGTTGGGGGTTGTCATTCCTCCCAAATACAAAGCACCTGTGTTCGCCAAATATGACGGAGTCTCATGCCCCAAAATGCATCTCCGGTCCTACATGAGGAAAATCCAGCCCCATACCACTGATAAAGATTTATGAGTACACTTCTTCCAAGACAGTCTGTCTGGAACTCAACTTGATTGGTTTTATCAGCTAGAAAGAGCCAATGTTCATAACTGGGAAGATCTTGCTGCAGCCTTTTACAAACAATACCAATACAATGCTGATCTTGCGCCTACCCGTACTCAACTCCAGAGTATGGCCATGGTTTCCAATGAAGGTTTCAAGGACTATGCACAAAAATGGAGAGACTTGGTTGGAAGAGTTCAACCTACCCTATCTGAAAGAGAATTAATAGACATGTTTTTGGGCACCTTATCTGGTCCCTTCTTCAATCACCTAATTGGGAGTTCATCGACATGTTTTACTGAACTGATATTGACCAGAGCAAGGGTAGAATCCAGGATAAAGAATGGAAAGATTCAAAAGGATACATCCTCTGCTGCTATAAGAAAGCCATTTATCAGAAAGAAAGAAGTGGTTGTTGTTTATCCTCAGAGAAATCTAGATAGGGTCGAACGCCGTCCAATGGTGGGGGATGTTATGATTCCTAAACCTGCACCTAATCAGCAGAGAAACAACCAACCAAGGATCGAAAGGCCAGTAAGACAATTCACTAGAATTAACATGACCTTATCTCAAGTATTGCCACATATATTAAGATTGAGCCTGGTGACCTTGAAAGAAGCTCCAAAGAATCCTAATACAACATCTCCTCACTATCATCCTAATGCCCATTGTGCATACCACTCTGAGAGTCCCGGCCATGACACTAATAACTGTTGGGCTCTAAAGAACAAAATACAAGACCTCATTGAAGCAAAAGAGATTGAATTCGATGTGCCCGAAAAGCCAAATTTCATTTCTGCCCCTATGCCCAAACATGACCATAATACCAATGCCATTGAAGAAGAAATGTTTGTTACTTCAGTTGATGAACTTATGACCCCACTCCAGACTATTAAAGTGAACTTGTTGAATGCTGGTGTATTCCCTGGCTGTGATGAAGGCTGTCATTTCTGTTTGTCCTCACCAACCAACTGTCTTTTGTTGAAAACAAGCGTTCAATGCCTAATAGATAACAAAGAAATTTTGTTTGAAAAGACTTCTGTTCCACCTGTTCCTTTTAAAGATGTTTCTATCATTACCATTTCCGCCAATTCTTCCAGGGTCTCCACCAAAAGACCCATTAGAATTACATCAGTTCCGAAAGCAACTCCTTTGATAATTACAATGTCTAGACCAGTCCCATATTCGTCAGACAAAACCATACCATGGAATTATGGAGGGGATATCTACTACCACGGTATCAAGCAGGATTGGCCAGCCGCCGTAGATTCGAGTTCCGAGAAAGTCAACTCCGACATCAGTAATATTGCAGGAACTAGCAAGATTACCCGAAGCGGAAGGATATTCTCTCCAGAAATTGCTCCCCCAAAAGCAGTTTCTGGACCCATAATCATTCCTGTTGTTGCTTCCCCGAAGGTTATTCCCAGTCCTACAATTGTCTCCACTAATACTCCAACTGACAAAGCTGTTACAATCCCTGTTATCATTCCTACTGAATGGCCAAGGAGCAGTCATGACGTCCAAAGGTACTGGAGGCACATGAACTTTATCAACATATATCTAGAACTTATGACAAGTTCTCGAGTGGTGGTGACAGTCGGTTTCCGTAGTCGACCAATAGTAACCTGCTCTCAAAATCTTCTTAGCCATAGTATGTCCACTGGAATGAGTACCAAAGATGCCTTCATGCATATTCTCCATAATTTTCTCTATTTCCTTCTTGTCCATACAATGGAGCAGAGTTGAGTCATTATTTCGCTTGTACAAAATTCCATTGCTCAAGAAGAACTTGGCTGAGAACCTCCGTAGGAATTTTTTTGTCATTGGTTGATTCCCTTTCAGGGTATTCTTGAGCTTCAAGGTATCTTTTCACTTCATCAAACCAAGGTTTTTCTTCTACTCCATCAGTGTCAAGTTCATAGCAATGTGCCGGTTCGTTGAACCTTTCGATGGTAATTATGAGAGCCTCATTATACCATATGATCTTGAACATGGATGACATGGTAGCTAATGCGTCCGCCAATTGATTCTCTTCCCTTAGGATATGCTTAAAAGTAATCCCTTCGAAGTACGGAATCAGGGTTAGCACATGCTCTCGGTAAGGGATAAGATTCAGATGCTTTGTATCCCATTCTCCCTTAACTTAACTGATTACCAAGGCTGAATCCCCATATACGCTCAAGAATTTGATTCTCAGGTCAATAGCAGATTTAATACCCATGTGTTGTACCCCAATTTTCCCCCCTAAGATTCCTATATCACCTCACATCATCATAATGCAACCAGATCACAAACTAGGGTTTGGGGTTTTTCTCCTATTGCATATTGTCTTTAGGTTTTCCTATGAGAATCACCAAGCACCTTAAAGCACCTTGAATTGTGTATCTTTGTATATGTATGCTTTTAACTAACCTTAAAATGTGTATATTTTGTTTCTTGGAACATCATATTGTAGGTAATGGCACATTTGTCTCCATCCCACCATCTCCTAGCATAGAGGATCAAAACTAGGGTTTGGATTTTTATAAAGAGATATTTGGATTTTTGGGCAATTCTTGATCCCATACTTCTCTACATAGTCACGAGCATCTATCATTAGAAGTTTGATCATCAACTTTGGCTTGAAAGGGTTCAATTGATGAAAAGGGTTTAAATGGTCATTTTGTCAGAAGACAATCAAAATCAGTTATTGAACAAGTGGAATTTTGGTAAACCATCAATTCAATATCCATATTCTCATATTTCATGGTCAATAGTGGTAAAAATATCAAGATGAAGTGTGAATTGGAGATAACTTATCAAGAAAGTTATTTGAAGTTTTGAAAATTTTCTAAGTATCCATAGGGCTGAATTTTGATTGGCTACAACTTTCTCAATTTTTATTGAAAATGTGCAAACTTTATATGCCTAGAAAGAGGATGAAAATTATCCAACTTTGTAGGAGAGGACACAAGTCCAAAAAATGAAAGGAAAAAAAGTTATGAAGCTTGGAAGTTTTTTAACACTTAGTGAAATTTTGGTTAAAAATGCAAAAATCTGACTTCTTCATGTCCATTTTTGAATGACCATTTGGACACAAATCAAAAAGTTGGCAACATGAAAGTTGAAGATTGAAGTTTTCTCTTCACTTTTCATTCAAGAATCATCTCAAATGGTTAAGTATATAGAAATATATGGTGATTGGGATTTTGAGTTGAAAACTGAATTTTTTCCCAGCACAAGGCAAGTCACGTGCGCGCTAGGCAGGAATTTCATCAAACATGTTATGGGCGCGCATTCATCATCACTTTTCTGTGAGAAATATTCATTATTTTTAAAAATGTCCAACATCAAAGATGAAGCCTTAAATGTGAGGAACAATTTTGCTTCAGAAAGTTTTTCTAAATTCTCCCTAAATTTTGAGATATAATTGAAAGAAGAAGGCATCATGCAAGCTCGAATTTTTGCCCAGCAAGGCCTCACGTACGTGCAGCAAGCCCAGTTAGGCAAGGAATTTTTTCAAACAGTTTGTAAGCACACATTCATGGCCAAATATCTCATTGATTTAAGCTTCATTTTGAAAAAAATTGAACATGAAAGTTGGAGTATAAAGTGTCCTCTTCATTTTTTATTTAAAGTTTGTGACATTTCACGCATTGTAGAGAGAGATATAAGGGAGCAAATATATGTTCATGAAATAGCATAATTGCATGGGAATGCATGGATTAATTTTGTGTCAACCAAGTCCCAACATGCCAGCTCATACCCCAGCCCTTCTCACTTACCAAAAACTCATATTTTTCACCATATTTGCACATAAAACGCATCTCACTCTCATTCTCCTCATTTTCTTATTTTCTCTCACTTTCTTTCCACACTCTATATAAATCCAATTCATTCAACAAGAAAGGGGTTGGTTGAAAAAAAAGAAATCAGTAGCAAGCTTATCTCTCTCTCACTCCCTTGTGAAAACATGACCTCTTTATCTCTCTTTGAATTTCATCACCATTGTTAAGCAAGCTTCCATAATCTTTCTAACTTCTTCATATATCTCTCTCCACTCATCATCTCTCAACCAGCAAGCTATCTCTCCATCTCTTGCTCTTTATTTGAGCCCAAACACCATCAATTTCATTTCAAAGTTAGATGATCCATTTTCTATCTCTTACTATAGCCTTGCGTGTTGTTTGAACCCATGAGTTTTTTTTTGAAAATCCAATTACATATTCATAATCCTTGCATTTTTTCTCATCAATTTTCATTCTTGGATCGTGCATTTTGGTGGAGAATTGAGGGAGAAAACTTAATCACAAAGATGTTTGTTAAAATGTGAAAATCAAAAAAGTGTTCATGTAGCATTCTTCGCGCGTGTTTTTCTCCATCATCCAGGCATCATTTCATAAAATTTTTGATCCTAGCATGTTCTACTAATTTCTCTCTTGAACTTTGATGTTGAAATTTTTGAATTTCATCAAGAATTGAATGAGATATCGTGATATGAAAGTGGTGTTGCAAAACTGAAAAAGCTGGAAAATATTATGGGATTTGGTAGGGACGATGATGTGTCCCATTCTGATTGAACATGGCTTTGCTTTCTTTTTACAACGTGTTTTCTCAATAGTATATGTAATAACCTTTGAATATTAATTTTATTTGTTTATTTTCTTATTTTCTGTTGATATTTTCTTCACTTAAAAAATCATGAAAAAAATATTTTAGACTACTTTTTCAATCTATTTTCATATTTTGATTTTGATTTCATTTTTTTCTTCATTTTTCTTGATTAAATAAAATTATGTAAATCACTAGGGTTTTATTATTCTTTTAAATCTTAAATTTATTTTCCTATTTCTATTAAATCAAAAAATCTCTAAAAAATATTTTTTGGCTCCTCTCTAAGTTTATTACTTAAAAATATTTTTTCCAATTTTATAAAAAAATTGGTTACATTTTAAAATCATTTGGACATAATATCTTCTATTTGCATTAATTTTGTTAGTTTGTGTAAATAATTTCCATTTCCTTTTTCCTTTTTCCTTTTGAGATGAAATTCAAGAAAAATATGCTTGCTGATCATTAGAATTTTCTTAATATTTAGGTTATTTTAAATCAAATTTATTTGACATTTGGATCTAATTGATTAATTTTTGCTTATTTTCATTTTTTAAGGTTTTTGCTTGATCGTGCACATTATTTGATTAAAATTTCTAACTTCCTATACCTATAAAATCAGAAATGAAGTTGTTTGGAGTGCTTGAACATGTTGAGGCCATAAAAATTATTTTTCTGAAATTTTACAATGTGATTTCATATTTTTCGCAAATTATTTCCCAAAACCACCTAGTTTAAGGCTTATACTTTCTAGTTTCCAAGTTTGCATTTCTAAAGAAAATTTCCACTTCAATCCAGGGACTCTAAATTTTATTTCTGGATTTTATAGGACTTTAGGAATTTAGGGTTTTAATTTCGTAATTTTTCAAGTCATTTTCATATTTTAAAACTATTCTTGACTTAGGTGTGCATCTAAGGTTTTACCTTTGGATAATGTTTGTAAATTGAGAGCTTTTGTACATGATTCTTGTTCAATTCTTGTTAAATTCTTGAAATAGCATGTGGTAATTACTTGAGACTTATTTGAAGACAAATTCTTCAACCTCATTGAGCCTTGGGGGTTGATAGGTTGATAAACCAAATCCACTAAAATGGGCGAATGATGTTGACGATATTTTAAACTCTAATCCCTTTCCCTCTTCATCTTATCCCCCTTTCTTATTGTATTACATGTTATGGGATTATGATCTCTATATCATTTATCCAAATATGAAGTACATAGATTGCTATTGACCGACCTCAAAATAGGTGTGACTTCTACATAAGTACACTTACGATTGCTTAACATAGCGCTAAAATTTGTCCTGATTTGAGAAAATGATCATTCGTGGCCCAAACCTATGTTTGCAAGCACACGTATGTTAATTTGATTCCTTTGATCAAATAACCCTGAGATTAATTGTTAGGAGGCTTTGGTTCTACCAATATTCCAATGGATCTTTATCAATTTTGGTCAACGCGGATCACTTAAACATCGTTGATCATTAAAATTTTGCCTTGAGGATTATTAAATGGATGATATACTTGACAAAAAGCAAATGCAACTTATTGTTGAGTAGCTTTGGTTCTACCAAACCTATAATGAGTTTCAAATGCAAGTTTCAAGATGGTCATCCAACTAACCATTAACTTCTAACAATTAACTTTATTTTATGCTTTTATTTTTATGCTTTTACTTTATGTACCATTTACTTTAGCATTTACATTTCATGCTATTTTCATCTTTTCTCACTTGAGCATTTACTTTTATGCCATTTTTATTTTGCTCACTTGAGTTTTTCTTTTCTTTTTGAAGATACTTAATAATCGACATGAACCATAAAAAACATTAATGATACTTGGACTATTTGGTTACCATCCTTGGCATTATGGAGTATTGGACTTCTTAGACTTAGGATTAGAAACCTTGGCCTATGTCGGAGACCTTGTGACCTTAATTGATATTTTTTCTGGAGTTCTTGAGGTTTACCTCAAGACATTGGGTTGTTTGTTTGTTTTGTGTGCAGGTTATTGTGATTACATACTTTTTTGTAATATGGAATTCACCCGTATACAGCCATTACTCTGCCCAATATTTGTGAAGACTTAATACACTTGAAGTTTGGTTCTTTCAAGAGGTCTAGTATCTTTTCTTGCTTGGTTCCAACCCAAAGAATGGGAATTCTATCTTGACTCATAATGTCAAGTAATGGCTTCTTGTTATTTAGATGGTTCTTCTCCTTAGCTTTTACTTTTATGTTTTAGGATAGTCCCTTCTTCTCCTTCCATCTTCTTTAATTTCAAAAATCTTCTCCCTCCTTTTTAAAACTCTTCTTGTTTCTAAACTTGAACCACTTGCATAATAAACTTGGACTTAGGTCCATGCATTTTCAAAACATTTTCATAAACAAACTTTAATCAACTTAATAATACCTTGACATTTTTGTGAGAAGACTAAAAGTTAATCAATCTCATTCAAACCATTTAGCCACTTTGGCTCTTATCTTTAAAATTTTCTCAAAAGATTAGACTCTTGTCAATCCTTGTAGTGATGCAAACAACTATACTTCTATAATATGTAGTGAAGAGAGATATTTTCCACTTGGGTATTGAGTGAGGCATTGTTGATTTTAAAATCTAAGCCATATCCTCCACTTTGAGATGATGCATATTCTCCTTTCTCATGATTGTGGATAGTAAGTATGTTTTCCACACGGACAATGACAATGATGTCTTATCTCATAAAATTAACCAACACACTTGTGTTTTAAAATTTTTAAAGATGAACTACGTGTACCCTGATCCCCTATTGCACGAAAGGTTGTATGTAGACACTAATGGTTTGCAACCGCGACGGGTGCAAAAATCATAAAAAATATTTCCTTTCTCACCTCCACCATCTATTTTTATACAATATTTTATAGCCAAAATATATAGATTTTACAAAGAGGTTCCTGCGGAGTACTGTAGATGTTTAGGGTGCTAATACATTCCCTTTACAAAACCAACCCCCTTACCTTGAATCTTTCCCCCTCTTTTGGGTTATTTTCTCTTTTCCCATTCCTTTGGAAACAATAAAGCGCGGTGGAGATTTTCATTTTGATCTGTGCAAGTCAAGTCAATCCAATAACTTAGTCTTAAACATTTCTATCATTACACCATGATGTCAGCTTCATACTCCGCCATGTTATTAGTGCAGTCAAAGTAAAGTCTGGAAGTGAAAGGCGTATGACAACTTGCGGGGGAGATGATCACAACACCAATTCTATTTCCAAGTGCATTAGAAGCTCCATCGAAAACTATATTCCATCAGGATCCTAGCTCGGGCCCTTCATACGGTCCAGGTTCTTCTTAATCTGTAATTAGCATAATGTTCTCATCCAGGAATTCGAAGTTCATAGATTGGTAGTCACCTACAGCTTGATGCGCCAAATGATATTCTAGTACACTTCCTTTGATTGCTTTTTGAGTGGTTTACTGAATGTCGTATTCTGTCAAGTCCATTTTCCATCGGGCTATTCTTCTGGAGAGAGTTGGCTTCTCGAATATGTACTTGATGGGATTCATTTTAGAAATCAACAAAGTGGTATGGGTCAACATATACTGTATTAGTTGGCGAGTGTTGTACCCCAAAATACGCCCTTTCATTTTATCAACATTTCTCATCACAAGGCTCTTAGAACTCAAGACCAAGCTAGGGTTTGCTCTGCTCAAGACACCTCCTTGCACTGTTGACCTAAACTAGGGTTTGAGTTTGCACAGGGATATTTTGACCTACAATGTCCAAAGTGACTTTCATACCTCATGTTTGACTCACAAGTTTGTCCATACCAAGTTTCAAGCCTTGAATCAAATTTTTGCCCAGTCAATTGGACAGTTGACCTAGAAATTAGCTGTATTGGGGAAAAAGTCAACTGTGGCCAATTTACAGTCAAACCTCATGAATTTTGATTCACATCAACATTATGGACTTATATGAACCATTTGATCAAGTTTGGACCATAATTCCACAAGAAATTTGATCAGATCACCAAAAGGGTAAAATGGTCATTTTTAGGGTTTTGACTGTACAAAGGCAGTTTTTGACTGTCTAACATAGCCAATGGCAAATAAAGCTCAACCATGGACTCAAGGACTCAATGACATTATCTTGACCCATTAAACAAGTTCAAAAGATCTCAAATGCATAGGATTGGCAGATGAATTTTTCAGTCAACTGATCAAAATTTGACTGTACACTGAAAAGTCAAACTTTGACTTTTGGTCAAAACCAAGTGCCAAGAGTCATTTTTCATCAAGATGTGTCAAATTATGAAACTTTTTCATCAAGAAACCCAAAATTACAAATTAGGGTTTGAAATTGAAAACTTTCATAACTTAGAAATTTTCTAAGTTATGAAATTTTCTTAATTTTTCCTAACTTTGTCCCACATTTTCACCAAGATGGAAATGGATTCAAACAAAACTTACAACATGAAAGTTGTAGTCCATCACAAAGTATACAACTTTTATTCACAAATTTTTCTCAAAAGAAGCTTGGATCTCAAGTTATGATTTTTGGAACAAGGGTCCCTACAACTTTTAACTTAGAGAAATTTTGCCCTAGTTTAGGCAGGATTTTGACCCATCTTCTTGGCCATTTTTCAAATAGTTCCACTTAGAGTATCAAGTTTCATTTCAAAGATGGATTATAGTACATGTTACAAGCTTTCCAAATTGTCCAAGAACTCCTCAAACACCTTTGTGGTTAGGGAGAATCGAATGCTTGAAGTTGGCATAAACTCACTTTGTAACCATGGCCAATACATGTTCATACCACTTGCAAAATCTGACCAAACTAGCTTAGTACACAATTACAGACCTCTAAACCAATTTGTACTCAAAATTAAATGCAAATCCACTGGTCTAAGGTTTTGTTTTGGTCATTAGAGGATTATACACTAGATTAATCCAAAAATAGTAAAAGGTAACTTTGCCATTTTTGTCAAAATCTTGCTTTATGTCAAATAGAATCCTTGAGCCTTAAACAAGATCTTAGGCAGAAAATCAAATCCACAAACTTGGGGCCAAGCTTACACAATGTATGCAGGGTTAGAGCTAGCCTGTACAGGCCTGCTCTTTGTCACTTCTCATTTTGCTTCATAACCAAGAAACTTGTCAAACACAACATAACTTGCATATCTGTGATATTGAACTCAAGCCAAGTTTTAAAACAAGTTACACACATCCTTACAAGCCAGAAGCACGAGCCTTTGACCTATCAAACCTCCTCATACTCAAAAACCACATTTTCTTGCAAAACAGGGCAAGCCCTGCAAAATCACTTCCATCTTCACTTTGCCTCGTGCGTTTTGCCTCAAACTTGTTCCAATACCTTCCATTCAACTCACTCAAACTATCCCAAACCTCCATTACCAACTGTAACTTCATTTACAGTGTTCACCATTTTTGTTTGGAAGCTTTGTAGGTTGAGTTCTGTAGCACGATTCAGGCCACTTCAAAACAAACTAAGCATTGGGAAAGGTTCAGGGGACATCAAGCAAGCTCAAAAGAACCTCAGGCCTCGTTGAAAGTTGCTGCATTGTCCAGCTCGAACTCAACTGAAACAGGTATTTCATGAACTTCTATCTCTCTATTTAGGAACATTTAGACTTAGGTCTGTGAATGAAATATGTTGTATTCATTGCCCTGAAACCATACATGTGCTTAGTTTTCATTTATATTAATCGTGCTAGGTGAATTTCATCCATGAACTTTCTGAAAAAACTAGGTTAGAAATTAGGGCCAGAGAAAATCTCTCTGGTCTTTGAGAGTTATATTTAATGTTTTATATGGTTGAAATCGTTGTTTGATGCTCTACAAGTTTCATGTTTTGAGTTTTGTCAAAAAAGCACTGAAACAGGAGATACAAGTATGAACTAGCCATGCACGCGTTTCTGTTGGACAGAGGAAGAAGATGAAGTAGCTGGGTTGGGCCTGACTATTTCCTACTTTTGACACCCCCATTTTCAGTTTCACACCCCCCTGGCCCATTTCTTTGTATATTTATTATTTTTGCATTTTAATTTCATTTCTGACTTTATTATTTTATTTCCAAACATAAAAAATGCCTAAAAAATATTTTCATGAATTTTTACATTTATTTTGTATTTATTTTAATTATTTCTAACATTAGAATGTTTAAATACTTTATATTATTTTGTTTAAACTTAAAAATAATCTAAAAAATACTTTTATTTTCATTTATTATTTTTATTCACATTTGAAAATATTTTCTTGAAATATATACGTTTTTGTAAATAATTTATTTTATTTTTTACACACTTAATATATTTAATATATATATATATATATATATATATATATATATATATATATATATATATATATATATATATATATATATATATATATATATATATATATATATATATATATATATATATATATATATATATATATATACACTTTATTTTATTAAAAGAATAGAATAAAAAATAATACATTTTTATTTTTATTGATATTTTATACTAAAAAATACTTTTTTTAATATACTTTTATTTTTGTACATATTGATACATTTTTGTATATAAATAATAAATAATACCATTTCTTTAAGGAATTAGGGTTTACCCTAAGAATAATTAAAATTAACTTTTTAGTTTATTTATTTCTTTACATTTCTTTCCATTGAAAATACTTTACATACATAAAAAACCTTTTTTGCATAATGCATTTTATTTAATATTTATTTATTATATTTATTTAAATATTGTACATTTCAGTATTAGGCCTTGCAAATACAATTTGGTTATAATAATTTAGGGTTTAATTTCTTGCAAAATAATCTCCTATTCAAATTTGTACCCCCTCCCTATATCATGTTGTAATAGTGTAGAATTTAAATTCTCGCACCTTTAAGCTTTCAATTATGCCATGATTAGAGAATTAGGGTTTGTATGCAAAATCAAATTAACAAATAGTTTGACCTAATCAAAGACAAAAATGCATGAAAAAACAAACACAATGCACACTTGCACCCCTAGGGTTACAATCCACTTGTTGCCTTCAAAAATGGGCCATGGTATGCATATCAGTACTTTGGCAAAACAAAAACAAAACAAAGATCATAGTCCCTCGATGATGCTATCTGGGTTGCCTAAACAAAATGATCAAGTCCCTCAAGAAAATTGCCAAAAATACTTGACACCATTGCTATCATGGTCTATACGATGACCCACGCCTGTCCCGTTTGACATCCTAGCACAAGGTTGTTCACCAAATACAATGGTGAAGCAACACTGTTAAAAGGGTTAAAAACATAAGAAAGATCTTTTAGTAAAATAGGGTAGATAGCTCTTAGTTACTTGACAAAAGCTTGCAAAACATCCTTGCTATTTTCAAACACACCTCACAACACAACTTCAAAACAAATTTCAAAAACATTGAAATATCTTTTCAAAAAGACACACACCTTTGTATATATTCAAACAAGAATTATTACAAAGGTTGCCTAGACAAGGCATCTTTTTCAAAGCATTTTCAAAAACCACACACACCAAGCACCATTTCAAACAATTGAAAAGCAAAAGCAAGTGATCTAAATAAGTAACTAAGAGCTCATGGATAACCATGGATGAAAAGGGTGCTTGCACCTTCCCTTTTAATAATCTACTCCCCGAACCCAAGAAAACATCTCAAAGGTCTTTCCTGTGCTTTTTGACCTTTCCTTAGGATAAAATAAAAAGTCGGTGGCGACTCTTGCTAAACCGAAACATTTGCGAACACAAACGCAAAACCTCAAGTCAGTTCTCCCACCGTATCACAGAAGTTGCGACTCTGCTGGGGAAAACTTTAAAAGTGGAGTAACCTTAGGGCTTAGATCACCCTTTGCATGATTATTTTGATTGCTTTGATTGCTTTACATTTGGTTCTCTTATTTGGGCTTGAAATCCTCCACCCGGATTTGGGAAACATTCATAGGTAAATAGCAATACGTTTTGGAAACTGTGTGGGGTATACCGACATGGTTGAAGCAATAGCTATATTAGTGCGACATATTTGTGAGTACCGGTAGCCTTTGAGTCAATCAAAGAGAATATGGGGCCGCTGAGTGAGGTCATGAAGCACTAATGAACTCTTAGAACCTTAATTGACCATCTTGGCCTTTTATTAGGGGTAGTGAGATGATCGGCTTTGGTGCAGTCCGAAGTTGGTAGATACTCGATACTACACTCATTGAGGGTTGTTTTCTTGGAATATTTTGGTCGCCAGTTAAGTGGCTAAACCAAAACAATGAACATATAAAATAATCCAGTGATATTGAGCTCCTTAGAACCCGGTTACTATTTATAGGACAGGTTTGAGCCAACTAAACTCAAGAGGGTACTTACCTATGAAACCTCATGCAAGCCTGAAATTAGGGGTTTGTGTGACTTGCTTGTACATGTGCTTGTGCATACATCATGAACATCATAAAGAATCATATGCATCCACTAACCATTTCAAGGGTTTGGATCTTCATCTTTGTTCTTGTTTTGTAGGTCATGGAATCTCTTCACAGGAAAACAATTCAAGTCAAACTTGTGAGAATCCCTCCTCAACTCAAGGAGCTTACTTCCAGGATTCCAGAGAATTCTCTCTTCAGTTAAAGACATGGTAGGCTTCCCAACTTAGTCAACTCCAACATTGAAGAAGACATGGTGAAAGTTCTCTTCCAGTTCTTTGACCCCCTACACCACTGTTTCACATTCCCTGATTACCAACTAGTACCTACTTTGGAGGAATTTTCTCAACTCCTGAGGATTCCTATTCTTCATCAACTACCCTACAACGGTACAGAAAAAGAACCAAAGCCTGAAGATGTTTCTCAAGCATTACACTTGCAACCATATGACATTAAGGGTCACTGGGAAACCAGAAGCGGTGTCAAGGGTTTCTTGGCAAAGAATCTGTTTGAGAAGGCACAAGACTACTGGAATTCTCTAGATCTACAAGCTTTTGAAGAGATTGTGGCACTCCTCATCTATGGGTTGGTCTTGTTCCCAAACCCTGATCAACTTATAGATGTGAATGCTGTCAAGATTTTCATATCCCGGAATCCTGTGGCTACATTGCTTGGGGACATCCTACAATCATTTTACACACGAACAATGAGGAAAAGAGGTGTTCTCATGTGTTGTACTCCTCTCCTAGCAAGGTGGTTTATTTCTTACCTTCCACAATCAATTTTGAAGAATGAGCAGGGTTTAAGGTGGTCACAACGATTGATGACCCTCACACATTTTGATGTTCATTGGTGTTCTCGGTCCAGAGAAAATGTCATCATCATTGATCGTTGTGGGGAATTCCCTAATGTCCCACTACTTGGCATTAGGGGAGGCATTACCTACAACCCCTGTTTAGCTCTAAGACAATTTGGATATGCTCGAAGGGATGGCCCTCATGACATGCTGATTCCTGACCTAGTTTTTGACTTCGACAACGATGCGCAAGGACTTCGACAAAGGTTCATCAGAGCTTGGAGGATGCCCAACAAGGTGGATAGTAAGACACTGGGGCACAAGAATTCCATCCCTCTTGAGCCTTATCTCAAGTGGGTACGAACCTGCGCCCAAAGTCTTATGATACCATACCCTCACATTCTCCCCTTGATCAAAGAGCCTGTTATGGAAGGAGAGGTTCCATACACCCTCCTACATCCTGACATGCCGACATCATTGGAAGAATTACAAAAGAGTTGGATCCAACTCAAAGAAGAACGAAATACTTTTGAAGCCAGCTTCTATGCCAGTGAGAAGAAGGTTTTGGAGCTCACCCGCCGACTTCATGAGGAGGAAACTCTCAACACTTACATCGCACCAAAGAGGATGCGCAATGTCTTTTTACACTAAGAATTTTGTAATATTTTGCCCATGGGGCACTTATGTACTAACAATTTCTTCTTAATATGATGTGTGTTCTTTTTGTTTGCAACAAATTTGAATTTCTGAATCCTTGAATGCATTACATGAATAATGCATCATTCATCATATGCATAAACAGGTCTTCACACCAGGTTTCCTTATCTTTCTGCTGTTTATTTCAGCAAGATAGATTTGGAGCAGACGATTAAGGATCTGCAAGCACAGAATTCTCAATTCCAGCAACTCCTCATGACCTTAGCAAAGGGTCAAGAGGACCTTAAAGCACTGTTGGAGAAAAAGAAGAAAAGGCCCGGAGTAGCCACTTTTGGAAGAAGGTTTGAAAGCAATGCTAGAAAAGTTCTCGAGTTCCCCTCAACGTCTGATGAAGGGGCTGGTAAAGGAAAAGGAGCTGCGGTACCTTCTGAATCTGAAGTTGAAGAGGAAGAAGAAGAAGAAGACGAAGACTACTCCGAACAGCAATATCCCCCGGCGGATGATAAATATAAAAATCTTGAGGATCGATTGGCAACCATGGAGTTGCAAAGGGTACCTGGTTTAGATTTCGAAGAACTAGGGTTGGTCGCTGGGATCGTCATTCCTCCCAAGTTCAAAGTTCCTACATTTGCCAAGTATGACGGTTTGTCCTGCCCAAAGATGCATCTGAGATCCTATGTCAGAAATATCCAACCCCACTCATCTGATAAAGACCTCTGGGTACACTTTTTTCAAGACAGTTTGTGAGGCACACAATTGGACTGGTTCTATCAAATTTAGAGATATGAGGTTCATAACTGGGAAGATTTAGCTGCTGCTTTTTACCGTCAATACCAACACAATGCTAATTTGGCTCCCACTCGTACTCAGCTACAAAGTATGGGGATGACTTCTAATGAAGGATTTAAAGAGTATGCCCAGAAGTGGCGTGATCTGGCTGGAAGGGTGCAACCACCATTGTCGGATAGAGAGCTGGTTGACATGTTTTTAGGGACCCTGTCTGGCCCTTTCTTCAATCATTTAATCGGGAGTTCCTCCGCGGGATTTACCGAATTAATTCTGACCAGCGAACGGGTCGAGGCCAGTATTAAAAGTGGTAAGATTCAGAAGGATGCCTCCGCGTCCACCGCTGTTAAGAAGACCTTCCCAGCTAAGAAGGAAGCTTCTACTGTTTATTCTCAGAAGAGCCAAGGAGGAATGGGGCGTCGACCGACGGTAGGGGCTGTGATGATTCAAAACTCTTCAAATGATCAACCTCGCAGCAATCAGCCAAGATCTAATCAGCAACAGGCAGAAAGGCCACAACGGCAGTTCACCAGAATCAACATGACGCCAACTCAAGTACTCCCTCATTTGCTAAAGCTGAATCTTACCAATTTGAAGGAAGCGCCAAAGAACCCTAATACATCTTCTCCATATTACCACTCCAATGCAAAGTGTGCCTACCACTCTGACAGTGTAGGGCATGATACCAACAACTGTTGGGCTCTTAAGAACAAAATCCAAGACCTGATTGACGCCAAGGAGGTAGAATTCGATGCGCCCGAAAAGCCGAATGTGATTTCTGCCCTGATGCCCAAGCACGATCATAATGTTCATGCCGTTATGGAAGACCTTCATGTTGCTAATGTTGCAGACCTTTTGACTCCGTTACCAGTGATTAAGGTGAATTTGATGAGATCCAAGATATTCCCAGGCTGTGGAAAAGATTGTTACTTTTGTTTGAACATACGAGCTGACTGCCCAATGTTGAAATCAGGTATCCAACGGCTGATGGATACCCAAGAGATACTCTTACAAAAGACTCCTGTTGATACCTTCACTCCTGCTGCTTTTGTTACTTCAACCAATGACATTGCAATAATAACCATCTCCGACAATCTTCCCAAGGCTTGCAAAAGGCCTGTCAAGATTACGCCTGACCCTAAATTTGTACCATTGAAAATCACCATGCTGGGGCCTGTCCCGTATCAATCTAGCAAGATGATACCATGGAACTACGGAGGAGAAATCTTCTATCATGGAATCAAACAGATTGAATCAGTCCAAGAGAATTCTGAAGAGGAAACCCCTGATACAGGGAACATTGCAGGAACAAGCAAGATAACTCACAGTGGCCGGATTTTTCTCCAGAGATTGCTCCCCCTCGAGCAGTCTTCGGACCCTCGAAAGCTTTTGTGCCTGTTAAGCCTTCTGTGCAAGGCCCTATAATTGAAGAAATTGATGTACCTGAAGTTAGACCCTCTGTTGATACTACCGATAAGGGTAAGGGGATACTAGAAACGCCTGTCAGGATGAAGGCTCAGACTGTGGTAATCCCCGAAACCACCCAGAAAGAAATGGAAGAAATCTTGAAAATAATCAAAAGGAGCGATTACGACGTCGTGGAACAGCTAGGGCAGACCCCTTCCAAAATCTCAATGTTGGCTCTTCTACTCTGCTCTGAGGCCCATGCTAAGTCCCTGATTAAAATTTTAAAGGCGGCACACGTACCCCAAGAAACTTCGGCTGACCAGTTTCAGGTGTGCGTGGCCAGTCTTATTGCTGATAATGGTCTTGGTTTTTCTGATGCTGATTTGAATCCCAAGGGAAGGAAATACAACGACGTGCTACATGTCTCAGTTGAATGCAGGGGAACCACCCTCGCCCATGTCTTAGTTGATACCGATTCTTCTTTGAATGTGCTGCCGAAGAAAGCATTAGACCGTTTAGACTGCGAAGGATTGACCCTCAAACCCAGTAACATCGTTGTTAGGGCCTTTGATGGGTCCAAAAGAATGGTTCACGGAGAGGTTGACATTCCTATCAAAGTGGGCACATAAGTTTTCAACTCCACCTTTTATGTGATGGACATCCATCCTTCATATTCGTGTTTGTTGGGAAGACCGTGGATCCATTATGCTGGGGCAGTTACCTCCTCTTTACACCAAATGCTAAAATATCCTGTTCAGGGTAAGATTATAACGGTGCACGGCGAGGAAGAGTACATGATAAGTCACCTCAACTCCTTCCTCTATGTGGAGTTGGATGACGAGTTCATAGAAACGCCTTTTCAACATTTTGAGGAAGTTTCTCCTGAAGTAGCAGTTGCCAAGACAATGGTTGATGTACCTATCGTTTCCAAGCAAGTGGCTTGGATGGCATCTCTCAAGGATGCAGAGGCTGTAATCAAAGAAGGAAAGAGTACAGTGTGGGGGCAACTGCCTGATTTCCCCCATAAGACGGACAAGTTCGGACTAGGTTTTACTGCTACTGGCCAGAAAGCTATGCTTCGCTCCAAGGCTGGAGGACCACCCGTCAAAATCACTCACCATGGAATTAATGCTGTAGAAGATGATGATGAAGAGGACAACTTTGAAGATTGGATCTTTCCAACCATCGAAGGGGGTTTAAGCAACTGGGAAGCAAAGGATTTTATTTCCATCACCTTCATCAACCAGTAATTTATCTTTGAACAATTTCCTATTTTGGTATGTAATAACTAAACAATTCGTACGCTATTTTCACCTTATGCCTTGCCCGGGGCATATAGGTCCATTTGTAAGGGCTTGATTTTCTTCATTATCATATGCCATGTTTTAATGAATCATTGGACGTTTTCATCTATAAACTGTTGTGTTCATTTTCTTTCCTTTTGCATTTTGTTTTGTTTAAGGATGGCTATCCCTTACACACACCCACACTCACAAATGCAGGTACCCATCCACTCCGGATTCCATGGGTGGATATTCTGCTTTAGCCTTCGGTAACTCTGAGGATTTGATCAATCATGATGAGTACGAAGTTGATGAAGATTGTGAAGTGCCGAGAGAGTTAGCCAGACTTTTGCAACAAGAAGAGAGGGATATTCTGCCCCATGAAGAGTTGCTAGAAACCATCAACCTGGGAACAGAGGCAAACAGGAAAGAGGTGAAAGTGGGTGCCAACCTGGAACCAAGTGTCAAAGAGCGCTTAGTGCAGTTGTTGAACGAATATGTTGAGATCTTTTCCTGGTCCTAGACATGCCAGGATTAGACACAGATATCGTGGTCTATCGTCTCCTTACAAGAGAAGACTGTCCACCGATCAAGTAAAAGGTCCTCCAAATGAGGCCTGGCATGTCTGAGAAGATCAAAGCTGAGGTAATGAAGCAATTCAACACCGGCTTTCTGGATGTTACTTCCTATCCACAATGGGTTGCTAACATTGTGCCCGTGCCTAAGAAGGACGGCAAAGTCATAATGTGTATGGACTATCGGGACTTGAACAGGGCTAGCCCTAAAGATGATTTTCCACTACCACACATGGACATCTTGGTTGACAACACATCTCAACACAAGGTATTTTCCTTCATGGATGGATTCTCGGGATACAACCAGATCAAGATGGCCCCCGAGGACATGGAGAAAACTACTTTTGTCACGCAATGGGGTACCTTCTGCTACAAAGTGATGCCGTTCGGACTGAAGAATGTCGGGGCAACCTATCAACACGCCATGGTAGCTTTGTTTCATGATATGATACATCATGAGATCGAAGTTTACGTAGACGACATGATATCTCGATCACAGACAGAAGAAGAACACCTTGATCATTTGCAAAAGCTGTTTGACAGGTTGAAGGAGTATAAGCTCAGACTGAATCCAAGCAAGTGCACTTTTGGAGTTAGGTCTAGTAAACTTTTGGGATTTATTGTCAGCAACAAAGGCATTGAGGTTGATCCAGCTAAAGTAAAGGATATACAAGAAATGCCTGCTCCTCACACTGAAAAGGAGGTCAGAGGATTCTTGGGACGCTTAAACTATATCGCAAGGTTCATCTCTCACTTGACATCTACCTGTGAGCCAATTTTCAAACTGTTGAAGAAGGATCAGGTAGTTGAATGGAACAATGATTGTCAAGTTGCTTTTGATAAGATCAAGGAGTATTTACTGGAACCTCCTATTTTGATGCCACTCGTCGAAGGAAGGCCGTTAATCATGTATCTGATTGTTTTGGATAACTCAATGGGGTGCGTACTAGGCCAACATGACGAGTCTGGTCGAAAAGAGCATGCCATTTATTACGTTAGCAAAAAGTTTACCAACTATGAGACTCTCTACTCACTGCTCGAGAAAACTTGATGCGCTTTGGTATTGGCTGCTCGCCGGCTAAGGCAGTATATGTTGACTCATACCACTTTGCTAATTTCCAAAATGGATCCGATCAAGTGTATCTTCGAGAAGTCTGCTTTATCTGGAAGAATTGCTAGATGGCAAATGATCCTGACTGAGTATGATATCCAGTATACTACCCAAAAAGCTATAAAGGGGAGTGTACTAGCTGACCATCTAGCTCATCAAGCCGTCAAAGATTACCAATCTATGAGATTCGATTTCCCTGACGAGGACATCATGACATTGGACAACATTGAATGTAACAGACCGTATGACGGACCTGAACAAGGATCCCGATGGATCCTGTACTTTGATGGTTCTTCAAATGCACTTGGCAACGGTATCGGTGCAGTACTCATTTCCCCGGAAGGTTGCCATACACCCTTCACTGCCCGACTTTGCTTCAGCTGTACCAACAACATGGCTGAATATGAAGCTTGTATCTTTGGTCTCAAGGCTGCTATAGACTTAGGAATCAAATATTTGGTCGTATTTGGGGACTCGACTTTGGTTATAAGTCAAGTCAAAGGAGAATAGGATACTAAACATCCTAATCTTATCCCATACAAAGAATATGTCCTGACATTGCTGCCTCATTTCGAGCAGATTACCTTCGAGCATTTTCCGCGAGAAGAAAATCAGCTAGCAGATGCTCTAGCTACAATGTCTTCTATGTTTAAACTCAACTGGGACAACGAGGCTCCCCAAATCACCATCGAACGAATGGACGAACCTGCGCACTGCATGAGATTAATACCGAAGAAGTAGTGGAACAACCTTGGTTTCATGAAATCAAAAGGTATCTCCAGACTCGAGAATACCCTGAAGGAGCTTCAGTAAATGATAAAAAGTTCTTAAGGAGATTTGCTGCCAAGTTCTTCCTAAGCAATGACATCCTTTATAAGCGCAGCCATGATTGTGTTTTTCTTCGTTGTGTGGACAAGGTTGAAGCAGAGTTGATCATGACCGAGATACATAGTGGCACATTTGGCACCCACTTGAGCGGACATACGATGGCTAAGAAGATTCTAAGGGCAGGCTACTACTGGTCTACCATGGAAGTTGATTGTCATCAACATTCCCGTACTTGCCACAAATGCCAAGTCTATGCCGACAAGGTACATATTCCTCCTGTTCCTCTCAACATTCTGACGGCTCCTTGGCCATTCGCGATGTGGGGCATTGACATGATTGGAGAGATCAAGCCTACGGCCTCCAATGGGCATCGCTTCATCCTGGTGGCTATTGATTACTTCACTAAGTGGGTCGAAGCAGCTTCCTATGCCTCTGTTACAAAGAATATGGTTGCCCGCTTCATCAAGCAGAACCTCATATGCCGGTATGGTATCCCCGACAGGATTATCACGGATAACGGTACAAATTTGAACAAAACTATGATCACTGCTCTGTGCAAGCAGTTCAAGATTTATCATCACAATTCATCTCCCTATCGGCCGAAGATGAACGATGTTGTTGAAGCCGCGAACAAAAATATCAAGAAGATCATTCAAAAGATGACAGTCACCTACAAGGACTGGCATGCGATGTTACCATTTGCTCTGCATGGATATCGTACCATGACACGTACTTCAACAGGGGCAACCCCCTTTTCTTTGGTATATGGCATGGAAGCTGTTCTACCTATGGAAGTTCAGATTCCTTCCTTGAGGATTATGAAGGATGCCGGTTTGAGTGAAGACGATTGTATTCAGACACGGCTTGATCAACTTAACTTGATTGACGAGAAACGACTTACTGCTGTTTGTCATGGTCAAACGGATGATCAAGGCTTTCAACAAGAAAGTCAGGCGTCAGGTATATCAAGTCGGAGATCTTGTAATCAAGCGAATAATCTTACCGCAAAGTGATACCAGGGGCAAGTGGACTCCTACTTACGAAGGACCATTTGTGATCAAGAGCATCTTTTTCTAGTGGGGCAATGATTCTGACCACCATGGACGGCGACGATTTACCGCACCCTGTGAACGCAGACATAGTCAAAAGATACTACGCATAAAACGACCCGACAAGTTGAAAACCCGAAAGGGCGACTTGGGCAAAAATGGGCATCCTGGTGAATCGAAAACCCGAAAGGGCGGTTCAGGAAAAAAATATGGATAAATAAAAAATCTGTACACCCAGCAAGTTGAAAACCCGAAAGGGCGACTTGGGCAAAAAAGGGTTTCCCGGTGGATCAAAAACCCGAAAGGGCGGTCCAGGCAAAATTTAGGGAATTAAAGCATATGACTATTTCTCGTCGAATCACTTTAAGAACAATCTCTTCACCAACAAGCTCCAAGCTTCTGATCAATCCAATCATCGGCGGACGAAGCAGCGAATGGACAAGATACTCAGAGTTGTGAAGGCTATAGCAGAATGGGAATCCCATGGAATTGTCACACATAGCCATCTTTCTTTTTGTATAAAATTTTTCAGTTTTTACGACAACATTCTCTTACTAGGATGTCTGTCTCCTTTGTACAAAGATACTTACAAAAGTTAATACAAAGATAGTTCAAAGTGCAGAAATTTGCTTGCCTTTCTTTCTCTTTACACTTATCTTTTATTTTGAAAACGTCCAAAGTTTTATTAAATAGGCATATGCATTTGAATATAATCACTGCTTACAAATAAAACGAAATTGAGAAAGGATAATTACTGATAGGTTAAAGATGTAAGAAGATATCTTTGTACTATTTCAGAAGAAATCCCCTACAGTATATCGTTCAGATCCTCAACAAAGCTAAAACCTTAGAGTATATGTCCCCAGCGGAGTTGATTTTCAAAATCCCTAGTGGAGCCCGAAAACCCTGAAATACATATCCCTAGCGGAGCCAGAATATTCTAAACCTATTTCCCCAGCAGGTTATCTTAAAAGTCCGAGAACCAAGCTGATAACAGTTAACTTCTTGTCTTATCCCCGACTAGGATGATTCCCCAGTAGTTTGGCATACAACCCAAAGCTCCTGATTTCACCAGTCGAGTAAAACATTCTCCCCACAGAGTTACTTCCCAGCAGATCGAATATTCTTGGTCTCATATCTCCAGCAGTGGTCCCAGGATTTCTCATTCTCAACACTCAAAGATCTTTAATCCCCAAGCAGTCAGCAAGGATTTCTCATCTTCAACAATCAAAGATTTTTGAATCCTCAGTGTCGGTCGAGGATTTATTTTCCCCGACAGCAGTCAAAGATGTTACTATCTCCAGCTATCCAGGATTTATCTTCCTCAGCAGGATAGCTTATCAGCTTACATGCACATCCATTACATTCATATATCATAAACATTGATGAAACACATTTCATTGCATCATACATATCATCCAACATAACTTTGTGTTTTAGCTAACATTTTACCCTTTTCAGGATAAGATTAAAAGGCTATTGTTAACAATTATTCAGATACAGTATGGATACACCCCAGACACGGCGGTCATTCTATTACTCATTCAGAATTTCAAGTCGAAATACCATACAAATACACCCTAGACACGGCGGTCATTCTACTACTCATTCAGACTTTAACAATCAAATACAGACTAGATACGCTCCAGACACGGCGACCATTATATCTCTCATTCAGATTCAACTATCAACTTCAGGTTCAGATACGCTCCAAACACGGATGCCATTCTGGCCCTTACGCCAGAAGTTTGATTCTCCCCAGTGCAGGTGCCACGAAAGTCATTCTGTCACTTATTTAGATCCCAGTTACAGTTTCAGATACACTCCAGACACGGAAGTCATTCTGCTACTCATACAGATCTCAACTTCAGATACAGTCCAGATACGCTCCAGACACGGTTGCCATTCTGCCACTCATTCAGAACTTATCCCCAGCACACAGTTGCTCCATACACATATGTTTCTCTGTTACCCATTCAGAATATAGATACACTCCAGACACGACAGTCATTCTGATATTCGTTCAAAGATCAAATACAGTTACAGCTCGGATACGCTCCAGATGCGTATGCCATTCTTTTGCTCATACAGACTCAGTCTCCAGATACAGCTCAAATGCATTCCAAACACGGATACCATTTTGATGCTCATTCTTCTGACCTACAACATTGCAGTTCAACAAACATTCTTGAGTGAAATCTTTAAGCCCATCTCCAGCAAGATTCTACCATCTCCAAATGGCATCTTTAAGCCCATTCCCTCAGCAACATTTTGACGAGTGCAAATTTACGGGCACTCTAGTGTCCAATCCTCTTTTACCTTCGAGTCACGAAAGGCAAGCTTGCCAATCTAACTCTTCAGGTTCAAGAAGATTGAACAGGGGCAACTGTTGTACCCAAAAATTTTCCCTATCATTTTATCAACATTTCTCATCACACAAGGCTCTTAGAACTCAAGACCAAGCTAGGGTTTGCTCTGCTCAAGACACCTCCTTGCACTATTGACCTAAACTAGGGTTTGAGTTTGCACAGGGATATTTTGACCTACAATTTCCAAAGTGACTTTCATACCTCATGTTGGACTCACAAGTTTGTCCATACCAAGTTTCAAGCCTTGAATCAAATTTTTGCCCAATCAATTGGACAATTGACCTAGAAATCAGCTGTATTGGAGTCCCCTGAACCTTTCTCATTGCCTCGTGCATTTTGCCTCAAAATTGTTCCAATACCTTCCATTCAACTCACTCAAACTATCCCAAACCTCCATTACCAACTGTAACTCCATTTACAGTGTTCACCATTTTTGTTTGGAAGATTTGCAGGTTGAGTTCTGTAGCATGATTCAGGCAACTTCAAAACAAACTAAGCATTGGGAAAGGTTCAGGGGACATCAAGCAAGCTCAAAAGAACCTCAGGCCTCGTTGAAAGTTACTGCATTGTCCAGCTCGAACTCAACTGAAACAGGTATTTCATGAACTTCTATCTCTTTATTTAGGAACATTTAGACTTAGGTATGTGAATGAAAGATGTTATATTCATTGCCCTGAAACTATACATGTGCTTAGTTTTCATTTATATTAATCGTGCTAGGTGAATTTCATCCATGAACTTTCTGAAAAAACTAGGTTAGAAATTAGGGCCAGAGAAATTCTCTCTGGTCTTTGAGAGTTAGATTTAATGTTTTATATGGTTGAAATCGTTGTTTGATGCTCTACAAGTTTCATGTTTTGAGTTTTGTCAAAAAAGCACTGAAACGGGAGATACAAGTTTGAACTGGCCATGCGCGCGTTTCTGTTGGACAGAGGAAGAAGATGAAGTAGCTGGGTTGGGCCTGGCTATTTCCTACTTTTGACACCCCCATTTTCAGTTTCACACCCCTGGCCCATTTCTTTGTATATTTATTATTTTTGCATTTTAATTTCATTTCTGACTTTATTATTTTATTTCCAAACATAAAAAATGCCTAAAAAACATTTTCATGAATTTTTACATTTATTTGGTATTTATTTTAATTATTTCTAACATTAGAATGTTTAAATACTTTATATTATTTTGTTTAAACTTAAAAATAATCTAAAAAATACTTTTATTTTCATTTATTATTTTTATTCACATTTGAAAATATTTTCTTGAAATATATACGTTTTTGTAAATAATTTATTTTATTTTTTACACATTTAATATATTTAATATATATATATATATATATATATACTTTATTTTATTAAAAACATAGAATAAAAAAAAACACAAAAATAATACATTTTTATTTTTATTGATATTTTATACTAAAAAATACTTTTTTTTAATATACTTTTATTTTTGTACATATTGATACATTTTTGTATATAAATAATAAATAATACTATTTCTTTAAGGAATTAGGGTTTATCCTAAGAATAATTAAAATTAACTTTTTATTTTATTTATTTCTTTACATCTCTTTCCATTGAAAATACTTTACATACATAAAAAAAACCTTTTTTGCATAATGCATTTTATTTAATATTTATTTATTGTATTTATTTAAATATTGTACATTTCAGTATTAGGCCTTGCAAATTCAATTTGGTTGTAATAATTTAGGGTTTAATTTCTTGCAAAATAATTCCCTATTCATATTTTTACCCCCTCCCTATTCATGTTGTAATAGTGTAGAATTTAAATTCTCGCACCTTTAAGCTTTCAATTATGCCATGATTAGAGAATTAGGGTTTTTATGCAAAATCAAATTAACAAATAGTTTGACCTAATCAAAGACAAAAATGCATGAAAAAACAAACACAATGCACACTTACACCCTTAGGGTTACAATCCACTTGTTGCCTTCAAAAATGGGCCATGGTATGCATATCAAGTACTTTGGCAAAACAAAAACAAAACAAAGATCATAGTCCCTCGATGACGCTATCTGGGTTGCCAAAACAAAATGATCAAGGCCCTCAAGAAAATTGCCAAAAATACTTGACACCATTGCTATCATGGTCTATACGATGACCCGCGCCTGTCCCGTTTAACATCCTAGCACAAGGTTGTTCACCAAATACACTGGTGAAGCAACACTGTTAAAAGGGTTAAAAACATAAGAAAGATCTTTGAATAAAATAGGGTAGATAGCTCTTAGTTACTTGATCAAAAGCTTGTAAAATATCCTTGCTATTTTCAAATACACCTCACAACACAACTTCAAAACAACTTTCAAAAATATTGAAATATCTTTTCAAAAAGACACACACCTTTGTATATATTAAAACAAGAATTATTACAAAGGTTGCCTAGACAAGGCATCTTTTTCAAAGCATTTTCAAAAACCACACACACCAAGCACCATTTCAAACAATTGAAAAGCAAAAGTAAGTGATCTAAACAAGTAACTAAGAGCCCGTGGATAACCATGGATAAAAAGGGTGCTTGCACATTCCCTTTTCATAATCTACTCCCCAAACCCAAGAAAACATCTCAAAGGTCTTTCCTGTGCTTTTTGACCTTTCCTTAGCATAAAATATAAAGTCGGTGGCGACTCTTGCTAAACCGAAACATTTGCAAACACAAACGCAAAACCTCAAGTCAGTTCTCCCACCATATCACAGCGAGCATCCCATACCAAAGCATAACAAGTTTTATTGAGTAGTGAATATCTTGTTGCACAGTCGGTAAATTTTTTGCTAAGGTAGTATATTGCATGCTTCTTTCGACCAGACTCCTATCTAAAAGCAATAAGACAGGAACATATCTATTACTCCTATCTAAAGGAGATAGGGAAAACGTCTTCTGCTTTCCAATTACCGAGTCCATCACTGATGATAGGGAATATCCAGTTGTCAAAATCATAATCACTGTCAGCGTCCTCTATAGCATTGACCCCGTTGTTGCTGATATGGAATTGAGGTTTTCCAGCCCGAGCGTTACGAACATCCCTTTAACCTTCTGCGGTAAATCCCAAACCAAACTTGTCATATTTGTAAGGGATATCAGGAAACTGACCCCAAATTGTACAACCACCTTCTTCTACAGTAGCCTTGGCATCTTTCAAGGAAGCCATCTTGTACGGAGTCCTGGTAGTCTTCGGAATGGTAGAAACATCTTTAACAGCAGCAGGAGAAATCACTTCAAAGGTCTGACAAGGAGTCTCGATAAATTCTCCATCCATCTCCATGTACCGGAATGAATTCACGTGGTTGACCATGTACTCCTCTTCTTCGCATACAGTAACAACCTTTCCTTTTAAAAGATATTTTAATTTCTGGTGCAAGGTGGAGGTAACAACACCTGCCCCATGGATCCACGAGCGTCCTAATAGACAAGAATAGACCGGTCGGATGTCCATTACATAGAAGGTGGACTAAAATATCTGTGAACCCACTTTGATTGGGAGGTCCACTTCACCATGCACCATTCTTTTGGATCCTTCAAAGGCTCGAACTATGATGTTACTGGGTTTTTGTATAACCCCTTCACAATCCAATATGTCAGAGGCCAATATCAATTAACACATGAGCCAACGTAGTGCCATTGCATTCAATGGAGACATACATGGCCCTATTATGATTTCTCCCCTCTGGAGTCAGGTCAGCATCAGAGAAACCTAATCCATTATCAATTGTTAAACTAGCGACGTAACTTCCAAATTGATTAGCCAAAATTTCTTGCAGAACATGAGCATTCTTCAAGAATTTTACTAAAGCCTGCGCATGGACTTCATAATAAATTAGAAAAGATAACGTGGAAGTTTTGGACGGGGTCTGCCCCAGCTATTCAATAATTTTATAATCTCTCTTGCGAATGATATTCAAATCCTCTTCCAACTCTTGTCTAGAGGTGCCCTTGACTGTAGTTTATTTTGGTGCCTCCTTCTAGGCAGGTTCCATCATTGACTCTTTACCCCGAGCCTCGATAGTTAACTTGGCAACTGCGACTTGAATAGGTGGAGAGATTTCCGGGGAGAAAATCCTTCCGCTTCTAGTAATTTTGTTGGTTCCCGCAATATTGTCAACATCGGGATCATCATCTTCAGTATCTTCATCAGACAATTCTCGTTTGATGCCATGGTAGTAGACGTCGGATCCATAGTTCCATGGAATAGCCTTTTTCAAGGAATATGGGATAGGCCCAACTGTTGTAATGATCAAAGGAGTAACTTTTGGATTGGCGGTAATCCTTACAGGACCCTTGGAAGTGATCCTGACAGGAGTACCAGATACAACAGAAAAATCTTGGCACAAATTCTCAAAATACGAAACTTTCTCGATCAAAATTATATGTTCATCCATCAGGCATTGAACGCCTTCCTTCAGTAACCCCAACCATTGAGTTGAACTGCACAACAATAACATCCTTTAACACATCCCAGAAATAAACCGGCTTGTAACAAAATCTTTTTTATTATCGAGAGAGGAGTAACCACATCACTTATAGAGGTAACATACAAAACATCTTCAACAACACTTATGCCCTTGTCATGCTTCGGCATAGCTGCAATAATCACGTTTGGAGTCTCCGGATGATCGAACTTAATTTCCTTATTATCAATCATATCCTGAATCTTGCTTTTTAGGGCACAACATTTATTGGTGTCGTGCTCAGGACTGTTCGAATGATAGGCACATCTCGCGTTTGGATTGTACTTTGGAGAGGATGTGTTGGGATTATGAGGAGGATCCCGCAGTGAAATGCCTGAGATAAAGGCATGTCGATCTTGGTAAATTTCCTTAATGGAGCATCTGGCCTTTATCAGTTGCCCTATTGTTGTTGTTGAATAGGCGCCGATTAGAGATCAATACCGCTCCCATAGACTGATGGCGATCATTTTTACTTCGGCTCTTCTGGCCATAGACAACATTGGTTTCTTTTTTGCCACCAAATGGCTTCTTCACAACATTAGAACATGTAGCCATCAAAATCTTCCCACTCTTAATACCACTCTTAACTCTTTCCCTAGTCAGAATCAACTCCATAAAACCAGACGATGAGCTTCTAATTAACAGATTAAAGAATGGGCCTGTCAAAGTGCCCATGAATATATATACCGATTCCTGATCAATCAAGCGAGGTTGCACCCTTCCAGCTAGATTCGTCCATTTTTGTGCATACTCCTTTAACCCTTCATTCGAGCCCATGGACATGTTTTACAATTGCACACGAGTCGGCGCCAGCTCATCATTATATTGATAGTGCTTGTAGAAAGCAGCAGCCATGTCTTTCCATGTGTGAATGTTGGATCCTTCGAGCTGATAGAACCATTCAAGTTGAGTGCCAGCCAAACTTTCTGGAAATAAATGGACCCATAACTTCCGGTCAACAGTATAAGGTTGGATCTTTCGAACATATGACCTCAAATGGAGTTTGGGACAAGAGACTCCATCATACTTAGCAAAGACGATGACCTTGAACTTATGAGGGATGACCACCCCCGGGATCAGACCTAGTTCTCCAAAATCCAACCCAGTCACCTTCTAGATTTCCGTAGCTTTGAGTCAGTCTTCCAACTGCTTGTACTTGTCATCCGCGGGAGGGTACTGTTCATCAGAGTAGTCTTCATCTTCAGAACCCTGATTATTTCTTCCTTTAGGCTTGATGCTTCTACCATCTTATTCCTGGTTGTCATCTTCCTCAAAGGAAATACCATCCACTTGAACTGGTTGAGCAGGACCCTTGAACCTTCTCCCCATATTGAGGATAACAGTCGGCTTCTTAATCTTCTTTTTCATGGCGACTAGCACCATCAAAATCTTTCTGGCCCTGTGCTAGATTCAGAAGAGTCTCTTGAAATTGTGCATGTTGACCATGGAGGTTTTTAACAGTTTGTTCGAGGACCATCTTATACTGAAATAAACAGTAAGTAGATGAGAAAACTTGTATAAAAAACCTGTTATGTAATGAGGCATGATATGTAGATGCAATGTTTTAAAGGACCTTAAGAGATTTAAATTTATAACCAAGAGGAAACAGAAACAAAGATTTTTATTAGTAAGTTCATGTGGATACAAATAATTACTAAGAAATAAATTGGAATTTCCTAAAATTCTAAGTTCCCCATGGACGCCTCCTCTTCGTGTCGATGTATACATTAAGACTCTGCTCCTCCTGAAGTTGCTTGGTGAGCTCCAACACTTTCTTCTCACTTGCATAGAATTGAGTCTCAAAGGTGTCCCGTTCTTCCTTCAGTTGAATCTAATACTTATGCAATTCTTCAAGGTCCATAGGTATGTCTGGATGAAGGATGGTGCGAGAAACGTCTCTTTCGACAATAGGCTCCATGATCACCGGTAAAATAGATGGATATGGCATCATAAGGTCTTGAGCGCGAGATCGTACCCATTTGAGACAAGGCTCTATAGGGATGGAGTTCTTCTATCCTAAATCCTTACTATCAATCTTGCTTACCATGCCCCAAGCATGTATAAACCTTTGACGATAACCTTGAGGATTATTTTCGTAATCGAACATAATACCCTAGATAAGTGCGTCATGAGGACCATCTCTTCGAGCATAACCAAATTGACATAGAGCTAGAGAATGGTTGTATGTAATACCTCCCCTAATGCCAATGAGTGGAACATTAGTGAATTCCCCATAATGATCAATGATAGTGATATCCTCATGAGATCGGGAATACCAGTAGATGTCTGTATGAGAAAGTGACATTATTATTTGCGACCATCTCAAACCTTGTTCATTATTCATTACCGAGCAGGGAAGGTGCGAAATAAACCACCTGGATAGAAGAGGTATGCAACACATAAGAGCCCCTCGCCTCTTCATAGTACGAGTGTGAAGAGAATGCAGAATATCTTGGAGCAAGGTAGGCACATGATTACGAGCAAGAAATGTTTTGATGACATTCACATCTATGAGTTGGTCTGAATTAGGGAATAGTACCAACCCATAGACTAGAAGAGCCAAAATCTCCTCGAAAGCCTAAAAACTCATAGCATCTAGAAATAGTTGAGCATTCTCTATCAAAAATTTAGCCAAAAAACTTTTGACTCCACTTTTTGTTTCTGAGTTAGATACAATGTCAGACCGCTTCAGATGTAAGGTTACTGCAATATCTTCTGGTTTTGGAGCTTCCTCTAAACCGGTGAAGGGTTTCTGGTCAAGAACATGTACTCCCCGTAATTGAGAGAACTCTTCCATTGTGGGTACCAATTGATAATCGGGAAAGGTGAAGCAGTGATGTGCAAGGTCAAAGAACTGGAATAGGACACTTATCATGTCTTCGTCAAAACCTGGGGTAACCAGACTGAGTAGTCGACCATGCCTTCTGATAAATGGAGAACTTTCGGGAACCCTTGAGACTAACTCCTTAAGTTGTTGAGGCACCCTTACAAAGTTGATCCAGATAGTGTTTCTGCGAGTGGAGGCCATAGCCTGCAAAACAGAATAAAGATAAATCTCTTGGTCTTTAAAATGGTTAGTAAAAATGATATGGCATGATGTCATGATGCTATGATGTCATGTTCGAACAATTAATCGTACACAAACAAAACACACAAGGCCTTAGGTTTAAGCTTGCATGGAGTTTGTAGGTAAGTACCCTCTTGAAGTTTTAGTTGGCTCAACCTATTCTAAGAAAATTAACCGGGTTCTAGGAGCCTCATAATCACTGATCTTTCTGCCAAGCATTGTTTCAGCACAAGCATCTGATTTGAGACCGAAATATCCCGAGAGTCCGATCTCAATGAGTGTAGCATCGAGTATCAACAAACTCCAGTATTCACCAAATTCAGCTATCTCACTACTTTCTAATGGCTAAGTTATGTCAACTAAGATTCTACGGTCAGTTAGTGCTTTATGACATCACGCGGCAGCCCAACATTCTCCTTGACTGAACTCAAGGAACATCGGCACCAACCAATGTGTCGCACTAACATATCGATCACTTAAACCGTATCGGTATATGCTGTACAATCTTCAAGATATATTGCTACTTACCTAAAATGCCCACGATCCAAGTATAGGATCTTTACAAAAATAAACCTAGAAAACCCCGAATATAAAGCATACAAATCAAGTAAAGCATTTACAATGTGATCTAACTCTTAAGGTAACCCCACTTTTAGTATATTCCCTAGCAGAGTCGCCAATTCTGTAATACGGTGGGAGAACTAACTTTTAGTTTTGCGTTTTATCGAAAATGTTATGGATAGCAAGAGTCGCCACCGACTATTCTTTTATCCAATAAAGGAAAGGGGGAAAAGAGCAGGAAAGACCTTTGAGAATTTCTGTGAGTATGGGGGGTAGGTTATGAAAAGGGAAGGTGTTAGCACCATTTTCATTTGTATTTACCTATGGGCTCTTAATCGCTAGCTCACTTTAAAAAATGCTCAGTGTTTGTGTGTTTGAAAATATTTTGAAAAAAATGCCTAAGTGCGGCAAACTTTGTAATGATTCTCGTATCATTGAGAACGCATATAAAGTGTTTGTTTTGAAAATATTTTAGAAAAGAAGTGTATGTGTGAGAAATGTTTTTGTTTGTGAGTAATGGACTACGAGCTATCTACCTACTCAAAGAGTCTTTTGCGTTATTTTCCTCTTCCTTTAAATAGTGTTATCCTACCATTAGTTAGTAGGAAGCCCTATCATTAGATGTTTGAGGGACAGGCGTGGGTCATCGTAAAACCATAGAAGGCAACTCGTAGGACACTTTAGCAATTGTCGTAAGGGACTAAGATTGTTTACCGAGGCAGCATCGAAGGGTCATCGAGGGACTACGATCTCTTAACCGAAGGAACTTTGCTAAAGCATCCCAAGTTCGAGGGACATGACTGATTTTTTATCCGAGACAATAAGTGAGGGTCACCCTAGAGGTGCGCATGTGTAAAGTGATTTGTTTCAGTTATTTTTGTCTTGGATTTATGGTTATCTAACGTTTGCTTTTAGTCTTTGCCATACAATCCTATTAAACTAGCAATATATATATATATATATATATATATATATATATATATATATATATATATATATATATATATATATATATATATATATATATATATATATATATATATATATATATATATATATATATATATATATATATATATATATATATATATATATATATATATAAGCGTTCGAAAAGGGAAAGATATTTAAAACCTAAATATTCTAAGCGTTAGAAAATATTTTTGGTGTTTTGTTTAGAAAAATATTTTATAGTGTAAAAATAATAATAAACCCTAATTCTAATTAATTTATAAACTAATTAATAAAATAAAACAAAGTGTGATTAAATTAAATTAACTTTTATTAATCACAAAATCATTAAAAAAATACAAAAACGTTAAAAAATAATAAGTTTGTGATTTTTTTATTAAAAAATGAAATTGATTAAAAAAAGAAAAATAATTTAAAACAAAGAAAAAGAATGGGCCTACTGAAACAAGTAAAATTAGGGGTGAGAAGAGAAGCAATTCCTAGGCCCATTTCAAGGAGCCCAGGTGCCTGTGAGATCCAGTGAGAATGATCTCAGGAGGTAAACTGTAACACCCCTTCTAAAATACCCCGAATAATATTAATTATATAAATGATTAAAGACATATTCCATCAGAGTTAACACGGAACAAGGGATGTCACAATTATGAAATAAATAAAACTTCCAATAAAACAGTAGTCATGCTACACTGAGGGTCATCATTCAAATAATTCAATCAACTTAAGACCATGTCTTACACAGCGGAAAAATACCATAACCAAAACGGAATAAACCAAAACATAATTATTCCCAATGAAATTCAAAGAAACAATTGAATAATAACTAATTCCTCAACTAAACGTTTCCCAATGTTACAACCTATCAGAGCACGACACTAACACGCGGACTTAAAGTAACATAGCTCTAGAGCCATCCTCACCAACTCCTGAGCTGCTAACTTTAATCTGAAATTGTTAAAGTAAGGGTGAGATTTCTCATAATTAACATGCATTATAAGCTTCTCAATCAACATTATATCACAAGCATATTATTTCACCCATTTTAGCATAAATTCAGATTCAACACGCAGTTCCAATCATACAAGTCATTATGCACAAATAAATAATCAACCAAAGAATTGTAACACTGGAAGACATCCTAACATGTTACAATTCCATGCAAACACAAATGCAGACACAATGCATGTGGTACCAACACGTGACTAAGTCACCCAACACTGATCCATCATCAACCGGACACAGCAACCATTGATTCGTCCATAAACACCCGGACACGAATCCAGCCTAACCACCCATCATCACCCGGGTATCGGTTAACGACAATACAAGTCAAATTCCACACAATGGGAATTAACTTCACCAAAACAATGCATATGCACGCACATCACTAGCATGCAACATCAAATCAGTCTATGAAATACATCAATTTATCATAACTGAAACAAAACCAAAAACATGATATCTCAACGATCATGCACACCATCATTAGCAACATAAACATGCCTTTCATTCACATAATACTAATACATCCAACCATCACAAGTTCACTGCTACATACACACCCATGTGCATTAGCCAATAATCACTTATTCTGGGATTTGACTCATTTTCAAAATAATTTCAGGTTTTAGGAAATCTTTTCATTTTATAAAATAGAGCATTAAATTTAAGAAATAACGTCCAAAATGGCACTCAAAACGGACTTACGGTTTGAAAGTTATGAATTTTCAAAGTTTAATATTTTTCAAAAGTTACAGCAGAACCCGGTTCCTACATATGCAGGAACCGGTTCCTGCGAAGTTCAAAAATCACGCTTCTAGAAAAATGTATGGGAACCCAGTTCCTACCTATACAGGAATCAGTTCCTACGTGCATTTTTGCCAGTTTTTATAAATTCACACAGTGGAACCCGGTTCCTCCCCACTGGGAACCGGTTCCCACGACCTGCAGAGTCAAATTCTGCACTTTTGACAGCATTTATTCATTCTAAACCAATTCCAAACATACCCATACCCATACGAATTGCAACATGAGAAACACCAAAACACATCCATTTTGCACCATTATAACATCAAACAACATTATTTCATCATTCCTTTTTATCATCTGACACCCTAATGGTTTTCAACCTACAATTCGATGCAATAGGGACAATTCTACGGAACCCTAGAATTACAAACCGGGATTCCCTAACATACTATGATCCATACTATTGAATATCTAAACCAATAATATAAATTAACTAATCGAAATCACCCCTTACCTTGTGGGTTCTTCGAATTCTGACGCTTCCGGTTTTCTCCTTCTTTTTCCTCTTCTCAAATGCACGTATGATGAATATTCCAAAATAACTCTCTTTCTCTTCTTTTTCCTTTTAATACTCATTTTATTATTCCAATAAAATAATTAAATTAGTAATTAGTAAGAGTAGAGTATTTTACCCCTCACACCCTCTAATCACTCTTCACACCACCAATACTTCTTTCCTTTAATTAATTAAATTAATTCCAATAATCCAAAAATACCAATAATTAAATTTCCAATTAAATTAATAATTAAAAATTCTAATTATTTAATAATCGGATTATTTGGGGTGTCACGACTCTCCCCAACTAAAAGAGTTTTCGTCCTCGATAACATACCTTAGACGAACAGTTCGGGATACGAGTCCTTCATCTGACTCTCCAGCTCCCAAGTGACATTTCCATCTGCTGGTCCTCCCCAAGCCACTCTTACCAACGCGATCTCCTTGCCTCGCAACTGTTTCAACTTTTGATCCTCAATTCTCGCAGGTACCGCTTCCACAGTCAAATTCTCTCGTACCTGTATATCGTCTACCCGGATCTCATGAGACGGATCAACAATGTACTTCCTTAGCTGAGATACATGAAAAACATCATGCAAATTTGCAAGTGACGGAGGCAAAGCAATCTGATAAGCAACTTTCCCAACTCTCTTGGTAATCTGAAACGGACCAATAAAACGTGGAGTCAACTTCTTTGACTTCAAAGCTCGACCAATACCAGTCATCGGAGTAACTCGCATAAAAACATGTTCTCCTTCGCTAAACTCAAGATCTTTCCTCCTCTTATCGTGATAACTTTTCTGACGACTCTGAGAAGTCCTCATCTTCTCCTGAATCATCTTAATCTTTTCCGAAGTCTGTTGGACAATTTTCGGTCCAATCACAGCACTCTCTCCAGATTCATACCAACACAACGGTGTCCGACACCTCCTACCATACAATGCCTCAAACGGAGCCATACCAATGCTCGAATGAAAACTATTGTTTTAGGTAAACTCAATCAATGGTAGATAACTATCCCAAGCTCCACCTTTCTCCAACACACAAGCTCTTAACAAATCTTCCAACGACTGAATCGTTCTCTCCGTCTGACCATCTGTCTGTGGATGATAAGCGGAACTCAAACGCAACTTAGTACCCAAAGCTTCTTGAAATCCCGTCCAGAATTTAGATGTAAACCTCGGATCTCGATCCGACACCATACTAGAAGGAATACCGTGCAAACTCACAATCTTCTCAACATACAATTCTGCCAACCTTTCCATTGGATAATCCATTCTTATCGGAATAAAGTGAGCAAATTTCGTCAACCGATCAACAATAACCCAGATAGAATCACAATTCTTCGATGTCCTTGGCAAACCAGACACAAAATCCATAGAGATTCCATCCCATTTCCATTCCGGAACAAACAACGGTTCCATCAATCCTAACGGTTTCTGATGCTCAATCTTCGACTTCTGACAAACCAAACAAGCATACACAAACACAACAATTTCCTTTTTCATTCCCGGCCACCAAAACAACTTCTTCAAATCATGGTACATTTTAGTAGCACCAGGATGAATACTCAATCCACTATGATGTCCTTCTTCCAAAATACTCTTCCTAATCTCTGCAACATCCGGAACACACACCCTATTACCAAATCTCATAACACCATTCTCATCAATCCGGAACTCGCCTCCTTGACCTTGGTTGATCAATGTCAATTTATCAACTAACCCAACATAGGACTTCTATCCATTCCGAATTTCTTCCAGAATACCACTAGTCAGTTTCAACATACCCAATTTCACACTATTCGGAGTAGTTTCACATACCAAACTTAAATCTCTGAACTGCTCAACCAAATCTAACTCACGGACCATTAACATCGACATATGCAAGGACTTCCTACTCAAGGCATCCGCAACAACGTTTGCCTTACCAGGATGGTAATTCAAACCAAAATCATAATCCTTTAGAAATTCTAACCATCTCCTCTGCCTCATATTCAACTCTTTCTGATCAAAGAGATACCTCAGACTTTTGTGATCAATGAACACCTCAAACCGAGAACCATATAAATAATGCCTCCACAACTTCAAAACAAACACAATAGCTGCCAACTCCAAATCATGAGTCAGATGATTCCTTTCATGTACTTTCAATTGTCTCGAAGCATAAGCCACCACCTGCTTATCATGCATCAACACACCACCTAATCCCATTAATGATGCGTCACAATACACAACAAAAGACTTAGTCGGATTTGGCAAAATCAAGATCGGAGCACTTGTCAACCTCCTCTTCAGCTCTTGAAATCCTTTCTCACATTCAACATCCCAAACAAACATCTGACCCTTCCTGGTCAACTTAGTCAACGATAACGCTAATTTGGAAAATCCTTCTATAAACTTCCTGTAATAACCTGCAAGACCCAGAAAACTACGGATCTCAGAAGCATTCTTCGGCGCTTCCCACTAAGATACTGCTTCTACCTTCGTAGGATCCACAACAATTCCATTCTTGGAAATTACATGGCCAAGAAAACTTACTTCACTTAACCAGAATTCACACTTGGACAACTTCGCATAAAGCTTCTTCTCTTTCAACAATTCCAACACAACTCTGAGATGTTATGCAAGCTCTTCATCGCTCTTCGAATAAATTAGAATATCATCAATGAACACCACCACAAACTTATCAAGATACGGATGAAATATCCTTTTCATATACTCCATGAAAACACCAGGTGCATTAGTAACTCCAAACGGCATAACAGAATACTCGTAATGTCCATACCTCGTTCTAAATGCAGTTTTATGAATATCTTCCGACTTCACACGAATCTGATGATATCCAGATCTCAGATTAATCTTACTAAATACACAAGCTCCAACTAGTTGATCCATCAAATCATCGATCCTCGGCAAAGGATACCGATTCTTGATTGTAACTTTATTCAGCTGTCTGTAATCAACACATAATCTCATTGAACCTTCTTTCTTCTTAATCAACAACACCGGAGCACCCCACAACGAAACACTCGGACGAATAAACTTCTTCTCAAGTAACTCCTCCAACTGTTTCTTTAACTCCGCTAATTCAAATGCCGACATACGGTAAGGCGCCATCGACACCGGACTAGTTCCAGGAATCAAATCTATAGTAAATTCTACCTCCCTCTCAGGTGGAAATTCACTAACGTCTTCCGGAAACACCTCCGAAATTCATTCACCAGTGGAAATCCATCACTCTTTGCTTTTCCCTCCGCTTCTATTGCAGAGTATAACATAAATACCACATCACCATCTTTCACAGCTAGGTTCATCTGTTTAACCGACATAGTCACATCTTCGACACCAACCTCTTCAGGAAAAATAACCGTCTTCGCAAAACAGTTGATATGAACCTGGTTGAATTCCAACCAGTTCATTCCAAGGATGATATCAAGTTGTTCTAACGGTAGGCACACTAAATCCATACCGAAACCCCTAGCAAAAATCACAATAGGACAATTCCTACAAACATACGAAGTAGTCACTTAACCCGACGCAGGAGTATCAATAACCATACTTCCATCCATATTAGAAATTTCAAAATTCAATCTTTTAGCACAATCCAAAGCAATAAAAGAATGCGTAGCTCCAGTATCAATAATCGCAATCAAAGGTATGTCATTAATAAAACATGTACCTTTAATCAGCCGATCATCTGGCTTAGTCTCTGACCCAGACAATGCAAACACTTTACCACCAGCTTGCTCCTTCTTGGGTTTTGTACACTGAGGACGAGTATGACCTTCTTCACCACAGTTGTAACAAGTCACCACTCTTACTCTGCAATCATTGGCCACATGGCCGAGTTTCCCACACTTGAAACACTTCTTATCATTACTTTTGCAATCCACCATACGATGTCCTGTCTCACCACACTTGTAGCACTTAATGGAAGAACTAGAATCTCATCCACCAAACTTCTTCCAACCACCGGGTCTCTGATTACTTCTATCATAAGGCTTACCACGATCCATCTGTTGCTTACCCTTCCTATCAACATACCCTCGAGCATTCGACTTAGTGCTAGCAAGATCCTCCTCTAAAATCCTACTACAGTCAACCAGATCAGGAAATCTTCGGATACACTGATACCGAATACCCTGCTTAATCTCATCACGAAGACCATTCTCAAACTTGATACATTTGGAAAATTCTCCATCTGCATCGTTAGTATAATGAGCATAATACTTTGCTAACTCAGTAAACTTCGAAGCATACTCATTGACAGTCTTGTTACCCTGCTTGAGTTCCAGAAACTCAATCTCCTTCTTGCCTCTGATGTCCTCAGGAAAGTACCTCCTCAGAAAAGCCCTCATGAACACAGCCCAAGTCAACGCAATACCATCTTCTTCCATTTCAGTTCTGGTAGCAACCCACCAGTCATCAGCTTCCTCTGCTAACATGTGAGTTCCGTATCTCACCTTCAGCCCTTCAGCACAGTCAATTACTCTGAAGATCCTCTCGATCTCCTTCAACCACTTCTGAGCACCTTCGGGATCATGTGCACCCTTGAACAACGGAGGATTATTCCTCTGAAAATTCCCCAATTGTCGGTCAGCACCAATCACAGCTCCCTGCTGGTTCCCTCCGAGTACTCCAGCCAACATTCCCAATGCTTCAGCAATAGCATCGTTGTTTCTTCTGTTACCTCTTCCGGCCATTGTTCTGTAACATTACAAAACAACCTCATCAACACACAAGTATCGACAATGTCATCTTAAACTAGTCGCATACAAAAGGGATAACGACACAAGACAAGACCGACTATGCTCTGATACCACTATTGTAACACCCCTTCTAAAATACCCCGAATAATATTAATTATATCAATGATTAAAGACATATTCCATCAGAGTTAACACGGAACAAGGGATGTCACAATTATGAAATAAATAAAACTTCCAATAAAACAGTAGTCATGCTACACTGAGGGTCATCATTCAAATAATTCAATCAACTTAAGACCATGTCTTACACAGCGGAAAAATACCATAACCAAAACGGAATAAACCAAAACATAATTATTCCCAATGAAATTCAAAGAAACAATTGAATAATAACTAATTCCTCAACTAAACGTTCCCCAGTGTTACAACCTATCAGAGCATGACACTGACACGCAGACTTAAAGTAACATAGCTCTAGAGCCATCCTCACCAACTCCTGAGCTGCTAACTTTAATCTGAAATTATTAAAGTAAGGGTGAGATTTCTCATAATTAACATGCATTATAAGCTTCTCAATCAACATTATATCACAAGCATATTATTTCACCCATTTTAGCATAAATTCAGATTCAACACGTAGTTCCAATCATACAAGTCATTATGCACAAATCAATAATCAACCAAAGAATTGTAACACTGGAAGACATCCTAACATGTTACAATTCCATGCAAACACAAATGCAGACACAATCCATGCGGTACCAACACGTGACCAAGTCACCCAACACTGATCCATCATCAACCGGACACAACAACCATCGATTCGTCCATAAACACCCGGACACGAATCCAGCCTAACCATCCATCATCACCCGGGTATCGGTTAACGGCAATACAAGTAAAATTCCACACAATGGGAATTAACTTCACCAAAACAATGCATATGCACGCACATCACTAGCATGCAACATCAAATCAGTCTATGAAATACATCAATTTATCATAACTGAACCAAAACCAAAAACATGATATCTCAATGATCATGCACACCATAATTAGCAACATAAACATGCATTTCATTCACACAATACTAATACATCCATCCATCACAGGTTCACTGCTACATACACACCCATGTGCGTTAGCCAATAATCACTTATTCCGGGATTTGACTCATTTTCAAAATAATTTCAGGTTTTAGGAAATCTTTTCATTTTATAAAATAGAGCATTAAATTTAAGAAATAACGTCCAAAACGGCACTCAAAACGGACTTACGGTTTGAAAGTTATGAATTTTCAAAGTTTAATATTTTTCAAAAGTTACAGCAGAACCCGGTTCCTACATATGCAGGAACCGGTTCCTGCGAAGTTATAAAATCACGCTTCTGGAAAAATGTATAGGAACCTGGTTCCTACCTATACAGGAACCGGTTCCTACGTGTATTTTTGCCAGTTTTTATAAATTCACACAGTGGAACCTGGTTCCTCCCCACTGGGAACCGGTTCCCACGACCTGCAGAGTCAAATTCTGCACTTTTGACAACATGTATTCATTCTAAACCAATTCCAAACATACCCATACGAATTGCAACATGAGAAACACCAAAACACATCCATTTTGCACCATTATAACATCAAACAACATTATTTTATCATTCCTTTTTATCATCTGACACCCTAATGGTTTTCAACCTACAATTCGACGCAATAGGGACAATTCTACAGAACCCTAGAATTACAAACCGGGATTCCCTAACATACTATGATCCATACTATTGAATATCTAAACCGATAATACGAATTAACTAATCGAAATCACCCCTTACCTTGTGGGTTCTTCGAATTCTGACGCTTCCGGTTTTCTCCTTCTTTTTCCTCTTCTCAAATGCACGTATGATGAATATTCCAAAATAACTCTCTTTCTCTTCTTTTTCCTTTTAATACTCCTTTTATTATTCCAATAAAATAATTAAATTAGTAATTAGTAAGAGTAGAGTATTTTACCCCTCACACCCTCTAATCACTCTTCACACCACCAATACTTCTTTTCTTTAATTAATTAAATTAATTCCAATAATCCAAAAATACCAATAATTAAATTTCCAATTAAATTAATAATTAAAAATTCTCATTATTTAATAATCAGATTATTTGGGGTGTCACATAAACCATGGTCATGGCCATCTGAAGCATTGGATATGGAATCTTGAGATCTGATGGTCAGGATACGAGGTACACCATGTGCACATTAGACTTGCTTTGTACCGAATCTGCAAGAGAAATGTATTGAAAAATAATATGTCTGGGGAAGGGATCGAACCCATGCCCTGGAATATTAACATGTTAACGCACACACACGCTTGCCACTGGGGCAGCCACTGTATCTGATACCTAAACCAAACAAAAATAATAAAAACACAAAGTGACGTATATGGCCGGAGAAGTGCCAGAGCCCTAGCTCTGGTCGTCTTCTCTACTGGGCTGCTTCCTTGAAACCTGCAAAATAGAAAGCCTCAGTGATCCAAAAAAATCCTTATCTCCCTAAATCAAGGGTTGTAGTTTCAAAAATAGGGTTATTTTGGTCTGAAATATCCTATATCATGAGATCCGAAACAAAGTGTTCTTGATGCCTTAACAAAGGAATAGCGTGATTCCTGCATCCAATCTCACATGTAACACGTCAGTCCTGTTATAATGATGCATATGAGAAGTTTAAACAAATTAGCCGTGATCAAAACTACAAGAAATCAAAGTTTAGAATTTTACCAACTTAACAAATGGCGTGAGGGAAAGGTCACGTTCTGGTGCTCGAGAGATGTGGTTATGGACTCAGATCAACTCCTTTGACCTTTAGGGGATGAATGTTGACCTTAGTTTCGATTGATAATGGCTGGAAGTTAGGTTACAAATTTTTGTAATTCTTTTGAAGTTTGTGAATTTTGGAGATCTTTCTTACAAATAAGGGAAGGATCCTGCAATCAAGGACATGCTAGACAAAGATCAAACACTTTTAAATACTTCCAAATTTGAGATATCTCTCCCTTTTGAGCTCCACACGGTTTTGGAAAGTTCATCAAGTGTCTTTTGGGCCTCAATTAATCTAAAACCAGACTTATACGCCTAAGCCCATTCACTTTGTATTTATTTAATTTAATTTTGGTTTTAAATAAATAAAATCAAAAAATAAATAAAATAAAAACTAAAATAATGCATGGATGCACTCAGGGTTATTTAAATATGCCATGAACATATTTGAATTCCAAAACTTAGGCCCAATAGTTCAAAATTTTAAGTTTGCTCATTTTGAATTTCACACATTTCCTCAAAATTTCCTAACTTGTGCAAGTCATAACTTTCTCAATTTTCATCTTTTGAAAGTGATCATTGACTTTTTGAAAATCTCAATATGTCCTCTACAATTTCTATTTTGATCATTTTTGCATTTGGAGAATTTATCTTGATGTAAGTTGCCTTGACATAAAGTGTCTTTTGGTTGACTTTTGAAATGACCTATAATGTATGGGCTCATATCTTTCAAATGTAGCATTTTTTGGACTTGAGAAAATATACAAAGTTGTAGAGAATTTAATTTCATTCAAAATGGGCTTTGGTTGGGGAAATTTTGATGAAGCATGTGAAAGTTATGCTTGGTCAAAGTTCAGTTGACTTCTCATAAGGAAACCTTAATTTGGCAATTTTTGACCTTTGATGATTTGAGGGCTTTCCTTGAGGAATCATGATCAAATCTTGATCAAATGATGAGTGTAACTTCAAAATGTTGATGTTGACCAAAAATGTTGAAGTTTGACTGTATGTTGACCATAGTTGACTTTTTACCCAATACAATTGATTTTCAATCATCTGAGCCATTGATTGAGCAAACTTGTGATGCAAGACTTGAAACTTGACATGAGAATTGTTAAAGACCTATGATGAACCATGAAAACCACTTGAGACATTTGCAACCAAAATTTCCTTAAGAAACTCAAAACCCTAGTTGTAGACCCTTTGCTTAGGAGGAGCATTTTGACTGGTCAACCCTTGAGTAACTTTGAGTATTTGAGACCTTTGTGAGCATGTATTTAAGAAAAATGGGAGGGGAAATTTTCGGATACAATAGGTAGGATATCATAAAACTGGTGCATACAGTCTATTCAATCTAGTTAATGAGAATATTATGTTGAGTCGAGATATTGTGATTAATGAAAATTCTGTTTGGGATTGGAATTCTAGCAATTCAATTAACAAGCCATTGATGAGTTCTGATGTCGATGAAGAAAATGATGATGTAGAGGTCGAAGAATTATTGAGAATAAAGTCGAAGTCAAAGAAGAAGCAGTTGTTGACATTCCTGACACAGTCGAAGTCGAAGAGGTTGTGGATGAAACACGTAAAAGACCTCAAAGAAATATAGTTCTTTCAACAAGACTTCATGATTATGAAGTGGTGGGTGATGATGAAGTCACACCAGATGGAGAATTAGTTCATTTTGCTTTACTTGCTGGTGCTGAACCAATTAACTATAGAGAAGATTTTAAGACTAAACATGGAATTTAGCTATGTTCGAAGAGTTACAGGCAATCGAAAGAAACAACACATGCGAGTTAGTCGAATTTCCAGCACATACAAAAGTTATCGAAGTAAAGTAGGTATTCAAGTTGAAACATAATATTGATGGCTCGATAGCAAGACATAAATAAAAGATTATTAGCTCGAGGATTTATTTAAAGATAAGGACTCGACTACTCTAAAGTATTTTCTCCAGTAGCAAGATTGGAGATTGTTCGACTAGTGGTAGCATTGGCATGTAACTAAGGCTGGTCGACATTTCATTTAGATGTGAAATCACTATTTCTAAATGGTCCTTTAGATGAAGAGGTCTATGTATTACAACCTCTAGGGTTTGTGATTTAAAAGGAAGAGAGTAAAGTATATAAGTTTCACAAAGCACTCTATGGCCTCAAGCAGGCACCTAGGGCATGGAACAAGAAGATTGACTCATACTTAGTCAAATTGGGATTTGTCAAATGCAAATCTGAGTATGGTGTCTATGTTTAGGTTGTAGCACAAGATATAACAATCATCTGCTTATATGTTGATGACTTGCTAGTAATTGGAAATAGCTTGGAGAACTTGTCGAAGTTCAAAGAGCTGATGATGAAGGAATTTGAAATGTCTGATCTGGGAAAATTATCTTCTTTCTTAGGTACGGAATTTCAAATGTCGAAGCAAGATATGGTGCTACATCAAAGGAAGTATGTCAAATAAATACTCAAGAATTTAGAATGGATGATTCGAATCTTGCATCCTCACCTGTCGAACCAAATGTAAAATTGTAGAAGAATGTAGAGGAAGACAAAGTTGATGTAACTTTGTTCAAGAAAATTGTGGGATCTCTGAGGTATATGTGTAACAGTCGACTTGATATAGGTTTCACTGTAGGATTAGTAAGTAGATATATGAGTGAACCAAGAGTGTCACATATGAAGGCTGCAAGAAGAATCCTGAGATATTTGAAGGGCTCGATAAATTGTGGAATACTATTTTGATGAGATTCTAAAGACAAAAAACAATAGTTAATTGTTTTTCAGATGCTGATTGGTGTGGAGATAAGGAAGATCGAAGTAGCACGAATGGATATTTCTTTCAAGTATTTGGTGCCCCAATCTAATGGTGTTCTAAGAAACAACATGTGGTGGCATTATCATCTTGTGAAGCTGAATATATAGCAGGATCATATGCTGCTGCTGGCTGGGATTTTCATAAAGAGAGAAATCCAAACCAAAAGTCAAAAAGGCTCTTTTAAGAGCATTAAATTATGAGGAGTCGACTACATAAGCATGTAGACCGTGGTTGATTTTACATATAGGTGACCAATGTTTCATAAGCGCAGTCGACTAGAGAAAAGTTCATGGTGAAATGATTGGGCCCAGGGAGGTAACAAGCCCAAAAGAGTTAAAAGGCCCATAAGCGCCTAAACTGGAAAGGCGAAACGTTATGGAGGGAGAACGTGGGTTCGACCATAATGGAGAATGTGGGTTCACAAAGAGAAGTTATAATAGAGAATGTGGGTTCGTGAGGGGAAGTTACGAAGAACACGTGGCACGCCAACAAATGAAGCCCACTTAGAAAGTAGTTATTTCTGTGTATTATAAATAAAGCACTTAGTGCACTTTTGTGAAGGGTCAAACTTTTCACATTCCTGCACGCTAGTCACTCAAAGTAACCAAGAAAACAAGCGAAATGAGTCAGGAAAAGATAAGGTATGTTTGAACCAACCTATTTTATAACTTTCTTTAATGTTATGTCATTATCTATTACAACTTAAAATACTTTTTTGTTTCCTTTATTTCGTCCTTTTGTCCTTATCTTTTGCAATTTAAATACATTTAGCTCCCAGTCGAACGCACCTTTTTTGAAAACACTTTGACTACGCACGTGAACTGAAGCACTGATCCGATATTCCCTGGTCAATCTCACACGTAAACTTGTTTTCAAGAGACCAACGTTTTTTTTCCAAAACCACGGGCGAACAAATTGGCACACCTGGCGTGTCCGTGCTAATATTTTTGCATGTAGTTTCACAAAGTTCTTATAGTTAGTAATTGTATGAATTTAATGAGTGGTAAACTTTTGTCTAAGTCTAGAACGCCACACTCTAACACAAACACTGCACACACATAGATTTTTACATAAAATATGGATGTTATACCAATAAGTACCACAACTCAAAGTGCGACAGTTTTATCTCCTGTAAGATCGACTGCAATTTTTGGTTCAGTGGCGACAGTCACAATGACATAACCTAGGCATGGGGTATCACCATTCGATCTACATCGACCACTCTTTGCAAGGGATCCAGGGTCATCATTTCTCCCTCACCAATATGGTATGCCTTATTCCATGATGGTTGGGTTACAGCTGAATCCTGCCACATATACAGAAAACCTAGTTACCATTGGAAACCAAGGCAGTTATGCCCCAAGTGGTCGACTAGGTGGTGTTAGTTATGTCCCACAATCGAAGCCATCTTTGAATACTACATCCGTTATGGCTTTAAGGAAATAGATGGATGAAAGTAACTTATCCTAAACGTATTAAGTTAGTAAATGTCTTAACCCAATAAATGAGAGTCGCCCTAAACCCTGTACTTAACCAAATAGGTAAATTTATTGACTCATTAGGGGTCCAACCGACCCAAACTTAAACGTGCCACAGGCTGTTGAGGGTTTTTTAAGAACTAGAGGGGGTAACAATAAGCGTCCTTTTAGGCCTCGAAGAGTGGGAACACCCACTTATGATGAGGGAGAATTTATTGAACAATATGAACCTAGGTCGGTCATAGTTAGGAGAAACCAAGATGTTGATCGAGTGTTAAGAAATGGCACTGTTAGACGTAAAAACATAGTGAATATGGTAGAAGAAGTATTAACCAGATCCAGAGTAAATGTTGGCCTCCGGAGGCCCAATTACTCTTCACCCTTGCCTGATTACATTTAACATGCAGAATTACCTAGAGGATGTAAGGTGCCTAAGTTTACCAAATTTGCTGGTGAGGCTAACGAGTCAACCATTGAACACGTTGCTAGGTATGAAACAGAAGTTGGCAATATCGCTAATGATGAGGGCTTAAAGTTAAGATATTTTCTTAATTATTTGACAAAGAATGCTTTTACTTGGTTTACAATGTTAACTTCAAACTCCATACGTAATTGGGATCAACTTGAGGGGATATTTTATGAACAGTTTTATGCTGGTCAGCCTAAGATAAGTTTGAAAGAATTATCCTCCATCAAGAGAAGGTCGTCTGAGTCGATGGAAAAGTATTTGATCAGGTTTAGGGTCCTAAATTCTAGATGTTTTACTAGGGTCCTGAACATGAGCTGGTCGAAATGGCCGATGGAGGGTTAGATTATTCTATTAGGAAAAGTTTGATCCTTAAACTATTACGGATATGTCTCAACTGGCTGATAAGGTTCGATATGTCGAATGTTTGAAAAAGAGAAAGCTAGAGTGTCAAAGGACAGTAGAAAAGGAAAATTTTCCTATGTAGACACAAAGAATTATCCCATAGAGTCTGAGGACGAATACATGGAAGAAGGAGAGGTTAATGTGGCCGAATTGAAAGATGGGCCTCCATATGCATGTAAACATATAAGACCGTCTAAGGAAAAGATGGTTGAAGGTCCAAAAAATGATAACATTAATACTAAAACATATATTTTTGATGTGTCAAAATGTGATGAAATATTTGATGTTTTAGTTTCAGATGGTCAGATTATAGTGCCCTCGAGCACTAAGGATCCACCATTGGAGCAAAAGCAAAAAAGAGGTCTTTTGCAAATATAATAATTTTTTGAGTCATAATACTTCTCAATGTTTTCTTTTCATGGATTTGATTCAAAAGGCTTTGAAGGATGGTCGATTGAAATTTGGTGAGAAACCAAAAACCATGAAGATCGACTCGGATCCTTTGCATGTGGCTGATGCACACTATGTAGAGCCTTTTGAAGTGCTAATGATGGAGCCTACTGAGGGCCTCATGGACGAACAGGTAGACGCTATCAAATTGCTAGAAACATTGACGCTCAAGGCTACTGATGGTCTTGAAGACGAACCAGGTTTGGCTACAACAGTCGAGACTAGGAGGGTCTCAAAGGTGGCAATGACAATCTGTCTAAGCCACACGAAGTGATGATGGTTGATTTTGCTGAAAAGCCTAAAGGTGGTTAGGACGACAAAGCAAAGATGGACTGCAAGGATGAAGAGCTGTCTGAGGAAACAATGGCTGAATTAATGAAGGTTGTGTTTCCTAAACCTGAAGAGGAGTTGATAGACTTTCTTAACAGGTGTAAACTGAGTAACTCTAGATCCATGTTATGCCCAAACTGTAACGTGATATATGATGAAGAAGCTGCAAAAAAGATCGAGGCGCTGAAGAAAAAGCACCTTCAAGGAAACAATCCAAAAGTGGTGTTTGACCATGCTAAGGGGCCAAACAATGTTCAAGTGTCTCGAGAGAAACCCAAGTTCCAGTATATGAGAACTTTTGTGTCACCAAATGATGTTCCCAGCAATAACTAGGTTCGTCCCTTTCATTCTAAGGGGGAAACCAAATTAGAAGGTGGTAAAAAATGGGTCAGGTTCGACCCACAAATGGGAGATGACCTTGATCTAATTCGACTCAACTTGATGAGACAGGGATCATACCAAAGAAATACCATGTTCCTCCCACCGACAAAGGGAAGAATCATATGACAAGAACTCAATGGAGGGGGTTTCAGAGGAACAAGTAAGAGGCAAGAGAGGCTGCAACAAAATTTATTCTACAGCAGAGGAATGAGAAAGCTATGAGAGATGCTACGACAGAGGTTATTCCATAAAAGGGAAAAAGTGCCCAAAAGGAAATACAATGTCGACTGGCCAAAGAAAGGTTGTCGATTCCAGTTGCGAATGAGTCTCCAGAAATGGTTGAAGATCTTGGTGACAACAACATGGATGATGAAGTATCAGACGACTTCAAACACAGTTCAGAGGACAGTTTGATAATTCACTGCAACATTGTGTCAGTTTTTCCCAATGAATATAGGTTCACCTCAGAAGCATCTGGGGATGAGGAAGAAGACATGTGTGCAGAATATGCAGGTCAAAAACCTTTATGTTATTATGTCATGAACAATGGGGTGGTAGAAGAGAAACATGCAACGTTTGAGAAACCTACAACTGGCATGATGTATCATCTCAAACTTGTGTTCATAAGAGCTAAGGTTGATGGGTTCTCGGTGAACAAAGTGTTTGTTAATGGTGGCGCTACTGTTAATTTGATACAGTAATTGCTGACGAAGTTTGATAAGTTCGACACAGACCTTAAAACATATAATATGGTCCTGAAGAAATATGAAGGAAAGACAAGTCACACTTTGGGTGTGGTTCAAGTCAATTTGTAAGATGGCTCGACCTCGAGGCAAACATTATTTATGGTGATAGCGTCCAAGGAAAATTTCAACCTATTGTTAGGGCACGAATGGATACATGGAATAGGGGTAGTTTCGTCGACCCTGCATCAGTGTGTGTCCATATGGTGTCAGGATGGGATTGTTAAAAACATAGAGGTGGATCATAGCTATTTTACTGTTGATGCAAAGGTGGTGAGTCGAAAGAGTATCGATAAAGAATTTGCAACCATACCACTGTGTGGCCCAGAAGATGCAGTTTTCAAGCCGCATCCTGATGCAATCAATTTTTTGACTTTACACTTCACTCATGGTTTTATCTGGGACCAAGAAAAGTTGGACACATATCCAACTGCAGAAAGGGAGTTTGAGCCCACTGCGTGGGAAGAAGAATAAAATCATGATGATGCCTGAGGTGAATGCCCTGGTAAGTATTTTGGCATATATGGCCGAAAATAGAAAAAAATGCGGCCTTAGAGGCTGAAGATGTTGCAAATATGGAACCTGAGGCCATCATGGTGGGGGAGCTTAGAGAGCAGGGTAAAACAACATCTTCAGAAAGCCAAAGGTTTGATTGTATATACGAACAAGAGCCTTTAGGGTTTGAGAAAGATCTAAGAGACAATGTTTTAAAGATGCAAGCACAAGACCCCTTGGAGGAAGTCGACCTGGGTGATGGTTCCATTAAGAAAATTACTTACATCAGCATAAAGATTGACAACCAAATGAAGGATAAGGTTATCGAATTTCTCAAAGAATTCAGAGACTGCTTTGCATGGGACTATAATGAGATGACTGGTTTGAGTAGAGAAATGGTGGAGGTAAAGTTGTTTACGCGTAAATTTGGTAAACAACCGCTAGTCTTCCCAAGTAAATATTTTGATAACTTGCAAGATCGACTAGATTGATCCTAGGAAATGTGTCTAAGTTCCTAAGTTTCAACTGGTAATAAAGTTTATGTTTAACATTATTTTATTGATAATAGTATGAAGATTAGAAATACAATCTATAGTAAGTTCTAATAAGAAAGTTTCGAATGAATAACGTAAGGGCTTTGACTGAAAAAGTAAATTAACATAAAGGAAATATAGAATAAATGTAAAGGTTTCAATTTGAAAGAGTAAATTTTTTGATTAAAAAGTAAAAGAAGTACTGGGAATGTTAAAAGACTTGGTATTGATAAAATAGGATAAATCGAAAAGAACAATAATGGTGTCTATACGTACATTTCCTGCAAATATTTTCTCTAACACTTGGTACTTCGAGTATATTAAGTATTTTGTACAAAACTAACACCTTTGAATCCTAACATTGAGACCCCTATTTATACTTATTTGACCCTAGCGGTCCTTCTATAATAAAGTGCCACATTCAAAGCTTTTATGTCCTTCGAACCCATCAAACTTCCACGCGTCCATTTGGATAAGATCAAACTTTCAAATTCAAAATCTCTTCCTTTTTAAAGCGCCAATTTGACCAATGTGACGGTCATGAAATCCTTTCTTATGATGCTTTGAATAACTTAATTTCCATTGGTTCACAGACGAACCTTTCGAAAATGCTTGATAAAAAGAAAATCTTGCTAGCTTTTTATCTATCGAAACCTTTATAGAAACTCCTTCATATTTCTTTCTAACTCCTTTTCTTCCAAAATGTAATAAGTTGTTTAAGAACTCATGTAATTGGAATTCCCAGTCAACAAATTTCCCCTCAAAAATGTGTATTTCGTTATACAGAGAAAAAGCCATTTTTGAATAATAATCCTGAATTTCGATAGACCATATACTCATGATAACCTTTCATTGGTGTAACGTCATAAAAAAGTAATCACCTTTTTCCAAACGTCTATTTAGACGTACGTATAGTAGTCCATCGTTACCATTTATAAAATAGTTCCCAAACAATCCAATAAACAAGATCTTGAAGCAACAACCTTTCCCCTAATCCAAAAAGAAAATAAAACTCAACCTATTATTCAAGTAGCTCTGGAGAATATTGGAAGCAATGCTTCAAATGATGACGATCCGAAGGTAAGATTAAGATCCACAGGCTTTTCTTTCGAATGTTTTATTATTCGAACTAACTATATTTATTTGCAGAGTAAGCAAACAATTGCTCTGGATTCTTTTGCACATTTTGAAATCCCAACTCAAATTGGTCATGCTCCGCCTCAACTCAAACCTAGTGGTGTGGCACTCAACAAAGGTTCTTCCATTGCTGCTCCCCAACTCCAATTTGGCGATGTTCAAAGCGAAGAAGTATTTTCTTCTCCTGATGATAATGTCTTAAAGGAATCTCAAAGAGTTAGCAAGAGGAAACAAGGTCCAATCGAAGATAGCCTTAGCGATTCTTCCCCAAAAAGGGCCAACTTTTCTGAAGACTTTCTTGATGATGAGGAATATTTTTTAGAAGATGTTACCCATCATTTCCCAAATGAAGGTGAAGGCAAAGTGGAGCAGACCAAAGATCAAGAAAATAGAAGCAATCAGGAGACAACTCTTACTGTCATTGAGGTACAAACTTCTGCTCACCCACAAATTCAAACTACTTCAACTCAACCTTAAGTGCCTCTCACCGAAGAAGAGAAATAAACTTTGAAGAAGAATGATCCTTTAGGATATGTAAGGATGATGATGGAAAAGAGAGGATCCTTTATGAAAAGGTCCAATATGATATTTCCACCCATTCCAGTGGAGGTACCAATGATGCCTCTTATGATGAACTCCTTCGGCAGGTGAAAGCAACTGTTTTTGAAGTTGATTTGTTTGATGTGTTTAAGAAATACATCACTGCTTGCTATTGAATGAAGAAATTGATAGGCCAAATCAACATCACTGCTTGCCCATCGAATATAGGTGAGACTCTAATTGATACTCAGCGTCTGATTGACTAGATTAGTACTGAGCATAGCAGGGAAAGAGATATCATCTTAAAGATCAAAACAAATTAGTAAACTCAAACAAATGAATTTAATAATGCTCTCAAGACTTCGCAGGAAGCTGAGCAATTGGAGGCTTTGTATCAGGTAATGAAAGTAGAGTATGATGCACATACCAAATCAACTTCTCTTTGGGAGGCTCAAATTGAGGAATTAAAACAAAAAATCGCTGAAGCAAATACCAAGCAAGCTTCTACCAAAGGTCTGGACAGAGCTAGAATCGAAGAATAGGCGGCAAAGAGTGTGGATAGTTTTGAGAAAGCCACCTCCATGACGAACAAAATTACTTCTCTCGAGAGCCTCAAATCCGTTGTTGACTACAAGCTGAATTTGGCCAAGATCAAATATGATAGGCTAAACAACCAACTACCATTTTGATTTGTCATGTAATTTTAAACTCATTTTCTGTTGTGCTTTGTTTAAAGTTTGTAATTCCTTGGAACAACAACCATTTTGGCAACTTTACTTTTATTGGTACCATTTGGATTAAGATAAAGAACTTCAAATTATTCTGTTGAAATTCTAACTTATTGAAGACATGGCCTATACTTTTTGAAGTATTTACCGTTTAATTTTAGGCTCCTTCGATCCTCTGCTAGCTCTTCGGTCTCAAAAGCGTTATTTGAGAATGCTCGTAAGATTCAAAATGGACCTTCCCAATGTGAAGACCATTTACCTAATGACCTATTCTTTCGATCCATAGGCAAAATTACTTTCCATACTAAATCATTGGTTACGAACATTTTACCTTTAACTCTTTTGTTATATGCCCTAGTTATTCTTTCTTTTTGTCTTCTCAAAGTTTCCAACGCATGCATCCTTTCTTCATCCAGACCCACTAATTCATTCATCATCATTTCCCAATAATGCTCAGAAGGAATTTCTCCTTGTCTTTTAATTCTTACTGACTGCAAGTGAATTTCGACTGGCAAAACTACATCATGTCCAAACGTGAGTTGATATAGTGTAGTGTTAGTTTCTTACTTAGGAGACATTCGACATGCCCATAGAGCTTGTTCTAAAGTTTTATGCCAATTCTTTGGTTTTCTCCCCGCATGTTTCTTTATTAGACCAATTATCACTTTTTTAGCTGCCTCTACTTGACCATTTGCTTGAGCATAGTATGGTGTTAAGGTCAACAATTTGAAACACATTTCCTTAGCAAACTCTTGCATTTTTCAACTAGTGAACACTGATCCTTAATCTGTTGTAACACTCTTTGGGATTCCAAATCTATAAATTATATGCCTTTGAATGAATTCGATAATAGCCGTTTGATCTACATTTACCAAAGGTATTTCTTCGACCCATTTTGTAAAATAGTTTATTCCTACCAAGATGTATCGTTGACCTTTGGATGAAGTAGGATGAATTTCCCCAATTAGGTCTAACTCCCAACCCCTAAAAGGCCATGGTTTGACAATTGAGTGAAGTTCGCTTGCAGAGGCATGTTGAATACCTACATGTATTTGACATTCCTGACATCCCTTGGTAAACTCTATGCAATCTTTGAGCATTGTGGGCCAATACATTCCGTATCGAAATAGCAACCATTTCATTTTATGGTCTTCTTGATGCGCTCCACATGCCCCACTGTGCATACTAGACAAAGCTAAGTTTGCTTCACTTTCTGCTAAACATTTAATCAAGACACCTTATGGGGTTTTCTTGTACAATTCATTTCCCATCAGGATATAGGATATTACTCTATACTTGATCTTCCTTCCTACATCTATCGAAGGATCTTTGAGATGATTTATGATTGAGCTACGCTAATTTATATCTGTTAGAGCATTAATAGCTAATACTTCAAATTCTTCTTTGTTAGAGTATCCTAATTATGAATTCTCCAAATCAGATGGGGATAACTTGGCAGCTACTGCTTTCCCTCTGACTTTGATAAGATCTTCTAAACTCTCTGTTGATACTTTATATCCTGAAGCTATCTGTACCAAGTCATTTGCTTCCTGGTTTATAACCCTGGGTGTAATACGGTGGGAGTACTAACTTGGATGTTTTGCGTTTCATCGCAATTATTGCGGATAGTAAGAGTCGCCACTGACTTTTCTTTTATCCAATAAGGAAAGGGTGAAAATAACAGGAAAGACCTTTGAGATTTTTTCTTGAGTTCGGGGGGCAGGTTATGAAAAGGGAAGGTGTTAGCACCCTTTTCATCCATAGTTATCTACGGGCTCTTAGTTTCTTACTAGATCAATTGCTTTTGTTTGAAAATGTGTTTGTGTTATGGGTTTGAAAATATTTTGAAAACGTCTTTGTAATGATTCTAGTTTCTATAAGAATGCGTACAAAGTGATGGTTTTGAAAATGGTTCAAAGAGGTGTTTGTGGAATGTGTTTTTTGAAAGTGATATTGAAAAGTGTCTTTATGATAATTCTCGTCTCTATAAGAATGCATACAAAGAGATTTGTCTTTTAAAAATGTTTTGATTGAAAGTGTTGGTGTAGAAAAATCTTTTTGTTGTGAGCAAGCGAGCAACTATGAGCATCCTACCTACTCAAAAGGTCTAATGTTCTTTTCCTCCTCCTTTAGATGTTTCTATCTTACCATTTATTGATAAGAAGCCCCGTTGTTGGATGTGAAGGGACGGGCGTGGGTCGTTCGTATAGTCATAGAAGGCAACCTATGAGACGTTTTAGCAATTTTCATTTAAGGAGTAGATCGTTTAACAAAGGAAACATCGAGGGTCATGGAGGGACTATGATATTTTATCGAGGGTCTTTGCTAAAACGCCCATATTCGAGGGAAATGACTATTTTCTGAGGCAACAAATGGGATTACCCTAGAGGTGCATGTGTGTGAATGTTGTCTGATTGCATGCATTTAGTATTTGATTAGGGTGATCTACTTGTTGGTTTTATCTTACCGTACATCCTAATTACTAAACATTTGTATAAAGAAAAAAAATGCAGAAAATAAATATCTTAAACTATTACAACCATATTGAATAGCAAGAAAATATAAAGACAAAATAAAATAAAATAAGGGAAAATAAGCTTTTCGATCCAGGAAGAATGCACCCTTCGATTCTTCTTTTCTGGGCTTCGTTCCATTTGGGTCTAGCAGTCAGTGTGAGAGGCAGCTTTCGATTCAACCTTCTGGCTGCTTCTTTCGGTTGGGCCTGGCAGTCAGTATTAGCATGCCCTTCGATTACGTCCTTCTTCGCTTCTTTCGATTGGCCCAGAAATCAGCATGAATGTACACCTTTCGTTTCAACCTCCTTGTTATCTCCTTCAATTGCAGGAATGCAAAAACTCCCAAGTTGGGATTCAAAAGGCTTCAATGTTTAGCCAATCGAAGAATATAGAAAAACCTGTCTAAACTTGAAAATGAAACTACCAAGTGTAACTTTAGAAATCTACAAACCAGGGGTTAGCACAAGATCATGGGGCAGTAACATCCAAAGTCTAACTAGTCAAGGTTGATATTTTCAACATATATGCAGTGAGGATCAAAAGTTAAGGCATGGTCAAACACCCTAGGTGGGATATCTTCATTTTTTTTCTTTTATTTATATGTACAAATGATATTTATATGAAAAAGGTTCCAAGTTTAGAGGAAACTTACCTCTTGAAGCACTAATCGAAGGAGCCGCATGTATCTTCCTTAGTGAGGGATGGAGCTTCATTGGAATCTTCCTAAAGCTAACTCAGTTGCTGTTTTGTTTAGGGCAGTCACTGAATCGAAGGAGGGTATGTGATAGTAGGGAATGAAACAATTATTCTATAACAGTCCAGGGAGTGGATCAAAAGACTGTTATGTTTTAGTTGGGGAATGAGTCAGAGATTAGTTATATGGTAGTTGAGGAGTGAATCGAAGGTTTCACTTAGTGTATGAAGGGATCTGGGTTTTTAAGAGTTAAAGTGTTTAGAAATGCTTGAGAACGTTTGATAGTGTTTGATAGTTTTGAGAAATTGATAATTTTCACAACAAGAGCTTTTCTTTTGCAACTATCAGGGCCCCCAAGATGTGTGATGGAAGCTCTTATTTATAGATGAGTTTGGATGAGGTTTGGGAGGGAAAATAAATTAGATTTGAACATATTGGGTATGATGTTTTTGTAGCCTTTGAGATATAGTTTTTGTATGCCAAATTGGTGCAAATATAGGAGCAGCATAGCAGAACTGTTGTACAGCAGTTTTGGAGTATTTTGATCAGTGCAGCAGGCTTGGACTTTGAAACACATTGGACTTTGGTCAGTAAGCCTTCGACTAGACTCATCAAGAGACCAAACATTAATTGTGTTCTTCGAATGGAACTTTTGCATGTTCCTTCGAATGCAACAAATTCATGTTCTTTGGATGGGCCACCAAACATGTCTTTCGAATGGGCCACCAAATATGTCCTTCGAACGGGACATCCAGGTATGTTTTGCATGTCCTTCAAATGGGCTACCATAGTGTAAAAACTATAAGTGTCGAAAAAACTTTCCAAGGGAAATACTGCCCAGTCGAAGCAGGAGTCAAACTTGCTCAAAAGAAATCAAATGCCCAATCGAAGCAGGAATCAAGCTTGCATGCAGGTAGTCATCAAGACAAACCTGCAGAGGCCCTTGCTCAATCGAAGCAGGCATACAGGTAACCATTTCATTGTGAATCAATCAAGCATGTAAGACCAATGGTGCAATCGAAGCTTGCATGCAGGAGGTCCCTTCCTGGTGAATCAAAGCAATCATGTAGGATACGAATGGTGCAATCAAATGATGTATACAGGAAGCTTAAATGCCCAAACGAGGCTTGCCTGTAGGAGGTCCCTACTTGGTGAATCAAAGGGAATTGTTTCAAGGGGAAACCAAACCCAGTCGAAGCTAACATGGAAGAGATAGTTCAGTCGAAGATAAGCATGAATCGAAACAGACTTGTTTTCTCTACAATTTTGTCAGAAAAGTCAATTTTATCAGTTTGGCTCTTTCAATAGTTTCATCCTTGACCTGATGCTTGGAAATTCAAAATGATCCATGGCAACTTGAGTTGATCAAACCTTGTGCAGTTTTGGCCCAGTAGAAATCTTGTGAGGAAATTCTTGAAGAATTGGGAGGGCAAATTTTGGGGTATAGCAGCTGCCCCTGTTCAATCTTCTTAAACCTGAAGATTTAGATTGACTTGTTTACCTTTCGTAATCTGAAGGTGGAAGATGATTGGACACTAGAGTGCCCAGAAATTTGCACTCGGTGATGTGATTGTTGATTGTGTAGGGAATGGGCTTAAATATGCCATTTGGAGAAGATGACTGAGAGTTTGTCGGAGATGGGCTTAAAGATGCCATCCAGAGTAGGTGTTGACTTCATAAGAGGTCCTTTTGTGGAGATTCTTGTTCCTACTGTCTGAGGAGAAGTCCATTGGGGAATGTTGATTTCTGTTGTTTTCCTGCTTGAGGAAAACTCTGTGAGGAATAGAGTCTAGGAACTTCAGTTATCCATGGCTCTAATGAGGAGTTATCTCTGGACTAAAGAGATGAAAGTCTACTATTTTCTGGTTGAACTCCAGATTTCGCAGTAACTTGCTAGGGAGGATGGAATTAACCATTATCTGAAAATGTATTAGAAAGAGCCTGTGTGGGGCTATTTCAGGATGAGTCTGTGTTAGTCTGCATCTTGAGATATATGAGAAGGAACCCATGTAAGAGTGCTTTGTCTGGTCATGTAGATAGTTTTCCTATCTGGTTTCAGTCATTAATCTACAAATCAGTTGTTCACAGATAGTTATCCTATCTGGTTTCAGATATTAATCTGGAACCTGAAAAATTGTCGGTCGTTGAGATAGTTGTCCTGGCTGGTTACTGGTATTAATTTCCGACCTCAGAAAGAAATATAGTTTTCCTGGATTGTACATGTATTAATCTTCAATCTGCTCATGTAGATAGTTTCTTTTGGCTTGTTACATGTATTAATTTATAGTCGGTCGTCCACAGCTAGTTTTCCTCGTTTGTTTCAGGTATTAATTTGGAACTTGGCAATGTTGGTCACATAGATAGCTTCCTCTTCTGGTTTCGGGAATTAATCTGTGGGCTGCTTTCTTTGTTGGTAAACTCATCTTGCTTCGGGAATTCATACCACTTGGTCGTGTAGATAGTTTCCCCGTCCAGTTTCAGGCATTAATCTTTGACCTGTTGTTTAAGTTGATTGTGTTTGTCTGTCTGCGAACTCAGCCAGAAAAGGTAAAGTCAGTTTCATGCAATGTCATGATGTATGGATTGTATGATACTCTCAAAATAAATGAGATTGTGATATATGCGTTTGTGTTGCATATGCTATGATGTTTGTAAAATGATGTATGAATGCAATGTATGAACATATCAGTTGTTTTATTGCAGTATTGTTGAATTAGGGAAAATAAATCCCCAATTGTAGCGGGGAATGAAGAGTGTAGCTCTTCGGATTTGTTGAAGTTAAAAGCTGGGAGACGGACTTCCATGATTAGAGAAATAAACTCTGTTGGGGAAGGTGAACTCCGTGAACTGCTTGGGGATTTTTGAAATCCTGTTGGGGAATCCTGAGAAGCTTGGGAACTTCACTAGGGAACCTTGGAGCAGTAATTGGAAATTTTGCTTTTTTAGAAATATGAGAACACCTGACACCATTAGGCTGTATACCAAGAATATGGCAGTGACCTAGTAGCAGGATGTTTCTTCCTTTATACCTACTGGAGAAGGTACCTGCTGGAGGAAATATCTGCGGAGATTCTATAGATAGCCTTTAGACATCGTCATGTTTCTTAAAGCTATTAGAAACTGTCTTTCTATTTTTTATGCTTATATTTGTAAGCAGTTGTGATCGGTGGGAATGAGAAATGACTGTTTTGGAATGTTGGTTTGCGTTTGCGTTTGTTTTCGCAAAATGTCGCGGTAAGCAAGAGTCGCCACCGTCTTTTATGTTCTCCAACAAGGAAAGGACAAAAGCACAGCAAAATTCCTTTTCGAGATGTTTCTCGGTTCGGGAGGTAGATTATAGAAAGGGAAGGTGTTAGCACCCTTTCTATCCGTGGTTATCCACAGGCTCTTAGGTACTTGCTCACTATGTTTTCAAAAATTGTTTGCTTTTCTTGTGTTTGTGGGTTTTGAAAAAAGTTTAGTTTGAAAACTTCTAGGTAACTCTTGTATCAGTCCTCAAGAGTGTATGAAGTGTTTGTTTGAAAACTTTTTGAAAGTGTAGGTGCGAAAAGTTGTTTTTTTTTTTGTTTTGAAAGAGCAAGTACCCAGGAGAAATCTACCTACTCTAAGGAATTAAGCTGTGTAAGAATCCTTTAGATAGTACTATCCCACTATTGAGAAGTAGGTAGCACCGTCGTTGGAGTTATTCGGGTCAATTCGATTATAGGGACATGTGTGGTCACCAAAGCAATAGTAGGACGCCTTAGCGGTAACCCTAATGTCCTAGATCCTTTTTTATCCGAGGCAACCGTTTCCAGGCAACTGGATCTTCAGACAGGAGGGCGACCTCTAAAACACCCTATACTCAATGACCACCTCGAGGCAACCAAGTGAGGCGTACCCTAGGAGTGGCATATGCACATGTGTCAGGATTCAGTTTATATTATCTTTGCACATGTTTTTTGTGAGCTACGAGTTGGTTTTATTTTTCAGGCAAGTCTTGTCATGCATAGTTAACAGTTAATAATTGTGCGGAAAGTAAATTGTGGAATGTAAATCTACGCTATTACAAGGCGTCGGGTATTTACATCGCCAAAAACATAACCCTTGAAAATAAATGCGAGAAAATAAAAGAAAGCGATAAAAAGTCCTAATTATCTATTACATTCTCGGAGCAGATACATAAATATGAAAAAATAGGAATCAAGAATAAACATGCGCGAGAAAAAATTGCATCGGGAAAAGTCTTAGGGTTTTGACCCTTTTTGAGAAAAGAATGGAATTTTGGTCCTTTTTTGCATTTAATTAAATATTAAACCTAAAACTAACTAATTAATTAATTAAAAGAAAAAAGTATTTTTTTAGTTTTTTAGGTTTTAATGAAAATAAAATAAAATAAAAAAAGGAAATTAAAAGTTATCAAAAGAAAAACCCTAATTCTAATTTATTTTAAGTTATTGAGAAAAAAGTCAAATTTAACCTAATTAAACTAAATTAATTATATTAGTATTTATTTACAAAATAATTAATAGAAAAATTACTAAATAATAATAATAATAAAATTTTAGGTTTCTGAATTTATTATGAAAATAATAGTTAAGTTAATTAAATAATAATAATATTAATAATAAAAATAATTAGTAAAAGAAAATAAAAAGAAAAACAATTAACTAGGGGGGTGTTGGCCCAAAGAGAAGGCTTGTTTGTAAATTCCAGGCCCATTAAGCCACAAGCCTGCTTTGACTTTCTGGTTGTCCAATGCATGGTTTGACTGAGAGCATGGTGTTCTTCATCTCCTGGCCACTGGATTGCTGCTTCAGGACCCATGGCATGCTGATGTTTGGAGGCACATGGTGAATCACGCTAGGAAGTCTGCATGCAATTATGTTATGAAAAATATTATAAGCTTTTGGGTGGACCTGGGAATCGAACCCAGCTCCCAATGATACACAGCCAGCACACCGTCCACTGAGCCATCTGCACGCCTTTGTTAATATAATGGCTAATGAATATAATATATAAAACATATCAATTATGCTGGAAACATAAAATCACGCGCGCGCTTTTTGAATGCTCCAATCACATGCTCACACGTCTTCATCTTCCTCATTCGTACCTGCAAAAAACAAATGGATAGCGGGGGTTTTTAACCCCCACAATTTAACATGAGGAATAATAGCGAATAGGTCCCTGATGCACATAAATATTTCGCGAGCATGGCGTTTGATTCGTCTTGATGCCACGGTTTCAATCATAGGTCTTAGAGGTCCCAATTTTCCTGGTTACTGAATCCCAAATTCAAGGTTTAGGAACCCTAGAATTCATCAATGGTGATTCTTGATTCTGTGCATCATAATCCAATTAACCTGTATCATTAGCTTCCTATGGACTCAAACAATGCAAAACAAACAATAAATCGTGTTAATGATGCATGAAATAAGCAATTCGATTTTCAAAATAATCAGCAAACCGTGAAGCTGTTCTTGGTGATTCCTTGAGATTAAACGCTTGGTTTTGGTTCCTACACCTTCCTGGGGACCCCTGCAATGTGTTAGAATTAATAAAAAAAGCTCTGAATTAGCCTGGGATATGGAAATCAGTTTTTGACTTTTCTTGGATTTTTTTGAATGTGGTTATGGCTTTCTTGCAGCAAATTCTCGTTCATGGCATTAGGGTTGGCTTGTGTACTTATAGTAGAATGAAACTAGGTCAAATCCTTGAGCAAAGATCCATGAAATAATGGTTTGAATATTTGATTTGCAATCATATATTTTTGAATCTTTTTGATTGGAAAATCTTTCCAAACTTGGAGATTCTTGTCCCCTTGATGTGCACACGAGTTTTCCAGCTCTTTTAGGTCATATTTGCTTCATGAAAAGATTGAAAAACCATATCTTGATATTTCCTACAATTTAAATTAATTAAATGAATTAAAATTGATTAAAAATCCAATTAATTAATAAAAAATAAGAAAATAAATCAATTTAAGCTTGATGGGTCGTGCATAGGCCTTGGATAAAGTTTCAAGAAGAAATTTGAGGCCCATTAGCAAAAACAAGGTGTTTTGAGCAAAGTTGACTTTTGCAAATTCACAAAAATTTCCCAACTACTTCAATGCATATCTTGCTCAATTTTGATCATATGAACATGTTCTTGGACATTTTGGAAAGGTCTTGAAGTCCTCTAACCAACGCCTTTAGTCCCATGTCATTTGGATTTACCAATCTCAAGTTATGGTCTTTGACTTAAAGTGCATTTTTGTTGACTTTTGAATTTGACCTATAATGTAGAAATTGATAACTTTTTGTGAGAGCATTTCTTGGACTTGGAATGTGAAGATGAGTTATAGGAAATGTCATCCCCTTCAAAATGAGCATTGGATGGGATTTTTCTGATGAACCAAGAAAAAGTTATGCCTTGGTCAAGATACAGTTGAATTTTCTACTGTCCAAAAATAGTAACTTTTGCATCTTTGATGATTTTTGAGCCATTCTTGTGGAATCATGATCAAGACTTGATCAAATGATGATTGTGATATCAAAATAAGATGTTGACCAAAAATTATGACTTTTGACTGTAAAATGACTATTTTGCCCTTGTAGTTGGTTGTAGGTCAAATGGAGCTTTTGACTGTGTAATTTGACCCTGTGAGTCTTGAAACTTGGCATGTAGATGCTTGAGGATGTATATGAGCCTATGAGACTTGATTTAGCCATTGAAAATCCCAAATTCATTGAAGGAACCAAAACCCTAATTTTGACTGGCTTAGGAGATGGTTAAACTGTGCAATCCTTGAGAAATCTTGAACCATTTGAAGATGATTCTTGATAAACCTTGAAGAATATGGGAGGGCAAATTTTAGGGTACAACAGTTTCCCCTGTTCAATCTTCTTAGACCTGAGGATGTAGATTGGCTTGCGTGCCTTTCGTGATCCGAAGGTGGAAGAGGATTGAACACTAGAGTGCCCAAAAATTTGCACTCGCATAGTGTAATATCAGCAATGTGATGTCGGGAATGGGCTTGCAGATTCCATTTGGAAAGATGATGGATGGGAGGATGGGCTTATAGATGCCATCTGAAGATGTGACAGAATCTTGTCAGGAATGGGCTTATAGATGCCATTTGGAGATGTAATGGATGGTTGTGGAGATGGGCTTAAAGATGCCATCAGGGGTGTCGATCGCATAAGAGATTCCTTAGCGAGAACTTGCATACTTGAGAAAGAAAGATAGTTTCCTGGCATGTTACAGGTGTTGATCTTCAATATCTTCATGTAGATACTTTCCTGGCTAGATACAGGTATAGATCCACAATCAATCGCTCACAGATATGCCCTGGCTAGATACAAGTATCGAATCTGGAACTTCAAAAGGTGGTAGAGATAGCTTTCCTGGCTGGATACAGGCGTAGACCTCTAATCATTCGCTCACAGATATGCCCTGGCTAGATACAGGTATCGAATCTGGAACTTCAAAATGTTGATCGAGATAGCTTTCCTGGCTGGATACAGGCGTAGTCCTCTAATCAATCGCTCACAGATATGCCCTGGCTAGATACAGGTATCGAATCTGGAACTTCAAAAGGTTGATCGAGATAGCTTTCCTGGCTGGATACAGGCGTAGACCTCTAATCATTCGCTCATAGATATCCCCTGGCTAGATACAGGTATCGAATCTGGAACTTCAAAAGGTTGATCGAGATAGCTTTCCTGGCTGGATACAGGCGTAGACCTCTAATCAGTCGCTCACAGATATGCCCTGGCTAGATACAGGTATCGAATCTGGAACTTCAAAAGGTTGATCGAGATAGCTTTCCTGGCTGGATACATGCGTAGACCTCTAATCAGTCGCTCACAGATATGCCCTGGCTAGATATAGGTATCGAATCTGGAACTTCAAAAGGTTGATCAAGATAGCTTTCCTGGCTGGATACAGGTATAGATCTCTGAGAATGAAAGATAATTTCCTGGCCTGATACAGGTGTTAATCTTCAAACTCTTCATGCAAATACTTTCCTGGCTAGATACAGGTATAGATCTACAATCAATCGTCCACAGATATGCCCTGGCTAGGTACAGGTATCGAATCTGGAACTTCAAAAGGTGATGGTAATATCTTTTGATTGACCTTTTCCTGAAAAGGCAAAACATTAGTTGTATGCAATGTCATGATGTATGAAATGCATGATGTCATGATGTTCTCAGGAATAAATGAGATTGTGTTGTATGCACTTTATCATGTATGTAAGCGGGAGGTATGAAATGTGAAATGTCTATGAATATATTTTCGTCTAGGAAAATAAATCCTTGACGAATGCCGGGAAGTTCGTTGAATCCGGGGCTGATGTTGAAGAGTAGAGTTCTTTGTTTCCGCTGGGGATGATGATTGCAAGAATAAACCGGTAGGAGAAGATGACTCCGTTGGGGAATAAACTTGTTGAAGAGATTACTCTGCGGGGGAATTACTCTGTGGGAAGAGATACTTCGCTGAGATTTTGATGATAACTCTGCTGGGGATTCCTGTTGATAAGTTTTGTTGGGGAATTTGATGAACTCCGCTGAGGATAGGAAGAACTTCGCCGAGGACGGTCTTTCCGTTGTAATTTGCTGAGGATAACCCACTTAGGCTCTGGTGGGGAATAACCTCTGAACATGGTCGGGAGAGATATTCGTTTGTATTCTGCAGGGGACAAGCTTCCAGAATCTACTGGGGATAAGCTTCCAGAATCTACTGGGGAGGATGATTCAACTCTCCTGGGGAAACTTTTTGGACTGCACTGGGGAATGGCTCCACTGGGGTGTCTGGTATTCCGCCGGGGAACAATCTTATATTAAGACTGCCGGGGATGCTTGTTGAGGAATATCTGTATACTCTGCTGGAGAATATTGAGATCTTCTGGGGATATCCAACTTCCTTAAGGCTGACTGTAGGCTAACTCTGCTTGGGGAGAGTGTTGCTGACTTACTGGAGATACTGTGCCTTTTTAGGGCTGATGGGAGATCAACTCTGCTTGGGGAGTGTATTGTTGAGTCTTGTCTTACTCTACGGGGATTGGAGGTAACCTGGTCATATTCTTCAGCTGAACTTACCTTGGTACCTGGTGGACAGGGCAACTAGATCGCCTAGACAATTCTTATTGCCCCTGTTTCTGATATCACCCGTAATTAGTCCTTTGTTTCGCATGCAAATATTTGTGATTAGCAATTAATGTCAAATGCATATATCAAAAATGAACATTGGACGTTCTTTGCAAAACAAAACAAAAAAAGAAAAAACAATTGGCGATTTGTCTGGAAAAGTGAGCTTGTATTGATTTTGAAATTTTCCTGTAAATAGGCGTTTGTGTATAGGAGGCTGACGTCCTAGTAAGAGAACGCTGCCGAACAAAATAGAGTTTATACAATTTTGAAAAGGGAACAAAACAACTATGAAAAAAATCCCACTGGGTTCCAACTCTGCTATCGCCTTTATGTCTTCAAGCGTCTCATCACTTTGCTGCTTAGTTGAAGATGAAGCTGACTGATTGGTGCCGTCCGAGCCTGATAGTTGATGCCGAATTCCGGATGCAGGGTGATCCAATGAGACATAGTATTACGCTTTAATCCCTAACTTTTGCCTGGACCGCCCTTTCGGGTTTTCAGTCCACCAGGATACCCATTTTTGCCCAAGCCGCCTTTTCAGGTTTTCGACTTGCCGGGTGTACAGATTTTTTCATTTTTCATCCCTTATTTTTGCCCGAACCCTTTTGGTTCGCTGGGAAGCCCTTATTTTTGCCTAGGCCAGTCGACCTAGCGGGTCTTTTACTCATGCGTAGTATCTTTTTACTATGTCTGCATTGGCAGGGTGAGGAAGGTCGTCACCATCCATGGTGGTTAGAATCATTGCCCCTCCTGAGAAGATGTTCTTAACCACAAATGGCCCTTCGTACGTGGGGGTCCATTTGCCCTGGGATCACCTTGAGGTAGAATGATGCGCTTGATTACCAGGTCTCCGACTTGATACTCTTATCGTCTGACTTTCTTGTTGAATGCCTTGATCATCCGTTTTTGGTACGTCTGACCATGACAAATAGCAGTGAGTCTCTTTTTGTCCATTAGGTTTAGTTGATCAAGCCGGGTCTGGATCCAGTCATCTTCGCTCAAACCTGCATCCTTCATTATCCGGAGAGAGGGTATTTGAACTTCAATGGGTAAGACTTCCTCCATGCCGTAGACCAAGGAAAAGGGAGTTGCCCCTGTTGAAGTCCGTGCTGAGGTACGGTACCCATGAAGAGAAAACGGTAACATCTCGTGCCAATCTTTGTAGGTCACTGTCATCTTCGGCACAATCTTCTTGATATTCTTATTCGCCGCTTCTACAACCCCATTCATCTTCGGCCGGTAAGGAGAAGAGTTGTGGTGCTGTATCTTGAATTGCTCACAGAGCTCAGTGATCATCTTGTTGTTAAGATTGGTACCATTATCCGTAATGATCCTTTCCGGGACGCCATAGCGACAGATCAGGTTATGCCGAATGAACCGTGCCACGACGTTCTTGGTTACGGTAGCAAAGGAAGCTGCTTTGACCCACTTCGTAAAGTAATCAATTGCTACCAGGATGAAGCGATGCCCGTTGGATGCTGTCGGTCTGATCTCGCCGATCATATCAATGCCCCACATTGCAAAAGGCCAAGGTGCTGTCAAGACGTTCAGAGGAACTGGAGGAATGTGCACCTTATCAGCATAGATCTGGCACTTATGACATGTCTGAGAATGTTGGTTACAGTCAGCTTCCATTATGGACCAGTAATATCCTGCCCGAAGGATTTTCTTTACCATGGTATGTCCACTGGAGTGGGTTCCAAAGGTACCTTCATGCAACTCTGCCATGATCCTTTCTGCTTCAGTCTTATCCACACAACGCAGTAAGGTTGAATCATGGTTTCATTTGTAGAGAATGCCGTTGCTGAGGAAGAACTTCGCTGCGAACCTTCTTAGAAACTTCTTGTCGTTAACAGATGCACCCTCGGGGTATTCTTGAGCTTCAAGGTACCTCTTCACTTCGTGATACCAAGGTTTCTCTGTTACCTCTTCGGTCTCAAGGTCGCAGCAATGTGCAGGTTCCTCCAACTTCCAGATAATGATTCGGGGAGCCTCGTTGTCCCATTTGACTTTGAACATAGAAGACATTGTAGCTAACGCGTCCGCCAACTGATTCTCCTCTCTTGGGAAATGTTCAAAAGTTATCTCCTCGAAATAGGGGATCAATGTCAACACATACTCTTTGTAGGGAATAAGATTTGGGTGTTTCGTATCCCACTCGCCTTTGATCTGGCTGATCACGAGAGCGGAATCTCCGAAGACACTCAGAAACTTGATCCTTAGGTCAATTGCAGCTCGAAGACCCATGATTCATGCTTCATACTACGCCATGTTGTTGGTGCAGTTGAAACATAGTCGGGCGGTAAGTGGAGTATGAGTGCCTTTAGGAGAGATGATCACAGCGCCAATACCATTACCCAAAGCGTTCGAGGCTCCGTCAAAGTGCATAGACCATCGGGATCCTTCCTCAGGTCCTTCATTCGGTCCCGGTACTTCACAATCAGTCACTACCATGATATTCTCGTCTGGGAATTCAAAGTTCATAGATCGGTAGTCTTCCACTGCCTGGTGTGCCAAATGGTCTGCCAAAACACTTCCCTTGATTGCTTTCTGAGTCGTGTACTGGATGTCACATTCGGTCAAGATCATCTGCCATCTTGCTATTCTTCCGGACAAGGCAGACTTTTCGAAGATATACTTGATTGGATCCATTTTTGAGATCAACAGAGTAGTGTGAGTCAACATATACTGTCTCAGCCGGCGAGCAGCCCATACCAAAGCACAACAAGTTTTCTCGAGCAGTGAGTATCGGGTCTCACAGTCGGTAAACTTTTTGCTAAGGTAATAAATAACATGCTCTTTTCGGCCGGACTCGTCATACTGCCCCAACACACACCCCATTGAGCTGTCAAGTACTATCAAGTCTAAGATTAGAGGTCTCCCTTCAACCGGTGGCATAAGGATGGGTGGTTCTTAAAGATACTCTTTGATTCTTTCAAAATCGGCCTGACATTCATCGTTCCAACGTACTACTTGATCTTTCTTCAGCAGCTTGAAGATTGGTTCACAGGTAGCAGTTAGATGTGAGATGAATCGGGCAATGTAGTTCAGCCGTCCTAGAAAGCCTCTGACTTCTTTCTCTGTCTTGGGAACTGGCATCTCTTGTATGGCTTTCACTTTGGCAGGGTCCACTTGAATACCTTTGTCACTCACGACGAAACCTAGTAGTTTTCCAGATCTCACCCCGAAGGTGCACTTGTTCGGGTTCAACCTCAGCTTGTACAACTTCAACCGGTCAAACAGCTTCTGTAGATGGTCAAGGTGTTCCTCCTCAGTTTGGGACCTTGCAATCATATCGTCGACGTATACTTCTATCTCATGATGGATCATGTCATGAAATAGAGCAACCATGGCACGTTGGTAGGTTGCCCCAGCATTTTTCAACCCAAAAGGAATGACCTTGTAGCAAAATGTGCCCCACTGAGTAACAAAAGTGGTTTTCTCCATGTCTTCAGGAGCCATCTTGATCTGATTATAACCGGAGAAACCGTCCATGAAGGAGAATACCTTATGCTGAGCCGTATTGTCAACCAGAACGTCGATGTGAGGTAGAGGGAAGTCATCCTTAGGGCTTGCCCTGTTCAAATCCATGTAGTCAACACACATTCGGACCTTACCATCTTTCTTCGACACTGGAACCACGTTAGCAACCCACTGAGGGTAAGAAGTCACTGCTAGAAACCCGACATCAAATTGTTTCATAACCTCAGCTTTGATTTTCTCGGACATCTCTGGACGCATACGGCGGACCTTCTGTTTTATCGGAGGGCATTCTTCCTTGGTAGGCAGGTGATGAACCACGATGTCGGTATCCAACCCAGGCATGTCCTCGTAAGACCAGGCAAAGATTTCCACGTAGTCATGCAGCATCTGAACCAACCGTTGTTTCACACTAGACTCCAGATTAGCACCAATCTTGACTTCCTTTTTGTCTGTCTCAGTACCCAGATTTACCGTTTCCACTGGCTCTTCATGTGGCTGAATGGCCCTCTCTTCCTGGAGTAGTAGTCTTGCAAGCTCACCAGGCACTTCGCAATTATCTTCACCTTCGTCTTCGGCTAAGTTGATCGGATTTTCGAAGTCATAACTGGCAGTAGCAGAGTCGTTACCAGTGAGATCCAGAGTGGATTGGAACCTGTATAGGTGAGTGTGTGTAAATATAGTTGTTTTGCAATATATAATAAAGAAAGACAAGAAGCGCAAGATTTGAAATGCAAAAAACGTCCAATGCTTTTATTAATGATATATGAAAATGACACACAAAAGCCCTCACAAATGAAGCCACGGTGCCCCGGGTAAGACACTGGGCCATAAAGTTTCAAATTACTGTCTGTTACAAATTCAAAACAAAGGAGTTCATTACTGAGTGAAAAAAGTAATAGGTGTGAAGTCTTTGGCAGTCCAGTTGCTTGGTCCACCGTTGGTTGTTGGGTAGATCCAGCTGTCGAATTCAGATTCCTCCACGTCTTCTTCAATAGCATTTACTCCCGGGTTGGTGATGAACACAGGAGGTCTTCCAATTCTTGCCTTACGAACAGCCATCTGAGCTTCTGCAGTGAAATCCAAACCAAATTTGTCAGTCTTCGGAGTGAAATCAGGAAGTCGGCCCCAGTTTGCACACTCACCCTTCTCAACAACAGCCTGGGAATCCTTTAAGGAAGCCATCTTCATCGGAGAATCTTCGATCACAGTTTCAGCTGACGCCAGTGTTGGAGGAACCTCTTCAAAGTTTTGAAAGGGGGTCTCAATAAATTCCCCATCCATCTCTATATACCGGAACGAGTTGAGGTGGCTGACCATATACTCTTCCTCCCCCTGAACTGTCACAATCTTCCCCTTGACTGGGTACTTTAGCTTCTGATGTAGTGTGGAGGTCACAGCTCCAGCCTTATGGATCCATGGGCGACCCAACAAACAAGAATTGGATGGTCGGATGTCCATCACGTAAAATGTTGAATCGAAGACTTGAGAACCAACCCTGATTGGAATGTCAACCTCACCATGTACCATTCTTTTGGACCCGTCAAAGGCCCGAACAACAATGTTACTTGGCTTCAGCTCCAAACCCTCGCAATCCAACCTGTCTAGAGCTTTCTTGGGCAACACGTTCAACGAGGAACCAGTGTCAACCATCACATGGGCAAGAGTAGTGCCCCTGCATTCAATGGAGACATGCAGGGCATTGTTATGGTTCTTCCCCTTAGCAGTCAGATCGGCATCGGAGAAACCCAAACCATTATCAGCAGTTAAGTTGGCCACACAATCGGTAAATTGATCAGCTGATGTCTCTTGTGGCACGTGGGCCGTCTTCAGGAAGGTAATCAGGGCCTTGGCATGGGCCTCTGAACACAACAACAATGATAGCATAGAAATTTTAGATGGGGTGTGCCCCAGCTGCTCAACTACATTAAAATCACTCTTCTTGATAATCTTAAGAATTTCTTCCATCTCCTGTTTAGAAGCTTCAACAGCGATTGTCTTTGGTGCCTCCGTCTGGGCAGGAACATCAGTAGCAATCCCTTTGCCCCGAGCGTCAGATGACTCGGCAGCAAGGGTAGAAATAGGAACTTGGTCAGGCAGGGAAGTGGGCACACTTGCAGGTGTGATGACAATAGTTCTCTGAATAACTGGTGGCGCAATATCCGGTGAGAACAGTCTACCGCTGCGAGTAACTTTGGCAGGCCTGGTGATGTTACTGACGCCAGTACTAGTATCGAACTCTTGTTTAACTCCAAGCACATAAACATCTGCCCCATAGTGCCAAGGGACAGCTTTGTCAGATGTATAGGGGAGGGGCCCCAGAACAGTGATAATGATAGGAGCAATCTTCTGAGCAGGCATGATTTTGACAGGCTTCCTCGGGGGAGCCTTGGGAGAGTTGTTGAAAATAGTAACAATGGACACTTCTTCAGTAGGGATAGCAGGAACATCAATCTTCTCGAACAAGATCTCTTTGTTGTCCATCAGGTTTTGGATACCTGATTTCAACAAAGGACAACCAGCAGGTGAAACAGAACATAGAAGGCAACCTTTACCACATCCCGGAAATAAACCGGCTAGCAACAGGTTCCTTTTGACGGTCAATAACGGAGTAACAATATCATCCACAGAGGCTACATACAGATCCTCTTCCACAACATTCACTCCATGCTTGGGCATGGGAGCGGTCACAACATTGGGCCTCTCTGGCGCCTCGAACTCTATCTCTTTAGCATCAATAAGGTCCTGAACCTTATTCTTCAGAGCCCAACAATCATTTGTGTTATGCCCCGGGCTGTCAGAGTGATAAGCACAGCGGGCGTTGGGATTGTACTTTGGAGAGGTTGTGTTCACAATCTTCGGAGCTTCTTTGACAGTTACCATATTGGTTGATAGTAGTTGTGGCAATATCTGAGACAGGGTCATACTGAGCCGAGTGTACTGCCTTTTGGGTCTCTCACCCCTTGGTTGGTTATATTGCTGAGGAGCAGCAGCAGGCTTTGAAATTACCACCGCGTTGACAGCTTGGCGGCGTTCCGGTTTATTCTGTCTCCTCGAACCATAAACAACACTAGATTCTTTCTTGAAGGGCTTCTTTTCAGTACTCGAGGAGGCACCTTTCTGTATCTTCCCAGACTTGATACCAGCTTCTATCCTCTCACCAGTCAAGATCAGATATGTAAACCCAGCAGAAGAATTCCCAATCAGATGGTTGAAGAACGGACCAGACAGGGTCCCCAGGAACATATCAACGAGCTCACGGTCAATTAAGGGTGGCTGCACCCTTCCAGCCAAATCTCTCCACTTTTGGGCATATTCCTTAAATCCTTCACCCGTCCCTAGTGACATACCCTGGAGTTGAGTACGCGTAGGAGCGAGGTCGGAATTATACTGATACTGCTTATAAAACGCAGTAGCCAAGTCCTCCCAGTTACGAATACTGGCTACATCCAGCTGATAGAACCATTCGAGTTGAGTCCCTGAAAGACTATCCTGGAAGAAATGGATCCATAAGTTCTTGTCTGTAGTATAAGGTTGGATCTTCCTTACATATGATTTGAGATGCAGCTTAGGACAGGAAGCTCCGTCGTACTTTGCAAAAGCAGGCGCCTTGAACTTATGGGGAATCACCACCCCAGAGGATAAGCCTAGGTCTCCAAAGTCCAACCCATGCACATGTTGAATCTCCATAGCGCTCAGGCGGTCCTCCAGCTGTTTGTACCTGTCCTCAACATGAGGGTACTGCTCATCATTATAATTTGTCTCGTTGTCAGAGACCACGGGACTAGGAACCCTTCTCTCTTGGGGACTGTCTTTCCCTACAGAGGAAGTAGCCAGATCAGCCTCATTTTCTAGTCCATTCCCGAATCTGTGTCCAGTGTTAAACAACACAGTCCTCTTCTTCTTCTTCTTCATAATCAGAGTCTTCAACTCCTGCTGACCCTGGGCTAGGCTCATTACCAACTCTTGGAACTGGGCATTCTGGGCCTGGAGGGCCTTGATAGCTTGTTCAGTAGTAGGTTCAGAAGACATGATGATTGCTGAAATAAACAGCGAAGAAGATAAGTGACCTGTAAAAAGAGGGTACATGTTATGCATATGATGCATGGTATGCTATTTATGCAATGCATTCAAGGGTTCGAAAGTTCAAATTCGTTGTAGACAAAAAGGAACACACGTTATATTAATAAATAATCTGTTCAGTACATCAGAGCCTCATGGGCGAAATATTACAAAATACTTAATCCCAAAAGACACTGCGCATCCTCTTTGGAGCTATGTAAGTGTTGAGGGTCTTTTCCTCGTGCAGTAGGCGGGTGAGCTCCAAGACCTTCTTCTCACTGGCATGTAAACTAGCTTCAAGAGAATTCCGCTCTTCCTTTAGTTGGATCCAGCTCTTCTGCATTTCTTCCCAAGATGTTGGCATGTCAGGATGTTGAATGGTGTACGGGATCTCTCCTTCCAAAACAGGCTCTTTGATCATGGGGAGGATATTAGGATATGGCATCATAAGCTTCTGGGAGCGGGCTCGTACACACTTGAGGTAAGGCTCAAGGGGGATGGAATTCTTTTGCCCCAGTGTCTTACTATCTACCCTGTTAGGCATCCTCTAAGCTCTGATAAACCTCTGGCGAAGTCCTTGCGTATCATTGTCGAAGTCAAAAACTATGTCAGTGATCAGCATGTCATGAGGGTCGTCCCTCCGAGCATACCCAAACTGTCTCAAAGCCAGACAGGGGTTGTAAGTGATGCCTCCTCTGATTCTAAGTAAAGGAACATTGGGAAATTCTCCGCAACGATCAATGATAGTGACATTTTCTCTGGACCGAGAACACCAATGTATATCAGAATGGGTAAGAGTCATTAACCGTTGTGACCATCTCAAACCCCGCTCATTCTTCAAAACTGATTGTGGAAGGTGCGAAATAAACCACCTTGCCAGGAGAGGAGTGCAGCACATGAGAACACCTCTTTTTCTCATGGTTCGAGTGTAACATGAGTGGAGGATGTCCCCAAGAAATGTTGGTATGGGATTCCTGGACTTAAAAATCTTGACGACATTAATATCTATAAGCTGATCCGGATTCGGGAACAACACCAACCCATAGACAAGGAGTGCCACAACTTCTTCAAAGGCTTGTAGGTCAAGGGAATTCCAACATTCTTGTGCTTTCTCAAACAGGAATTTTGCCAAGAATCCTTTGATACCACTTCTGATTTCCCAATGCCCCTTGATGTCAGATGGTTGTAGACGTAATGCTTTAGCAACCTCTTCAAGTCTTGGTTCCTTTTCCGTACCGTTGTAGGGTAGTTGACTAAGGATAGGAATTTTCAGAAGTTGAGAAAACTCTTCCAAAGTAGGCACCAATTGATAATCCGGGAAAGTAAAACAGTGGTGCAAGGGGTCAAAGAACTGGAACAACACTTTCACCATATCTTTTTCAATACTGGTGTTGACCAAGCTGATGAGTCTACCATGCCTTTCACTGAAGGAAGAGTTCTCGGGAATCCTGGATGTAAGCTCCTTAAGCTGAGGAGAGATCCTTACAAGGTTGACCTGAATTGTTTTCCTGCGGATAGTCTCCATGTCCTACAAAACAAGAACAAAGATGAAGATTCGAACCCTTGAAGTGGTTAGTAAATGCATATGATGCTTTATGATGTTATGATATTATGATAAAGACACACCACAAGTATTCACAACAAGCAAACATGATAAGGCACACAAGTCACACCAGACAACCCTTAGAGTTTAGGCCAGCATGAAGTTTAGGTACTACCCTCTTGAAGTTGGTGGGCTCAAAACCTGTCCTATCAAAAGTAACCGGGTTCTAAGGAGCTAAATATCATTGGGTTGTTTTCTATGTTCATTGTTTTGGTTTAGCCACTGAACTGGCGACCAAAATATTCCAAGAAAACAACCCTCAATGAGTGTAGTATCGAGTATCTACCAACTTCGGACTGCACCAAAGTCGGTCATCTCACTACCCCTACAGAGGCCAGGATGGTCAAGTAAGGTTCTAAGGTCAGTTGATGCTTCACGACACCATGTGGCGGCCCCGTACTCTCCTTGACTTGACTCAAGGGTTACCTGTACTCACCAAAGTGCCACATCAACGTAGCAACTGCTTCAACCATGTCGGTATACCCCGCACAGTTCCCTCACAGTTTGTTGCTACTTCTAAAGGGTATCCCCATATCCGGGTTAGGATCTATAAAACTCTGATGCAAACCCACAATATTAAAGCAAACAAAGCATTCAATTGAAAACATAAGAGTGGTCTAATCCTAAGGTACGCCTCACTTATAAATAATCCCCAGCAGAGTCGCCAGTTCTGTGATCAGTGGGAATGAGAACTGACTGTTTTGGAATGCTGGTTTGCGTTTGCGTTTGTTTTCGCAAAATGTCGCGGTAAGCAAGAGTCGCCACCGTCTTTTATGTTCTCCAACAAGGAAAGGACAAAAGCACAGCAAAATTCCTTTTCGAGATGTTTCTCGGTTCGGGAGGTAGATTATAGAAAGGGAAGGTGTTATCACCCTTTCTATCTGTGGTTATCCACGGGCTCTTAGGTACTTGCTCACTATGTTTTCAAAAATTGTTTGCTTTTCTTGTGTTTGTGGGTTTTGAAAAAAGTTTAGTTTGAAAACTTCTAGGTAACTCTTGTATCAGTCCTCAAGAGTGTATGAAGTGTTTGTTTGAAAACTTTTTGAAAGTGTAGGTGCGAAAAGTTGTTTTTTTTTGTTTTGAAAGAGCAAGTACCCAGGATAAATCTACCTACTCTAAGGAATTAAGCTGTGTAAGAATCCTTTAGACAGTACTATCCCACTATTGAGAAGTAGGTAGCACCGTCGTTGGAGTTATTCGGGTCAATTCGATTATAGGGACATGTGTGGTCACCAAAGCAATAGTAGGACGCCTTAGCGGTAACCCTAATGTCCTAGATCCTTTTTTATCCGAGGCAACCGTTTCGAGGCAACTGGATCTTCAGACAGGAGGGCGACCTCTAAAACACCCTATACTCAATGACCACCTCGAGGCAACCAAGTGAGGCGTACCCTAGGAGTGGCATGTGCACGTGTGTCAGGATTCAGTTTATATTATCTTTGCACATGTTTTTTGTGAGCTACGGGTTGGTTTTATTTTTCAGGCAAGTCTTGTCATGCATAGTTAACAGTTAATAATTGTGCGGAAAGTAAATTGCGGAATGTAAATCTACGCTATTACAAGGCGTCGGGTATTTACATCGCCAAAAACATAACCCTTGAAAATAAATGCGAGAAAATAAAAGAAAGCGATAAAAAGTCCTAATTATCTATTACATTCTCGGAGCAGATACATAAATATGAAAAAATAGGAATCAAGAATAAACATGCGCGAGAAAAAATTGCATCGGGAAAAGTCTTAGGGTTTTGACCCTTTTTGAGAAAAGAATGGAATTTTGGTCCTTTTTTGCATTTAATTAAATATTAAACCTAAAACTAATTAATTAATTAATTAAAAGAAAAAAGTATTTTTTAGTTTTTTAGATTTTAATGAAAATAAAATAAAATAAAAAAAGGAAATTAAAAGTTATCAAAAGAAAAACCCTAATTCTAATTTATTTTAAGTTATTGAGAAAAAAGTCAAATTTAACCTAATTAAACTAAATTAATTATATTAGTATTTATTTACAAAATAATTAATAGTGAAATTACTAAATAATAATAATAATAAAATTTTAGGTTTCTGAATTTATTATGAAAATAATAGTTAAGTTAATTAAATAATAATAATAATATTAATAATAAAAATAATTAGTAAAAGAAAATAAAAAGAAAAACAATTAACCAGGGGGGTGTTGGCCCAAAGAGGAGGCTTGTTTGTAAATTCCAGGCCCATTAAGCCACAAGCCTGCTTTGACTTTCTGGTTGTCCAGCGCATGGTTTGACTGGGAGCATGGTGTTCTTCATCTCCTGGCCACTGGATTGCTGCTTCAGGACACATGGCATGCTGATGTTTGGAGGCACATGGTGAATCACGCTAGGAAGTCTGCATGCAATTATGTTATGAAAAATATTATAAGCTTTTGGGTGGACCTGGGAATCGAACCCAGGTCCCAATGATACACAGCCAGCACACCGTCCACTGAGCCATCTGCACGCCTTTGTTAATATAATGGCTAATGAATATAATATATAAAACATATCAATTATGCTGGAAACATAAAATCACGCGCGCGCTTTTTGAATGCTCCAATCACACGCTCACACGTCTTCATCTTCCTCATTCGTACATGCAAAAAACAAATGGATAGCGGGGGTTTTTAACCCCCACAATTTAACATGAGGAATAATAGCGAATAGGTCCCTGATGCACATAAATATTTCGTGAGCATGGCGTTTGATTCGTCTTGATGCCACGGTTTCAATCATAGGTCTTAGAGGTCCCAATTTTGCCTGGTTACTGAATCCCAAAATTCAATGTTTAGGAACCCTAGAATTCATTAATGGTGATTCTTGATTTTGTGCATCATAATCCAATTAACCTGTATCATTAGCTTCCTATGGACTCAAACAATGCAAAACAAATAATAAATCGTGTTAATGATGCATGAAATAAGCAATTCGATTTTCAAAATAATCAGCAAACTGTGAAGATGTTCTTGGTGATTCCTTGAGATTAAACGCTTGGTTTTGGTTCCTACACCTTCCTGGGGACCCCTGCAATGTGTTAGAATTAATAAAAAGCTCTGAATTAGCCTGGGATATGGAAATCAGTTTTTGACTTTTCTTGGATTTTTTTGAATGTGGTTATGGCTTTCTTGCAGCAAATTCTCGTTCATGGAATTAGGGTTGGCTTGTGTACTTATAGTAGAATGAAACTAGGTCAAATCCTTGAGCAAAGATCCATGAAATAATGGTTTGAATATTTGATTTGCAATCATATATTTTTGAATCTTTTTGATTGGAAAATCTTTCCAAACTTGGAGATTCTTGTCCCCTTGATGTGCACACAAGTTTGCCAGCTCTTTTAGGTCATATTTGCTTCATGAAAAGATTGAAAAACCATATCTTGATATTTCCTACAATTTAAATTAATTAAATGAATTAAAATTGATTAAAAATCCAATTAATTAATAAAAAATAAGAGAATAAATCAATTTAAGCTTGATGGGTCGTGCATAGGCCTTGGATAAAGTTTCAAGAAGAAATTTGAGGCCCATTAGTAAAAACAAGGTGTTTTGAGCAAAGTTGACTTTTACAAATTCACAAAAATTTCCCAACTACTTCAATGCATATCTTGCTCAATTTTGATCATATGAACATGTTCTTGGACATTTTGGAAAGGTCTTGAAGTCCTCTAACCAATTCCTTTGGTCCCATGTCATTTGTATTTACCAATCTCAAGTTATGGTCTTTGACTTAAAGTGCATTTTTGTTGACTTTTGAATTTGACCTATAATGTAGAAATTGATAAATTTTTGTGAGAGAATTTCTTGGACTTGGAATGTGAAGATGAGTTGTAGGAAATGTCATCCCCTTCAAAATGAGCATTGGATGGGATTTTTCTGATGAACCATGAAAAAGTTATGCCTTGGTCAAGATACAATTGACTTTTCTGCTGTCCAAAAATAGTAACTTTTGCATCTTTGATGATTTTTGAGCCATTCTTGTGGAATCATGATCAAGACTTGATCAAATGATGATTTTGAGCTCAAAATAAGATGTTGACCAAAAATTCTGACTTTTGACTGTAAAATGACCATTTTTCCCCTGCAGTTGGTTGTAGGATAAATGGAGCTTTTGACTGTGCAATTTGACCCTGTGAGTCTTGAAACTTGGCATGTAGATGCTTGAGGATGTATATGAGCCTATGAGACTTGATTGAGCCATTGAAAATCCCAAATTCATTGAAGGAACCAAAACCCTAATTTTGACTGGCTTAGGAGATGGTTAGACTGTGCAACCCTTGAGAAATCTTGAACCATTTGAAGATGATTCTTGATAAACCTTGAAGAATATGGGAGGGAAAATTTTGGGGTACAACAACAGTTATCACATTCAAATGCATATGTTCAAAAATAATCACTGGACATTTTGCAAACAAAACAGAAAAATAGAAACAGAAGTTTTGCACTTTCAAAGAGATAACTTTGTATTATTTTGAAGAAGCATTTTTCGTACAAGGAGACGAACATCCTAGTAAGAGAATGTCATTGTAAGAATAAAACTATACAAAATAGTATAAAAAAAAACAACTATGTGAAATAATCCCATTGGGTCTCCATTCTGCTATTGCCTTTATGCCTTTGAGCGTCTTATCTCTTTGTTGCTTGTCCGAAGCTGACTGGATTGATTAGCACCACTTGAGCTTGATAGTTGATACTGAATATTGGTTGTAAGATGATCCAACGGGACATAATTATATGCTTTAAATCCATAACTTTTGCCTGGACTGCCCATTCGAGTTTTCAGTCCACCAGGATACCCTTTTTTGCCCAAGCCGCCTTTTCAGGTTTTCGAGTTGCCGGGTGTACAAATCTTTTTATGTATATCCTTAATTTTTGCCTAGGACATCCAACCTAGCGAGTCTTTGTTCATACATAGTATCTTTTAACTATGTCCGTGTTTACAGGGTGCGGAAGGTCGTCACCGTCCATGGTGGTTAAGATCACGGCTCCACCAGAAAATATATTCTTGATCACAAATGGTCCTTCGTATGTAGGAGTCCATTTTCCCCTGGGATCACCTTGCGACAGTATGATGCGCTTGATTACTAGGTCACCAGCCTGATATTCCTGACGTCTAACTTTCTTGTTAAAAGCTTTAATCATATGTTTTTTATACATCTGACCATGACAGACAGCCACGAGCCTCTTCTCGTTAATTAAGTTCAAATGGTCAAGTCGAGTCTGAACCCATTCGTCTTTATTCAAACCTGCATCCTTCATGATTCTCAAGGATGGTATTCAGACTTTAATGGGTAGGATAACTTCCATACCGTATACCAAAGAGAAAGGAGTTTCCCCTGTTGACGTACGTACTGTGGTACGGTAACCATGAAGAGAAAATGGTAACATCTCGTGCCAGTCTTTATGTGTCACCGTCATCTTTTGTATGATCTTCTTGATGTTTTTATTAGCAGCTTCAACAACGCCATTCATCTTCGGCTGGTAAGGAGAAGAGTTATGATGCTGGATCTTGAATTGCATGCAGAGTTCGATGATCATAGTGTTATTAAGATTGGTACCATTATCTGTAATGATTCTTTCTGGGTTACCATACCAACATATAAGGTTATGTCTGATGAATCAGGCTACCGTGTTCTTGGTAATGGAAGAAAATGAGGCCGCCTCAACCCACTTCATGAAATAGTCAATGGCGACGAGGATGAAGCAGTGCCCATTAGAAGCTGTAGGTCTAATCTCTTCAATCATGTCGATACCCCACATTGCAAACGGCCAAGGAGCAGTCAAGAAGTTTATAGGAATCGGAGGCACGTTGTTGTACCCCAAAATTCTCCCTCTCATTTATCAAGTATTTTTCTCACAAGATCTCTTTTGGTTCAAGACTGCACAAAGGTTGATCAGCTCAAGACACCTCCTTAAGCACCGATGACTGAAATTAGGGTTTGACATTGCACAAGGATAATTCAACTTTTAATGCCTCATTTGACTTTCATAGATCATTATGAACCCCCAAGATTGCTCATGTCAAGTTTCAAGTCTTGGGTCACATTTTTCCTCGGTCAATTGAGCAGTTGACCTAAAAACCAACTCATAAATAGAGGCAACTGTGGCCAATTTACAGTCAAAATATGGCCAATTTAAAGTCAAACTTCATAATTTTTTATCCATATCAATGTTATAAACTCATATGTATCGTTTGATCAAGTTTGGACCACAATTCCTCAAGGAATTTGATCAGATCATCAAAAGGGCAAAATGGTCAAAATTAGGGTTTTGACTGAGAAAGGGAAATTTCTGATTTTTAACCTAGAAAATGGTTAATTTGTTTGAGGCATGATCTCAAGAGTTCAATTGCATCATTTTGACCTAATGGCATTGCTCAAAACATCCCTCAAGATCAATTGATTGATAGTTGATTTTCAATCAACTGATCAAAAGTCAACTGTATACTGAAAAGTCAAACTTTGACTTTTTGGTCAAAATCAACTGTAAAAGATCAAAATTCATCAAAACATGTCAAAATATGAAACTCATTCATCAAGAAATCAAAAAGTCAAGATTTCATTTTCAAAAGTCAAAGTTTCCAAACTTAGAAATTTTTCTAAGTGTTGAAAACTTCATATTTTTTCACAACTTTGAGCCATTTTTTCACCATGATGCAAGATGATTCAAATGAAACTTTCAACATGAAAGTTGTAGATCTCCATAAGATCTAAAAAATTGATTTACACAACTTCTCCTAGAAATTATTGGATCTCAAGTTATTAATCCATAAAGTCATGGTCATGAAACTAAAACACTTAGTGAAATTTTGAGCATTTTTGGTCAGGATTTTTACCCAACTTCTGACCCAAGTTTCACATAGTTCCATTTGGATTTTACAAAAGTGATTCAAAGAGGGGTCGTAGAGCACATTACAAGCTTTCCGAAATGTCCAATAACTCCTTGAGATCATGTTTGAGAAGGAGAATCGAAGGCATGAAGTTGGCATTTCATTCTTGAATTATAGGTCATTTTCATGATGAACAAAAATGCAATTTCAATGTTAGGCTGCATAATCTTGCTTTGCAGGCCTTCTAACTTGCATATCTATCCATAATTAATGGTTTACACAAACTTTTGAGCTATAATCCAAGTGGTTTAAGCTTTATCCAATTCATATTGCCATTTTGGGAAGAAAGTGAAGAATACCATTCTTGAAAAGAAAGCTTTATGTACAAAGTCAATTCTTGAGCCTCTAACTTGTTCCCTCTGATCACACTCCATCTACAAAGTCAGAAGCAAGTGTGTTTAAAGCATAACCACTCTATCTTAGCAAGTACACAAGACTTTGAAACTTGGATTTCTCAAAAATCACATGTTATGCTTAAACTTGTGATTTTGAATTCTGATCAACAAGAAGCTTCCAAACTTGTTGCTTATAAATAGAGGCACTATTTGTGAGCTAGAACACGAGCAAAAACACTCCCAAACTCTCTCAAATCAGAAATTGCCCAAAAATTCCATTGTTGCACAGTTTCTGACATTGGACTTGTAACTCATATTTCCCTCATGTGTTCTTTGGCCTTTTAGTTCCTAAAGCTTCCTTACATCAAATAAAACTCATCCTTGTCCCGGTTACATGACTGTAACTCCATTTCCATCATCCTCCATAACCAAAAATAGAGCACTTCACATTGACTTCTCCAAGCCATTTCAGCCACTCTCAACTTAAGCTAAGCATTGCATTAGCTTCCTGGGAACTTGAGGAAGCTAACCTGATCATCATAAATCCTTGAAAGCAGCTCAAACTCATTTCATGATTTCTAGTTTTGAGGTATATTTCTTGAACTTCTATCTTCTCATTTAGGCATTGTTAGGCTTGCAGTTGTGAAGATAAAATGTAGATATCATTGCCCTGAAGTTGTACATATCCATAGTTTTCATTTACATGGCTTGAGCTCAGAGAATTTTAAGTTTAAAGTTTCTGAAAAAATTAGGGTTCAAATTAGGGCCAGAGAAATTCTCATTCATCTTTGATCTATAGCCTTAGTTGTTTACATGGTTAGATTCGTGAGGAAAAATAGCACAACTTTCGTGTTTGCATTTTCCATTTTTGTTGAGAAATGAATGACATACATGTGGTCTGGCTGGCTGAAGGTTGAAGACGAAGTACATGTCATGGAGACATTTTACATTATGTATTTATTCTTTCATTTAAGTTAACGGATGTACAGCCACCCCAATGGTAAGACAATGCACGTTATTGGTAAAGATCGTGGGTTCGAACCTCAGCGCTGCCTTTTGTTATTTTTTTCCACATTTTTACACTTTCTTTGGTTTTTGCAGCGCCTGGGCCCCAAATATTGGGCCTTCATGTTTTTTTCTAACTTGCTGACCCCTGTCTCATTTCAGCACCCCCTGGCCCATTTTCTTTCTTTTGTATTTTTTTTCTTTATTATTATTATTATTATTATTAATATTACTTTTATTGTTATTAATAAAAATCCAAAAATATTTATATTTATTATTTATATTTATTTAGTTTATTTTTCTTCATAAAACTAAAAAAGAACAAAACATTTCCTTTAATAAATTAATTTCCTTTTTTTAAATACTTAGATAATTAGTCTTAATTATTATATATTATTTTCTTGTAAATTAAAATCAATTTAGAACTTAGGACTTTTACTTAATTAATTTACTAATTTAATTAAATTCACAAAAATCCTAAAAAACTTGTTTTCTTTAATAGATTAATTTCTTTTATTAACTTAATCTTAATTTTATTTTTAGTTAATTATTTTATTTTAGTTAACTAGGTCAAAGAAACTTTTCATGAAAACCAAACAAAAATCACATTTCTTTTTACATTTACATTCTTGCATTTTTATGTATTCATTTTTTTGTATAATATTCAATATGGTTGTAATAATTATTTAGATTTAATTTTCTTGCAATTCTCCATTTGTAATTTGTACACCCCTCCCCTAAATGAGGTAATAGGTTAGTATTTTTATTTTTCGCAATTTAAATGCTTTATATACAAATGCTAGTAATTAGAGTTTGTATGGAAAGATTAAAACCAAAAAATAGCAAACCCTAATCAAGACAAATCAAGCATGTAAACCAATACACTTGCACACATACACCCCTAGGGTAAACCCATTTTGTTGCCTTACAAAAAATGGCCATATTATGCATGTGGGGTATCGTAGCAAAAACAAACAAAATACAAGATCACAGTCCCTCGATGACGCTATTAAAGTTTCCTTTCAAAAATGATCTTAGTCCCTAAAGAAAATGCTAAGATATCTTACAACATTGCTAATCATGGTTATACAATGACCCACGGCCGTCCCTTTTACATCCAAATATAGGGTTACTTACCAAATCAATGGTAAGATAACAATGTCAAAGGAAAGAGGAAATAAACATGAAAGACTTTTGAGTAGGTAGATTGTTCCTAGTTGCTTGATCAATTTCAAAACCAAAACATCCTTTCTATTTTCAAAACAAACACCAACACTTTCAAAACATCTTTCAAACTTGAAAACATTTTCAAAAGATCAACACTTTGTATACATTCTTACGAACGAGAATCATTACAAAGTTTGCCTAAACAATGACGCCTTTTCAAAATACTTTCAAAAACCACACAAAGCACATTTTCAAACAAAAGCAAGTGATATAGCAAGCAACTAAGAGCCTATGGAAAACCATGGATGAAAAGGGTGCTAATACCTTCCCTTTTCATAATCTACTCCCCGAACTCAAGAAAACATCTCAAAGGTCTTTCCTGTTCTTTTCAGCCTTTCCTTTTGGATAAAAGAAAAGTCAGTGGCGACTCTTTCTAATTGTAACATTTGTAATCAAACGCAAAACAAGCAAGTCAGGTCTCCCACCGTGTTACACACGTGTACTTTATCAGAATGGATTTATCCTTTGTGACAAGTTCATGAATAATGATTACAGTCCGCCTCCATAGTGGACCAATAGTATCCTGCTCGTAGTATCTTTTTAGCCACCGTGTGCCCACTAGAATGGGTGCCAAAGGTACCTTCATGCAAATTAACCATAATCTTTTTTGCCTCACTCTTGTCTACTGACCGAAGCAAGGTAGAATCATGATTGCGCTTGTAGAGTATCCCATTGCTGAGGAAGAACTTAGCAGAGAACCTTCTTAGGAACTTCTTATCATTGACCGAAGCTCCCTCAGGATAATCTTGGACTTCGAGATACCTCTTGACTTCATGGAACCAAGGTTTTTCCACTACTTCTTCAGTACCAATCTCGTGGCAGTATGCCGGTTCATCCATCCTTTCAATAGTGATTTGAGGAGCCTCATTATCCCACCTGATTTTGAACATGGATGACATAGTAGCTAGCGCGTCCGCTAGTTGATTTTCTTCTCGTAGAAAATGATCAAAGGTAATTTCTTCAAAGTGTGGAATCAGTTTCAACACATGCTCCTTGTAAGGAATGAGGTTAGGATGCTTCGTATCCCATTCTCCTTTGATTTGACTAATTACTAAGGCCGAGTCTCCAAATACGCTCAAGGATTTGATCCTTAAGTCGATAACAACTTTGAGACCCATAATGCATGCTTCATATTCAGCCATATTGTTGGTACAATTGAAACATAGCCTGGCCGTGAAAGGAGTATGACAACCTTCGGGAGATATGATCATAACATCGATGCCATTGCCGAGTGTGTTGGAAGCTCCGTCAAAAACCATAGTCCATCGGGATCCTTGTTCAGGTCCATCGTACAGTCTAAGTTCTTCACAATCATTTATTAACATGATGTCCTCGTCCGGGAATTCAAAATTCATGGATTGATAGTTATCCACAGCCTGATGAGACAAATGATCAGCTAGTACACTTCCTTTTATTGCTTTTTGGGTAGTGTACTGAATGTCGTATTCGGTCAGGACCATTTGCAATCTTTCTATTCATCCAAAGAGAGCGGGCTTCTCGAATATGTATTTGATAGGATCCATCTTAGATATCAATAAGGTAGTGTGAGTCAGCATATACTGTCTTTGTCGGCGAGCAACCCATGCCAGAGCGCAACAAGTTTTCTCGAGCAGTGAATATCTGGTTTCACAATCGGTAAACTTTTTGCTCAAGTAGTATATTACGTGCTCTTTTCGACCAGACTCGTCATGCTTCCCCAACACATACCCCATTGAATTCTCTAATACCGTTAAGTACATGATCATAGGTCTCCCTTCAACTAGCGGTATCAAAATTGGAAGTTCTTGAAGATATTATTTGATTTTGTCAAAGGCGGTCTGGAAATCGTCATTCCATTTTACTGCTTGATCTTCTTCAGTAATTTAAAGATCGACTCACAAGTAATGGTTAGATGGGAAATGAACCTGGCGATGTAGTTCAGACGTCCCAAGAATCCCCTAACCTCCTTCTCAGTACGAGGAGTTGGCATTTCTTGTATGGATTTAACCTTTGTAGGGTCTACTTCAATACCTTTGTCGCTGACAACGAATCCTAAAAGCTTACCAGATCTTACTCCAAAGGTGCACTTATTCGGTTTCAGCCTCAGTTTGTACTTCTTCAATCTTTCAAACAGCTTCTTCAAGTGGTCAAGGTGTTCATCTTCAGTTTGAGATCTGGCTATCATATCATCCACATAGACCTCTATCTCGTGATGGATCATATCGTGAAATAAAGCCACCATGGGACGTTGGTAGGTTGCCCCGGCGTTTTTAACCCAAATAGCATAACTTTGTAGCTGAAAGTGCCCCACTACGTGGTGAAGGTCAATTTCTCCATGTTCTCAGGTTCCATTTTGATCTGATTGTACTTGGAGAAACCATCCATGAAGGATAATACCTTGTGTTGTATAGTGTTATCAACCAGAACATCAATATGGGGAAGCGGAAAGTCATCCTTGGGGCTTTCCCTATTCAAATATCTGTAATCCATACACATACGTACCTTACCGTCCTTCTTAGGTACGGGAACAACATTAGCAGCCTAATGTGGATAAGAAGTGACAGCTAAGAATCCGACGTTGAACTGCTTCATGACTTCAGCCTTGCTCTATTCTGACATATCTGGCCGCATACGACGAACCTTCTGTTTCACTAGAGGGCAGTCTTCTTTTGTCGGCCGACGATGAACCACGATATCAGTGACGAGTCTAGGCATGTCTTTGTATGACCAGGCAAATATCTTAACATAGTCGTGTAGCATCTGAATCAAACGCTCCTTGATACTATGCTCCAGGTTGGCACCTATCTTGACTTCCTTCTTGTCCTCTTTAGTACCAAAGTTTACGTATTTCCATTTCTTCCCGTTGTAACAGTCTGGCGAATTCCCCTGGTACGTCATAATCTTCCTCACCTTCTTCCCCGGCTTGATGGATCGGTTTTTCAAAGTCATAATGGGCAATAGCAGAACCGTTATCAATGGGATCCAAAGTGGATGAGGATCTGCAGTTTGATATGTGAGTGTGTGTAAGAGCATGGATATTTTTAATAAAGTAAAAATTAGAAAAGAAAAACAAAGAGTGTAAAATTTTCATGCAAAAATGTCCAATGATTTATTAATGACATATGAAGATGGTGTAATAACCCTCACAGATAGACCATTGTGCCTCGGGTAAGACACAAGGTTTTAGAGTTTCAAATGTTTTAAATATTACACATCAAAAACTAAAAGACAATTACTCTTGAATAAAAGTAATAGGAACAAAATCTTTGGCCTCCCGATTATTGAGTCCACCACTGATAGTTGGGAAAATCCACTTTCCCATTTCCCATTCGCTATCATTGTCTTCCAACGCATTTACCCCATAGTTGTTGATGTATAGTGGTGGTCTCCCAGTGCGAGCACGATGAACAACTCTTTGGACCTCTGAAGTAAAATCCAACCCAAACTTGTCATATTTTAGGGAATATCCGGAAGTTGGCCCCAAATGGTACATCCACGTTCTTCAACTACTGCCTTGGCCTCCTTCAGAGAATCCATCTTCAGTGGAGGTCTGGTAATCTTTGGGACAATGGAAGCAGCCTTGGTTGCAGCAACCATCTGTGGAACCTCCTCAAAGTTTTGGCAGGGGGTCTCATTGAACTCGCCATCCATTTCAACGTACCTGAAAGAGTTCAGGTGGCTCACTATATATTCCTCCTTCCCATGGACTGTGATAATCTTTCCATTGACTGGGTACTTCAACATCTGATGCAGGGTAGAAGTAACAGCACCAGCCCCATGGATCCAGGGTCGACCCAATAGACAGGAATAATATGGGCAGATGTTCATCAGAATGTTGAGTCAAAAGTCTGAGTACTAATTTTGATAGGGATGTCCACCTCCCCATGCACCATTCATTTAGAACCATCGAAGGCACATACCACAATATTGTTGGGCTTCAATGTGAGTCCTTCACAATCTAACCTGTCTAGAGCATTCTTGGGAAAGACATTCAGCGACGAACCTATATCCACAAGAACATGGGCTAATGTAGTTCCCCTGCACTCCATGGAGACATGCAGGGCATCATTGTGTTTCCTTCCCTTGGGAGTTAAATCAGCGTCAGAAAAACCCAGTCCATTATCAGCAGTTAGGCTGACCATGCAATTCTATAATTGATCAACGGAGGTCTCTTGGGGCACATGGGAAGATTTCATGAATTTTACCAAAGCCTTAGTGTGGGCTTCGGAGCACAAGAGTAAGGCAAACATTGAGATTTTTGAAGGGGTTTGTCCCAACTGCTCCACAATGTTATAATCACTTTTCTTTATTATCTTCAGTATCTCTTCCATTTCTGTTTTAGAAGCCTCGGGAGTGACTTCTTTATGCACCTTCTTCTGGGCAGGCTCAACTAATACCTCTTTTCCCCGAGTCCCGACCAACTCAGTAGGAGGGATAACAGTAGAAGTAGAAATGGGAGTACTAACAGGAGTAGCAGCAGGAATGATCACAAGAGTAGCAATAGTTTTTGGAGAAATCTCGGGAGAGAAAACTCTTCCACTTCTCGTAATCTTATTGGTCCCAACGATATTGTCGATGTCAAGATCAGTATCTTCAGCAACTTTGTCTTTAATAGCCAACCGGTCTTGCTTGACGCCATGGTAATAGACGTCATCCCCATAATTCTAGGGAACAACTTTACCCGAGGAATATGGTATTGGTCCTGGAATGGTGATGATCAAGGGAGCAAACTTGGGAACAGATGTAATCCTGACGGGTCTTTTGGTGGAGACCCTAGGAGGATTGTCGGAAATGGTGATTATTGAGACATCTTCACAACAACTTCTTGTAAGGGGAATTTTTTCGAACATAATTTCTTTGTTAACCATCAGGCGTTGGACGCCCATTTTTAACAACAAACAACCATATAGTAGAGACATACATAAGTGACAACCTTCACCATAGCCCGGAAATAATTTGGCTTGCAATAGATTCTCTTTAATAGTCAAAAGAGGAGTAGTTAATTCATCTACAGAGGAAATAAAATGGTCATCATTAACAGCATTGACACCTTGGCTGTGTTTGGGCATTGGCGCTGTTATTACATTAGGTGTCTCTGGAGGGTCAAACTCAATCTCCTTCGCCTCGATAAGATCCTGTAATTTATTTTTTAGAGCCCAACAATCGTTTGTATCATGCCCCAGACTCTTAGAATGGTAGGCACATCGAGAGTTTGGGTTGTAGAGGGGAGATGCAATATTGGGATCCTTGGGAGCTTCTTTTAGAGTTACTAGATTTGACTTCAAAAGGTATGGCAATACCTGGGATAATGTCATGTTGATCTGGGTGAACTGTCTTCTGGGCATATCTGACCTTCATTGATTGTTTCTTTGTTGATTTGATATAGGATTGGAGATCATAACAGCCCCTACCGTTGGACGATGTTCAGTTTTGTTTTGATTTCTCTGGCCATAAGCAGTGCTGACTTCCTTTTTTTCCAATGAGGGGTTTCTTCGTTGTGCTTGAGAGTGCATCCCTCTGAATCTTTCCACTCTTAATACCAACTTCTACCCGCTCACCAGTTAATATCAGCTCAGTAAAACCAGTTGAAGAGCTTCCAATCAGATGGTTGAAGAATGGACCAGACAACGTGCCTAAGAACATATCCACCAGCTCTCTATCAGATATAGGGGGCTGGACTCTTCCCGCGAGTTTGATCGAGGTCAGCATTATACTGGTATTGCTTGTAAAAAGCAGCAGCCAGATCTTCCCAATTGCGAATATTAATTCCTTCCAACTGATAGAACTATTCTAACTACATCCTCGACAAACTTTCTTAGAAGAAATGTACCCACAAATTCCTATCAGTAGTGTGGGGTTGAATCTTCTTGACATATGACTTTAAATGCAGCTTAGGACAGGAGACACTGTCGTATTTAGCAAATATGGGGACCTTGAATTTCCGCGGGATGACCACCCCTAAGACTAGTCCTAGCTCTTTAAAATCCATCTCGGGTACCCTCTGGATCTCCATAGCATTGAGGCAATCCTCCAGTTGTTTGTATTTATCATCAGCAGGAGGATACTGTTCTTCAGAGTAGTTAGCTTCATCTTTCTCAGACTCTGGGTTATCGTTTCCTTCCTTGTTCTTTTCTTCTTGATTATCTCCTTCACCCGACGAGATTGCGAAATCTAGAGCTCGCTTGGCCATTCCTCTGAACCTTCTTCCCAAATTCAAAACACTGACTGGTACCTTCACCTTCTTCTTCTTTTCTTTGATCATGAGAGCCTTCAGGTCCTCTTGTCGTTTAGCCAGAGCTAGGAACATCTGTTGGAATTGAGTATTTTGCGCTTGAAGATTCTTTATTGTTTGTTCAATATCCATCTCACTGAAATAAACAGTAGAAAGATAAGGAAACCTGTTATGAAAAAACATGTTTGTGTTATGATGCATGACCATGCATATGCAAATGATTTCAAGGACTCAGGAGATTTAAATTTGTTTAGACAAAAAGAAATATACATTGTTTTAATAAATCTAAATTGATTACAACATGCCCCCTGGGCTTATACTGGACGAAATAGACACAAAATAATCTCCTAAGACAAAAAGGTCGAGTGCATCCTCTTTGGCGCAATGTAGGCGTTCAAACTCTGTTCCTCATTGAGTTGTCTCGTGAGCTCCAAAACCCTCTTCTCGCTTGCGTAGAACTGGGCTTCAAAGGTGTCTCGCTCTTCTTTCAGCTAAATCCAAGCTCTTTGCAAATCTTCAAGAGAAGAAGGCATATCAGGATACAAGACAGTTTATGGAATATCTCCTTCAGCAACAAGTTCCATGATGACAGGTAGGATGGAGGGGTAAGGCATTACGAGACTCTGAGCACGAGTTCGTATCCACATAAGGTAAGGCTCAAGGGGAATATAATTTTTGTGTCCCAAAGTCTTACTGTCCACTTTGTTTACCATTCTCCAAGCTCGTATGAACCTTTGACGATGGCCTTGGTCATCGCTCTCGTAGTCGAATACCACGCCTTGGATGAGCGCATCATGGGGACCATCTCTTTATGCATACCCAAACTGTCATAAGGCCAAACAAGGGTTGTAAGTAATACCTGCCCTAATGCCAAGCAGAGGGTCATTAGGGAATTCCCCACAATGGTCAATAATAGTAGTGTCTTCAAGGGATTGAGAACACCAAAAAGTGTCAGAGTGTGTGAGTGACATCATCCTTTGAGACCATGTCAAGCCTTGCTCATTCTTCAATGTTGATTAAGGTAGGTGAGAAATAAACCACCTAGAGAGTAAGGGAATGCAACATAATAGAGTACCTTTTTTCTTCATGGTGTGAGTATGGAAACAATGTAGAATGTCTCCAAGCAGGGTAGGTACATGATTATGAGAGAGAAAGACCTTGATAGCATTCACATCTACGAGTTGTTCTGGATTGGGAAATAGAACCAAACCATAGATTAGAAGGGCCAAGACATCTTCAAAAGATTGAAAATCCATATCCTCCCAGAATGAACGAGCCTTCTCCAACATAAACTTGGATAAGAAACCCTTAACTCCACTTCTCGTCACCTAATTTGTTATAATGTCGGATCTCTTCAAATGCAAGGCTCCTACAATGACTTCAGGCTTTTGAGTCTCCTCTAAACCGGTGAACAGTATTTGATCAAGCACAGGCACTCCTAACAGTTGAGAGAATTCTTCTAATGTAGGCATCAATTGGTAGTAAAGGAAGGTGAAGCAATGATGCATGGGATCAAAGAATTGGAAGAGCACACACATCATTTCCTCTTGGAAGTTTGAGGTATCCAAGTTGAGAAGTCGACCATATTTCTTGGTGAAGGGAGAATATCCAGGCACCCTTGATTCTAACTCTTGGAGTTGGGGATGTGCTTTCACGAAGCTGACTTGGATGGTATTCCTTCGAATGGGAGTCATGGCCCATAAAACAAGACAAAGATAGATTCCTGAATCCTTGAAAATGGTTAGTGAGAATTCTTTATGATGTTATGATGTTTATGATGTTATGTACATGTGAACAAGCCTTTATATACAAATAATCATATGCACATAAAGCAAATGATTCCTTAGGTTTAGGCTTGCATGAAGTTGATAGGTGAGTACGCTCTTGAAGTTTAGTTGGCTCAACCTGTCCTAGAAAGTAATCGGGTTCTAGGGGATCTCAATATCACTGACCTTCCCTTTAGGCATGTTCTCAGCATAATCAATCTTTTCTCGAGGCCGAGATATCCCAAAAGTCTGATCTCAATGAGCGTGGTATCGAGTATCAACCAATTTTCAGTTTTCCATCGAAACCAGCTATCTCACTACTTCCTAATGGCCAAGTTGTTCAATTAAATGTTCTAAGGTTAGTTAGTGCTTTATGACACAGCTCAGCGGCCCTGTATTCTCCTCGATTCAACACAAGGGATACCAGTACCAACAAATGTGTCACACTAACGTAGCCATTGCTTCAACCATATCGATCTACGCCATACAGTTTCCACAATCTATTGCTAGTTACCTAAAAGGTGCCCCAGATCCGGGAAGAGGATCAAATCAAACCCAAATAAGGAACCATAATGTAAAGTAAGCAAGTCAAGTAAAGAAAGAAAGTAAAGGTGATCTAGCCCTAAGGTAACCCCAATTTTAAGTAATTTCCCCAGTAGAGTCGCCAGTTCTATAATACGGTGGGAGAACTGACTTTGATGTTTTGTGTTTCATCGCAATTATTGCAGATAGCAAGATTTGCCACCAAATTTTCTTTTATCCAATAAGGAAAGGGTGAAAAGAACAGGAAAGACCTTTGAGATATTTTCTTGAGTTCGGGGGGTAGGTTATGAAATGGGAAGGTGTTAGCACCCTTTTCATCCGTAGTTATCTACGGGCTCTTAGTTTCTTGCTAGATCACTTGCTTTTGTTTGAAAATGTTCTTGTGGTGTGGGTTTGAAAATATTTTGAAAACATCTTTGTAATGATTCTCGTTTCTATAAGAATGCGTACAAAGTGATGGTTTTGAAAATGGTTCTAAGAGGTGTTTGTGAATGTGTTTTTTGAAAGTGATTTTGAAAATTGTCTTTATAATAATTCTCGTCTCTATAAGAATGCGCACAAAGAGCTTTGTCTTTTAAAAATGTTTTGATTGAAAGTGTTGGTGTAGAAAAATGATTTTGTTGTGAGTAAGCGAGCAACTATGAGCATCCTACCTACTCAAAAGGTCTAATGTTCTTTTCCTCCTCCTTTAGATGTCGCTATCTTACCATTTATTGATAAGAAGCCCTGTCGTTGGATGTGAAGGGACGGGCGTGGGTCATTCGTATAGTCATAGAAGGCAACCTATGAGACTTTTTAGCAATTTTCGTTTAGGGACTAGATCGTTTACCGAAGGCAACATCGAGGGTCATTGAGGGACTACGATCTTTTACCGAGGGTCTTTGCTAAAACACCCATATTCGAGGGACATGACTATTTTCTGAGGCAACAAATGGGATTACTCTAGAGGTGCATGTGTGTGAATGGTGTCTGATTGCATGCATTTAGTCTTTGATTAGGGTGATCTACTTGTTGGTTTTATCTTACCGTACATCCTAATTACTAAACATTTGTATAAAGCAAAAAAATGCAGAAAATAAATATCCTACACTATTACAACCATATTGAATATCAAGAAAATATAAAGACAAAACAAAATAAAAGAAGGGAAAATAAACTTTTCGATCCAGGCATAGTGCACCCTTCAATTCTGCTTTTATGGGCTTCTTTCGATTTGGGTCTAGCAGTCAGTGTGAGAGGCAGCTTTTGATTCAACCTTCTAGCTGCTTCTTTCAATTGGGCCTGGAGGTCAGTATTAGCATGCCCTTCGATTACTTCTTTCTCAGCTTCTTTTGATTGGCCCGGAAATCAGCATGAATTTACACCTTTCATTTCAACCTCCTTGCTATCTCCTTCAATTGCAGGAATGCAAAAACTCCCAAGTTGTGATTCGAAAGGCTTAAATGTTTAGCCAATTGAAGAATACAGAAAAGACCTGTCTAAACTTGAAAATGAAACTATCAAGTGTAACTTTCGAAAGCTAAAAACCAGGGGTTAGCACAAGATAATGGTGCAGCAACATCAAAAGTCTAACTAGGCAGGGTTGAGATTTTAAACATATATGCAGTGAGGATAAAAAGTTAAGGCATGGTCAAACTTACTTGGTGGGATATCTACATTTTTTCTTTTATTTATATGTACAAATGATATTTATATGAAAACGGTTCCAAGTTTAGAGGAAACTTACCTCTTGAAGCACTAATTGAAGGAGCTGCAGGTATCTTCCTTAGTGAGGGATGAAGCTTCGTTGGAATCTTCCTGAAGCTAACTCAGTTTTTGTTTTGTTTGGGGCAGTCACTTAATCGAAGGAGGGGTTGTGATAGTAGGGAATGAAACAGTTATTCTATAACAGCCCAGGGAGTGGATCAAAAGACTATTATGTTGTAGTTGGGGAATGAGTCGAAGGTTAGTTATCTGGCAGTTGAGGAGTGAATCGAAGGGTTCACTTGGTGTATGAAGGGATCTGGGTTTTTAAGAGTTAAAGTGTTTAGGAATGCTTGAGAACGTTTGATAGTGTTTGAGAGTTTTGAGAAATTGATAATTTTCACAACAAGAGCTTTTCTTTTGCAACTATCAGGGCCCCTAAGATGTGTGATGGAAGCTCTTATTTATAGATGAGTTTGGCTGAGGTTTGGGAGGGAAAATAAATGAGATTTGAACATATTAGGTATGCTGTTTTTGTAGCCTTTGAGATACAGTTTTTGTATGCCAAATTGGTGCAAATATAGGAGCAGCATAGCAGAACTGTTGTGCAGCAGTTTTGGAGTATTTTGATCAGTGCATCGGGCTTGGACTTGGAAACACATTGGACTTTGGTCAGCAAGCCTTCTACTAGACTCATCAAGAGACCAAACATTAATTGTGTTCTTTGAATGGAACTTTTGCATGTTCCTTCGAATGCAACAAATTCATGTTCTTTGGATGGGCCACCAAACATGTCTTTCGAATGGGCCACCAAATATGTCCTTCGAACGGGACATCCATGTATGTTTTCCATGTCCTTCAAATGGGCCACCGTAGTGTAGAAACTATAAGTGTCGAAAAAAACATTCCAAGGGAAATACTGCCCAGTCGAAGCAGGAGTTAAACTTGCTCAAAAGAAATCAAATGCCCAATCGAAGCAGGAATCAAGCTTGCATGCAGGTAGTCATCAAGACAAACCTGCAGAGGCCCTTGCTCAATCGAAGCAGGCATGTAGGTAACTATTGTATTATGAATCAATCAAGCATGTAAGACCAATGGTGCAATCGAAGCTTGCATGCAGGAAGTCCCTTTCTGGTGAATCAAAGCAATCATGTAGGATACGAATGGTGCAATCGAATGATGTATGCATGAAGCTTAAATGCCCAAATGAGGCTTGCCTGCAGGAGGTCCCTACTTGGTGAATCAAAGGGAATTGTTTCAAGGGGAAACCAAACCCATTCGAAGCTAACATGGAAGAGATAGTTCAGTCGAAGATAAGCATGAATCGAAACAGAATTGTTTTCTCTGCAATTTTGTCAGAAAAGTCAATTTTATCAGTTTGGCTCTTTCAATAGTTTCATCCTTGACCTGATGCTTGGAAATTCAATATGATCGATGGAAACTTGAGTTGATCAAACCTTGTGCATTTTTGGCCCAGTTGAAATCTTGTGAGGAAATTCTTGAAGAATTAGGAGGGAAAATTTTGGGGTACAGCAGCTGCCCCTGTTCAATCTTCTTAAACCTTAAGATTTAGATTGGCTTGTTTTCCTTTCGTAATCTGAAGGTGGAAGATGATTGGACACTAGAGTGCCCAGAAATTTGAACTCGGTGATGTGATGGTTGACTGTGTAGGGAATGGACTTAAATATTCCATTTTGAGAAGATGACTGAGAGTTTGTCGGAGATGAGCTTAAAGATGCCATCCAGAGTAGGTGCTGACTTCATAAGAGGTACTTTTGTGGGGGTTCCTGTTCCTGCTGTCTGAGGAGAAGTCCATTGGGGAATGTTGATTTCTGTTGTTTTCCTGCTTTAGGAAAACTCTGTGGGGAATAGAGTCTAGGAACTTCAGTTATCCATGGCTCAAATGAGGAGTTATCTCTAGACTAAAGAGATGAAAGTCTGTTGTTTTCTGGTTGAACTCCAGATTTCACAGTAACTTGCTAGGGAGGATGGAATTAACCATTATCTAAAAATGTATTAGAAAGAGCCTGTGTGGGGCTATTTCAGGATGAGTCTGTGTTAGTCTGCATCTGGAGATATATGAGAAGGAACCCATGTAAGAGTGCTTTGTCTGGTTATGTAGATAGTTTTCCTGTCTGGTTTCAGGCATTAATCTACAAATCAGTTGTTCACAAATAGTTATCCTATCTGGTTTCACGTATTAATCTGGAACCTGAAAAATTGTCGGTCGTTGCGATAGTTGTCCTGGCTGGTTACAGGTATTAATCTCTGACCTCAGAAAGAAAGATAGTTTTCCTTGATTGTACATGTATTAATCTTCAATCTGCTCATGTAGATAGCTTTTTTTGGCTTGTTACAGGTATTAATTTACAGTCGGTCATCCACAGCTAGTTTTCCTGGCTTGTTTCAGGTATTAATTTGGAACTTTGCAATGTTGGTCACATTGATAGCTTCCTCTTCTGGTTTCGGGCATTAATCTGTGGCCTGCTTTCTTTGTTGGTAAACTCGTCTTTCTTTGGGAATTCATACCACTTGGTCGTGTAGATAGTTTCCCCGTCCAGTTTCAGGCATTAATCTTTGACCTGTTGTATAAGTTAATTGTGTTTGTCTGTCTGCAAACTCAGCCAGAAAAGGTAAAGTCAGTTATATGCAATGTCATGATGTATGAATTGTATGATACTCTCAAAATAAATGAGATTGTGATATATGCGTTTGTGTTGCATATGCTATGATGTTTGTAAAATGATGTATGAATGCAATGTATGAATGCATCAGCTATTTTATTGCAGTATTGTTTAATTAGGGAAAATAAATCCCCGATTGCAGCTGGGAATGAAGAATGTAGGTCTTCAGATTTATTGAAGTTAAAAGCTGGGAGACGGACTTCCGTGATTAGAGAAATAAACTCTGCTGGGGAAGGTGAACTTCGTGAACTACTTGGGGATTTTTGAAATCCTGCTGGGGAATCCTAAGAAGCTTGGAAACTTCACTAGGGAACCTTGGAGAAGTAATTGTAAATTTTGCTCTGCCAGAAATATGAGAACACCTGACACCATTAGGCTGTATACCGAGAATATGGCAGTGACCTAGTAGCAGGATGTTTCTTCCTTTATACCTGCTGGAGAAGGTACCTGCTGGAGGAAATATTTGCGGAGATTCTATAGATAGCCTTTAGACATCGTCATGTTTCTTAAATCTATTAGAAACTGTCTTTCTGTTTTTTATGTGTATATTTGTATGCAGTAATCACATTCAAATGCATATGTTCAAAAATAATCACTGGACATTTTGCAAACAAAACAAAAAAATAGAAACAAAAGTTTTGCACTTTCAAAGAGATAACTTTGTATTATTTTGAAGAAGCATTTTTCGTACAAGGAGACGAACATCCTAGTAAAAGAATGTCGTCGTAAGAATAAAACTATACAAAATAGTATACAAAAAAGAACAACTATGTGAAATAATCCCATTGGGTCTCCATTATGCTATTTCCTTTATGCCTTTGAGCGTCTCATCTCTTTGTTGCTTGTCTGAAGCTGACTGGATTGATTAGAACCACTTGAGCTTGATAGTTGATACTGAAGATTGACTGTAAGGTGATCTAGCGGGACATAGTTATATGCTTTAAGTCCCTAACTTTTGCCTGGACTGCCCATTCGAGTTTTCAGTCTACCAGGATACCCTTTTTTGCCCAAGCCGCCTTTTCAGGTTTTCGACTTACCGGGTGTACAGATCTTTTTATGTATATCTTTAATTTTTGCCTAGGCCAGTCAACCTAGCGGGTCTTTGTTCATACGTAGTATATTTTAACTATGTCTGTGTTTACATGGTGCGGAAGGTCGTCACCGTCCATGGTGGTTAAGATCATGGCTCCACCAGAAAATATATTCTTGATTACAAATGGTCCTTCGTACGTAGGAGTCCATTTGCCCCTGGGATCACCTTGCGGCAGTATGATGCACTTGATTACTAGGTCACCAGCCTGATATTCTTGACGTCTAACTTTCTTGTTAAAAGCTTTAATCATATGTTTTTTATACATCTGACCATGGCAGACAGCCGCGAGCCTCTTCTCGTCAATTAAGTTCAAATAGTCAAGTAGAGTCAGAACCCATTCGTCTTTATTCAAACTTGTATCCTTCATGATTCTCAAGGATGGGATCCGGACTTCAATGGATAGGACAACTTCCATACCGTAAACCAAAGAGAAAGGAGTTTCCTCTGTTGACGTACGTACTGTGGTACGGTAACCATGAAGAGAAAATGGTAACATCTCATGCCAATATTTATGTGTCACGTTGTACCCCAAAATTTTCCCTCTCATTTTATCAACATTTCTCATCACAAGGCTCTTGGAACTCAAGATCAAGCTAGGGTTTGCTCTGCTCAAGACACCTCCTTGCACTGTTGACCTAAATTAGGGTTTGAGTTTGCACATGGATATTTTGACCTACAATTCTCAAAGTGACTTTCATACTTCATGTTAGACTCATAAGTTGGTCCATACCAAGTTTCAAGCCTTGTATCAAATTTTTGCCCAATCAATTGGACAATTGACCTAAAAATTAGTTGTATTGGGGAAAAAGTCAATTGTGGCCAATTTACAGTCAAACCTCATAAATTTTGACCCAAATCAACATTATGAACTCATATGAACCATTTGATCAAATTTGGACCACAATTCCACAAGAAATTTGATCAGATCACCAGAAGGGCAAAATGGTCATTTTTAGGGTTTTGACTGTATAAAGGCAATTTCTGGATTTTTGACCTAGCCAATGGCAAATTAAGCTCAGCCATGGACTCAAGGACTCAATGACATCATCTTGACTTATTCAACAAGTTCAAAAGATCTCAAATGCATGGGATTGACAGATGAATTTTTCAGTCAACTGATCAAAATTTGACTGAACACTGAAAAGTCAAACTTTGACTTTTTGGTCAAAATCAAGTTCCAAGGGTCATTTTTCATAAAGATGTGTCAAATTATGAAACTTATTCATCAAGAAACCCAAAATTGCAAATTAGGGTTTGAAATTGAAAATTTTCATAACTTAGAATTTTTCTAAGTTATGAAATTTTCTTAATTTTTCCTAACTTTGTCCCACATTTTCACCATGATGCAAATTGATTAAAACAAAACGTACAACATGAAAGTTGTATTCCTCCACAAAGTATACAACTTTGATTCACAAAGTTTTCTCAAAAGAAGCTTGGATCTCAAGTTATGATTTTTGGAACAAGGGTCCCTAAAACTTTTAACTTAGAGAAATTTTGCCCTAGTTTAGGCAGGATTTTTCCCTATCTTCTTGGCCATTTTTCACATAGTTCCACTTGGATTCTCAAGTTGAATTTCAAAGATGGATTATATAGCATGTTTCAAGCTTTCCAAATTGTCCAAGAACTCCTCAAATACATTTGTGGTTAGGGAGAATCGAATGCTTGAAGTTGGCAAAAACTCATTTTGTATCCATGGCCAATACATGTTCACTCAAGTGGCATTTTCAAACCAGTATGCTTTGTACCAGTTTGCAGGCCTCTAAAATAATTCACACCCCTTAATTAAATGGAAATCCATCAGTCTAAGCATTTGTTTTGGCCATTTGGGAATTGTACACAAAAGTAAGCCTTAATTAGAAAAATGTACATTTCCATTTTGGAAAAGGTATGCTTTATGTCAAAACATGATCTTTGAAGCATAGGGACAAGATCTCAGAAGCCAAATCAAATCCACAAATTGCAAGTATTAAGAGGATTGTATGCAACATGTTATATGGCTGGTACAGGCCTGTGATAACCAACTTACACATTCTTGCTTCACAAAGAAGAAACTTGTCAAAATCCTCCCAACTTGAAAACCAGCCATTGTTAGCTTACACAAACATTACAAACATATTTCCCACAACCCTTTGAGCCAAAAACATGAGTACTTGAGCCTCAAAACCTCCCATAGCCAGAAATCACTCTTCTTTGGCAAAACAGGGCAGGTGCTGCAACTTGAGTGCTCCAGCTCATTTGGCTTCTGCGTTTTTCTCCCTTTTGCTTCCAACATCTTCCATTCAACTCACTCAAGCTATCCCAAACCTCCATTGCCAACTGTAACTCCATTTACAGTGTTCACCATTTTCATTTCAAGCTTATGCAAGTTGATTTCTAGAGGCTGATTCAGGGACATTCAAGGAAGCTATCTATTGGAAAAGATCAAGTGAAGTTCAGGCAAGCTACCAGACACCTTAAAACTTGTTGAGAAGCACTGCATTGCCCTACTCGAATCCAACTGAAACAGGTTTTTCATCACTTTCCATCTCTCTATTTAGGAACATTTAGCCTTAGGTTTGTGAATGAAAAATGTAGTATTCAATGCCATGAAGCCATACATATGCCCAACTTTCATTTATACTAAGTGTGCTAGGAGAATTTCATCCATGAACATGCTGAAAAAACTAGGTCATAATTTAGGGCCAGAGAAATTCTCTCTGGTCTTTGAGAGTTAGGATTAATGCTTTATATGGTTAGAATCGTATTGAAATTCTCTACAAGTTTGATGTTGTGAGTTTTGGCAAAAGACCACGTTTCCAGGATATCCAAGTTTGAACCAGGCGTGTGCGTTTAACAATTGTTGGAGGTTGAAGATGAAGGCTTGCTCTGGGCCATGCCAGTTTTTGCTTCTAACACCCCTCTTTTCAGTTTCACACCCCCTGGCCCAATTTCTTATGTTTTTGCATTTTTGAATTTTTGTTTTCTTTTCTGACTTTGTTATTTTATTTCCAAATATAATAAATGCTCAAAAAATATTTTCATAATTTTTTTAAATTTATTTGGCATTTTATTCTAATTTTTTCTAACATTAAGAGTATTTAAATGTTCTTTTATATTATTAAGACTTGAAAAATATTTACATTTATACTTTTATTTTTTGTTCTTGACTTTTATTTATATTAAAAATATTTTCTTGAATATATTTTATTTTGTACATATTTTATTTTATTTTATTTTGTACATATTTAATTTGATTAATGTACACATAATAAACATATATACTTTTATTTTATTAAATACTTAGAATAGAAATACAAAAATATTACATTTTTATTTTTATTATTATTTATACTAAAAAATACCTTTTTTAGATATATTTCATTTTTTACACATATTAATATATTTTTGTACATAAATAATATATTATATTTATTTTCTTAAAGAAATTAGGGTTTTACCCTAAAACAAATAAAATTAATCTTTTATTTATTTCTTTATACTTTTTTACATTAAAAAAATACTTTTGCATACATGAACAAATAAAAATTCTTTTTTGCATAATACATTTTATTTAATATTTATTTATCTTGTTTAATTAAACATTGCCCATTTATTTATTTGCACAAAGAATTCAATTTGGATGTAATAGTAAATTAGGGTTTATAATTTCTTGTCAAATATCCCCTCACTCAAAATTGTACCCCCATCCCCATAATCATGTTGTAATAGTTTAGAATTTAAATTCTCGCACTTTATGCTTTCAATTATGCCATGATTAGAGAATTAGGGTTTGTATGCAAAAATCCAAATCAACAAGTAGTTTGACTAATACAAAGACAAAAATGCATGAAAATCAAATACCAATACACACTTGCACCCCTAGGGTTATAATCCACTTGTTGCCTTCAAAAATGGGCCATGGTATGCATGTTGGGTGCTTTGGCAAAACAAAAACAAAACAAAAGATCATAGTCCCTCGACGACGCTATCTGAGTTGCCTAAACAAAAATGATCAAGTCCCTCAAGAAAATTGCCAAAGATACCTAACACAATTTCTATCATGGTCTATACGATGACCCGCGCCTGTCCCGTTTAACATCCTAACACAAGGTTATTCACCAAACGCAATGGTGAAATAACACTGTCAAAAGGGTTAAAAACATAAGAAAGATCTTTGAGTAAAATAGGGTAGATGGCTCTTAGTTACTTGATCAAAAAGCTTGCAAAACATCCTTGCCACTTTCAAACACACATCACAACACAATTTCGAAACAAACTTTCAAAACATTGAAATATCTTTTCAAAAAGAAAAACACTTTTGTATATATTCAAACAAGAATCATTACAAAGGTTGCATAGACAAAGCCTCTTTTTCAAAGCATTTTCAAAACCATACACACAAAGCACCATTTCAAACAAATGAAAAGCAAAGGCAAGTGATCTAAAACAAGTAACTAAGAGCCCATGGAAAACCATGGATGAAAAGGGTGCTTGCACCTTCCCTTTTCATAATCTACCCCCTGCACCCAAGAAAACATCTCAAAGGTCTTTCCTGTGCTTTTTGACCTTTCCTTTGGATAAAATAAAAATTCGGTGGCGACTCTTGCTAAACCGACACATTTGCAAACACAAATGCAAAATCCCAAGTCAGTTCTCCCACCGTATCACAGAACTGGCGACTCTGTTGGGGAATACTTTAAAAGTGGAGTAACCTTAGGGTTTAGATCACCTTTGCATGCTTATCGTGATTGCTTTGATTGCTTTACATTTGGTTCTCTTGTTTGGGCTTGAAATCCTCTACCCGTATTTGGAAAACATTCATAGGTAAATAGCAATACGTTATGGAAACTGTGCAGGGTATACCGACATGGTTGAAGCAATAGCTATAGTAGTGCGACATATTTGTGAGTACCGGTAGCCTTTGAGTCAATCAAAGAGAATACGAGGCCGCTGAGTGATGTCATGAAGCACTAATGAACTCTTAGAACCTTACTTGACCATCTTGGCCTTTTTTAGGGGTAGTGAGATGACAGGCTTTGGTGCAGTCCGAAGTTGGTAGATACTCGATACTACACTCATTGAGGGTATTTTTCTTGGGATATTTTGGTCGCCAGTTAAGTGGCTAAACCAAAACAATGAACATAGAAAATAATCCAGTGATATTCAGCTCTTTAGAACCCGATTACTATTTATAGGACAGGTTGAGCCAACTAACTTCAAGAGGGTACTTACCTATGAAACCTCATGCAAGCCTGAAACTAGGAACTTGTGTGACTTGTTTGTACATGTGCTTGTGCATACATCATGAACATCATAAAGCATCATATGCATTCACTAACCATTTCAAGGGTTTGGATCTTCATCTTTGTTCTTGCTTTGTAGGTCATGGAATCTCTTCGCAGGAAAACAATTCAAGTCAACCTTGTGCGAATCCCTCCTTAACTCAAGGAGCTTACTTCCAAGATTCCAGAGAATTATCTTTTCAGTGAAAGACATGGTAGACTTCTCAACTTGGTCAACTCCAACATTGAAGAAGACATGGTGAAATTTCTCTTCCAGTTCTTTGACCCCCTACACCACTGTTTTACATTCCCTGATTACCAACTAGTACCTACTTTGGAGGAATTTTCTCAACTCCTGAGAATTCCTATTCTTCATCAGCTACCCTACAACGGTACGGAAAAAGAACCAAAGCCTGAAGATGTTGCTCAAGCATTACACTTGCAACCATCTGATATCAAAGGTCATTGGGAAACCAGAAGTGGTGTCAAGGGTTTCTTGGCAAAGTTTCTGTTTGAGAAGGCACAAGACTGCTGGAATTCTCTAGATCTACAAGCTTTTGAGGAGATTGTAGCACTTCTCATCTATGGGTTGGTCTTGTTCCCAAACCCTGATCAACTTATAGATGTGAATGCTGTCAAGATTTTCATATCTCGGAATCCTGTGCCTACATTGCTGGGGGACATCCTACACTCATTTTACACACGAACAATGAGGAAAAGAGGTGTTCTCATGTGTTGTACTCCTCTTCTAGCAAGGTGGTTTATTTCTCACCTTCCTCAGACAGTTTTGAAGAATGAGCAGGGTTTAAGGTGGTCACAACGGTTGATGACTCTCACACATTCTGATGTTCATTGGTGTTCTCGGTCCAGAGAAAATGTCGTCATCATTGATCGTTGTGGAGAATTCCCTAATGTCCCTCTACTTGGCATTAGGGGAGGCATTACCTACAACCCCTATTTGGCTTTGAGACAATTTGGATATGCTCGGAGGGATGGCCCTCATGATATGTTGATTCCTGACCTAGTTTTTGACTTCGACAACGATGCACAAGGACTTCGACAAAGGTTTATCAGAGCTTGGAGGATGCCCAACAAAGTGGATAGTAAGACATTAGGGCACAAGAATTCCATCCCCCTTGAGCCTTATCTCAAGTGGGTACGAACCCGCGCCCAGAATCTTATGATGCCATACCCTCACATTCTCCCCGTGATCAAAGAGCCTGTTATGGAAGGAGAGGTTCCATACACCCTCCTACATCCATACATGCCGACATCATTGTAAGAATTACAAAAGAGTTGGATCCAGCTCAAAGAAGAACAAAATACTTTTGAAGCCAGCTTCTATGCCAGTGAGAAGAAGGTTTTGGAGCTTACCCGCCGACTTAATGAGGAGGAAACTCTCAACACTTACATCGCGTAAAAAAGGATGCGCAATGTCTTTTTACATTAAGAATTTTGTAATATTTCGCCCATGGGGCATTTATGTACTAACAAATTTCTTCTTAATATGACGTGTGTTCCTTTTTGTTTGCAACAAATTTGAATTTCTGAATCCTTGAATGCATTACATGAATAACATATCATTCATCATATGCATAAACAGGTCTTCACACCAGGTTTCCTTATCTTTCTGCTGTTTATTTCAGCAAGATGGATTTGGAGCAGACGGTTAAGGATCTGCAAGCACAGAATTCGCAATTCCAACAACTCCTCATGACCTTAGCAAAGGGTCAAGAGGACCTTAAAGCACTGTTGGAGAAAGATAAAGAGAAAAATAAGAAAAGGACTGGTATGGCCACTATGGGAAGAAGGTTTGAAAACCATGCCAGAAAGGTTATCGAGTTCCCTTCGACGTCTGATGAAGGGATTGGTAAAGGAAAAGGAGCTGCGATGCCTTCTGAATCTGAAGTGGAAGAGGAAGAAGAGGAAGAGGATTAAGATTACTCCGAACAACAATATCCCCCGGCGGATGATAAATATAAAAATCTTGAGGATCGGTTGGCAGCCATGGAGTTGCAAAGGGTACCTGGTTTAGATTTCGAAGAACTAGGGTTGGTCACTGGGATCGTCATTCCTCCCAAGTTCAAGGTTCCTACATTTGCTAAGTATGACAGTTTGTCCTGTCCAAAGATGCATCTGAGATCCTACGTCAGAAAGATCCAACCTCACTCATCTGATAAGGATCTTTGGGTCCATTTTTTCCAAGATAGTTTGTCAGGAACACAATTGGACTGGTTCTATCAACTTGAGAGGTCTGAGGTTCATAACTGGGAAGATTTAGCTGCTGCTTTCTACCGACAATACCAATACAACGCTGATTTAGCGCCTACTCGTACTCAGCTACAAAGTATGGGTATGGCTTCTAATGAGGGATTTAAGGAGTATGCCCAGAAGTGGCGGGATTTGGCTGGAAGAGTGCAGCCACCATTGTCGGATAGAGAGTTGGTTGACATGTTTTTAGGGACCCTGTCTGGCCCTTTCTTCAATCATTTAATCGGGAGTTCCTCTGCAGGATTCACCGAATTAATTCTGACCGGCGAAAGGGTCGAGGCTGGCATTAAAAGTGGTAAGATTCAGAAAGATGCCTCCGCTTCCACTGCTATTAAGAAGACCTTCCCAGCTAAGAAGGAAGTTTCTACTGTTCACAACCAGAGAAACCAAGGAAGAACGGAGCGCCGACCAACGGTAGGGGCTGTGATGATCCAAAACTCTTCAACCGATCAACCTCGAAACAATCAACCAAGAGCAAATCAGCAAAGGATAGAAAGGCCACAACGGCAATTCACCCGAATCAACATGACACCGACTCAAGTCCTTCCTCATCTGTTAAAGATGAATCTTACCAACTTGAAAGAAGCGCCGAAGAACCCTAATACCTCTTCTCCTTATTATCATTTCAATGCAAAATGTGCGTACCACTCTGACAGTGGAGGGCATGATACCAACAACTACTGGACTCTTAAGAACAAGATCCAAGACTTGGTAGATGCCAAGGAGGTAGAATTCGATGCGCCCGAAAAGACGAATGTGATTTCTGCCCCAATGCCCAACAACTGTCATAATGTCCATGCCGTTATGGAAGATCTTCATGTTACCAATGTTGCTGACCTTTTGACTCTGTTACCAGTGATTAAAGTGAATCTAATGAGAGTCGGGATATTCCCAGGCTGTGGAAAAGACTGTTACTTTTGTTCAAACTTACAAGCTGACTGCCCACTGTTGAAATCAGGCATCCAACGTCTGATGGATACCCAAGAGATCCTCTTCCAAAAGACTCCTTTTGATACTATCACTCATGTTACTCCTGCTACTTTTGTTACTTCAACTAATGACATTGCAATAATAACCATCTCCGACAATCTTCCCAAGACCTGCAAAAGGCCTGTCAAGATTACGCTTGATCCTAAGTTTGTGCCGCTAAAAATCACCATGTCGGGGCCTGTCCTGTATAAATCTAACAAAACGATACCATGAAACTACGAAGGAGAAATCTTCTATCATGGTATCAAACAGATTGAATCAGTCCAAGAGAATTCCGATGATGAAACCCCTGATATAGGGAATATTGCAGGAACAAGCAAGATAACTTGCAGTGGAAGGATCTTCTCTCCAGAGATTGCTCCTCCACGGGAAGTCTTCGGACCCTCGAGAGATTCTGTACCTGTCAAGCCATCTTTGCAAAGCCCGATGATTGAAGAAATTGATGTACCCGAAGCTATACCTTCTGATCTTACTTCCAATAAAGGTAAGGGGATACTAGAAGCGTCTGTCAGGACAAAGGCTCAGACTGTGGTAATCCCCGAGACCACCCAGAAAGAGATGGAAGAAATCTTAAAAATAATTAAGAGGAACGACTACGACGTCGTGGAGCAGCTAGGGAAGACCCCTTCAAAGATCTCCATGTTGGCTCTCATACTCTGCTTTGAGGCTCATGCTAAGGCCTTAATCAAATTTCTAAAGACGGCACACGTGCCTCAAGAAAATTTGGCTGACCAGTTTCAAGAGTGCGTGGCTAGCCTTACTGCTGATAATGGTCTTGGTTTTTCCGATGCTGATTTGACTCCCAAGGGAAGAAAACACAACGACATGCTGCATGTCTCAGTAGAGTGCAGGGGAACCACACTTGCCCATGTCCTGGTGGATACTGGTTCATCTTTGAATGTGCTACCGAAAAAGGAGTTGGACAGATTAAACTGCGAAGGTTTGACTCTAAAGCCCAGTAACATCGTTGTTAGAGCCTTCGACGGTTCTAAGAGGATGGTTCACGGAGAAGTGGACATCCCAATCAAAGTGGGCACATAAATTTTCAACTCTACCTTTTATGTGATGGACATCCGTCCTTCATATTCTTGCTTGTTGGGAAGGTCGTTGTGATACGGTGGGAGAACTGACTAGGGTTTTGCGTTTGTTTTCGCAAATGTTTCGGTTGAGCAAGAGTCGTCACCGACTTTTTATTTTATCCTAAGGAAAGGTTTAAAAAGCACAGCAAAAACCTTTGAGATTTTTCTTGGGTTCGGGGAGTAGATTATAGAAAGGGAAGGTATTAGCACCCTTTCTATCCATGGTTATCCATGGGCTCTTAGGTACTTGCTTAGATCAATTTGCCTTGGTTTTCAATTGTTTGAAATGGTGCTTTATGTGTGGCTTTTGAAAAATGTTTTGAAAAGAGATGCCTTGTCTAGGCTACCCTTGTAACAATTCTTTACTCGAATGTTTTACAAAAGGTGTTTGTCTTTTTTGAAAAGATGTTTCAAGGTTTTTTGAAAGTTTGTTTTGAAAGTGTTTGTGAAGTGTGGTTTGAAAATAGGCAAATGTTTTGTTTTGCAAGTTGACAAGTACTTAAGAGCTATCTACCCTAAAGTTCTCAAAGATTTTTGCTATGTTTTAACCCTTTTAACAATTTTGTTCCACCATTGCATTTGGTGGACAATCTTGTGTTAGGATGTGAAAGGGACGGGCGCGGGTCATCGTTTAGACCATAATTGCAATAGTGCTAAGTATCTTTGGGCAATTTTCCTTTAAGGGACTTTGATCATTTTAGGCAACTTTTCGAAAGCGTCATCGAGGGACTATGATCATTTGATTGTTTGTTTTTACCCAAAGAAACCTAACATGCAATATGGCCCATTTATTTGAAGGCAACAAGTGGAATACCCTAGGGGTGCAAGTGTGATATGTGTTGTCCATATTCATGCTTGATTATCTTGAAATTAGGTCAAACTAATTTTGTTCTTTTTATTCGCATACAAACCCTAATTCTAGCATGGCATATTTAGAAAGCAATAAAGTGCGAAATTTAAATTTCCTAAACTATTACAACACAATATGGGAAGGGGGGTACAAATGTTCAAATGGGCAGATATTTAGACAAGGAATTTAAACCTAGCTATTACATCAATTTTGGAATATTTACAAGACAATTACTTGCATAAATTAAATGGAAAATAAAAATAGAGATGCAAAATGCAAAAAGGGTTTTCATATGTATGGAAAAAGGATATTTTTTATGTCCAATAAACAAAATGAATAAAAATAAAAAAAGTAATATTTTTGGAGTTTTTTGTGTTTTAACGGTAAAACCCTAATTTTTATTAAGCAAATATATATATTATTTAATTTATACAAGTATTTATTTATTATGTACAAAAATAAAATAAAATGAAGTATATTTATAAAAGAGTATTTTTTATGTCAAATATTAATAAAATAAAAATGTATATATTTTTTGTATTATTTACCTAAATGTACTAATATATATAAATATCTTTATTATTTACTAAATAAATATTATATATACAAAAATAATAATATTTAATATTTATAAAAAAAAAGTATATTTTGTTTAAAATATTTTCAAAAGAAAAAATGAAATGAAAATCAGAAATAAAGTATATTTGCATTATTTTTCTAGCTTTTTCTAAATAATAGTATATATATATTATTTATGTACAAATGGTTCATACAAACAAATAAATGCCTAAAAATATGAAAATGGTGTAAAAAAATTTTTCATGTTTTTAATATTATGAGGAAAAATAAATAAGTCAAAATGAAAAAAGAAAAGTCAAAAAATCATGAAAATAAACATAATGGGCTCAGGGGGTATGAAAATGAAAATAGGGTGTGAAAAGAAAAGACAAAGCAGGCCCAGCCCATGTAGCTTATTCTTCAACCTTCAGACAAAAAAGATGTCAAAAACGCGCGCCTGTATTCAAGTTCAAACATCTGGATTCTTTGACTTTTTGCACAAACTTTCAACATAAGAAATGTTAAGCATTGAATCACGATTCTAAATATATAAAGAACTCATCCTAACTCTCAGAAATGAGAGAGAATTTTAACATTCCCAAATCTTAACCTAACTTTTCTTCCATATTCAGACCTTAAATTCTCATAGCTCAGGCAAAATAAATGAAAAGTAAAAGCATGTACAGATTCAGGGGCATGAGTAGAACACTTCTTATTCACAAACTTAGAGCTAATGATGCCTACACTAAGAGTTAGAAGTTCAAGAAGATACCTGTTCGGTTGAAGTTCTATCTGGCAATGGGGGAGTTTTCAGGGCAAGATGATGATCTGTATAGCTTGCCTGAAGTGTGGTGATGCTTTTCCAATGCTTACTTTGCTTTGAAACACCTTGAATCGAGCTATGGACCTTCAACTGCAAAACAAGAAAGTGAAAATGGTGGAACTGGTTAGAGGAGTTACAGATCGTGTTTTATGCTTTGGTTAGCTTCAAGTGATGCTAGGGAATGTGTTTGATGAGCTTTGAGCAAGAAAGCATGAAAGGGATGAGTTGTGTGATTCAATCTACAGACCCTGCCCTGTTTTTGCAGTTTGAGAGTGATTCTGGGAATGGGAGTGTTTGGGACCTTGTTTGCTCGTGTTCTAGCTTAGGTTTGATGATTAGAAGGTGTATAAAATATTTGCTTAGGCTTGCTTGTGCTGAGATGAAAGTTGGTACATGTTATGATGTCTTTCTTAACACTTAAGCAAGCAAAGGCCAAGTTGTGTTCTAGACAGGTAGAGGACCCCTAAACATGCTGCAAAGATTCTCCTTGATCAGTGTGATTAACTCATAAACTTGTGCCAATTATATTTGGTCTGTACTTCTTGGATTTGCATTATGACATAAAGCTTGCTTTTGCAAAAATGGCTATTTCACTTTTCCATTTATGGCCTAATCTTGCATACAATGCTTGGATACACAAAACAAGGCTTTGGCACAATGAGTATGCATTAAATTATTGAGTGTTGTATGGTTTAGAGGCCTGTAATGTAGCATAAACCAAGCTGACTTGAAAATGGCAATGTGTATGAACATGTCTTGGTCAAGAACAAAAGTGACTTTTTGCCATATTGCAAAATTCGAATCTCTCAAGTTATGAGGTTGTTTGATGAGTTCTTGGACATTTTGGAAATCTTGGAATGTGTACTAAAATCCATCTTTGAAATGAAAATTGAAATTCCAAGGGGAAGTATGTGAAAAATGGTCTTGAAGTTAGGTAAAAACCTTGCCTAAAAAGGTCAAAATTTCACTAAGTTAAGAATGGTTTAGTACCCTTATTCCAAAAATTGTAACTTGAGCTACAAGCCTCTTTTGGGAAAACTTTGTGAATCAAAGTTGTAGAGTATGCAATAGGCTACAACTTTCATGTTTTGACTTTTGCTTGAATCCAAATAAATCTTGGTGAGAAAGTGGGGCAAAGTTGGGAAAAAATTAGGGTTTTTCATAACTTAGAAAAATTCTAAGTTATGAAAAATTCTTATTTCAACCCTAATTTGCATTTTTTGATTTCTTGATGAACAAGTTTCATGACTTGGCATGTTTTGATGAAAAATGAATCTTGACTCTTGATTTTGACCAAAAAGTCAAAGTTTGACTTTTCAGTATACAGTCAAAATTGATCAATTGACTGGGAAATTCAACTGTCAATCTTGTGTACTTGGGTTCTTTTGAACTTGTTGAGCATGTCAAGATAATTCCATGGGGTCCTTGAGTCCTTATGTGAGCTTGATTTGCCGTTGGCTAGGTCAAACAGTCAAAATTTGCCTTTGTGCAGTCAAAACCCTAAAAATGACCATTTTGCCCTTTTGGTGATCTTATCAAATTTCTTATGGAATTGTGATCCAAACTTGATCAAATGGTCCATGTGAGTTCATGATGTTGATGTGGGTCAATTTTCATGAGGTTTGACTGTCAATTGGCCACGGTTGACTTTTTCCCCAATACAGCTGATTTCTAGGTCAACTGTCCAATTGACTGGGTAAAACTTGGAATCAAGACTTGAAACATGATATGGATAAACTTGGGAGTCCATTATGAAGCATGAAAGTCATCTCAGGCAATTTAGGTCAAAACATCTTTGTGTAAACACAAACCCTAATTTGGGTCAACAGTGCAAGGAGAAGTCTTGAGCAGATGAAACCCTAACTGGATCTTGATCTCCAAGGGCTTTGTGATGAGAAATCAATGAGAAAAAGGGAGGGAAAATTTTGGGGTACAACAGTTTCCCCTGTTCAATCTTCTTGAATTCGAAGAGTTAGATTGGCAAGTTTGCCTTTCGTGACTCGAGGGTAAAAGGAGATTGGACACTAGAGTGCCCTTAAATTTGCACTCGTCAAAGCAAGGGATGTGGGAATGGGCTTAGAGATGCCATTTGGAGATGGGCTTAACGATGCAATCTGGAAGAGTGACAGAAATTTGTCAGGGATGGGCTTAAAGATTCCATCTGGAATGAGTATCAGGAAGGTGTCCATGCTTGGGACCATCTCTGAACTGGGGGTCTGAGTAAGCAATAGACTGACATCCGTTATTGGGAGGAATCCGTAAACTGTTTTCAAAAATTGCATCTGAATAAGTTGATAGATTGATATCCGTTGTTGGGAAGAATCCATAAACTGTTTTCAGAAGTCTTGAGAAGAAACTGAACAAGTGATAGGTTAACATCCGTTACTTGGAGAATCCGTGAACTGTTTTCAGAAATCTTGAAGTTGAATAAGCAATAGAGCAGCATCCGTTGTTGGGAAGCGTCCGTAAACTGTTTTCAAAAGTTGCATCTGAACAAGTGATAGATTAACATCCGTTGTTGGGAAGAATCCATAAACTGTTTTCAGAAGTCTTGAGTAGAAACTGAACAAGTGATAGGTTAACATCCATTACTTGGAGAACCCGTGAACTGTTTTCAGAAATCTTGAAGTTGAATAAGCAATAGAGCAGCATCCGTTGTTGGGAAGCGTCCGTAAACTGTTTTCAAAAATTGCATCTGAACAAGTTGGTAGATTAACATCCGTTGTTGGGAAGAATCCATAAACTGTTTTCAAAAGTCTTGAGGAGGAACCGGTGTAGGGCTTCCTGATGATGAGCTCGTGTAAAGCTGCATCTGGACGAATCTGGAATAAGTATTAGAATGTTGCCATATCTGGATCATATCTGAACTATTCCTGGAAAGAATCTCGGGAGATAATGATTTTAGTCTGTCGACTGGTCTTACCTAAAAAGGTAAAGAGTTAGTTGTATGCAATGTCATGATGCATGATACGATGTATGTTATGTGATATGAATGTAAATGGATGCGCATGTAAGCTGGAGAGCTGTCTTGCAAAGGATAGATGAATCCGAGATGGCTGAAAAGTATCTTGACTGCTGCCGGGGAGAATAATTCCTGGTTGTTGTTGGAGAATAAGGAGCTTGGGTTGTATACCAATCTTCTGGGGAATTCCTGATGACTTCTACTGGGGAGTTCCAATCTAATAGACTCATGCTGGGGAGGTAAGACTGAGAATCTTCAGCTTGGTGGGAAGTATCTCTGGCGACTTCACTGGGGAAATCAAGATTTTCTTTCCCAAAACTCTGTGGGGAGAAGGTTCACTAGTCTGGCTCCGCTGGGGATACTGAAATTTAAACTCTGAGGGAAATGAGTTCTGGAGGATTCTCTGGATGGGGATAATAAAGATAAACTCCTCTGGGGATTGTATTGATAAGCTATGTTGGGGAACTCTGATGAACTCCGCTGGGGATAGGAAGAATTTTGGCGAGCACGATCTTCCGTGGCAATAAGCTGAGGATAACCCAGTTATAAGCCCTTGTGAGGAATAACTTTGAATAAAACTCGGGGGAGACGTCCGTACTCTGCAGGGGATAAGCTTCCAGAATCTACTGAGGATAAGCTTCGAAACTTGCTGGGGATATGGATTCCAAATCTCCTGGGGATTTCCTTTGAAAGGGTATCAAGATATCCGACTGCACCTTCGACCTATCAGTAATCCTCTTTCTTGATTCATAAGGAAATGATTATGTTTAGATGCATATGCCTATTTAACAAAACATTGGACGTTTCTCAAAATAAAACAATTAGTGCAAGAAAAAAAGAAAAAGGAAGTGACACAATTTCTGGGAAAAGTATTTGTATTAACTTTCTCTGAGTATATTTGTACAAAGGAGACAATCATCCTAGTAAGAGGATTTTGTCGTAAATATTTGAAATATTTATACAAAATAAAGATGGCTATGTGAAATAATTCCATGGGAATCCATTCCGCTACAGCCTTCACAACTCTAAATATCTGTCCATTCAATGCTTCGTTTGCCGATGACTGGATTGATCAGAAGCCTGGAACTGGTTGATGAAGAGATTGTCTTTGAAGTGATCCGACGAGACATAGTCATACGCTTTAATTCCCTAACTTCTGCCTGAATCGCCCTTTCGGGTTTTCGATCCACCGGGAAACCCCTTTTTGCCCAAGCCGCCCTTTCGGGTTTTCAATTTGCCGGGTGTACAGAGATTTTTTTTTTATCCCTAACTTTTGCCTGAACCTCCCTTTCGGGTTTTCGGTTCACCGGGATGCCCATTTTTGCCCAAGCCGCCCTTTCGGGTTTTCGACTTGTCGGGTTATTTTATGCGTAGTATCCTTTGACTATGTCTGCATTCGCAGGGTGCGGCAAATCGTCGCCGTCCATGGTGGTCAGAATCATTGCTCCACCAGAAAATACGCTCTTGATCACAAATGGTCCTTCATATGTAGGAGTCCATTTGCCCCTGGGATCACTTTGCGGCAAGATAATCCGCTTGATTACGAGATCTCCGACTTGATACACTTGACGTTTGACTTTCTTATTGAAGGCCTTAATCATCCGTTTTTGATACGTCTGACCATGGCATATAGCAGCGAGTCGTTTTTCATCGATCAAATTGAGTTGATCAAGTCGGGTCTGCATCCAATCATCTTTATTCAAACCTGCATCCTTCATAATCCTTAGAGAAGGAATCTGGACTTCCATAGGCAAGACAGCTTCCATGCCATATACCAACGAAAATGGGGTTGCCCCGGTTGAAGTGCGTGCCGTCGTACGGTATCTGTGTAGGGCAAACGGTAACATCTCATGCCAGTCTTTGTAAGTGACTGTCATTTTCTGAATGATTTTCTTAATGTTTTTGTTCGCAGCTTCAACAGCACCGTTCATCTTCGGCCGATAGGGAGATGAATTGTGATGATAAATCTTGAACTGTTCGCACAAGGCGGTGATCATTGTGTTATTCAGATTCGTACCGTTGTCTGTGATGATCCTGTCTGGAACACCATACCGACATATGAGATTTTGTTTGATAAAGCGGGCAACCACATTTTTAGTAACAGAGGCGAAGGAAGCTGCTTCGACCCATTTGGTGAAATAGTCAATGGCAACCAGGATAAAGCGATGTCCGTTGGAAGCCGTGGGCTTGATCTCTCCAATCATGTCAATGCCCCACATTGCAAATGGCCAAGGAGAAGTCAGAACGTTGAGAGGAACCGGAGGGATATGAACTTTGTCAGCATAGACTTGACATTTGTGGCAAGTACGGGAATGTTGATGGCAGTCAGCTTCCATGGTAGACCAGTAATAGCCTGCCCTTAGGATCTTCTTAGCCATTGTATGCCCGCTCAAGTGAGTGCCAAATGTGCCGCTGTGTATATCAGTCATGATCAACTCTGCTTCAGCTTTGTCTACGCATCGGAGTAACACACAATCGTGGCTTCGTTTGTAAAGGATGCCGTTGCTCAGGAAGAACTTAGCAGCAAATTTCCTTAAGAACTTCTTGTCATTTACGGAAGCTCCTTCGGGATAATCTCTAGTCTCGAGATACTTTTTGATTTCATGGAACCAGAGTTGTTCCACTACTTCTTCGGTATTAATCTCATGACAATGCGCCGGTTCATCCATTCGCTCGATGGTGATTTGGGGAGCCTCGTTATCCCAGTTGAGTTTAAACATGGAGGACATTGTGGCTAGAGCATCTGCTAGCTGATTCTCTTCTCGCGGGAAATGCTCGAAGGTAATTTTCTCGAAATGAGGCAACAATGTCAGGACATGTTCTTTGTATGGGATAAGATTAGGATGTTTGGTATCCCACTCTCCTTTGATTTGAATGATAACCAAAGCTGAGTCCCCAAATACGATCAAAGATTTGATCTCCAAGTCTATAGCAGCCTTGAGACCAAAGATGCAAGCTTCATACTCAGCCATGTTGTTTGTGCAGCTGAAGCAAAGTCGGGCCGTGAAAGGAGTGTGACAACCTTCCGGAGAAATGAGTACTGCGCCAATACCATTTCCAAGTGCATATGAAGCACCATCAAAGTACAGGGTCCATCGGGATCCCTTTTCGGGTCCGTCATACGGTTCGTTACCTTCAATGTTGTCGAAATTCATGATGTCCTCGTCTGGGAAGTCAAATATCATGGGTTGATAATCTTCGATAGCTTGATGAGCCAGATGGTCAGCTAGTACACTCCCTTTTATAGCTTTTTGGGTGGTGTACTGGATGTCATACTCTGTTAGGATCATTTGCCATCTAGCTATCCTTCCAGATAAAGCGAGCTTTTCGAAGATATACTTGATAGGGTCCATCTTGGAAATCAACAAGGTAGTATGAGTCAACATATACTGCCTTAGTCGGCGAGCAGCCCATACCAAAGCGCAGCAAGTTTTCTCAAGCAGTGAGTAGCGAGTCTCACAGTCGGTAAACTTTTTGCTAAGGTAATAAATAGCATGCTCTTTTCGACCAGACTCGTCATGCTGGCCCAAAACACACCCCATTGAGTTATCCAAGACGGTCAAATACATGATCAATGGTCTTCCTTCGACGGGTGGCATCAGAATAGGAGGTTCTAGCAAATACTCCTTGATCTTATCAAAAGCAGCTTGGCAATCATCGTTCCATTCAACTACCTGATCTTTCTTCAAGAGTTTGAAAATTGGCTCACAGGTAGAAGTCAGATGCAAGATGAATCTGGCAATATAGTTCAAGCGCCCCAAGAACCCTCTAACCTCCTTTTCAGTACGGGGAGCAGGCATTTCTTGTATTGCTTTCACTTTTGCTGGATCGACTTCAATGCCTTTGTTGCTTACAATGAATCCCAGGAGTTTACCAGACCTAACTCCAAAAGTGCATTTACTTGGATTCAGCCTGAGTTTGTATTCTTTCAACCTGGCAAACAAATTTTCTAGGTGTTCAAGGTGCTCCTCCTCTGTTTGTGACCGAGCTATCATATCGTCTACGTAAACTTCAATCTCATGATGTATCATATCATGAAACTAAGCTACCATGGCGCGTTGATAAGTTGTCCCTGCGTTCTTCAGCCCGAACGGCATCACCTTGTAACAGAAATTGCCCTATTGCGTGACAAAAGTTGTTTTATCCATATCCTCGGGGGCCATTTTAATTTGATTGTAACCCGAGAATCCATCCATGAAGGAAAACACTTTGTGCTGAGCTGTATTGTCGATCAAAATGTCAATGTGTGGGAGTGGAAAATCATCTTTGGGGCTGGCCCTATTCAAATCCCGGTAGTCCACACACATCCTGACTTTGCCATCTTTCTTAGGTACTGGCACGATGTTAGCGACCCATTGAGGATAGGACGTAACGTCCAGAAAGCCAGCGCCGAATTGCTTCATCACTTCTGCTTTGATCTTTTCAGACATGTCAGGCCTCATTCGGCGGACTTTTTGCTTGATCGGTGGACAATCCTCTCTTGTGGGGAGACGATGAACCACGATGTCTGTGTCTAAACCCGGCATGTCTTCATAAGACCAAGCGAAGATTTCAACATACTTATTCAACAACTGTATCAGGCGTTCTTTGACACTTGGTTCCATATTGGCACCCACTTGCACCTCCTTCCGGTCCTCCTCGGTCCTTAAGTTGACAGTTTCCAATGACTCCTCGTGCGGTAAGATGGCCCTTTCCTCTTGTTGTAGAAGTCTGGCTAGTTCCCCTGGTACTTCACAACCTTCGTCATCTTCATACTCGGCTTGATTGACCAGATCTTCAGAGTTATTGAAGGATATATCAGAATAGTCACCCATGGAATCCGGAGTGGATGGGTACCTGCATTGGTGAGTGTGGGTGTGTGTAAGGGATAGCCATCCTTAAAAAAATGCAGAAGGAAAGAAAATGAACACAAGCAGTTTATCAAATGAAAAACGTCCAATGAATCATTAAACATGGCATATGGATATGAAAGATAATCAAACCCTTACAAATGGACCTACATGCCCCGGGCAAGGCATGAGGTGAAAAGATAGTGTACGGATTGTTTGAAAATAAATATTACAGACCAAATAGGAAATGTTTAACAGATAAATTACTGATGAATAAAAGTGATGGGGACAAAGTCTTTTGCCTCCCAGTTGCTCAATCCTCCTTTGACAGTTGGGTAAATCCACTCTTCGATGTTGCCCTCTTTGTCTTCGTCCTCTAAAGCGTTGATTCCGTAGGGAGAAATTTTGACTGACGCTCTTTCAATCTTCGCACGGCGCATAGCTTTCTGGCCAGCGGCTGTGAACCCTAATCCAAATTTGTCGGTCTTATGTGGAATGTCAGGTAACTGCCCCCATGCTGAATTCTTCCCTTCCTTTATTGCGGCCCTTGCGTCTTCCAGAGATGCCATCCTGGCCATCTGCCTCGGTGTCTCAGCTGCCAACTTTTCTACTGTTATCTCAGGAAGGACTTCTTCGAAATGCTGAAAAGGCGTTTCAATGAACTCCCCTTCAACCTCCACATATCGGAAAGAATTCAAGTGGCTAATCATGTACTCCTCTTCGCCATGGACAGTAATGATCTTTCCCTTGACAGGATACTTTAACATCTGATGTAAGGAGGAGGTGACTGCCCCAGCATGGTGTATCCAAGGCCTACCCAGCAAGCAAGAGTATGACGGACGGATGTCCATCACATAGAAAGTAGACTTAAACACCTCAGTGCCTATCTTGATGGGAATATCAACCTCCCCATGAACCATTCTCTTCGAACCATCGAAAGCTCTGACAACTATATCACTCGGTTTCAACTCCAACCCTTCACAATCTAGTCGGTCCAAGGCCTTCTTAGGCAGTACATTCAGCGACGAACCAGTGTCAACCAAGACATGTGCGAGAGTAGTTCCTCGGCACTCGACTGAAATGTGCAAAGCATCATTGTGATTTCTACCTTTAGGAGTTAGGTCGGCATCAGAGAAACCTAATCCATTGTCCGCAGTCAGGCTAGCCACGCAATTTTGAAATTGATCCGCAGAGGTTTTCTGGGGCACATGGGCTGCCTTCAGGAATTTTATCAGGGCTTTAGCGTGCGCTTCTGAGCAAAGTAGTAGTGCCAGCATGGAGATCTTTGAGGGTGTTTGCCCCAATTGTTCCACCACATCGTAATCACTCCTTTTGATTATCCTCAAAATCTCATCCATTTCCTTCTTGGAGGTTTCCGGGATGACCAAGGGTTGAGCCCTCGTCCTGACGAGCTCATCTTGGATTCCTTTACCTTTATCAGCAGCGGTAGGAGAGACAGTACTAGGAACAGCAATGTATTCAATCAAAGGGGTTCTAGCAGAGAGTTTTATTGGTGCAGGGATGACCTTGTCGGCTGATGAGGGTCCAAAGATTGCTCTTGGAGGGGCAATCTCTGGAGAAAATATTCTCCCGCTCTGGGTGATTTTACTCGTGCCGACAATGTTACCAATGCTGGCTTCTTCATCATCTGAACTTTCTTCAGTTATTTCGATTTGTTTAATACCATGGTAGTAGACGTCACCGCCATAGTTCCATGGTATCGACTTCTCAGAAACATAGGGGACAGGCCCTGGCATTGTTATCTTCAAAGGAACAGATTTTGTAGCTGGTGTAATCTTAACAGGCTTTTTGACGGCCTTGGAAAGATTGGCGTGAATGGTTATGATTGAGACATCTTCAGTATGGGTTGGAACAGCAGAAACTTTTTCAAACAAAATTTGTCGACTATCCATAAGGCCTTGGATGCCTTTTTTCAGTAACGGACAATCAAACGGCAGGGAGTAACAACAATAGCAGTCTTCTTTACATCCCGGGAAGATCCAGGCCCTTAACAAATTCAACTTAATGGTTAACAAAGGAGTTATCAGATCATTTACATCAGCAACATGCAAATCTTCTTCAATGGCGTTGACATTTCGGTCGTGCTTCGGCATGGGAGCAGATATCACATTAGGCTTCTCCGGAGCGTCAAACTCTACCTCCTTTGCCTCTATCAGGTCTTGGATCTTATGCTTGAGTGCCCAACAATCATTGGTGTCGTGCCCAACACTGTCAGAGTGGTAGGCGCATTTAGCATTAGGATGATAATGCGGAGAGGACGTATTCACATTTTTTGGTGCCTCCTTGATGGTGGCGAGATTCAACTTTAACAGATGGGGAAGCACTTGCGCCAGAGTCATATTAATACGGGTGAACTGCCGTTGTGGCTGTTCCACTCGTTGCTGATTTGGTCTGGACTGGTTATAGCGAGGCTGCTCACTTGAAGGATTTTGAATCATTACAGCCCCCACAGTTGGCCGACGCTCCGTCTTCCCTGCTCTTCTCTGAGAATATACCACAGTTGTTTCCTTCTTAAAAGGCTTCTTCTCAACACTTGCAGCAACACCCTTCTGAATCTTTCCTGACTTGATGCCAGCCTCTATTCTTTCGCCCGTTAAGATCAAATCGGTAAACCCCGCGGAAGAATTACCAATCAGATGATTGAAAAATGGCCCAGATAGGGTCCCTAGAAACATATCAACAAGTTCACGGTCGGTTAAAGAAGGCTGCACCCTGCCAGCCAAATCCCTCCATTTTTGTGCATATTCTTTGAATCCTTCGCCTGTTCCCAATGACATACCCTGAAGTTGGGTACGCGTGGGAGCAAGGTCAGAATTGTACTGATATTGTTTGTAAAAAGCGGTGGCCAAGTCTTCCCAATTTCGGACGCTGGTTCCCTCTAGCTGATAAAACCACTCCAATTGAGCTCCAGAAAGACTGTCTTGAAAGAAAAGAATCCAAAGGTTTTTATCTGCCGTATAGGGTTGAATCTTTCTCACGTAGGACCTGAGGTGCATTTTTGGACAGGACAACCCATCATACCTCACAAACACTGGCACTTTGAATTTTGGGGGAATCACAATCCCGGCGACCAAACCCAAATCTTCAAAATCCAAACCCGGTACTCTTTGTAGCTCCATGGCGGCCAACTTGTCTTCTAAACCCTTGTACTTATCATCAGCTGGAGGGTATTGTTGATCAGAATAATCTTCATCCTCTTCGACCTCTTCTTCTTCCACATCGGACTCGGAAGGTACCGCAGCCCCACCTCCTTTGCTGGTTCCTTCATCAGAAGTAGGAGGAAATTCAAGCACTCTCTGAGCTTCTTCGTCAAATCTTCTCCCTAAAGTAGCCACTCCGAGTCTCTTTTTCTTCTTTTTCACTGGGTCTTTATTCCCCAGCAAGGTCTTGAGATCCTCCTGACCTTTAGCCAAGGTTGTCAGGAGTTGCTGAAACTGTGCATTTTGAGCTTGTAGGTCTTTGACTGTTTGCTCGAGATCCATCCTACTGAAATAAACAGCAGACAGATAAGGAAACCTGGAGTGAGACCTGCTTATGCACACGATGAATGGTATGCTTATGTATGCAATGCATTCAAGGATTTAGGACATTCAAAACTGTTTCAGACAAAGAAGAACGCACGTCATATTAATAAGAAGAAATTTGTTAGTACATAAATGCCCCATGGGCCAATTATTACAAAATAACTTCTCAAGGCAAAAAGACATTGCGCATCCTCTTTGGTGCGATGTAGGTGTTGAGGGCCTCTTGCTCATGGAGTCGGCGGGTAAGCTCTAGAACCTTCTTCTCACTGGCGTAGAAGCTGGCTTCAAAAGTGTTTCGTTCCTCCTTGAGCTGAATCCAACTTTTCTGCATTTCCTCCCACGATGTAGGCATGTCAGGATGTAGGATGGTGTAGGGAACCTCTCCTTCCTTAACAGGCTCTTTAATCACAGGGAGAACATGAGGATAAGGCATCATCAGACTTTGGGCTCGGGCTCGTACTCACTTGAGATAAGGCTCAAGAGGGATGGAGTTCTTGTGTCCCAGAGTCTTGCTATCAACCTTGTTGGGTCTTCCCCAAGCTCTGATGAATCTTTGGCGAAGTCCTTGTGCATCGTTGTCGAAGTCAAAAACTAGGTCAGGAATCAACATGTCATGAGGGCCATCCCTCCGTGCATATCCAAATTGCCTCAAAGCTAGGCAAGGGTTGTAGGTGATACCTCCTCTGATTCCAAGTAAAGGAACATTAGGAAACTCTCCATAACGATCGACGATGATGACATTTTCTCTGGACCGAGAACACCAATGTACATCAGAGTGAGTAAGAGTCATCAACCGTTGGGACCACCTTGAGCCTTGGTCATTCTTCAAGACAGATTGTGGAAGGTGCGAAATAAACCACCTTGCAAGGAGAGGAGTACAACACATGAGAACACCCCTCTTTCTCATTGTTCGTGTGTAAAATGAGTGAAGAATGTCCCTAAGCAATGTTGGTATTGGATTTCTGGACAAGAAGACCTTGACGGCGTTGATATCTACCAATTGGTCGGGATTTGGGAACAAGACCAACCCATAGATAAGGAGTGCCACAATCTCTTCAAAGGCTTGTAGGTCTAATGAGTTCCAACATTCTTGTGCCTTCTCGAACAAGAATTTTACTAAGAATCCTTTGACGCCGCTTCTGATTTCCCAATGCCCCTTGATGTCGGATGGTTGTAGATGTAATGCTCGAGCAACATCTTCCGGCTTTGGTTCCTTTTCCGTACCGTTGAAGGGTAGTTGATTAAGGATAGGAATTCTCAGGAGTTGAGAAAACTCCTCCAAAGTGGGCACCAACTGGTAATCAGGGAAAGTGAAACAGTGGTGAAGAGGGTCAAAGAACTGGAATAGCACTTTCATCATGTCTTCTTCAATGTTGGTGTTGACTAAGATGAGCAGTCTACCATGTCTTTCACTGAAGGATGAGTTTTCCGGAATTCTTGAGGTGAGCTCCTTGAGTTGAGGAGAGATTCTCACAAGGTTGACTTGAATGGTGTTTCTGCGGACTGCACCAAAGCCGGTCATCTCACTACCCCTAATAAAAGGCCAAGATGGTCAAGTAAGGTTCTAGGTCATTAGTGCTTAGTGACATCACTCAGCGGCCTCGTACTCTCCTTGATTGAACTCAAGGGTTACCGGTACTCACAAATATGTCGCACTAATATAACTATTGCTTCGACCGTGTCGGTATACCCCGCACAGTTTCCACAACGTATTGCTATCTATGAAATGTTTCCCAAAATCCGGGTGTAGGATTTGCAAACCCAAACAAGAGAGCCAAAATGTAAAGCAAACCAGACAAACAATTAATCATGCAAGAGGGTGATCTAAGCCCTAAGGTTACTCCACTTTCAAAGTTGTCCCCAGCAGAGTCGCCAGTTCTGTGATACGGTGGGAGAACTAACTAGGGTTTTGCGTTTGTTTTTGCAAATGTTTCGGTTGAGCAAGAGTCGCCACCGACTTTTTATTTTATCCTAAGGAAAGGTTTAAAAAGCACAGCAAAAACCTTTGAGATTTTTCTTGGGTTCGGGGAGTAGATTATAGAAAGGGAAGGTATTAGCACCCTTTCTATCCATGGTTATCCATGGGCTCTTAGGTACTTGCTTAGATCAATTTGCCTTGGTTTTCAATTGTTTGAAATGGTGCTTTGTGTGTGGCTTTACAAAAGGTGTTTGTCTTTTTGAAAAGATGTTTCAAGGTTTTTTGAAAGTTTGTTTTGAAAGTGTTTGTGAAGTGTGGTTTGAAAATAGACAAATGTTTTGTTTTGCAAGTTGACAAGTACTTAAGAGCTATCTACCCTAAAGTTCTCAAAGATTTTTGCTATGTTTTAACCCTTTTAACAATTTTGTTCCACCATTGCATTTGGTGGACAATCTTGTGTTAGGATGTGAAAGGGACGGGCACGGGTCATCGTTTAGACCATAATTGCAATAGTGCTAAGTATCTTTGGGCAATTTTCCTTTAAGGGACTTTGATCATTTTAGGCAACTTTTCGAAAGCGTCATCGAGGGACTATGATCATTTGATTGTTTGTTTTTACCCAAAGAAACCTAACATGCAATATGGCCCATTTATTTGAAGGCAACAAGTGGAATACCCTAGGGGTGCAAGTGTGATATGTGTTGTCCATATTCATGCTTGATTATCTTGAAATTAGGTCAAACTAATTTTGTTCTTTTTATTCGCATACAAACCCTAATTCTAGCATGGCATATTTAGAAAGCAATAAATTGCGAAATTTAAATTTCCTAAACTATTACAACACAATATGGGAAGGGGGGTACAAATGTTCAAATGGGGGGATATTTAGACAAGGAATTTAAACCTAGCTATTACATCAATTTTGGAATATTTACAAGACAATTAATTGCATAAATTAAATGGAAAATAAAAATAGAGATGCAAAATGCAAAAAGGGTTTTCATATGTATGGAAAAAGGATATTTTTTATGTCCAATAAACAAAATGAATAAAAATAAAAAAAGTAATATTTTTGGAGTTTTTTGTGTTTTAACGGTAAAACCCTAATTTTTATTAAGCAAATATATATATTATTTAATTTATACAAGTATTTATTTATTATGTACAAAAATAAAATAAAATGAAGTATATTTATAAAAGAGTATTTTTTATGTCAAATATTAATAAAATAAAAATGTATATATTTTTTGTATTATTTACCTAAATGTACTAATATATATAAATATCTTTATTATTTACTAAATAAATATTATATATACAAAAATAATAATATTTAATATTTATAAAAAAAAAGTATATTTTGTATAAAATATTTTCAAAAGAAAAAATGAAATGAAAATAAGAAATAAAGTATATTTGCATTATTTTTCTAGCTTTTTCTAAATAATAGTATATATATATATTATTTATGTACAAATGGTTCATACAAACAAATAAATGCCTAAAAATATGAAAATGGTGTAAAAATAATTTTTCATGTTTTTAATATTATGAGGAAAAATAAATAAGTCAAAATGAAAAAAGAAAAGTCAAAAAATCATGAAAATAAACATAATGGGCTCAGGGGGTATGAAAATGAAAATAGGGTGTGAAAAGAAAAGACAAAGCAGGCCCAGTGTAACACCCTCTAAAACCCCGCATATAATTTTTGCAAATATTAAAAATTATAAACTCAGAGTACATGTAATAATCGAGGAATGCTACAATTCTCTTTTAATAAAATAAATTCCTGTCATGCATAATTTTAGTGGTAACTCATACATGTCTACACAGCGGAATAATTTATTTAATAAAATCAAATGTTATAATATTTTCCAAAATCATCAGGGATTAACACCTGGAAAAGTCAACGTCATATTATAACAATTAAAAGAAAATAAACGAGTCTGACTAAAGCAGCTCGACAACCAAACGTTCCCGGAGTTACAACTATCAGAGCATGACCCGGACATACTAAAACGAAACTAAACTAGACACGATAAGCCCTCGCCAAGCACCTGAGCAAAGCTCCTCAATCTGAAATATTCAACAGTAAGGGTGAGCTTCTCAAATATACATTTGGTTATACATTCATAACAATCAATTCACGAAATCATAAGCATCACCCAATAATTAGCATATTTCATAGTTTACAAAACCTTTACAATTCATATATCCATGACATATTGCCTTTCATATTTGCAAATATTCATCAACATCATCAACCATTTATCAAATCATACGTGCATACAAACAATCAAATATAACATTGGAAAAAATCATCCATTCATGTTATATTCGAGTAATGCAACACACCCATGCATGTGGTACCACTTCACCGCCCCATTAAATCTCGGGTCACGGATAACTCACCGTTCCATTATATCGCGGACACGGCTACCACCTCAACGTTCCATTAAATCGCGGACACGTATATTGGCCACCATGTTAATTCCACACAATGGGAATTAACAAATGCAACATGATATGTAAGTATGTAACACTCAGCATACTATGAACATCGATCAACATATCATGCACATTCAACAATATCAAACATAACATGATATGAATAGCATGTAACCACTCAGCATACTATTTAAACATCAATCATATCAAGTTACAAATAGCATGTAATCACTCAGCATACTATTCAAACATCAACCAATCACATCAATTATATCATAATTCATGCTCGATAACATATTTAAAAGCATGGCAATAAAAATCCAACATCAAAACACTGAAACCAAAAATTCAGAAAATCATCACAGCAGAGCAACACGGGCACCCGTGTTGTGCAACACGGCCCGTGTTGTGCAGCACGTCCAGAAAAACGCACATTTTATTTTTATCAGTACAGGGGATCTGACACGGGTACCCGTGTTGTGCAACACGGCCCGTGTCGTGCAACCAGAAGCACACCCTCTTCCAACACAGAAGAGCAACACGGGCACCCGTGTTGTGCAACACGGCCCGTGTTGCTGAGCGCGTACAGGATTTTCCTGAACCTACAGCAGCTCAGAAACAGCAGTCCAAACGCGGGAAAACGTCCGCCAAAACGCGCATTTCAGTACCTAACGCATCGAGTTTGTACAATTCACAACAACACCACAATATCCAAGTTACCAACGATTATTATAATAACCTTAATCGGGGATTAACCGTCCTTTTGGGGAATTCTACTGACACTGAGGTTATCCCTACAACTTCCAAGGTAAATTCACGATCATGATATATACTCCCAATTCCTCATTTGGGACCTAAAACTCTTAATCGATTCATAAAAATTGGGAACCTAACCCTTTTCTAACAAGGTTCAGTCCTACGGTTATCGATCCCTAGAAACATCTAACAATTGGGATTTTCCTACAATTACCCGAATCAACCGTACATAAACCCATAAACAAATATAAATCGAGTATAAACCCCCCTTACCTTATCAATTAGCAGCTTTGAGTTCTTGAGCGATGTTCTTCGTTCTCCGTTCTTCAGAGCTCTATTTTCCCAAATTCCAACTTCTGTTCTTACGTGAAAACCAAAAATGAGAAAATGGCCTAAGTCCCAAACATAACTTTATTTCTCTGCACCCCCACTCTTTACTAACAACATCTAAGCCCAATAACATAAAAATCCCAATATTCCTTATTTCTTTTATTTTCTTCAAATATTCCAAAATAAATAATTCTTTTTATTTTATTAATTCTAATAAAATAAATTCCCAAATTTAAATAAATCAATTAATTGAAAACGGGGTGTTACAACTCTCCCCCACTAAAAGAGTTTTCGTCCTCGAAAACATACCTTAGACGAACAGCTCCGGATAAGCCTCTTTCATCTGGCTCTCCAGCTCCCAAGTGATATTTCCATCTGCTGGACCTCCCCAAGCAACCTTCACTAATGCTATCTCTTTACCTCTTAACTGTTTCACTTCCCGATCTTCTATCCTCATAGGCAATGTTTCTACTGTCAGGTTATCTCTCACCTGTACATCATCTATTTGGATTACATGAGATGGGTCTGGAATGTATCTCCTCAACTGAGAAACATGAAAAACATCGTGCAAATTCGCAAGTCTCGGAGGTAAAGCAATACGATAAGCAACTTCTCCAACTCTTTTCGTAATCTGAAATGGACCAATAAAACGCGGAGTCAACTTCTTAGATTTCAACGCTCGACCAATACCCGTCATCGGAGTAACTCTCATAAACACATGATCTCCAGCACTGAATTCTAAATTCTTTCTCCTCTTATCATGATAACTTTTCTGACGACTCTGAGAAGCTCTCATCTTTTCTTGAATCAATTTGATCTTTTCAGTAGTCTGCTGAACAATCTCTGGCCCAACTACCGAACTCTCTCCAGATTCATACCAACACAAAGGCGTTCTACACCGTCTACCATACAATGCCTCAAACGGAGCCATACCAATGCTCGAATGGTAACTATTGTTATAAGTAAATTCAATCAATGGAAAATAGCTATCCCAAGCTCCACCCTGCTCTAAAACACAAGCACGCAATAAATCTTCCAACGATTGAATCGTCCTCTCCGTCTGTCCATCAGTCTGAGGATGGTAAGCTGAACTCAATCTCAACTTAGTACCCAAAGCCTTCTGCAATCCTTCCCAAAATTTCGAAGTGAATCTCGGATCTCTATCTGACACAATACTAGAAGGAACTCCATGCAAACTCACTATTTTCTCAATATATAACTGTGCCAATCTCTCCATTGAGTAATCCATTCGCACCGGTATAAAATGAGCAGACTTAGTCAATCTGTCCACAACGACCCATATTGCTTCACAATTCATAGGAGTCCTCGGCAACCCAGATACAAAATCCATAGAAATACTATCCCACTTCCATTCTGGAATAAACATTGGTTGCATAAATCCAGACGGCTTCTGATGCTCAATCTTCGATTTCTGACAGATTAAACATGCATACACAAATTCAGCTATTTCCTTTTTCATTCTCGGCCACCAAAACAATTTCTTCAAATCATGATACATCTTCGTGGCACCCGGATGAATGCTCATCCCACTGCGATGTCCTTCCTCTAATATACTTTTCTTGATTTCTGCGACATCAGGAACACAAACTCTATCGCCAAATCTCATAACATCATTTTCATCAATCCTAAACTCACCACCTTGACCTTGGTTGATCAATGTCAATTTATCAACTAAATTAACATCGGATTTCTGCCCGATCCTGATCTCTTCTAGAATACCACTAGTAAGTTTCAACATACCCAAACGAACACACTTCGGAGTACTTTCACAAACCAAACTCAAATCTCGGAATTGCTCAATTAAATCCAATTCACGAACCATCATCATAGACATATGCAAGGACTTCCTGCTCAAAGCATCTGCAACTACATTTTCCTTACCAGGATGGTAATTCAAACCAAAATCATAATCTTTGAGGAATTCTAACCACCTTCTTTGCCTCATATTGAGCTCTTTCTGATCGAAAAGATACTTCAAACTCTTATGATCACTATACACTTCAAACCTCGAACCATACAGATAATGTCTCCACAATTTCAAGACAAACACAACTGCTGCCAACTCTAAGTCATGAGTAGGATAGTTCCTTTCATGAACCTTCAACTGTCTCGAAGCATACGCAACTACCTGCTGATTCTGCATTAAAACACCACCTAAACCCAACAGAGATGCATCACAATAGACCACAAAAGATTCCACCGGATTCGGCAAAATCAGAATAGGAGCACTAGTCAATCTCCGCTTCAATTCTTGGAAACCTTTCTCACAATCAGAATCCCAAATAAATGCTTGTCCTTTACGAGTCAATTTCGTCAACGGCAATGCTAACTTTGAGAATCCTTCGATAAACTTTCTGTAATAACCTACAAGACCAAGAAAACTTCTGATTTCAGAAACAGTCTTCGGCGCTTCCCACTGAGATACTGCTTCTACTTTTGTAGGATCCACTGCAATACCATTCTTAGAAATCACATGTCCAAGAAAACTAACTTCATTCAGCCAGAACTCACATTTGGACAACTTTGCATACAACTTCCTATCTTTCAACAACTCTAACACAATTCTGAGATGTTCCGCATGCTCTTTGTCGTTCTTGGAATAAATCAGAATGTCATCAATAAAAACCACAACAAATTAATCCAGATACGGATGAAAAATCCTGTTCATATATTCCATGAAAACACCAGGTGCATTAGTAACTCCGAACGACATAACAGAATATTCATAATGCCCATACCTCGTTCGAAAAGCAGTCTTCTGAATATCTTCCGCTTTCACACGAATCTGATGATATCCAGATCTCAAGTCAATCTTACTGAATACACTGGCTCCAATTAGTTGATCCATTAAATCATCAATCCTCGGTAACGGATACCGATTCTTAATGGTTACCTTGTTCAATTGCCTGTAATCAACACACAGTCTCATAGAACCTTCTTTCTTCTTAACCAACAATACCGGAGCACCCCAAGGCGAAACACTTGGACGAATAAACTTCTTCTCCAGTAACTCTTCCAACTGACTCTTCAATTCAGCCAATTCAGACGCAGACATACGATATGGCGCCATCGACACCGGTCTCGTACCAGGAATCAAATCTATAGAAAATTCCACTTCTCTCTCTGGAGGTAACTCACCAACATCATCAGGAAAGACTTCTGGAAAATCACACACCACTGGCAATTCGCCACTCCTGACCTTTCCTGTTGCATCTAACGAAGCAAGTAACATAAACACATTAGCACCGTCTTCCATTGCTTCTTGTACCTGCCTAGCAGTCATAGTCAAATTCTCGACACCAACTGCTTCTGGAAAAATCACCGTCTTAGCAAAACAGTTCAGATGAACCCGGTTGAATTCCAGCCAGTTCATCCCAAGGATAATATCAATTTGTTCAAGCGGTAGGCACACTAAATCCATACCGAAACCTCTACCAAAAATCTCAATAGGGCAATTCCTACATACAAGTGAAGTTGTCACTGAACCCGATGCAGGAGTATCAACAACCATGCTACCTCGCATACCAGATATGTCCAGTTTCAACCTCTCAGCACAATCCAAAGAAATGAAAGAATGAGTTGCACCAGTATCAATAATTGCAACTAAAGGTGTGCCATGAATAAAACACGTACCTTTAATCAATCGATCCTCTGGAGTAGTCTCAGATCCAGACAAAGCGAACACTTTTCCACCTGACTGATCCTTCCTAGGCTTAGGACACTGCGGACGAATGTGACCTTCTTCGCCACAATTGTAACAAGTAACAGACTTCCCTTTGCAATCAATAGACAGATGACCAGCCTTTCCACATTTATAGCACTTCTTCTCATCACTCTTGCAATCTCGAATGTGATGACCAAACTCACCACACCTGTAGCATCTGATAGGAGCCTTAGAATCTCCCCCACTAGGCCTTTTCCACCCGCCTGATCTCTGGTTATCTCTACCATATGGCTTGCCACGGTCCATATGTTGCTTTCCTCTTTTATCCACAGCCCCACGAGAGTGAGACGACCTATTCTTGGTAATATCTTCTTCCAAGATTCTGCTACAATCCACCAGATCAGAAAATCTACGAATACGCTGGTACCTGATTCCCTGCTTAATATCATCTCGGAGACCATTCTCAAATTTGATACATTTAGAGAATTCTCCAGCCTCATCATTGTTGTAGTGTGCATAATACTTTGCCAGCTCAGTGAACTTAGTAGCATACTCACTAACAGTCAGATTGCCCTGCTTAAGTTCCAAAAACTCAATTTCCTTTCTTCCCCGAACATCTTCAGGAAAGTACCTCCTCAGAAAAGCCCTTCTGAAGTTAGCCCAAGTCAGTGCCTCTCCATCCTGAACCATTTCAGTCCTTGTGGCAACCCACCAGTCGTCGGCCTCTTCTGCCAACATATGCGTACCATATCTGACTTTCAGATCTTCAGCACAATCGATCACACGGAAAATCCTTTCGATTTCCTTCAGCCACTTCTGAGCACCTTCAGGGTCATGTGTACCCTTGAACAACGGAGGATTGTTCCTTTGGAATTTACCCAATTGCCTATCAGCACCAATCACGCCTCCAGTTGGGTTTCCAGCAAGTACACCAGCTAACATCCCCAAAGCCTCAGCTAGTGCAGCATCATTTCGTCCGTTACCTCCTCCAGCCATATTCCTGAGAATTAAAACATACTCCACATTAGAAATACAGTATCGACAGTGTTACCTTGCACTAGTCGCATACGAAAAGGAATGACTGACTCAAGACTCTGGTCACAACGACCGACTATGCTCTGATACCACTATTGTAACACCCTCTAAAACCCCGCATATAATTTTTGCAAATATTAAAAATTATAAACTCAGAGTACATGTAATAATCGAGGAATGCTACAATTCTCTTTTAATAAAATAAATTCCTGTCATGCATAATTTTAGTGGTAACTCATACATGTATACACAGCGGAATAATTTATTTAATAAAATCAAATGTTATAATATTTTCCAAAATCATCAGGGATTAACACCTGGAAAAGTCAACGTCATATTATAACAATTAAAAGAAAATAAACGAGTCTGACTAAAGCAGCTCGACAACCAAACGTTCCCGGAGTTACAACTATCAGAGCATGACCCGGACATACTAAAACGAAACTAAACTAGACACGATAAGCCCTCGCCAAGCACCTGAGCGAAGCTCCTCAATCTGAAATATTCAACAGTAAGGGTGAGCTTCTCAAATATACATTTGGTTATACATTCATAACAATCAATTCACGAAATCATAAGCATCACCCAATAATTAGCATATTTCATAGTTTACAAAACCTTTACAATTCATATATCCATGACATATTGCCTTTCATATTTGCAAATATTCATCAACATCATCAACCATTTATCAAATCATACGTGCATACAAACAATCAAATATAACATTGGAAAAAATCATCCATTCATGTTATATTCGAGTAATGCAACACACCCATGCATGTGGTACCACTTCACCGCCCCATTAAATCTCGGGTCACGGATAACTCACCGTTCCATTATATCGCGGACACGGCTACCACCTCAACGTTCCATTAAATCGCGGACACGTATATTGGCCACCATGTTAATTCCACACAATGGGAATTAACAAATGCAACATGATATGTAAGTATGTAACACTCAGCATACTATGAACATCGATCAACATATCATGCACATTCAACAATATCAAACATAACATGATATGAATAGCATGTAACCACTCAGCATACTATTTAAACATCAATCATATCAAGTTACAAATAGCATGTAATCACTCAGCATACTATTCAAACATCAACCAATCACATCAATTATATCATAATTCATGCTCGATAACATATTTAAAAGCATGGCAATAAAAATCCAACATCAAAACACTGAAACCAAAAATTCAGAAAATCATCACAGCAGAGCAACACGGGCACCCGTGTTGTGCAACACGGCCCGTGTTGTGCAGCACGTCCAGAAAAACGCACATTTTATTTTTATCAGTACAGGGGATCTGACACGGGTACCCGTGTTGTGCAACACGGCCCGTGTCGTGCAACCAGAAGCACACCCTCTTCCAACACAGAAGAGCAACACGGGCACCCGTGTTGTGCAACACGGCCCGTGTTGCTGAGCGCGTACAGGATTTTCCTGAACCTGCAGCAGCTCAGAAACAGCAGTCCAAACGCGGGAAAACGTCCGCCAAAACGCGCATTTCAGTACCTAACGCATCGAGTTTGTACAATTCACAACAACACCACAATATCCAAGTTACCAACGATTATTATAATAACCTTAATCGGGGATTAACCGTCCTTTTGGGGAATTCTACTGACACTGAGGTTATCCCTACAACTTCCAAGGTAAATTCACGATCATGATATATACTCCCAATTCCTCATTTGGGACCTAAAACTCTTAATCGATTCATAAAAATTGGGAACCTAACCCTTTTCTAACAAGGTTCAGTCCTACGGTTATCGATCCCTAGAAACATCTAACAATTGGGATTTTCCTACAATTACCCGAATCAACCGTACATAAACCCATAAACAAATATAAATCGAGTATAAACCCCCCTTACCTTATCAATTAGCAGCTTTGAGTTCTTGAGCGATGTTCTTCGTTCTCCGTTCTTCAGAGCTCTATTTTCCCAAATTCCAACTTCTGTTCTTACGTGAAAACCAAAAATGAGAAAATGGCCTAAGTCCCAAACATAACTTTATTTCTCTGCACCCCCACTCTTTACTAACAACATCTAAGCCCAATAACATAAAAATCCCAATATTCCTTATTTCTTTTATTTTCTTCAAATATTCCAAAATAAATAATTCTTTTTATTTTATTAATTCTAATAAAATAAATTCCCAAATTTAAATAAATCAATTAATTGAAAACGGGGTGTTACACCCAGCCCATGTAGCTTCTTCTTCAACCTTCAGACAAAAAAGATGTCAAAAACGCGCGCCTGTATTCAAGTTCAAACATCTGGATTCTTTGACTTTTTGCACAAACTTTCAACATAAGAAATGTTAAGCATTGAATCACGATTCTAAATATATAAAGAACTCATCCTAACTCTCAGAAATGAGAGAGAATTTTAACATTCCCAAATCTTAACCTAACTTTTCTTCCATATTCAGACCTTAAATTCTCATAGCTCAGGCAAAATAAATGAAAAGTAAAAGCATGTACAGATTCAGGGGCATGAGTATAACACTTCTTATTCACAAACTTAGAGCTAATGATGCCTACACTAAGAGTTAGAAGTTCAAGAAGATACCTGTTCATTTGAAGTTCTATCTGTCAATGGGGGAGTTTTCAGGGCAAGATGATGATCTGTATAGCTTGCCTGAAGTGTGGTGATGCTTTTCCAATGCTTACTTTGCTTTGAAACACCTTGAATCGAGCTATGGACCTTCAACTGCAAAACAAGAAAGTGAAAATGGTGGAACTGATTAGAGGAGTTACAGGTCGTGTTTTATACTTTGGTTAGCTTCAAGTGATGCTAGGGAATGTGTTTGATGAGCTTTGAGCAAGAAAGCATGAAAGGGATGAGTTGTGGGATTCAATCTGCAGACCCTGCCCTGTTTTTGCAGTTTGAGAGTGATTCTGGGAATGGGAGTGTTTGGGACCTTGTTTGCTCGTGTTCTAGCTTGGGTTTGATGATTAGAAGGTGTATAAAATATTTGCTTAGGCTTGCTTGTGCTGAGATGAAAGTTGGTACATGTTATGATGTCTTTCTTAACACTTAAGCAAGCAAAGGCCAAGTTGTGTTCTAGACAGGTAGAGGACCCCTAAACATGCTGCAAAGCTTCTCCTTGATCAGTGTGATTAACTCATAAACTTGTGCCAATTAGATTTGATCTGTACTTCTTGGATTTGCATTATGACATAAAGCTTGCTTTTGCAAAAATGGCTATTTCACTTTTCCATTTATGGCCTAATCTTGCATACAATGCTCGGATACACAAAACAAGGCTTTGGCACAATGAGTATGCATTAAATTATTGAGTGTTGGATGGTTTAGAGGCCTGTAATGTAGCATAAACCAAGCTGACTTGAAAATGGCAATGTGTATGAACATGTCTTGGTCAAGAACAAAAGTGACTTTTTGGCATATTGCAAAATTCGAATCTCTCAAGTTATGAGGTTGTTTGATGAGTTCTTGGACATTTTGGAAATCTTGGAATGTGTACTACAATCCATCTTTGAAATGAAAATTTAAATTCCAAGGGGAAGTATGTGAAAAATGGTCTTGAAGTTAGGTAAAAACCTTGCCTAAAAAGGTCAAAATTTCACCAAGTTAAGAATGGTTTAGTACCCTTATTCCAAAAATTGTAACTTGAGCTACAAGTATCTTTTGGGAAAACTTTGTGAATCAAAGTTATATATTATGCAATAGGCTACAATTTTCATGTTTTGACTTTTTCTTGAATCCAAATAAATCTTGGTGAGAAAGTGGGGCAAATTTGGGAAAAAATTAGGGTTTTTAATAACTTAGAAAAATTCTAAGTTATGAAAAATTCTTATTTCAACCCTAATTTGCATTTTTTGATTTCTTGATGAACAAGTTTCATGACTTGGCATGTTTTGATGAAAAATGAATCTTGACTCTTGATTTTGACCAAAAAGTCAAAGTTTGACTTTTCAGTATACAGTCAAAATTGATCAATTGATTGGGAAATTCAACTGTCAATCTTGTGTACTTGGGTTCTTTTGAACTTGTTGAGCATGTCAAGATAATTCCATGGGGTCCTTGAGTCCATATGTGAGCTTGATTTGCCGTTGGCTAGGTCAAACAGTCAAAATTTGCCTTTGTGCAGTCAAAACCCTAAAAATGACCATTTTGCCCTTTTGGTGATCTGATCAAATTTCTTATGGAATTGTGATCCAAACTTGATCAAATGGTCCATGTGAGTTCATGATGTTGATGTGGGTCAATTTTCATGAGGTTTGACTATCAATTGACCACAGTTGACTTTTTCCCCAATACAGCTGATTTCTAGGTCAACTGTCCAATTGACTGGGTAAAACTTGGAATCAAGACTTGAAACTTGATATGGATAAACTTGGGAGTCCATTATGAAGCATGAAAGTCATCTCAGGCAATTTAGGTCAAAACATGTTTGTGTAAACACAAACCCTAATTTGGGTCAACAGTGCAAGGAGAAGTCTTGAGCAGATGAAACCCTAACTGGATCTTGATCTCCAAGGGCTTTGTGATGAGAAATCAATGAGAAAAAGGGAGGGCAAATTTTGGGGTACAACAGTCGTGGATCCACAATGCTGGGGCAGTCACCTCCTCTCTGCACCAAATGATAAAATATCCAGTTCATGGAAAGATCATAACGGTTCACGGTGAGGAAGAGTACATGATAAGTCACCTCAACTCCTTCCGCTATGTGGAGTTGGATGGCGAGTTCATAGAAACGCCTTTCCAACATTTTGAAGAGGTTTCTCCTGAGGTCGCAGTTGCAAAGACAATGACTGAGGTGTCTATCATTTCCAAGCTTGTTCCTAGGATGGCATCCCTCAAAGATGCGGAGGCTGTAATCAAAGAAGGAAGGAGTACAGTGTGGGGGCAACTGCCTGATTTTCCTCACAAGACGGACAAGTTCAGACTAGGCTTTACTGCTGCTGGCCAGAAAGTTGTGCGTTGCTCCAAGGCTGGAGGACCACCCGTAAAAATCACTCACCATGTAATTAATTCCTTAGAAGACGATGATGAAGAAGACAACTTTGGATATTGGATCTTTCCAACCGTCGAAGGGGGATTAAGCAACTTGGAAGCGAAAGAATTCGTTCCCATCACTTTCATCAACCAGTAATTTATCTTTGAATAATTTCCTATTTTGATCTGTAATAATTAAACAATTCGTACACTATTTTCACCTTATTCCTTACCCGGGGCATATAGGTCCATTTGTAAGGGCTTGATTTCTTCATTATCATATGCCATGTTTAATGAATCATTGGATGTTTTCATCTATAAACTGTTGTGTTCATTTCTTTCCTTTTACATTTTTTTTTGTTTAAGGATGGCTATCCCTTACACACACCCACCCTCACAAAATGTAGGTACCCATCCACTCTGGGTTCCATGGGTGACTATTCTGCTTTAGCCTTCGGTGACTCTAAAGATTTGGTCAATCATGCCGAGTATGAAGGTGATGAACACTGTGAAGTGCCTGGAGAGTTAGCCAGACTTTTGCAACAAGAGGAAAGGGCTATTCTGCCCCATGAAGAGTTGATAGAGACCATCAAATTGGGAACAGAGGAAGACAAGAAAGAGGTTAAGGTGGGTGCCAACCTGGAACCAAGTGTCAAAGAGCACTTAGTGCAGTTGTTAAATGAATATGTTGAGATCTTTGCCTGGTCCTATGAAGACATGTCGGGACTAGATACAGATATCGTGGTTCACCGTCTCCCTACAAGAGAAGATTGTCCACCGATCAAACAAAAAGTCCGCCGGATGAGGCCCGACATGTCTGAAAAGATCAAAGCTGAGGTGATGAAGCAGTTCAATGCTGGCTTTCTGGATGTTACTTCCTATCCACAATGGGTTGCTAACAATGTGCCCGTGCCTAAGAAGGACGGCAAAGTCAGAATGTGTGTGGACTATAGGGACCTAAACAGGGCTAGCCCTAAAGATGATTTTCCACTGCCACACATCAACATCTTGGTTGACAACACAACTCAACACAAGGTATTTTTCTTCATGGATGGATTCTCGGGATACAACCAGATCAAAATGGCCCTCGAAGACATGGAGAAAACTACTTTTGTCACGCAGTGGGGTACCTTCTGCTACAAAGTGATGCCATTCAGACTGAAGAATGTCGGGGCAACCTATCAACACGCCATGGTAGCTTTGTTTCATGACATGATACATCATGAGATTGAGGTCTATGTAGACGACATGATAGCCCGATCACAGACAGAAGAAGAGCACCTCGACCATCTGCAAAAGCTGTTTGTCAGATTGAAGGAGTATAAGCTCAGACTGAACCCAAGCAAGTGCACTTTTGGAGTCAGGTCTGGAAAACTTTTGGGATTTATCGTCAGCAACAAAGGCATTGAGGTTGATCCGGCTAAAGTAAAAGCTATACAAGTATTTCCTGCCCCCCGCACTGAAAAGGAGGTTAGAGGTTTCTTGGGACGCTTAAACTATATTGCGAGGTTCATCTCTCACCTAACATCTACCTGTGAGCCAATCTTCAAGCTGTTGAAGAAAGATCAGGTGGTTGAATGGAACGATGATTGTCAAGTTACTTTTGATAAGATCAAGGAGTATTTACTGGAACCACCTATTTTGATGCCACCCGTCGAAGGAAGGCCGTTAATCATGTATCTGACTGTTTTGGATAACTCAATGGGGTGCGTACTGGGCCAACATGACGAGTCTGGACGAAAAGAGCATGCCATTTATTACCTTAGCAAAAAGTTTACCGATTGTGAGACTCGCTACTCACTGCTCAAGAAAACTTGTTGTGCTTTGGTATGGGCTGCTCGCCGACTAAGGAAGTATATGTTGACTCATACCACTTTGCTGATTTCCAAGATGGATCCGATTAAGTATATCTTTGAGAAGCCTGCTTTATCTGGAAGAATCGATAGATGGCAAATGATCCTGACTGAGTATGATATCCAATATACTACCCAAAAAGCTATAAAGGGGAGTGTACTAGCTGACCATCTAGCTTATCAAGCCGTCGAAGATTACCAATCTATGAGATTCGACTTCCCTGATGAGGACATCATGACATTGGACAACATTGAAGGTAACGGGTCGTATGACGGACCTGAACAAGGATCCCGATGGACCCTGTACTTTGATGGTGCTTCAAATGCACTTGGAAACGGTATCAGTGCGGTACTCATTTCTCCGGAAGGTTGCCATACACCCTTCACTGCCCGACTTTGCTTCAGCTGTACCAACAACATGGCTGAATATGAAGCTTGCATCTTTGGTCTCAAGGCTGCTATAGACCTGGGAATCAAATCATTGGTCGTATTTGGGGACTCAGCTTTGGTTATCAGTCAAATCAAAGGAGAGTGGGATACTAAACATCCTAATCTTATCCCATACAAAGAACATGTCCTGACATTGTTGCCTCATTTCGAGCAGATTACGTTTGAGAACTTCCCGCGAGAAGAAAATCAGCTAGCAGATGTTCTGGCTACAATGTCTTCCATGTTTAAACTCAACTTGGATAATGAGACTCCCCAAGTCACCATTGAGCGAATGGACGAACCTGCGCACTGTCATGAGATTAATACCGAAGAGGTAGTGGAACAACCCTGGTTTCATGAAATCAAAAGGTATCTCCAGACTCGATAATACCCTGAAGGAGCTTCCTTCAATGACAAAAAGTTCTTAAGGAGATTTGCTGCCAAGTTCTTCCTGAGCAATGGTATCCTTTATAAGCGCAACCATGATTGTGTTCTACTTCGTTGTATGGACAAAGTTAAAGCTGAGTTGATCATGATTGAAATACATAGTGGCATCTTTGGCACCCACTTGAGCAGACATACGATGGCTAAGAAGATTCTAAGGGCAGGCTACTACTGGTCTACCATGGAAGCTGATTGTCATCAACATTCCCGTACTTGTCACAAATGCCAAGTCTATGCTGACAAGGTACATATTCCTCTTGTTCCTCTCAATGTTCTAACAGCTCCTTGGCCATTCGTGATGTGGGGTATTGACATGATTGGAGAGATCAAGCCTACGACATCCAATGGACATCGTTTCATTCTGATGGCTATTGATTACTTCACTAAGTGGGTCGAATCAGATTCCTACGCCTCTGTTACAAAGAATGTGGTTGCCCGCTTCATCAAGCAGAATCTCATATGCCGGTACGGTATCCCTGACAGGATTATCACGGACAACGGTACAAATTTGAACAACACTATGTTCACCGCTCTGTGCGAGAAGTTCAAGATTTATCATCACAATTCATCTCCCTATCGGCCAAAGATGAACGGTGCTGTTGAAGCCGCGAACAAAAATATCAAGAAGATCATTCAAAAGATGACAATCACCTACAAGGACTGGCATGAGATGTTACCGTTTGCTCTGCACGGATATCGTACCACGATGCGTACTTCAACTAGGGCAACCCCCTTTTCTTTGGTATACGGCATGGAGGCTGTTTTACCTATGGAAGTTCAGATTCCTTCCTTAAGGATCATGAAGGATACTGGTTTGAGTGAAGAAGATTGGATTCAGGCCCGGCTTGATCAACTTAATTTGATCGACGAGAAACGACTTACCACTGTTTGTCATGGTCAGACATATCAAAAACGGATGATCAAGGCTTTCAACAAGAAAGTCAGGCGTCAGGTATATCGAGTCAGAGATCTTGTAATCAAGCGGATCATCTTGCCGCAAAGTGATCCCAGGGGCAAGTGGACTCCTACTTACGAAGGACCATTTGTGATCAAGAACATCTTTTCTGGTGGGGCAATGATTGTGACCAGCATGGACGGCGACGACTTGCCGCACCATACGAACGCATACATAGTCAAAATATACTACACATAAAACGACCTGACAAGTTGAAAACCCGAAAGGGCGACTTGGGCAAAAAATGGGCATCCCGGCGAATCGAAAACCCGAAAGGGCGGTTCAGGCAAAAATTAGGGATAAACAAAAAAAATTGTACACCCGGCAAGTTGAAAACCCGAAAGGGAGACTTGGGAAAAAAAGGGTTTCCCGGTGGATCGAAAACCCGAAAGGGCGGTCCGGGAAAAAGTTAGGGAATTAAAGCGTATGATTATGTCTCGTCGGATCACTTTAAGGACAATCTCTTCACGACCAAACTCCAAGCTTCTGATCAATCTAATCATCTGCGGACGAAGCAACGAATGGACAAGATACTCAGAGTTGTGAAGGCTATAGCAGAATGGGAACCCCATGGAATTGTTACACATAGCCATCTTTCTTTTTATAAAAAATTTCAATTTTTACGACAACATTCTCTTACTAGGATGTCTGTCTCCTTTGTACAAAGATACTTACAAAAGTTAATACAAAGATACTTCAAAGTGCAGAAATTTGCGTGCCATTCTTTTCTTTTTTTATACTTATGTTTTATTTTGAAAAACGTCAAATGTTTTGTTAAATAGGCATATGCATTTGAATATAATCATTGCTTGCAAATAAAACAAAATGAGAAAAGATAATTACTGGTAGGTCGAAAGTATAGGAAAACTCTTTAGGCAATTCCAGAAGAAATCCCCTACAGTATGTCATCCAGATCCTCAACAAAGCTAAAACCTTGGAGTATATATCCCCAGCGCAGTTAAATTTCAAGATCCCCAGCAGAGCCAGAGTATTCTAAACTTTGTCCCCCAGCGGAGTTAAGTTTCAAAATTCCCATAAGAGTTAAGTCTCCAAATTCCCGATCCCCAGTGGAGCCCGAAAACCCTGAAATACATATCCCCAGCGGAGCTAGAATACTCTAGACCTTCTTCTCCAATGAAGTCAAATTTCCAACTATCAATCGCCAGCGGGAACCATTCAGTTTTCCCCAATTTCCCCAGCATGTTATCTTAAAAGTCTGAGAATCAACCAGATAACAGTTAACTTTTTGACTTATCCCCAATTAGGACAATTCTCCAGTAGATTGGCACACAACCCAAGCTCCTGATTTCCCCGGCAGAATAAACAGTCTCCCCACAGAGTTATCTCCCAACAGAATGAAGATTCTAGATCTTGTTTCTCCATTTGAAGCCTCCCAGGTTTTAATTCACCAGTAGAGGTCATCGGATTTTTCCTTATTTCCCCAGGAAAGTCATGAAGAATTCTCACATCCCCACAGAGGTTGTCAAAAGCTCTTGTTAATCCCTACAAGTCACCAGGGATTTTCAATCCCCAGCATCGGTCAAGGATTTAATTTCTCCGGCAGCAGTCAAAAATTTCATTATCTCGTGCTATCAAGGATTTATTTTCCTCAGCAAGACAGCTAATCAGCTTACATGCACATCTATTGCATTCATATAATCATGAACATTGATGGAACACATTTTATTGCATCATGCATATCATGCAACATAACTTTGTGCTTTAGATAATATTCTACCCTTTTCAGGATAAGATTAAAAAGCTATCGTTAACAACTATTCAGAAATTTCAGATACAGTGTGGATACACCCCAGACACGGCGGTCATTCTATTACTCATTCAGAATTTCAAGTCAAGATACAATATGAATACACCCCAGACACGGCGGTCATTTTATTACTCATTCAGAATTTCAAGTCAAGATACAGTATGAATACACCTCAGACACGGCGGTTATTCTACTACTCATTCAGACATCAGCAATCCGATACAGACTAGATACGCTCCAGACACGGAAGCCATTTTTTTTCTCATTCAGATTCAACTATCAACTTCAAGTTCAGATACACTCCAGACGCGGAAGTCATTCTGTCACTTGTCTAGATCCCGGTTACAGTACGGATACACTCCAGACACGAAAGTCATTCTACTACTCATACAGGTCTCAAATTTCAGATACAGTCCAGATACGCTCCAAACACGGTTGCCATTCTGTCACTCTTTGAGAATTTATCCCCAGCACATAGATGCTCTGTATACAGATGTTTCTCTATTACCCATTCAGAATGCAGATACACTCCAGACACGACAGTCATTCTGATATTCATTCAAGAATCAGATACAGTTACAGCTCGGATACGCTCTAGACACAGACGCCATTCCCTTGCTCATACAAACCCAATCTCCAGATACAACTCAGATACGTTCCAAATACGGATACCATTTTGATGTTCATTCTACTGACTTTCAACAAACAAATTTTGAATGGCATCTTTAAGCCCATTCCCTCAGACACATTTTGACGAGTACAAATTTACAAGCACTCTAGTGTCCAATCTTCTTTTACCTTCGAGTCACGAAAGACAAACTTGCCAATCTAACTCTTTAGGTTCAAGAAGATTGAACTGGGGCAACTGTTGTACCCCAAAATTTTCCCTCTCATTTTATCAACATTTCTCATCACAAGGCTCTTGGAACTCAAGATCAAGCTAGGGTTTGCTCTGCTCAAGACACCTCCTTGCATTGTTGACCTAAATTAGGGTTTGAGTTTGCACAGGGATATTTTGATCTACAATTCCCAAAGTGACTTTCATACTTCATGTTGGACTCATAAGTTGGTCCATACCAAGTTTCAAGCCTTGTATCAAATTTTTGCCCAGTCAATTGGACAGTTCACCTAGAAATCAGCTGTATAGGGGAAAAAGTCAACTGTGGCCAATTTACAGTCAAACCTCATAAATTTTGACCCACATCAACATTATGAACTCATATGAACCATTTGATCAAATTTGGACCACAATTCCACAAGAAATTTGATCAGATCACCAAAAGGGCAAAATGGTCATTTTTAGTGTTTTGACTATATAAAGGCAATTTCTGGCTTTTTGACCTAGCCAATGGCAAATTAAGCTCAACCATGGACTCAAGGACTCAATGAAATCAGCTTGACTTATTCAACAAGTTCAAAAGATCTCAAATGCATGGGATTGACAGATGAATTTTTCAATCAACTTATCAAAATTTGACTGTACACTGAAAAGTCAAACTTTGACTTTTTGGTCAAAATCAAGTGCCAAGGGTCATTTTTCATCAAGATGTGTCAAATTATGAAACTTATTCATCAAGAAACCCAAAATTGCAAATTAGGGTTTGAAATTGAAAATTTTTCCTAATTTTGTCCCACATTTTCACCATGATGCAAATGGATTCAAACAAAACTTACAACATGAAAGTTGTAGTCCTCCACAAATTCTACAACTTTTATTCACAAAGTTTTCTCAAAATAAGCTTGGATCTCAAGTTATGATTTTTGGGACAAGGGTCCTTAAAACTTTTAAGTTAGAGAAATTTTGCCCTAGTTTAGGAAGGATTTTGCCCTATGTTCTTGGAGTCTCAAGTTGAATTTCAAAGATGGATTATAGAGCATGTTGCAATCTTTCCAAATTGTCCAAGAACTCCTCAAACACATTTGTGGTTAGGGAGAATCGAATGCTTGAAGTTGGCAAAAACTCACTTTGTATCCATGGCCAATACATGTTCACTCAAGTGGAATTTTCAAACCAGCATGATTTGTACCAGTTTGCAGGCTTCTAAACCAATTCACACTTCTTAATTAAATGCAAATCCATCAGTCTAAGCATTTGTTTTGGCCATTTGGGAATTGTACACAAAACTAAGCCTTAATTAGAAAAAGGTACATTTCCATTTTGGAAAAGGTATGCTTTATGTCAAAACATGATCTTTGAAGCATAGGGCCAAGATCTCAGAAGCCAAATCAAATCCATAAATTGCAAATATCAAGGGGATTGTATGCATCATGTTATATGGCTGGTACAGGCCTGTGATAACCAACTTACACATTCTTTCTTCACAAAGAAGAAACTTGTCAAAATCCTCCCAACTTGAAAACCAGCCATTGTTAGCTTACACAAACATTACAAACATATTTCACACAACCCTTTGAGCCAAAAACACGAGTACTTGAGCCTCAAAACCTCCCATAGCCAGAAATCACTCTTCTTTGGCAAAACAGGGCATGTGCTGCAACTTGAGTGCTCCATCTCATTTGGCTTGTGCGTTTTGCTCCCTTTTGCTTCCAACATCTTCCATTCAACTCACTCAAGCTATCCCAAACCTCCATTGCCAAATGTAACTCCATTTACAGTGTTCACCATTTTCAATTCAAGCTTATGCAGGTTGAGTTCTAGAGGCTGATTCAGGGACATTCAAGGCAAGCTAGCTATTGGAAAAGATCAAGTGAAGTTCAGGAAAGCTACCAGACACCTCAAAACTTGTTGAGAAGCACTGCATTGCCCTACTCGAATCCAACTGAAACAGGTTTTTCATCACTTTCTATATCTCTATTTAGGAACATTTAGCCTTAGGTTTGTGAATGAAAAATGTAGTATTCAATGCCATGAAGCCATACATATGCTCAGCTTTCATTTATATTAAGTGTGCTAGGAGAATTTCATCCATGAACATGCTGAAAAAACTAGGTCAGAATTTAGGGCCAGAGAAATTCTCTCTAGTCTTTGAGAGTTATGATTAATGCTTTATATGGTTAGAATCGTATTGAAATTCTCTACAAGTTTGATGTTGTGAGTTTTGGCAAAAGATCACGTTTCCAGGATATCCAAGTTTGAATCAGGCGCGCGCGTTTGACAATTGCTGGAGGTTGAAGATGAAGGCTTGGACTGGGCCTGGCCAGTTTTTGCTTCTAACACCCCTCTCTTCAGTTTCACACCCCTGCCCCAATTTCTTATATTTTTGCATTTTTGAATTTTTGTTTTCTTTTCCGACTTTGTTATTTTATTTCCAAATATAATAAATTCTCAAAAAATATTTTCATAATTTTTTTTAAATTTATTTGGCATTTTATTCTAATTTTTTCTAACATTAAGAGTATTTAAATGTTCTTTTATATTATTAAGACTTGAAAAATATTTACATTTATACTTTTATTTTTTGTTCCTTACTTTTATTTATATTAAAAATATTTTCTTGAATATATTTTATTTTGTACATATTTTATTTTATTTTGTACATATTTAATTTGATTAATGTACACATAATAAACATATATACTTTTATTTTATTAAATACTTAGAATAAAAATACAAAAATATTACATTTTTATTTTTATTATTATTTATACTAAAAAATACCTTTTTTAGATATATTTCATTTTTTACACATATTAATATATTTTTGTACATAAATAATATATTATATTTATTTTCTTAAAGAAATTAGGGTTTTACCCTAAAACAAATAAAATTAATCTTTTATTTATTTCTTTATACTTTTTTACATTAAAAAAATACTTTTGCATACATGAACAAATAAAAATTATTTTTTGCATAATACATTTTATTTAATATTTATTTATCTTGTTTAATTAAACATTGCCCATTTATATATTTGCACAAAGAATTCAATTTGGATGTAATAGTAAATTAGGGTTTATAATTTCTTGTCAAATATCCCCTCACTCAAAATTGTAAATTAGGGTTTATAATTTCTTGTCAAATATCCCCATAATCATGTTGTAATAGTTTAGAATTTAAATTCTCGCACATTACGCTTTCAATTATGCCATGATTAGAGAATTAGGGTTTGTATGCAAAAATCCAAATCAACAAGTAGTTTGACTAATACAAAGACAAAAATGCATGAAAATCAAATACCAATACACACTTGCACCCCTAGGGTTACAATCCACTTGTTGCCTTCAAAAATGGGCCATGGTATGCATGTTGGGTGCTTTGGTAAAACAAAAACAAAACAAACGATCATAGTCCCTCGACGACGCTATCTGAGTTGCCTAAACAAAAATGATCAAGTCCCTCAAGAAAATTGCCAAAGATACCTAACACAATTGCTATCATGGTCTATACGATGACCCGCGCCTGTCCCGTTTAACATCCTAACACAAGGTTATTCACCATATGCAATGGTGAAATAACATTGTCAAAAGGGTTAAAAACGTAAGAAAGATCTTTGAGTAAAATAGGGTAGATGGCTCTTAGTTACTTGATCAAAAAGCTTGCAAAACATCCTTGCCACTTTCAAACACACATCACAAAACAATTTCGAAACAAACTTTCAAAACATTGAAATATCTTTTCAAAAAGACAAACACCTTTGTATATATTCAAACAAGAATCATTACAAAGGTTGCCTAGACAAAGCCTTTTTTTCAAAGCATTTTCAAAACCATACACACAAAGCACCATTTCAAACAAATGAAAAGCAAAGACAAGTGATCTAAAACAAGTAACTAAGATCCCATGGAAAACCATGGATGAAAAGGGTGCTTGCACCTTCCCTTTTCATAATCTACCCCCCGAACCCAAGAAAACATCTCAAAGGTCTTTCCTGTGCTTTTTGACCTTTCCTTTGGATAAAATAAAAAGTCGGTGGCGACTCTTGCTAAACCGAAACATTTGCAAACACAAACGCAAAATCCCAAGTCAATTCTCCCACTGTATCACAATCACAGTCATCTTATGTATGATCTTCTTGATGTTTTTATTAGCAGCTTCAATAACGCCATTCATCTTCAACCAGTAAGGAGAAGAGTTATGATGTTGGATCTTGAATTACATGCAGAGTTCGATGATCATAGTGTTATTAAGATTGGTACCATTATTTGTAATGATTATCTTTGGGTTACCATACCGACAGATAAGGTTATGTCTGATGAATCAGGCCACCATGTTCTTGGTAATGGAAGAAAATGAGGCCGCCTCAACCCACTTCGTGAAATAGTCAATGGCGACGAGGATGAAGCAGTGCCCATTAGAAGCGGTAGGTCTAATCTCTCCAATCATGTAGATACCCCACATTGCAAACGGCCAAGGAGTAGTCAAGACGTTTAGAGGAACCGGAGGCACGTTGTTGTACCCCAAAATTCTCCCTCTCATTTATCAAATACTTTTCTCACAAAATCTCTTTTGGTTCAAGACTGCACAAAGGTTGATCAGCTTAAGACACCTCCTTAAGCACCGATGACTGATATTAGGGTTTGAGATTGCACAAGGATAATTGAACTTTTAATTCCTCATTTGACTTTCATAGATCATTATGAACCCCCAAGATTGCTCATGTCAAGTTTCAAGTCCTGGATCACATTTTTGCTTAGTCAATTGAGCAGTGGACCTAAAAATCAGCTCATAAATAGAGGCAATTGTGGCCAATTTACAGTTAAACTGTGGCCAATTTAAAGTCAAACTTCATAATTTTTTATCCATATCAACTTTATAAACTCATATGTAGCATTTGATCAAGTTTGGACCACAATTCCTCAAGGAATTTGATCAGATCATCAAAAGGGCAAAATGGTCAAAATTACGGTTTTGACTGAGAAAGGGCAATTTCTGATTTTTGACCTAGAAAATGGTTAATTGGTTTGAGGAATGATCTCAAGAGTTCAATTGCATCATTTTTACCTAATGGCATTGCTCAAAACATTCCTCAAGATCAATTGCTTGATAGTTGATTTTCAATCAACTGATCAAAAGTCAACTGTATACTGAAAAGTCAAACTTTGACTTTTTGGTCAAAATCAATTGTCAAAGATCATAATTCATCAAAAAATGTCAAAATATGAAACTCGTTCGTCAAGAAATTAAAAAGTCAAGATTTCATTTTGAAAAGTCAAAGTTTCCAAACTTAGAAATTTTTCTAAGTGTTGAAAACTTCATATTTTTTCACAACTTTGAGCCATTTTTTCACCATGATGCAAGATGATTCAAATGAAACTTTCAACATGAAAGTTGTAGATATCTTTGATACGGTGGGAGAACTGACTTGATGTTTCGCGTTTGTGTTTGCAAATGTTTCGGTTTAGCAAGAGTCGCCACCAACTTTTTATTTTATCCAAAGGAAAGGTCAAAAAGCACAGGAAAGACCTTTGAGATGTTTTCTTGGGTTTGGGGGGTAGATTATGAAAAGGGAAGGTGCAAACACCCTTTTCATCCATGGTTATCCATGGGCTCTTAGTTACTTGTTTATATCACTTGCTTTTGCTTTTCAATTGTTTTAAATGGTGCTTTGTGTGTGGTTTTGAAAATGTTTTGAAAAGAGGCCATCATTGTGGAAACCTTTGTAATGATTCTTGTTTTAATATATATACAAAGGTGTTTGTCTTTTGAAAATATGTTTCAATGTTTGAAAGTTAGTTTTTGGGAAATGTTTTGAAATTGTATGGTGATGTGTTTTTGAAAATAGCAAGGATGTTTGCAAGTTTTGACCAAGTAACTAGGAGCATCTACCCTATCTACTCAAAAGATCTTTCCTACACATTTTTAACCCTTTTACATTGTTGTTTTACCATTGAATTTAGTAAACAACCTTGTATTTGGATGTTAAACGGGACAGGCGCGGGTCATCGTATTGACCATCGTAGCAATTGTGCTAAGTATCTTAGAAAATTTTTGAGGGACTAGATCATTTTGTATAGGCAACCAAGATAGCGTCATCGAGGGACTATGATCTTTTGTTTTGTTTTTGTTTTGCCAAGATACTCAACATGCATACCCTGGCCATTTTAAAGGCAACAAGTGGATGAAACCCTAGGGGTGCTTGTGTGCATTGTGTTGTCAATTTACCTGCTTTTAGGTCTTGTATTAGGTCTAGCTATTTGTTTTGATTTTGGATATTGCATACAAACCCTAATCTCTATCACGGCATATTTGAAAGCTATAAATGCGTAAAATAAATCTACGACTATTACAACATTGATATGGGGAGGGGAATACAATTTTGAATGGGGGGTATTTGCAAGAAAATAAAGCCCTAAGATTAACTATTACATCCAAATTGAATTCTTTGTATCAAACAATAAATAAGCAAATATTTAAATGGACAATTAAATAAATATGCAATATATTATAAATATACAAAAAGAAATGTTTTTGTTTATTTTTATGTATGTAAAAATAAAAATATTTAATGTATTAAAAAATAAGAAAATAAAAGGTTATTTTTGTTAAGGGTAAAAACCCTAATTTTTGGTTTAAGAATATGTATATATTATAATATTTGTTTATGTATAATAAAATAAAAATATATACAACGTCAAAAATAAAAATATGTTAGAAAAAATATTATTTAAGTATATAAATAATAAAAATAAAAATATAATATTTTTATGTATTATTTTCAAGTTTTTATTAAAGAAAATAAAAGTATGTTATTTAATAATTATTTCTATGTCTAAAAAAATAATAAAAATAATAAAATAAAATGTGAAAATTAAATAAAATATTTTTGGTAATTTTTGAAGTTTAGAAAAATATTTTAAAGTCAGAAATAAAAAAAGAAATAGAAAAATATAAAAATATAAAACAATGGGCCAATGGGGTGTGAGAAGTAAGTCAGGGGTGTCAATAGTGAGGAATAGCCAGGCCCAGCCCAACTACTTCATCTTCAACCTTCGTTCAAACAAAAACGCGCGCCTGTGTACAACTTCGTATCTCCTGTTTAAGTGCTTAAAAACAAAAACTTACAACACAAAAGTTATGGTATTTTTCAACACGATTCCAACCATATAAAGAACTTAATCTAACTCTCAAAGACCAGAGAGAATTTCTCAGGCCCTAATTTCTAACCTAACTTTTTCAGGAAGTTCATCAATCAAATTCTCTCAACACAGTTAACTTAAATAAAATCTATGCATATGTACAGCTTAAGGGCAATGAGTACTATATTTTTTATTCACAAACCTAAGTCTAATGATTCCTAAATAGAGAGATATAAAGTTGGAAAATACCTGCTTCAGTTGAACATGAGTATGGCAATGTGGAGGTTTTTAGTGAGGCCTGAGATGTTTGTGAGCTTGCCTGAACTTCCTCTGACCTTCCCCAATGCTTTGTTTGCTTTGAGCTTGCTTGAATAAGCCTGTAGAAGGCAACCTGCACAAGCTGAAATCAGAAATGGTGAAGCCTGTAAATGGAGTTACAGTCAATGGCCAATGGTTGGGATAGCTTAGGTGGGTTATATGGAATGTATTGGAAGAGGTTTGGGGTAAAACGCACGAGCACTTTATGTTTTGGAACTCAAAGTGCAGAAGCTTCCCTGTTTTGCAAGAAGATGGTGTTTTTTTGTTTTGGAAGGCCTGAGGGTTGGATAGCTCGTGCTTCTGGCTCAAGGCAATATGCAGAAGTTGTTTCAAATTCTCACAAACTTTGTTCTTATCAGATTTCAAAGATATGGATCTTTTGCAAGTTTACTTGGTTTTGAAGTAAAAGTGTGAAGTGATACAAGACTGGCTTGTACAGGATATCTTCAAGCATGCACAAGATTGATGTACCTTTGCCTAAGTTTATGGAACTTGTTTGCTGCAAAGAGGGGGGGTCCAAGGCTCGAGGGAAGCAAGTTGACATAAAGTCGCCTTTATCAAAATGGTATAGTTCACTTTTTGCCAAAATAGATTAAACCCTTGTGTAAACTTCCAATAATCAGAATAATGCCTTAAACCAATGATTTTGCACTCAATTTTTGAGTGTGGAAGGGTTTAGAGACCTGTATTCAAGTACAAGCAAAGTTGGACAGATTTTGCAACTTGTGTCAACATGAAAATGCCATGGATCAAAGTGAGTTTTTGCCAAATTCAAACCTTCGATTCTCCCTAACCATAAATGATTTTGGAGAGTTCTTGGACATTTTGGAAAGAATATAACATGCTCTACAATCCATCTTTGAAATTCATTTTGAGATTCCAAGTGGAACTATGTGAAATATTGCCATGAAGATAGGTCAAAATCCTGCCTAAACTAGGGCAAAATTTCACTAAGTTAAAAGTTTCATGGACCCCTATTCCAAAACTCATAACTTGAGATCCAATCATCTTTTAGGAAAACTTTGTGAGTAAAAGTTGTAGTTTTTGTGGAGTACTACAACTTTAATGTTGGAAGTTTTGTTTGAATCCAATTGCATCATGGTGAAAAAGTTGGGCAAAGTTGGGAAAAAATAAGAAAATTTCATAACTTAGAAAAATTCTAAGTTATGAAAATTTTTCAATCTTAAACCTTAATTTGCAAAATTAGGTTTCTTGGTGAACAAGTTTCATGTTTTGACACATCTTGATGAAAAATGACCCTTGGCACTTGATTTTGACCAAAAAGTCAAAGTTTGACTTTTCAGTGTATAGTTGATTTTTGATCAGTTGACTAGAAAATTCATCTGTCAATCCAATGCAATTGAGATCTTTTGAAACTTGTGAATAGGTCAAGATGATGTCATTGAGTCCTTGAATCCATGCTTGAACCAAATTTGCCATTGGATAGGTTAAAAGTCATAAATTGCCCTTCTACAGTCAAAACCCTAAAAATGACCATTTTGCCCTTTTGATGATCTGATCAAATTTCTTGAGGAGTTGTGGTCCAAACTTGATCAAATGGTTCATATGAGCTTATAATGTTGATGTGGATCAAAATTTATGAGGTTTGACTGTAAATTGTCCACATTTGACTTTTTCCCCAATACAGTTGATTTTTAGGTCAACTGTTCAATTGACTGGGCAAAAATTTGATTCAAGGCTTGGAACTTGGTATGAGCAATCTTATAATTCCAAAATGAAGCAAGAAAGTCACATTGAGCATTATAAGTCCAAAATTCCTTGTGCAAACTCAAACCCTAATTTAGGTCAACAGTGCAAGGAGATGTCTTGAGCAGAGCAAACCCTAGCTTGGTCTTGAGTTCAAAGAGTCTTGTGAGGAGAAATCTTGATAAAATGAGAGGGAAAATTTTGGGATACAACAATATCCATAAGATCTAAAACATTGATTTACACAACTTCTCCTAGAAATTATTGGATCTCAAGTTATTAATCCATGAAGTCATGGTCATGAAACTAAAACATTTAGTGAAATTTTGAGCATTTTTGATCAGGATTTTGACCTAACTTCTGACCCAAGTTTCACATAGTTCCATTTGGATTTTACAAAAGTGATTCAAAGAGGGTTCGTAGAACACATTACAAGCTTTCCAAAATGTCCAAGAACTCCTTGAGATCATGTTTGAGAAGGAGAATCGAAGGCATGAAGTTGGCATTTCATTCTTTAATTATAGGTCATTTTCATGATGAACAAAAATGCAATTTCAATGTTAGGCTGCATAATCTTGCTTTGCGTGCCTTTTAACTTGTGTATCTATCCATAATTAATGGACTACACAAACTTTTGAGCTATAATCCAAGTGGTTTAAGCGTTATCCAATTCACATTGCCATTTGGGAAGAAAGTAAAGAATACCATTCTTGAAAAGCAAGCTTTATGTACAAAGTCAATTCTTGAGCCTCTAACTTGTTCCCTCTGATCACACTCCATCTACAAAGTCAGAAGCAAGTGTGTTTAAAGCATAACCACTCTATCTTAGCAAGTACACAAGACTTTGAAACTTGGATTTCTCAAAAATCACATGTTATGCTTAAAATCGTGATTTTGAATTCTGATCAACAAGAAGCTCCCAAACTTGTTGCTTATAAATAGAGGCTAAATTTGTGAGCTAGAACACGAGCAAAAACACTCCCAAACTCTCTCAAATCAGAAATTGTGCAAAAATTCCATTGTTGCACAGTTTCTGACCTTGGACTTGTAACTCATATTTCCCTCGTGCGTTATTTGGCCTTTTAGTTCCTAAAGCTTCCTTACATCAAATAAAACTCATCCATGTCCCTGTTACACGACTGTAACTCCATTTCCATCATCCTCCATAACCAAAAACAGAGCACTGCACATTGACTTCTCCAAGCCATTTCAGCCACTCTCAACTCAAGCTAAGCATTGCATTAGCTTCTCGGGAACTTGAGGAAGCTAACCTGATCATCACAACTCCTTGAAAGCAACTCAAACTCATTTCACGATTTCCAGTTTTGAGGTATATTTCTTGAACTTCTATCATCTCATTTAGGCATTGTTAGGCTTGCATTTGTGAAGATAAAATGTAGATATCATTGCCCTGAAGTTGTACATATCCATAGTTTTCATTTACATGGCTTGAGCTTAGAGAATTTTAAGTTTGAAGTTTCTGAAAAAAATTAGGGTTCAAATTAGGACCAGAGAAATTCTCATTCATCTTTGATCTATAGCCTTAGTTGTTTACATGGTTAGATTCGTGAGGAAAAATAGCATAACTTTCATGTTTGCATTTTCCATTTTTGTTGAGAAATGAATGAGATACAGGTGGTCTGGCTGGCTGAAGGTTGAAGACGAAGTACAGGTCATGGAGACATTTTATATTATGTATTTATTCTTTCATTTAAGTTAACGGATGTACAGCCACCCCAGTGGTAAGACAGCGCACATTATTGGTAAAGTTCGTGGGTTCAAACCTCAGCGCTGCCTTTTGTTTTTTTTCACATTTTTACACTTTATTTGGTTTTTGCAGCTCCTGGGCCCCAAATATTGGGCCTTCATGTTTTTTTTCGAACTTGCTGACCCCTGTCTCATTTCAGCACCCCCTGGCCCATTTTGTTTCTTTTTTATTTTTATTTTCTTTATTATTATTATTATTATTATTATTATTATTATTGTTATTAATAAAAATCCAAAAATATTTATATTTATTATTTATATTTATTTAGCTTATTTTTCTTCATAAAACTAAAAAAGAACAAAACATTTCCTTTAATAAATTAATTTCCTTTTTTTAAATACTTAGATAATTAGTCTTAATTATTATATATTATTTTCTTGTAAATTAAAATCAATTTAGAACTTAGGACTTTTACTTAATTAATTTACTAATTTAATTAAATTCACAAAAATCCTAAAAAACTTGTTATCTTTAATAGATTAACTTATTTTATTAACTTAATCTTAATTTTCTTTTTAGTTAATCATTTTATTTTAGTTAACTAGGTCAAAGAACCTTTTCATGAAAACCAAACAAAAATCACATTTCTTTTTACATTTACATTCTTGCATTTTTATTTATTCATTTTTTGTGTACAATATTCAATATGGTTTTAATAATTATTTAGATTTAATTTTCTTGCAATTCCCCATTTGTAATTTGTACACCCCCTCCCCTAAATGATGTAATAGGTTAGTATTTTTATTTTTCGCAATTTAAATGTTTTATATATAAATGCTAGTAATTAGGGTTTGTATGTAAGATTAAAACCAAAAAATAGCAAACCCTAATCAAGGCAAATCAAGCATGTAAACTAATACACTTGCACACATACACCCCTAGGATAAATCCATTTTGTTGCCTTACAAAAAATGGCCATATTATGCATGTGGGGTATCTCAGAAAAAACAAACAAAATACAAGATCATAGTCCCTCGATGACGCTATCAAAGTTTCCTTTCAAAAATGATCTTAGCCCCTAAAGAAAATGCTAAGATATCTTACAACATTGCTAATCATAGTTATACGATGACCCACGGCCGTCCCTTTTACATCCAAAGATAGGGTTACTTACCAAATCAACGGTAAGATAACAATGTCAAAGGAAAGAGGAAATAAACATGAAAGACTTTTGAGTAGGTAGATTGTTCCTAGTTGCTTGCTCAATTTCAAAACCAAAACATCCTTTCTATTTTCAAAACAAACACAGACACTTTCAAAACATATTTCAAACTTGAAAACATTTTCAAAAGATCAACACTTTGTATACATTCTTACGAACGAGAATCATTAAAAAGTTTTCCTAAACAATTGCGCCTTTTCAAAATACTTTCAAAAACCATACAAAGCACATTTTAAAACAAAAGCAATTGATATACCAAGCAACTAAGAGCCTATGGAAAACCATAGATGGAAAGGATGCTAATACCTTCTCTTTTCATAATCTACTCCCCGAACTCAAGAAAACATCTCAAAGGTCTTTCTTGTTCTTTTCAGCCTTTCCTTTTGGATAAAAGAAAAGTAAGTGGCAACTCTTACTAACCGTGACATTTGCAATCAAATGCAAAATAACCAAGTCAGGCCTCCCACCGTGTTACACATGTGTAATTTATCAGCATAGATCTGGCCTTTGTGACAAGTTCATGAATGATGATAACAGTCCGCCTCCATAGTGGGCCAATAGTATCCTGCCCGTAGTATCTTTTTAGCCATCGTGTGCCCACTAGAATGGCTGCCAAAGGTACCTTCATGCAAATTAACCATAATCTTTTCTGCCTCATTCTTGTCTACACACCGAAGCAAGGTAGAATCATGATTGCGCTTGTAGAGTATCCCATTGCTGAGGAAGAACTTAGCAGAGAATCTTCTTAGGAACTTCTTATCATTGACCGAAGCTCCCTCAGGATACTCTTGGACTTCGAGATACCTCTTGACTTCATGGAACCAAGGTTTGTCCACTACTTCTTCAGTACCAATCTCGTGGCAGTATTCTGGTTCATCCATCCTTTCAATAGTGATTTAAGGAGCCTCATTATCCCACATGATTTTGAACATGGATGACATAGTAGCTAGCGCGTCGGCTAGTTGATTTTCTTCTCGTAGAAAATGATCAGAGGTAATTTCTTCAAAGTGTGGAATCAGTGTCAACACATGCTCCTTGTATGGGATGAGGTTAGTATGCTTCGTATCCCATTCTCCTTTGATTTGACTGATTACTAAGTCTGAGTCTCCAAATACGCTCAAGGATTTGATCCTCAAGTCGATAACAGCTTTGAGACCCATAATGCATGCTTCATATTCAGTCATATTGTTGGTACAATTGAAACATAGTCTGGCCGTGAAAGGAGTATGACAACCTTCGGGAGATATGATCATAACATCGATTCCATTGCCGAGTGTGTTGGAAGCTCCGTGAAAAACCATAGTCCATCGGGATCCTTGTTCAGGTCCGTTGTACAGTCTAAGTTCTTCACAATCATTTATTAACATGATGTCCTCGTCTGGGAATTCAAAATTCATGGATTGATAGTCATCCACAGCCTGATGAGCCAAATGATCAGCTAGTACACTTCCTTTTATTGCTTTTTGGGTAGTGTATTGAATGTCGTATTCGGTCAGGACCATTTGCAATCTTTCTATTCTTCCAAAGAGATCGGGCTTCTCGAATTTTTATTTGATAGGATCCATATTAGATATCAAAAAGGTAGTGTGAGACAGCATATACTATATTTGCCGGCGAGCAGCCCATGCTAGAGCGCAGCAAGTTTTCTCGAGCAGTGAATATCTGGTTTCACAATCGGTAAACGTTTTTCTCAGGTAGTATATTGTGTGCTCTTTTCGACCAGACTCGTCATGCTGCCCCAACACATACCCCATTGAATTCTCTAATACCGTTAAGTACATGATCATAGGTCTCCCTTCAACTGGAGGCATCAAAATTGGCGATTCTTGAAGATATTATTTGATTTTGTCAAAGGCGGTCTGGAAATCGTCATTCCATTTTATTGCTTGATCTTCTTCAGTAATTTAAAGATCGACTCATAAGTAATGGTTAGATGGGAAATGAACCGTGCGATGTAGTTCAGACGTCCCAAGAATCCCCTAACATCCTTCTCAGTACGAGGAGTAGGCATTTCTTGTATGGCTTTAACCTTTGCAGGGTCTACTTCAATACCTTTGTCGCTGACAACGAATCCTAAAAGCTTACCGAATCTTACTCCAAAGGTGCACTTATTCGGTTTCAGCCTCAGTTTGTACTTCTTCAATCTTTCAAACAGCTTCTTCAAGTGGTCAAGGTGTTCCTCTTCAGTTTGAGATCTGGATATCATAGCATCCACATAGACCTCTATCTCGTGATGGATCATATCGTGAAATAAAGCCACCATGGCACGTTGGTAGGTTGCCCCGGCGTTTTTTAACCCAAATGTCATAACTTTGTAGCTGAAAGTTCCCCACTGTGTGATGAAGGTCAATTTCTCCATGTCCTCAGGTGCCATTTTGATCTGATTGTACCCGGAGAAACCATCCATGAAGGATAATTCCTTGTGTTGTGTGGTGTTATCAACCAGAACATCAATATGGGGAAGCGGAAAGTTATCCTTGGGGACTGCCCTATTCAGATCTCTGTAATCCACACACATACGTACCTTACCGTCCTTCTTAGGTACCGGAACGACATTAGCAGCCCAATGTGGATAAGAAGTGACAGTTAAGAATCTGGCGTTGAACTACTTCATGACTTCCGCCTTGCTCTTTTCTGACATATCTGGCGGCATACGACGAACCTTCTGTTTCACTAGAGGTCAGTCTTCTTTTGTCGGCAGACGATGAACCATGATATCAGTGACGAGTCCGAGCATGTCTTTGTATGACCAGGCAAAGATCTTAACATAGTCGTGTAGCATCTGAATCAAATGCTCCTTGATACTATGCTCCAGATTGGCACGTATCTTGACTTCCTTCTTGTCCTCTTCAGTACCAAAGTTTACTATCTCGACTGGCTCTTCATGGGGGCGTATTTCCCTTTCTTCCTGTTGTAACAGTCTGGCGAGTTCCCCTGGTACATCATAATCTTCCTTACCTTCTTCCTCGGCTTGATGGATCGGTTTTTCAAAGTCATAATGGGCAATAGCAGAACCGTTATCAATGGGATCCAAAGTGGATGCGGATCTACAGTTTGATATGTGAGTGTATGTAAGAGCATAGCTATTTTTAATAAAGTAAAAAGTAGAAAAGAAAAACAAATAGCGTAAAATTTTCATGCAAAAATGTCCAATGATTTATTAATGACATGTGAAGATGATGTAATAACCCTCACAGATAGACCATTGTGCCTCGGGTAAGACACAAGGTTTTAGAGTTTCAAATGTTTTAAATATTACACATCAAAAACTAAAATAAAATTACTCTTGAATAAAAGTAATAGGAACAAAATCTTTGGCCTCCTGATTATTGAGTCCACCATTGATAGTTGGGAAGATCCACTTTCCCATGTCCCATTTGCTATCATTCTCTTCCAACGCACTGGAATCGTAGTTGTTGATGTGTAGTGGTGGTCTCCCAGCGCGAGCACGGTGAACAACTCTTTGGACCTCTGAAGTAAAACCTAACCCAAACTTGTCAGATTTTAGGGAATATCCTGTCTTGGTACATCCACCTTCTTCGACTACTACCTTGGCATCCTTCAGAGAAGCCATCTTCAGTGGAGGTCTGGTAATCTTCAGGACAATGGAAGCAGTCTTGGTTGCAGCAACCATCTGTGGAACCTCCTCAAAGTTCGTGTAGGGGGTCTCATTGAACTCGCCATCCATTTCAACATACATGAAAGAGTTCAGGTGGCTCACTATATATTCCTCCTTCCCATGGATTGTGATAATCTTTCCATTGACTGGGTACTTCAACATCTGATGCAGCGTAGAAGTAACAGCACCAGCCCCATGGATCCAGGGCCGACCCAATAGACAGGAATAAGATGGGCTGATGTTCATCAGAATGTTGAGTCAAAAGTCTGAGTACCAATTTTGATAGGGATGTCCACCTCCTCATGCACCATTCATTTAGAACCATCGAAGGCCCATACCACAATGTTGTTGGGCTTCAATGTGAGTCCTTCACAATCTAACCTGACTAGAGCATTCTTGGGAAAGACATTCAGCAACGAACATGTATCCACAAGAACATGGGCTAATGTAGTGCCCCTGCACTCCATGGAGACATGCAGGGCATCATTGTGTTTCCTTCCCTTGGGAGTTAAATCAGCGTCAGAAAAACCCAGTCCATTATCAGCAGTTAGGCTGGCCACGCAATTCTATAATTGATCAAAGGAGGTCTCTTGGGGCGCATGGGCAGATTTCATGAATTTTACCAAAGCCTTAGTGTGGGCTTCGGAGCACAAGAGTAAGGCCAACATTTAGATTTTTGAAGGGGTTTGTGCCAACTTCTCCACAATGTTATAATCACTTTTCTTTATTATCTTCAGTATCTCTTCCATTTCTGTTTTAGAAGCCTCGGGAGTGACTTCTTTTTGCACCTTCTTTTAGACAGGCTCAACCAATACCTCTTTTCCCCGAGTCCTGACCAACTCAGTAGGAGGGATAACAGTAGAAGTAGAAATGGGAGTACTAACAGGAGTAGCAGCAGGAATGATCACAGGAGTAGCAACAATTTTTGGAGAAATCTCGGGAGAGAAAACTCTTCCGCTTCTCGTAATCTTACTGGTCCCAACGATATTGTCGACGTCAGGATCAATATCTTCAACAACTTTGTCTTTAATAGCCAACCGGTCTTGCTTGACGCCACGGTAATAGATGTTATCCCCATAATTCTAGGGAACAGCTTTACCCGAGGAATATGGTATTGGTCCTGGCATGGTGATGATCAAGGGAGCAAACTTGGGAACAGATGTAATCCTGACGGGTCTTTTGGTGGAGACCCTGGGAGGATTGTCGGAAATGGTGATTATTGAGACATCTTCACAACAACTTCTTGTAAGGGGGATTTTTTCGAACATAATTTCTTTGTTAACCATCAGGCGTTGGACGCCCATTTTTAACAACAAACAACCATCTAGTAGAGACATACATAAGTGACAACCTTCACCACAACCCGAATATAAATTGGCTTACAATAGATTCTCTTTAACAGTCAAAAGAGGAGTAGTAAATTCATCTACAGAGGAAATAAAATGGTCATCATTAACAGCATTGACACCTTGGCCATGTTTGGGCATTGGTGTTGTTATTACATTAGGTGTCTCTGGAGGGTCAAACTCAATCTCCTTCGCCTCGATAAGATCCTGCACTTTATTTTTTAGAGCCCAACAATCGTTTGTATCATGCCTCGGACTCTTAGAATGGTAGGAACATCGAGCGTTTGGGTTGTAGAGGGGAGATGCAATATTGGGATCCTTGGGAGCTTCTTTTAGAGTTACTAGATTTGACTTAAAAAGGTGTGGCAATACCTGGGATAATGTCATGCTTATCTGGGTGAACTGTCTTCTGGGCATATCTGGCCTTCATTGATTGTTTCTTTGTTTATTTGATACAGGATTGGAGATCATAACAGCCCCTACCGTCGGACGACGTTCAATTTTGCTTTGGTTTCTCTGGCCATAAGCTGCGCTAACTTCCTTTTTTCCAATGAAGGGTTTCTTCATCGTGCTTGAGGGTGCATCCCTCTGAATCTTGCCACTTTTAATACCAACTTCTACCCGCTCACCAGTTAAGATCAGCTCAGTAAAGCCAGCTGAAGAGCTTCCAATCAGATGGTTGAAGAATGGACCAGACAACGTGCCTAAGAACATGTCCACTAGCTCTCTATCAGATATAGGGGGTTGGACTCTTCCCGCGAGATCCCTCCATTTTGGGCATAATTTTTGAAACCTTCGCCAAAACCCATAGCCATACTTTGTAGTTGTGTACGAGTTTGAGCGAGGTCAGCATTATACTGGTATTGCTTGTAAACAGAAGCAGCCAGATCTTCCCAATTGTGAATATTAATTCCTTCCAACTTATAGAACTATTCTAACTACATCCTCGACAAACTTTCTTGCAAGAAATGTACCCACAAATTCCTATAAGTAGTGTGGGGTTGAATCTTCTTGACATATGACCTTAAATGCAGCTTAGGACAGGAGACACGTTGTATTTAGCAAATATGGGGACCTTAAATTTCTGCGGGATGACCACTCCTAAGACTAGTCCTAGCTCTTCAAAATCCATCTCGGGTACCCTCTGGATCTCCATAGCATTGAGGCAATCCTCCAGTTGTTTGTATTTATCATCAGCAGGAGGATACTGTTCTTCAAAGTAGTCAGCTTCATCTTCCTCAGACTCTGGGTTTTCGTTTCCTTCCTTGTTCTTTTCTTCTTGATTATATCCTTCACCCGACGAGGTTGCGAAATCTAGAGCTTGCTTGGCCGGTCCTTTGAACCTTCTTCCCAAATGTAAAACACTGTCTGGTTTCTTCACCTTCTTCTTCTTATCTTTGATCATGAGAGCCTTCAGGTCCTCTTGTCCTTTTTCCAGAGCTAGGAACATCTGTTGGAATTGAGTATTTTGCGCTTGAAGATTCTTTATTGTATGTTCAATATCCATCTCACTGAAATAAGCAGTAGAAAGATAAGGAAACCTGTTATGAAAAAACATGTTTGTGTTATGATGCATGACCATGCGTATGCAAATGATTTCAAGGACTCAGGAGATTTAAATTTGTTTAGACAAAAAGAAACATACATTGTATTAATAAATCCAAATTGATTACAACATGCCCCTTGGGCTTATACTGTAGGTAATAGACACAAAATAAACTCCTAAGACAAAAAGGTCGAGCGCATCCTCTTTGGCGCAATGTAGGTGTTCAAAATCTGTTCCTCATTGAGTTGTCTCGTGAGCTCCAAAACCCTCTTCTCGCTTGCGTAGCACTGGGCTTCAAAGGTGTCTCGCTCTTCTTTCAGCTGAATCCAAGCTCTTTTCAAATCTTCAAGAGAAGAAGGCATATCAGGATACAAGACAGTTTATGGAATATCTCCTTCAGCAACAGGTTCCATGATGACAGGTAGGATGGAGGGGTAAGGCATTACGAGACTCTGAGCACGAGTTCGTATCCACATAAGGTAAGGCTCAAGGGGAATATAATTTTTGTGTCCCAAAGTCTTACTGTCCACTTTGTTTACCATTCTCCAAGCTCGTATGAACCTTTGACGATGGCCTTGGTCATCGCTCTCGTAGTCGAATACCACGCCTTGGATGAGCGCATCTTGGGGACCATCTCTTTATGCATACCCAAACTGTCATAAGGCCAAACAAGGGTTGTAAGTAATACCTCCCCTAATGCCAAGAAGAGGGTCATTAGGGAATTCCCCACAATGGTCAATAATAGTAGTGTCTTCAAGGGATCGAGAACACCAAAAAATGTCAGAGTGTGAGAGTGACTTCATCCTTTGAGACCATGTCAAGCCTTGCTCATTCTTCAATGTTGATTGAGGTAGGTGAGAAATAAACAACCTAGAGAGTAAGGGAATGCAACATAATAGAGTACCTATTTTCTTTATGGTGCGAGTATGGAAACAATGTAGAATGTCTCCAAGCAGGGTAGGTACATGATTATGAGAGAGAAAGACCTTGATAGCACTCACATCTACGAGTTGGTCTGGATTGGGAAATAGAACCAAACCATAGATTAGAAGGGCCAAGACATCTTCAAAATATTGAAAATCCATATCCTCCCAGAATGAACGAGCCTTCTCCAACAGAAACTTGGCTAAGAAACCCTTAACTCCACTTCTCGTCTCCTAATTTGTTATAATGTCAGATCTCTTCAAATGCAAGGCTCCGACAATGAATTTAGGCTTTTGAGTCTCCTCTAAACCGGTGAACATTTTTTGATCAAGCACAGGCACTCCTAACAGTTGAGAGAATTCTTCTAATGTAGGCACCAATTGGTAGTAAAGGAAGGTGAAGCAATGATGCATGGGGTCAAAGAATTGGAAGAACACACACATCATTTCCTCTTGGAAGTTTGAGGTATCCAAGTTGAGAAGTCGACCATATTTCTTGGTGAAGGGAGAATATACAAGCACCCTTGATTCTAACTCTTGGAGTTAGGGATGTGCTTTTACGAAGCTGACTCGGATGGTATTCCTTCGAATGGGAGTCATGGCCCACAAAACAAGACAAACATAGATTCTTGAATCCTTGAAAATGGTTAGTGAGAATTCTTTATGATGTTATGATGTTTATGATGTTATGTACATGTGAACAAGCCTTTATATACAAATAATCATATGCACATAAAGCAAACAATTCCTTAGGTTTAGGCTTGCATGGAGTTGATAGGTGAGTACGCCCTTGAAGTTTAGTTGGCTCAACCTGTCCTAGAAAGTAATCAGGTTCTAGGGGATCTCAATATCATTGACCTTTCCTTTAGGCATGTTCTCAGCATAATCAATCTTTTCTTGCGGCCGAGATATCCCAAAAGTCCGATCTCAATGAGCATAGTATCGAGTATCAACCAATTTTCAGTTTTCCATCTAAACCAGCTATCTCACTAATTCCTAATGGCCAAGTTGTTCAATTAAAGGTTCTAAGGTTAGTTAGTGCTTTATGACACTGCTCAGCGGCCCCGTATTCTCCTTGATTCAACACAAGGGATACCGGTACCAACAAATGTGTCACATTAACGTAGCCATTGCTTCAACCATATCGATCTATGCCATACAATTTCCACAATCTATTGCTACTTACCTAAAAGGTGCCCCAGATCCGGGAAGAGGATCAAATCAAACCCAAACAAGGAACCATAATGTAAAGTAAGCAAGTCAAGTAAAGAAAGAAAGTAAAGGTGATCTAGCCCTAAGGTAACCCCACTTTTAAGTAATTTCCCCAGTAGAGTCGCCAGTTCTGTAATACGGTGGGAGAACTTACTTGGATGTTTTGTGTTTCATCGCAATTATTGCGGATAGCAAGAGTTGCCACCGACTTTTCTTTTATCCTATAAGGAAATGGTGAAAAGAACAGGAAAGAACTTTGAGATATTTTCTTGAGTTCGGGGGGTAGGTTATGAAAAGGGAAGGTGTTAGCACCCTTTTCATCCGTAGTTATCTACGGGCTCTTAGTTGCTTGCTAGATCACTTGCTTTTGTTTGAAAATGTTCTTGTGATGTGGGTTTGAAAATATTTTGAAAATGTCTTTGTAATGATTCTCGTTTCTATAAGAATGCGTACAAAGTGATGGTTTTGAAAATGGTTCAAAGAGGTGTTTGTGGATGTGTTTTTTGAAAGTGATTTTGAAAATTTTCTTTATAATGATTCTCGTCTCTATAAGAATGCGCACAAAGAGCTTTGTATTTTAAAAATGTTTCGATTGAAAGTGTTGGTGTAGAAAAATGTTTTTGTTGTGAGTAAGTGAGAAACTATGAGCATCCTACGTACTCAAAAGATCTAATGTTCTTTTCCTCCTCCTTTAGATGTCGCTATCTTATAGTCATAGAAGGCAACCTATGAGACGTTTTAGCAATTTTCATTTAGGGACTAGATCGTTTACCGAAGGCAACATCGAGGGTCATTGAGGAACTACGATCTTTTATCGAGGGTCTTTGCTAAAACACCCATATTCTAGGGACATGACTATTTTCCGAGGCAACAAATGGGATTACTCTAGAGGTGCATGTGTGTGAATGGTGTCTGATTGCATGCATTTAGTCTTTGATTAGGGTGATCTACTTGTTGGTTTTACCTTATCGTACATCCTAATTACTAAACATTTGTATAAAGCAAAAAAATGCAGAAAATAAATATCCTACACTATTACAACCATATTGAATAGCAAGAAAATATAAAGACAAAACATAATAAAATAAGGGAAAATAAACTTTTCGATCCAGGCATAGTGCATCCTTCAATTCTGCTTTTCTGGGCTTCTTTCGATTTGGGTCTAGCAGTCAGTGTGAGAGACAGCTTTTGATTCAACCTTATGGCTGCTTCTTTCAATTGGGCCTGGAGGTCAGTATTAGCATGCCCTTCGATTACTTCTTTCTCAACTTCTTTCGATTGGCCCGGAAATCAGCATGAATTTACACCTTTCATTTCAACCTCCTTGCTATCTCCTTCAATTGCAGGAATGCAAAAACTCCCAAGTTGGGATTCGAAAGGCTTTAATGTTTAGCCAATTGAAGAATACAGAAAAGACCTGTCTAAACTTGAAAATGAAACTATCAAGTGTAGCTTTCGAAAGCTAAAAACCAGGGGTTAGCACAGGATAATGGGGCAGCAACATCAAAAGTCTAACTAGTCAGGGTTGATATTTTCAACATATATGCAGTGAGGATCAAAAGTTAAGGCATGGTCAAACTTCCTTGGTGGGATATCTACATTTTTTCTTTTATTTATATGTACAAATGATATTTATATGAAAACGGTTCCAAGTTTAGAGGAAACTTACCTCTTGAAGCACTAATCGAAGGAGCTGCAGGTATCTTCCTTAGTGAGGGATGAAGCTTCATTGGAATCTTCCTGAAGCTAACTCAGCTGTTGTTTTGTTTGGGGCAGTCACTGAATCGAAGGAAGGTATGTGATAGTAGGGAATGAAATGGTTATTCTATAACAGTCCAGGGAGTGGATCAAAAGACTATTATGTTGTAGTTGGGGAATGAGTCGAAGGTTAGTTATCTGGCAGTTGAGGAGTGAATTGAAGGGTTCACTTGGTGTATGAAGGGATCTGGATTTTTAAGAGTTAAAGTGTTTAGGAATGCTTGAGAACGTTTGATAGTGTTTGAGAGTTTTAAGAAATTGATAATTTTCACAACAAGAGCTTTTCTTTTGCAACTATCAGGGCCCCTAAATGAGATTTGAATATATTGGGTATGCTTTTTTTGTATCCTTTGAGATACAATTTTTGTATGCCAAATTGGTGCAAATATAGGAGCAGCATAGCAGAACTGTTGTGCAGCAGTTTTGGAGTATTTTGATCAGTGCATCAAGCTTGGACTTGGAAACACATTGGACTTTGGTCAGCAAGCCTTCGACTAGACTCATCAATAGACCAAACATTAATTGTGTTCTTCAAATGGACCTTTTACATGTTACTTCGAATGCAACAAATTTATGTTCTTTGGATGGGCCACCAAATATGTCCTTCGAATTGGCCACCAAATATGTCCTTCGAACGGGACATCCAGGTATGTTTTGCATGTCCTTTGAATGGACCCCCGTAGTGTAGAAACTATGCATGTTGAAACAAACTTTCCAAGGGAAATACTGCCCAGTCGAAGCAGGAGTCAAACTTGCTCAAAAGAAATCAAATGCTTAATCGAAGCAGGAATCAAGCTTGCATGCAGGTAGTCATCAAGACAATCCTGCAGAGGCCCTTGCTCAATCGAAGCAGGCATGCAGGTAACTATTGCATTATAAATAAAGCAAGCATGTAAGACCAATGGTGCAATCGAAGCTTGCATGCAGGAGGTCCCTTCCTAGTGAATCAAAGCAATCATGTAGGATACGAATGGTGCAATCAAATGATGTATACAGGAAGCTTAAATTCCCAAATGAGGCTTGCCTGCAGGACGTCCCTACTTGGTGAATCAAATGGAATTGTTTCAAGGGAAACAAAACCTAGTCGAAGCTAACATGGAAGAGATAGTTCAGTCGAAGATAAGCATGAATCAAAACAGACTTGTTTTCTCTTCAATTTTGTCAGAAAAGTCAATTTTTATCTGTTTGGATCTTTCAATAGTTTCATCCTTGACCCGATTCTTGGAAATTCAATATGATCCATGGCAAATTGAGCTGATCAAACCTTGTGCAATTTTGGCCCAGTAGAAATCTTGTGAGGAAATTCTTGAAGAATTGGGAGGGAAAATTTTGGGGTACAACACTGGGAATATGTTTAATACCCACGTACTCGAAATTTGTGAGAAATATATTGGTAATAACAAAGTATACGATCAAGTTTTCTTTTATACATTGTATTTCTTTGTTATTTGGTTGATCACTAATTCAGAGTCTCCTTTGATTTTGACTCTTGTGTTGCCCCCAATTCCAACAAGGCTTCGAGTCCAGCAATTAATGCTTTGATTCTGCCTCATTGTTAGAACAAAGAGGGCCTTCAATCTTATACTTGATTCTTGTTGGAATTCCTTCATGAGAAATGATTAAGATTCCAACTCCACTACCGTCTTTATAGGTAGAACCATCGAAAAATAGTTTCCAAGGTTTCAACTCAACAAAGTGTTAAGGGTTTTCGACCACTGCATGGTCCATAATAAAGTCTAAGATCACTTGAACCTTCATTTCTCTTAAAGGCAATAAGGCCAAGGAATACTCAGTGAGGGCTAAAGAATATTTTCCAACTAGACTGTACAGGATTGGCTTTGATAGCATGTGTTTAATAACATCAAAATGTGATGAAAGATAAACATCAACAAGTTTTATATAATATTTCAATTTGGTACAAGAGAAATATAAAAAAAGGCATAATTTTTCTATTCAATTGTATCTAGTCTCAACATCATTTAGCACCCTACTTAAGTAATAAATTTCTCTTTCGACACCATTATCATCTTCTTGGGCTAACATGATTCTTATAGTAAATTCTGAGGCTGATATATATAGCCTCATGGGCTTCTTTCCACAAGGAGGTGTGAGGATAGGAGAATTCATCAAATATTTCTTGATATTATCAAACACCCGTTTATCTTCTTCTTTCCATTTGAAGTTACCTTGTTTGAGGCGTAAGAGATGGGAGAAGGCTTGAGTTCGACCACTCAGATTAGAAATGAATCTTCTTAAGAAGTTTATTTTTCCTAAAAGTGATTGCAACTCCTTTTTCAATGATGGTGCTTTCGCTTCCATAATTGCCTTCATTTTATTCTGGTTTATCTCTATCTCTTTCTTGTGGACTACAAATCCCAGGAAATCACCTGCCTGCATAAAGAAAGCACATTTGAGGGGGATTCATCTTCAAACCGTGTTTCCTCATTCTTTCGAATGACTGTCCAAGATGATCCAAATGGAATTCATGGGACACAGATTTGATGAAAATGTCATCAATATTTTTGCTCAAGTTGCTCAAGGTAGTCCAAGGGTTGGCCAGACAAGCTCTCTCCTAAGGCAGTCTACCTCAAATTAGGGTTTCATGTGCATCAAGATACTTGAGTCCAAGGGATCCCAAATTCTCACCATTATCCTAATATGTTATCAAGATCATCCATGTCAAGTTTCAAGCCTTGCAGAGGAAGTTTGCTCAGTCAATTGCTCAAAAGCCTGAAATCGACTGTGCTAGGGCAAAAGTCAACTGTCGCTCACATACAGTCAAACTTCAAGATTTTTAGTTAACATTCTCATTTTGAAGGATATTTCATCATTTGATCAAGGGTTTATCATGATTCATCAAGTATTTCTCATAATTCATCAAGACTCAAAAGTTGCTAAATTAAGGTTTTGTAGGAAAAGTCAACTCAACTTTGACCAAGCATAACTTTCTCATACTTTATGATAAATTACACATCCAAAGCTCATTTTGAAGAGGATGCCATTACCAACAATCCATATTCATCTCCCAAGTTCAAAATATGCACTCACAAGAAGTTATGAATTTGGACATTATAGGTCATTTTGGAAAGTCAACAAAAACACCTTTTTTTCCAAAGCTTCATACATGAGCATGGAATATCAAATTGATATTAAACCAAAAGGATTGATTAGAGGACATCTCAAGATTTCTAAAAAGTCCAAGAACACCTCCAAAGAGTCAAAATTGAGGAAGTTATGCATTGGTGAAGTTGACCTTTTTTGCAAAATTGCCAAAAGTCAACTATGCCTAAAACTTCAATTTTTGCCAAATGGGCCCAATCTTTTTCACTTGTTTTGAGTTTGAAACATAATCCACGAGCTCTAGCCCTTGCCACTTGTCATTTTCATGTTTTTATTATTTATTTTAATTTTTATTTGAATTAATTTAATTTAAATCAAAACAAATCATATAAAATCCAAAATATTGAAAACAAAAGATTTGGTGCTTGTTTTAGGTTTTAAATTACAGCTAGCAAGTATTCAAATTCGTATCAATGCATGGTGTGTACAAAAAGATTGGATTTAGGCCATTTTTGGAAAGATTTTAAGGTGAATCAAATCAAGATCAAACTCATTAATGGAGGAAGATTGAGGCCAGGTTTTCAAACCTAATTCACTCCTCAATACATATAGAACGTGTGCAGACTCAAAGCTAGGTTAGAAACAGGCGCAACAAGGAGAGCAAAATCTGGAGAGAGAAAAATCAAGAAAAAGTGCAAGATCGAATTCAGTGTTCCAGGCATCCTCAAGGCCTTCCAGCTATCTCAATCGATTCCTGGGATTCTCAACAAGCTAAAGCAATCAAGAACCAAGCCTTTCCAGTACCCAAAAGCGTTGTAAGTCCATCATGATATCCATGAAATTTTGAATTCGGTTAGCACAATTTAGGCATTTCTAGCATGAATTAACTATAGATTCTTGATCCATGGAACATTTGCAAGCTTTTTGCATCGTTTAATTTCATTTATATGTCTTGTGCAAGATTTCACCATGGCTAGGGTTTGTAGCTTCGAATTAGGGTTTTTGTATGCAGGAAAAATTAGCCTTGATGAAGGGCATCATCATGTTCAGAAGGATGAGACGAATCTAACCATAGCATTAGGTGTCATTTATATGGCCCATGGAAGATTTAGGAACGAACCTTGTTTATAGAAACAGACAAACGTCCGTAGGTAAAAGTCTGGGACTTTTACCCACGAAGAGAGGAAGAAGATGACCAGTTGGCGCCCCCCCATTGGCCCATTCAAACTCTGGCGTGCATTTTGTTGTTATCCTCCACTAATTCTTGTTTTGATATATTATTATTATTATTATTCATTATGTGTACAAACAATTACAAGTGGTCCAGTGGTGAGTGTAGCGTGGAAATTGCTTCCGGACCTGGGTTCGAATCCTAGGTCCCCCAAATATTTCATATTTTTTTCTTCCAGGTGATCTAGCGTGTACACGAGGCCAGCGACCACCATGGTCCATCATAATCCAAAGCGCCAAGAGTCCTGAAGGCCACATCGAAAGGCTATCAAGGGAAGAACACCATGAGGCTCAGTCAAAGCAACGCACTGAATTCACAAGGTCAACATGGACCTCACTCAAATGGGCCCAGATCTGGCTGTTTGCACCCCCCAAAAATACTATTCAGGCCCAAATTTCTTTCTCTATATTTTTTATTTTATTTCATTTAATTTATTTATTTTATTTACTAACCAATTAAATTCTTTTCTTTTTTTATCAAAAAATCACAAAAATATCACTTTTCATAAATTAGGTCTAGATTTTATTTTTATCAAAAAATTAATTAATTAAATTAGGTTTGTTAATTTAGACAACTTTAATTTCTTTTTTTATACATAATTAAAAATAATTAGAATAATTAGGTTTTTATTCCAAATTTAATTTTTCTTTCTTTTCTTAAAAAAATAACAAAAAACCAAAAATAAGCTATGTAATAATTTTTATTAATTAATTTAATCACTAATTAATTTTTTTACTTAATTTAGAAAACTTAATTCTTTTATTAAAAATAAAAATAAAAACATTTTCTCTTTTAACTAGGATAGAAGGGTCAAAACCCTAGTTCGCATTCGTTCTAATTTTCATCGCGCGCTTTATGTTTATTATTTATCATATTGATGTAATTGCCTAAAGTTTGTAATAGTTTAATTAGGACGCTTATTTACATTTATCGCTTTAATTTCAAGGGTTTGTTTTTGGCTATGTAAATACCCGAAGCCTTGTAATAGCGTAGTTTAATTTCCGCAAAATATTGAACTATTAGATGTATGATATAGGATGCATGACAAGAATGTATGTAATTTTAAAACAGTTAGACAACCCTAAATGTGCAAAGATAAATAATCTGAAATTGAATCACTCGCACGTGCGCACTCCTAGGGTACACTTCCACTTGGTTGCCTTCGGTAAACGATCATTGAGTATAGGATGCTTTAGTGGTCATCCTTTTGTCCAAAGATCAAAGTTGCCTCGAAAAGGTTGCCTCAGATATTTTTGCCTCGGATAATTGATCTAAGACATTAGGGTTATTACTAAGACGTCCTAACATTGCTTTAGTGACCGTACGTCCCTTTCGAATTGACCCTCAAAACTCCAACGACGGTGCTACCTACTCACTAATAGTGGGATAGCGCTGTCTAAAGGAAACAAACATAGAACGATTCTTTTTTCGAGTAGGTAGATTAGTTCTTAAGTACTTGCTCAATCAAAACAAATTTTTTCCACACTTACACTCCTTTACAAACAAGTTTTCAAAAACACTTCATTACACTCTTGAAGACAGAAGCAAGAGTTAAATCGAAGTCAAAACAAAAACTTTTCAAAGCACACAAACACAAAGAAAACAATTTTGAAAATGATGAGCAAGTACCTAAGAGCCCGTAGATAACTACAGATAGAAAGGGTGCTAATACCTTCCCTTTCTATAATCTACCCCCCGTACTCAAAAACATCTCAAAAAAGGAATTTTTCTGTGCTTTTTTCCTTCCTTGCTGGATAAAATAAAATTCGGTGGCGACTCTTGCTTACCGCGACATTTTGCGAACACAAACGCAAAATGCAAACCAGCAATTCCTTTAAAAAAAAGGGAAACACGTCCCGATTCTGGCCACCGTATCACAGAACTGGCGACTCTGCTGGGGAGTAATAAGTGGGGTATACCTTAGGAATAGATCATCATATTGCTTCTATTGTCTGATTTGATTGCTTTACTTTTGAGGGTTTTATATTGGAGTTACTATAGATCCTAACCCGGATATGGGGAACACCTTTTAGGTAAGTAACAATAGACTGTGAGGGAACTGTACAGCGTAGATCGATACAGTTGAAGCAGTAGCTACGTTGGTGTGACACATTAGTTGGTACCGATATCCCTTGTGGAGGAATAAGGAGAGTATGGGGCTGTTAATGGGTCATTAAGCATCAACTGACCTTAGAACCTATAATTGACCAACTTGGCCATAGAAAAGTAGCAGAATGCTACACTCATTGAGAACATACTCTCGCGATGATTCCGGCCGCAAGAAAATATTTCTAAACTGGAATTATGACCGATCGAGGATGGTCAGTGATATTGAGAACCTCTAGAACCCGGTTACTATTACTAGGACAGGTTAAACAAACTAAACTGCAAGAGGGTAGTACCTAAACTCCAGGCTAGCCTGAAATTTAAGGGCTATTGTGTGACTTGTTTTCCCTTACCATGTTTGCTATCTGTGATACATGTGGTGTGTTCTTATCATGACATCATGCATCATGGAATTGCATGCATATTTCATTAGACTAACCATTTCACAGACCGAGGGGATTCATCTTTGTTCTGTTTTACAGATCATGGCCTCTATGTGTAGAAATATCATTCAGATCAACTTCGTGCAGATACCTGCTCAGCTTAGATAGTTGGTTTCAAAAGTTCTTGATACTTCTTCCTTTGTTAGAAGACATGGTCATCTCCTCAGCCTGGTCACTTCCAAGTTGGATGAGTAAATGATGAGTGTGTTGTTCCAGTTCTTTGATCTGTTGCACCACTGTTTCCCCTTCCCGGACTATCAGCTAGTCCCTACTTTGGAGGAGTTCTCTGATTTACTTGGCATATCTATTCTAGAGCATACACCCTTTACAAGTTTGGATATAGCTCCTAGGCCAGAGGATTTTGCTTTAGCCCTACATCTAACAATGGCTGATGTAGTATCTAACTGGGAGATTCGGAGTGCGGTTAAAGGTTTCTTGGCTAAGTTCTTGATCGATCAAGCTCAACAGTTCTGGGATAGTTTGTACTTTCAAGCGTTTGAAGACATCCTGGCTCTCCTCATCTATGGCTTGGTTTTGTTCCCAAATTCAGATTCTTTTGTTGATGTGAACACAGTTAAGATCTTCATGTCCCGTAACCCAGTGCCTACTCTCTTGGGTGATATTCTGCATGCTCTTTATACCCGTATTGTTCGGAGAAGGGGAACTCTCATGTGCTGTACACCATTTCTGGCGAGGTGGTTTATTTCTCACCTCCCCAAATCTATATTGAAGAATGAGGAAGTTATGGGTTGGGCTTACAGAATCATGTCCCTTGCTCATACGGACATCCTTTGGAGTACTAAAGATATGGAAAAGGTAGCTGTCATCGATCGGTGTGGGGAATACCCCAATGTTCCATTGCTTGGAATTAGAGGAGGGATAACCTATAATCCTTGTTTGGCCTTACGACAGTTTGGACGAGCTCGAAGGGACGGTCCTCATGAGTTGCTGCTTCCAGACATTGTCTTTGACTTCATGGGGGATGTTGAGGGGCATCGCCGCAGATTTATACGGGCCTGGGATAGGGTGAACATGTTTGATCCACATGATATAGGAATGAAGACTTCTCTCCCGATGCAACCGTATCTCCAGTGGGTTCGAGCCCGTGCTCAAAAGCTGGGAATTCCCTATGAAGCTGTTTTGCCGGTGATTATAGAGCATACTGATGAAGAAGGTGTTCCTTATACAATCCTCCATCCTCATATGCCTACTGAGCTGGGGCATTGAAGAGGTCTTGGATCCAGTTAAGGGAAGAAAGGGATACCTACAGAGAGAAGTATCATGAGCAGGAACGGAAGATCATGAAGCTTACAAGGCAGCTAGAGACTGAGAGGAAAATCAACGATTATGTCAGCACGAAAGGAAAACGGCCATGGGAATTCTGATGTCTTTTATTGTTTCTAGTTTAGATTTTCTTTTCAGGATTTCTTTTGTAATGCCTTAAAGGAATTTGTTAAACATTATTTCAAGTTTTAATCTAATAAAGTGTGTTTTATTTTGGTCTACAAATTTGAATCTCCCTAAAGTCTTTGAAATCATTTCATACGCATTCCATTTCCATGCACCTCATTACAGGTACCCTTACAGGTTTCTCATCATCTTCGCTGTTTATTTCAGCAATCATGTCTTCTGAAACATCTACTGATCAAGCTATTAAGGCTCTTCAAGCCCAGAATGCTCAGTTCCAGGAAATATTCTTGAACTTGGCCAAGAGTCAACAAGATCTGAAGACTCTTATCTTGAAGGACAAGAAGAAGAAGAAGTAGAAGGTGGTCCTCCTGAATATGGGTCACATGTTTGGGAACAAGTTGAGATAGGAAGTTGATTTATCTCATTCATCTGGAGGGGGGAGAATCAAGAAGAAAGGAAGGGTCCTAGCCCTGTGGTTTCTGACAATGACACAGATTTTGATGAAGACCAGTATCCTCCGGCTGAGGATAGGTATAAGCAACTTGAAGACCGGTTAAGCGCAATGGAGATTCAGAAGGTACCTGGGTTAGACTTTGGAGATTTGGGTCTGGCATCTGGGGTGGTGATTCCCCACAAGTTTAAAGCTCCTGTCTTTGTTAAGTACGACGGGGTCTCCTGCCCAAAGCTACACCTCCGCTCGTATGTTAGAAAGATTCAACCATATACTGTTGATAGGAACCTCTGGGTTCATTTCTTTCAAGATAGTCTGTCAGGGACTCAACTTGAATGGTTCTACCAACTAGAAGGAGCTAATGTCTGCAACTGGGAGGACCTTGCTGCTGCTTTTTACAAGCAATACCAATATAATGCCGACCTTGCTCCCACACGTACCCAACTTCAGGGTATGTCTGTGGGTGCGAGCGAAGGTTTTAAGGACTATGCTCAGAAGTGGAGAGATTTTGCTGGAAGAGTACAACCCCCTCTGGCTGATGGGGAGTTGGTGGATATGTTTCTTGGGACTTTTTCTGGTCCGTATTTCAATCATTTGATCGGTAGTTCATCGTCTGGGTTCACTGAATTGATTATGACTGGGGAGAGGGTTGAAGTTGGTATCAAGAGCAGCAAGATACAGAAGGGTGCTTCATCAAGTATAGAGAAGAAGCCTTTCAAGAAGGAGTATAGTGCAATTTATAGCTCGAGAAGCCAAAATCGACCCGAACGTCGCCAAGCAATCAATGCGGTAGTAATATCAAGACCAACTATTTCCCCACAATGCAATAATCAGCAAAGACTAGAGAGATTGCAAAGGCAGTATACTCGACTCAATATGACCTTATCTCAAATTCTCCCGCAATTGTTAAAAACCAACTTGGTGATTCTGAAGGAGGCTCCAAAGAATCCCAGTACCACATCACCACTGTATAATCCGAACGCCTGATGTGCTTATCACTCTGATAGCCCAGGGCATGATACCAACAATTGCTGGGCTTTGAAGAATAAAGTGCAGGATCTGATTGATGCTAAGGAGATTGAGTTTGAAGCTCCAGAAAAACCTAATGTCATGACTGCTCCTATGCCCAAGCATGAAGTGAATGTTGTGGATGATGACTCGTTTGTGACTTCTGTGGAAGACATTTCTACTCCGTTGATGGCCGTAAAGAATAACTTATTATTGGTCGGTTTATTTCCGGGATGTGGCGAAGGTTGCCACCTGTGTTCCATCCTACCTACTGGTTGCCATCTATTGAAGTCAGGTGTCCAACGCCTGATGGATAACAAAGAAATCTTGTTCGGGAAAACTTTGGTTCCGTTGATTCCTGTTGAAGATTTTTCCATAATCACCATTTCCACCAATCCTTCCAAGGCTTCCTCGAGAAAGCATGTTAGGATTACATCTGTTCCGAGAGTTTCTCCATTGATCATTACTATTCTTGGACCTATCCCTTACACGTCGGATAAGGTTGTCCCGTGGTATTATGGGGCCGATGTGTATTATCATGGGATTAAACAAGACTTGAAGGTTGAAGAGGCTGATACTGATGTCAGCAATATTGTTGGGTCTAGCAAAGTCACCCGAAGCGGAAGACTTTTCTCTCCTGAGATCTCCCCACCAATTGTTCAAAAGCCTGTTGCTATTACACCTGCCAGTACATCTGCTACTGTCCCTGTTCATGTTCCAATCATTACCCTTGTCGCCGAGTCATCTGACGCTCGGGGCAAAGAGATCACCGGTGAGCCTGCCCAGACGGAGGCACCGAAGAAGATTATTGTTGAAACCTCTAGGCAGGAGATAAAGGAAATTTTGAAAATCATCAAGAAAAGCGACTACAACGTAGTCGAACAGCTGGGGCAAACCCCGTCGAAGATCTCCATGTTATCTTTATTATTGTGTTCAGAAGCCCATGCTAAGGCTCTGATTGCTTTCCTAAAAACTGTGCATGTGCCGCAGGAGACATCTGCTGATCAGTTCAAGGACTGTGTGGCTAGTTTGACAGTTGACAATGGGTTGGGTTTCTCCGACACAGATTTGACTGCCAAATGAAAGAATCACAATGACGCTCTGCATGTTTCAATCGAGTGCAGGGGAACTACTCTGGCTCACGTGTTGGTGTATATTGCGTCCTCGTTGAATGTTTTACCCAAGAAAGCATTAGACCGGTTGGACTGTGAAGGGTTGGTTCTGAAGCCAAGTAATATTGTGGTTAGGGCCTTTGATGGGTCCAAAAGGATGGTACACGGGGAGGTGGATGTCCCTGTTAAGATTGGTTCCCAGACTTTTGCGTCTACGTTCTATGTGATGGACATTCTACCATCTTATTCTTATTTGTTGGGTCGCCTATGGATTCATAAGGCTGGGGTAGTAACTTCTACGCTCCATCAGATGTTAAAGCATCCAGTGAAGGGGAAAATTGTTACAGTACGAGGAGAAGAGGAGTACATGGTAAGCCACATTAACTCTTTTCGGTATGTGGAGATGGACGGGGAGTTCATTGAGACCCCGTGTCAAAACTTTGAAGAAGTCCCCCAGACTCTGGCGTCGGCTGAAACTGTTGCTGAAGATCCTCCAATGAAGATGGCTTCCCTCAAGGATGCTCGGGCTGTTATTAAAAAAGGTGGGTGTGCGAATTGGGGCCAACTCCCTGAATTTTCACATAAGACTGACAAGTTTGGTTTGGGTTTTACTGCAGAAGCTCAAAGGGCTGTTCAGCGTGCGCAGATTGGAAGACCTCCCCTGCGTATCACAAATCCGGAAGTGAATGGGATTGAAGATGATGATGAAGAGTCTGAGTTTGACAGCTGGATTTACCCGACTACCGACGGCGGATTAAGCAATTGGACGACAAAGGACTTCGTGCCCATTTCTTTTATTACACAGTAATAGACTTTTGTTTTGGATTTGTAACAGACAATTTGAGACTTTTACGGCCTGGTGCCTTGCCCGAGACACAGTGGCTTTGTTTGAGGGCTTATTATGTGTCATTTCCATATATCATCAATAAAAGCATTGTACGTTTTTCTTGCATTACAAATGTTGTGCTCCTTGTTTTTCTTTTCTATCTTGCAAAACAACTATTTGTCTCACACACACTCACATAATACAGGTCTACATCCACTATGGATCCCACTGATAACGATTCTGCTACTACCATTTATGACTTCGAAAGTCTGATCAACCAAGCCGAGGACGAAGGTGAGGATGATTGTGAAGTGCCTGGGGAACTTGCTAGACTGTTACTTCAGGAAGAAAGGTCCATACAGCTGCATGAAGAGCCAGTGGAATCAGTGAATTTGGGTACCGAGGAAGACAAGAAAGAGGTCAAGACCGGTGCCAATCTGGAGCCTAATGTTAAGCAATGGTTGATACAGATGCTGCATGACTATGTTGATATTTTTGCCTGGTCTTATGAAGATATGCCTGGTTTAGATACTGATATTGTGGTTCACCGCCTGCCCACCAAGGAAGACTGTCCTCCAGTGAAACAGAAAGTTCGCAGAGTGCACCCAGAGATGTCTGAGAAAATCAAGGCTGAGGTTATGAAACAGTTTGATGCCGGTTTTCTAGCAGTTACTTCTTACCCGCAGTGGGTTGCCAACGTGGTTCTAGTGCCGAAGAAAGATGGTAAGGTTCGTATGTGTGTGGACTATAGGGATCTGAACAGGGCGAGCCCCAAGGATGATTTCCCTCTGCCTCATATCGACGTTCTGGTTGATAACACCACACAACATAAGGTCTTCTCCTTTATGGATGTTTTTTCCGGTTACAATCAGATTAAGATGGCTCCCGAAGACATGGAGAAGATAACGTTTGTTACGCAGTGGGGTACCTTTTGCTACAAAGTCATGCCTTTCGGATTGAAGAATGTTGGGGCAACGTATCAGCGCGCCATGGTCGCTTTGTTCCACGACATAATTCATCATGAGATTGAGGTATACGTCGACAACATGATTGCGAGGTCCCAGACTGAGGAAGAACACCTCGACCACCTGCAGAAGCTATTTGACAGGTTGAAGTTGTATAAGCTAAGGTTAAACTCGAATAAATTCACCTTCGAAGTGAGGTCTGGTAAGCTGCTGGGTTTCGTCGTTAGTGATAAAGGTATTCAAGTGGATCCTGCAAAGGTGAAGGCTATACAGGAAGTGCCAGCTCCCCGAACAGAAAAAGAAGTCAGAGGCTTTTTGGGACGTTTGAACTACATCGCCCGATTCATTTCACACCTGACTGCTACTTGTGATCCAATCTTCAAGCTACTGAAGAAAGATCAAGTGGTAAGATGGAACGATGAATGTCAGGCCGCTTTCGAAAGAATCAAAGAATATCTCCAAGAGCCACCTATTCTGATGCCTCCAGTTGAAGGGAGACCTTTGATTTTATACTTGACAGTACTCGACAACTCAATAGGGTGCGTGCTGGGGAAGCATGACGAGTCTGGCCGAAAAGAGCATGCTATTTATTACCTTAGCAAAAATTTACCGACTGTGAGACTCGATACTTACTGCTTGAGAAAACTTGTTGTGCTTTGGCATGGGCTGCTCGCCGGCTGAGACAGTATATGCTGACTCATACTACTCTATTGATATCAAAGATGGATCCAATCAAGTATATCTTCGAGAAGCCTGCCTTGTCCGGACGAATAGCAAGATGGCAGATGATATTAACTGAGTATGACATCCAATACACAACCCAAAAAGCAATCAAGGGAAGTGTGTTGGCAGATCATCTGGCACATCAGGCAGTGGATGATTACCAGTCTATAAACTTCGAGTTCCCGGATGAGAACATCATGTTTGTGACTGACTGTGAGACACCTGGACCGGATGAAGGACCTGAGGAAGGATCCTGATGGTCTATGTACTTTGATGGAGCTTCAAACGCTTTGGATAATGGAATTGGCGCCGTGATCATATCTCTTAAAGGCTCTCATACTCCATTCACCGCCCGACTATGTTTCAACTGCACCAACAATATGGCGGAGTATGAAGCATGCATCATGGGTCTTCGAGCAGCTATTGACCTAAGGATTAAGTTTTTAAGTGTATTTGGAGATTCCGCTCTCGTGATCAGTCAGATCAAGGGCGAGTGGGATACGAAACACATAAATCTTATTCCTTTCAAAGAGTATGTATTGACGTTGCTTCCACACTATGAAGAGATAACCTTTGGACACTTCCCAAGAGAGGAGAATCAGTTAGCGGACGCACTAGCTACGATGTCTTCTATGTTCAAGGTCAGGTGGGACAATGAAGCTCCCCAGATTACCTTTGAAAGATTGGATGAACCCGCACATTGCTGCAACATTGAGACTGAAGAGGTAACAAATAAACCCCGGTTTCATGAGGTAAAGAGGTATCTTGAGACTCAGGAGTACCCCGAGGGTGCATCTGTTAATGATAAGAAGTTTCTGACGAGGTTAGCGGCGAAGTTCTTCATCAGTAATGACATCCTTTACAAGCATAACCATGATTCGACCTTACTGCGATGTGTGGATAAGAGCGAGGTAGAAAGGATTATGGTAGAGTTACATAAAGGTACTTTCAGAACTCATTCCAGTGGACACACCATGGCAAAGAAAATCCTTCGGGCAGGATATTATTGGTCCACCATAGAAGCCGACTGTTATCAGCATTCTCGGACCTATCATAAGTGTCAAGTCTATGCTGATAAGGTGCACATACCTCTGGTTCCTCTGAACGTCTTGACAGCTTCTTGGCCTTTTGCAATGTGGGGCATCACATGATCGGCGAGATCAGACCTACTGCGTCCAACGGGCATCGTTTCATCTTGGTAGTAATTGATTACTTTACAAAGTGGGTTGAAGCAGCTTCCTTTGCTACTGTAACCAAGAATGTCGTGGCACGGTTCATTCAGCACAATCTGATCTATCGATACGGAATACCAGAGAGGATCATTACAGACAATGGTACAAATCTCAATAAAAAGATGATCACCGAGCTCTGCAAGCAGTTCAAGATACAGCATCACAACTCTTCTCCCTACCGGCCGAAGATGAATGGGGTTGTTGAAGAGGCTAATAAGGACATCAAGAAGATTGTGCAGAAGATGATGGTGACATACAAAGACTGGCATGAGATGTTACCATTTGCTCTTTATGGGTACCGTGCCTCAGCGCAGACGTCAACAGGGGCAACCCCCTATTCCTTGGTATATGGTATGGAGGCCGTATTGCCCATTGAAGTTCAGATACCCTCTCTTTGGATTATGAAGGATGCAGGTTTGAGCGAAGATGACTGGATCCAGACCCGGCTTGATCAGCTGAACTTAATTGATGAAAAGAGACTTACTGCTATTTGTCATGGTCAGACGTATCAAAAGCGGATGATCAAGGCATTTAACAAGAAAGTTAGACGACAAGAGTATCAAGTCGGGGATCTGGTGATCAAACGCATCATCCTACCACAAGGTGATCCAAGGGGCAAATGGACCCCTACTTACGAAGGGTCATTTATGGTTAAGAACATTTTCTCAGAAGGATCTATGATTCTAACCACCATGGATGGTGACGACCTTCCTCACCCCGTCAATGCAGACATAGTGAAAAAATACTACGCCTAATCAAAGGCCCACTAGGTTGACTGGTCTAGGCAAAAATAAGGGCTTCCTGGCAAACCAAAAGGGTTCGGGCAAAAATAAGGGATGAAAATAAAAAAGAAACTGTACACCCGGCAATTCGAAAACCTAAAAAGGCGGCTTGGGCAAAAAAGGGTATCCCGGTGGATTGAAAACCCGAAAGGGAGGTCCAGGCAAAAATTAGGGATTAAAGCGTAACACTATGTCTCCTTGGATCATCTTGCAACTAGACTTCGGTATTGACTATCAAGCTCGAACGACACTAATCAATCTGATCCACCTTCAACCAAGTAGCAAAGTGATGAGATGCTCGAGGATATAAAGGCAATAGTAGAGTTGGAACCCAGTGGGATTGTTCACATAGTTGTTTTTCTTTGTTTTACACAAACTGCATAAATTCTATTGTTCGGCGGTGTTCTCTTACTAGGACGTCAGCCTCTTGTACAAAAAATGCCTATTTACGGGCCAAACTTCAAAGTCAATACAATTCATTTTCACAAATAAATTTCAAATGGTTTTTCTTTTTTCTGTTTTGTTTTGCAAGAACATCCAGTGTTCATTTTTTATATATGCATTTGACAATAATTGTTGTTCATAAATATTTACATACGAAACAAAAGACGATTACTCGTAATATCAGGAACATGGGCAAATAAGAATTGTCCAGACCTTACAGTTGCTCTCTCCACCAGGTACATGGATAGATTTAGCTGAAGAATATGACTAAGGTACATTCACTCCCCTCAGAGTAAGGAAAAGACAATAGTGTTAACTCTCCTCAGATGAAGCTCGCAACCGCGAATGAGTCGGTAAAATTCTCCCCAACCAGAGTTTATCTATCATCAGCACTGGAAAATTATCCCCAGTGGAGTTTGGAGAATTATCCCCATTAGAGGCTGGAGGATTATCCCCAATAGAGCCTAAAAGGTTATCCCCAGTGATGTCGCAACTGGAAAATCATCCCCAGCAGAGTTCATTCCTTTCACAAACAGAAACTCAATTCCCAACAGAGTTTATCATCGCCAGCAACGATAATTCATCCCCGGCGAAGGTTATTCGTCCAAATCAACAGATCCTCCGGTAGAGTATGTCCTCCCTATAGAGTCATTTCCTCATCAGTTTATTCCCCAGCGGATTTATCCTCTCTTGCAGGTTTATTCTCACAATCATCTTCATTCACTATCCCTAACGGAAATGAAGAATTCAACTCTTTTCTCCAGCAGCAATCCAGGATTTATTTTCCCCAGCTAAAAATATCACATTTCCATACATCATGACACATGCATATACGCATCATACAAACACGATCTCATTTATTTTGAGAACATAATTTCCTGATACATATCATGCATTGCATACAGCTAACCTTTACCTTTCAGGAAGGATACAATCAAATTCTCACAAAATTCAAGTTGTGAAGCTCGGGTACAACTGGATAATAGTTTAATCCTCAGTTGAATACGGACGAACGAAGTTCCTAAAATTCAACTTTTCTCTTCAATAGAGATGATTCCTCAATTGAATACGGACGACCGAAGTTCCTAAAATTCAACAGAGATGTTTCCTCAGTAGAATACGGACGACCGAAGTTCCTAAAATTCAACAGAGATGTTTCCTCAATAGAATACAGACGACCGAAGTTCCTAAAATTCAACAGAGATGTTTCCTCAGTAGAATACGGACGACCGAAGTTCCTAAAATTCAACAGAGGTGTTTCCTTAGTAGAATACGGACGACTGAAGTTCCTAAAATTCAACAGAGATGGTTCCTCAGTAGAATACGGACGACCGAAGTTCCTAAAATTCAACAGAGATGATTCCTCAGTAGAATACGGACGACCGAAGTTCCTAAAATTCAACAAATATGATTCCTCGCTAGAATACGAACGACCGAAGTTCCTAAAATTCAACAGAGATGATTCCTCAGTAGAATACGGACGACCGAAGTTCCTAAAATTCAACATATATGATTCCTCAGTAGAATATGGACGACCGAAGTTCCTAAAATTCAAACAAAGACGACTCACCAGCAGAATAACGGACGATCGAAGCTCCTAAAATTCTACTTCTCCCAACAAAGATTAGCCTTCCCTAGTGGAGTCTTCCTCAACAACAAGTATAAAAGCTCTCGCTAAGGAATCTCTTATGCGATCGACACTCCTTCGGATGGCATCTTTAAGCCCATCTTCCGTCATCAGTCTCCAAATGTCATCAGTAAGCCCATTCCCGACATCACAAGATAATTACCACTTCATGCGAGTGCAAATTTCTCGGCACTCTAGTGTTCAATCATCTTCCACCTTCAGATCACGAAAGGCAGACAAGCCAATCTAAATCTTCAGGTTTAAGAAAATTGAACATGGGCAGCTGTTGTACCCCAAAATTTTCCCTCCCATATTTCTCAAAACAACTCAAGAAAGATCCTCAAGTTGCTTAAGGTAGTCCAAGGGTTGGCCATACAAGCTCTCTCCTAAGGCAGTCTACCTCAAATTTGGGTTTCATGTGCATCAAGAAACTTGAGTCCAAGGGATCCCAAATTCTCACCATTGTCCTAATATGTTATCAAGATCATCCATGTCAAGTTTCAAGCCTTGCAGAGGAAGTTTGCTCAGTCAATTGCTCAAAAGCCTGAAAATCGACTGTGCTAGGGCAAAAGTCAACTGTGGCTCACATACAGTCAAACTTCAAGATTTTTAGTCAATATTCTCATTTTGAAGGATATTTCATCATTTGATCAAGGTTTGATTATGATTCATCAAGGATTGCTCATAATTCATCAAGACTCAAAAGTTGCTGAATTAGGGTTTTGTAGGAAAAGTCAACTTAACTTTGACCAAGCATATATAGAACGTGTGCAGACTCAAAGCTAGGTTAGAAACAAGTGCAGCAAGGAGAGAAAAATCTGGAAAAAAATCAAGAAAAAGTGCAAGATCGAATTCAGTGTTCCTGGCAACCTCAAGGCCTTCCAGCTATCTCAATTGATTCCTAGGATTCTCAGCAAGATAAAGCAATCAAGAACCAAGCCTTTACAGTACCCAAAGCGCTGTAAGTCCATCACGATATCCATGAAATTTTGAATTCGGTTAACATGATTTAGGCATTGTTAGCATGAATTAACTATAGATTCTTGATCCATGGAACATTTACAAGCTTTTTGCATCGTTTAATTTCATTTATATGTCTTGTGCAAGATTCCACCATGGCTAGGGTTTGTAGCTTCGAATTAGGGTTTTTGTATGCAGGAAAAATTAGCCTTGGTGAAGGGTACCATCATGTTCAGAAGGATGAGACGAATCTAACCATAGCATTAGGTGTCATTTATATGGCCCATGGAAGATTTGGGAACGAACCCTGTTTATAGCAACGGACAAACGTCCGTAGGTGAAAGTCTGGGACTTTTACCCACAAAGAGAGGAAGAAGATGACCAGTTGGCGCCCCCCCCCCCCCCCCATTTTCCGCACTTTAAATTCCGCAAAATATTAAACTGTTAGATGTATGATATAGGATGCATGACAAGAATGTATGTAATTTTAAAACAATTAGACAACCCTAAATGTGCAAAGATAAATAATCTGAAATTGAATCACTCGTACATGCACACTCCTAGGGTACACTCCCACTTGGTTGCCTTCGGTAAACGGTCATTGTTGTCCAAAGATCAAAGTTGCCTCAGAAAGGTTGCCTCGGATATTGTTGCCTCGGATAATTGATCTAAGACATTAGGGTTATTACTAAGACGTCCTAACATTGCTTTAGTGATCGTACGTCCCTTTCGAATTGACCCTTAAAACTCCAACGATGGTGCTACCTAGTCACTAATAGTGGGATAGCGCTGTCTAAAGGAAACAAACATAGAACGATTCTTTTTTCGAGTAGGTAGATTAGTTCTTAAGTACTTGCTCAATCAAAACAATTTTTTTCCATACTTACACTCCTTTACAAACAAGTTTTCAAAAACACTTCATTACACTCTTGAAGACAGAAGCAGAAGTTAAATCGAATTCAAAACAAAAACTTTTCAAAGCACACAAACACAAAGAAAACAATTTTGAAAATGATGAGCAAGTACCTAAAAGCCCGTAGATAACTACGGATAGAAAGGGTGCTAATACCTTCCCTTTCTATAATCTACCCCCCGTACTCAGAAATATCTCGAAAAAGGAATTTTTCTGTGCTTTTTTCCTTTCCTTGTTGGATAAAATAAAAGTCGGTGGCGAATCTTGCTTACCGCGACATTTTGCAAACACAAATGCAAAATGCAAACCAGCAATTCCTTAAAAAAAAAAAAGGGAAACACGTTCCGGTTCTGGCCACCGTATCACAGAACTGGAGACTCTGTTGGGGAGTAATAAGTGGGGTATACCTTAGGAATAGATCATCATATTGCTTCTATTGTCTGATTTGATTGCTTTACTTTTGAGGGTTTTGTATTGGAGTTACTATAGATCCTAATTCGGATCTGGGGAACACCTTTTAGGTAAGTAGCAATAGACTGTGAGGGAACTGTATGGCGTAGACCGATACGGTTGAAGCAGTAGCTACATTGGTGTGACACATTAGTTGGTACTGATATCCCTTGTGGAGGAACAAGGAGAGTATGGGGCTGCTAATGGGTCATTAAGAATCAATTGACCTTAGAACCTATAATTGACCAACTTGGCCATAGAAAAGTAGCAGAATGCTACACTCATTGAGACCATACTCTCGTGATGATTCCGGCCGCAAGAAAAGATTGCTAAATTGGAATTATGACCGATCGAGGATGGTCAGTGATATTGAGAACCTCTAGAACCCGGTTACTATTACTAGGACAGGTTGAACCAACTAAACTGCAAGAGGGTAGTACCTAAACTCCATGCCAGCCTGAAATTTAAGGGCTATTGTGTGACTTGTTTTCCCTTACCATGTTTGCTATCTGTGATACCTGTGGTGTGTTCTTATCATGACATCATGCATCATGGCATTGCATGCATATTTCATTAGACTAACCATTTCACAGACCGAGGGGATTTATCTTTGGTCTGTTTTACAGATCATGGCCTCTATGCGCAGAAATACCATTCGGATCAACTTCGTGCAGATACCTGCTCAGCTTAGAGAGTTGGTTTCGAAAGTTCCTGATACTTCTTCCTTTGTTAGAAGACATGGTCATCTCCTCAGCCTGGTCACTTCCAAGTTGGATGAGCAAATGATGAGTGTGTTGTTCCAGTTCTTTGATCCGTTGCACCACTGTGTCACCTTCCCAGACTATCAGCTATTCCCTACTTTGGAGGAGTTCTCTGATTTACTTGGCATATCTATTCTAGAGCAGACACCCGTTACAGGTTTGGAGACACCTCTGAATCCTAACATTAAGACCCCTATTTATACTAATTTGACCCTAACGGTCCTTCTATAATAGAGTGCCACGTTCAAAGATTTCATGTCCTTCGAACCCATCAAACTTCCACGTGCCCCTTTGGATAAGATCAAACTTTTGAATTCAAAATCTCTTCCTTTTTGAAGCGCCAAATCGACAAATGTGATGGTCGAAAAATCCTTTCTTATGATGCTTCGAATAACTTAATTTCCTTTGGTTTGTAGATGAACCTTTCGATAATGCTTGATAAAAAGAAACTCTTGCTAGATTTTTATCTATCGAAACCTTTATAGAAACTCCTTCATATTTCTTTCGAACTTCTTTTCTTCCAAAATGTACTAATTTGTTTAACAACTCATGTAATCGAAATTCCCAGTCAACAAATTGCCCCTCAAAAATGTGTATTTCGTTATACAGAGAAATACTCATTTTTAAATAATAATCCTAAATTTCGATAGACCATATACACATGATAACCTTTCACTGTTGTAACGTCATAAAAAAGTAATCACCTTTTTCCAAACGTCTATTCAGACGTACGTATAGCAGTCCATCATTACCATTTATAAAACAGTTCCCAAGGGAAAAATAGCTTAACCTCATCTTCTTCCTATAACAAAAATACACGTGTCTCACTAACTTGTTATAGTGTAAACTCCTCAATTACTATAAATATTTTATAAACACTTCATCTTCATCTTCACACTTCCATTCCTGAAACCTTCAATCTTTCAAAAATTCAAAACAAAAACCCTTTTTTTTATTTCAATCCAACACTTATCTCAATAATGTCATCATCCAAACAACAACAATCATCTAAGAACACCAAAGGAACAAGAACTTCAAAAAATATTATGCTTCAATATGGGCTTTCTAGTGAACTCATGACCTTATAAAATCGGGAATTTATCTCTACTCCCAAATTCACTTCCGAACAAAAAGCTATTAATGTTTCTCAGGTACTCATTCCTTCTTCTCTTGCTGATAAAACCCTATGTTTCACGGGACCTTTGATTTCTGCTGAAAATTTGGAAAAGTTTGTAGAATTTTTTCCTGTTTACCATGAAACCAAACCAATAGCTAATAGAGTCAATCCTCCTAAGAAAAATGATGGTGATTCTGCTAAGAAACCCATAAAAGTTTCCAAAGAGAAAACTTCTAAGGGGACGTTAGTTTCAAAGATAAAGAGGGAAGTTTTTCAATTAGATTACATAACTGAAAACTTTAAACCCTTTCGATCATGCCCCTCATTAGATAAGCTCTATTTGTCTTGGATTTCCAAAATCGAAAAGAAAAAATCACAAGACTGAAAAGATCTGGGTATTTTTGATTTAATCCAAATGTCAAAATTGGGATTTAGTTATTTTCAACCTCTACTATTAGTGTCTTTATATTTTTTGGATAGCACCTACAATACTTTTCATCTTCCTTGTGGGATGATGACTCACACTCTTTTTGACATAGCTTCAATAACCAAACTTCCTCCAACTGGAGAAACCTTTGACCCTTATTTGCAATCAGACAACACTATTAACTTTCGAGTTAAAAATGATAGTTTTACCGCTTACATGAATTAGTATCATACTGAGGGGGATGAAGTCACGGATATTGAACACATAGCCTTCCTTGCCTTATGGCTATTAAAGTACATCTTTTGCTGTAAATCACTACAGGTTTCTAGAAGATTTTTAACCATAGCCAACCAATTGCATTCTGGTTGAGAGATATGCTTAAGTGAGTTACTCTTAGCTGGTCTTTATGAGAGCTTAGGGTTTGCTACTTCCAAGTTAAAAAGCTATGAAACTGGTACCAACTCGCTCCTTGCTGGCCCATATTGGCTCCTTCAGCTATGGCTAAATGCCACTTTCGAGCCATCACTCAGCACCTATAAGACCATTGATTAAGAAGACCTTGATATTTCCAATAGAACCATTGAAGGAATCAGGATTCTACAATTAACCCCAAACGAAGAGGCAAAAAATCTCCAAAAAATTCTCACCAATTATATGATGATGTTTACGAATTGTCATAATTTTGTCCCAACCATGGCTCATTTTGTTCATAGAATGCATGGCCTTGCATGGTTTACCTCACCCCTCGAAGAAGCTTTGAAGAATGTTGATTCTGAAATCGAAAACATATGGCAAGCATCCCTTTTGCCAAGGCTTCTAATCTCCAGGATCATGCCAGTGAAAAGTCATGTTTGCTTACTGGCCTATCAACCCAATTTCGTATCTCGCCAATTTGAGTTATGTCAACTCATTCCTGAACCTATTTTTAATCGGAAGAAAGAGATTTGTGTAGCAGGAGTGGATTATATCTGTCAGGATATTGCAAAATACCAAAACTATCATGCCAATTTTGCTGAATTCACACTCACTTCATTTCAACCAGCCTTCTACATGACTAAAAGTTTTTTTTCTCTTGGTGGACTGAATTTTATTCCAAGAACATGTTCATCACTACTCAAATAATCAAACGTCTAACAAAAGCTTTTTCATTTGTGCAGGAAAAAATTCAAAAAGTTAAGTTTACACACATCAAGGAAATCCAGGCGTTCCAGAGATACTTTGAAACTATCTATGATCTAACTAATATCAGTCGAACTGTTTTTGACGCAGCAAAAAATTTGAAAGAGAAATTTACTAAAAAACTTCCAAGCCTAAAAATTCCATCTTCTATAAATCTTGAACATAGATATGAACTAGCTTTTCAATTACAACCCCCCTAAATTTCCAAAACTACCAAATGCTTACTTTGGTCTAGCATTTTTTCCGCCTTACCCAAATTGGTTTACTTGTGGAAATATTTTTAGCACCCTAAAAAATGATGCTCAAACACCTGCTAAGAGAGTGGTTTCAACTAAGCATACTCTGGACAGTTTCAAAGGTTTCCTTCACTATGACTTATCAGCAGTCTCTATTGTATCTAATACATATGAAGGTGTGGAACCAAAGTATTCCTTGATCCTTTCGATTATCCTTTCAAATTTACTCAATATTATTTATTTAACCAACTTTCAAATGCATGTCTATTGTTAGTTTCCGAGAGGAAAATAGTCAAGAAAGAAAACCCTGGATCGAAGGCAAGTTCGACTTCCAATCAAACTACTGTTACTATAACCACCAAAGAGATTTCTTCCGCACAAGACGTGAAATCGAAGAAAATCAAGGTGTGATTTTCAGAAGCAGACTCTCCTCGAAATCCCTTACACAATGCCTAATTGTGACATTTTCATATTTGTGGTCTTCCACCAAAATCTCTAGGAAAAAGGAAGGTTGATAACAAAGATCTAGTAATTATTGAAGACGAAGAATACAATGATGAAGATATTCCTCCTACTCCTTTCAAAGCCAAGAAGAAAAAGAAAAATACGAAAAAAATCGACAGTCTCAAACAGTCCAATCAACAAGATCCAGAAGCAATAACCTTGCCCCTAATCCAAAAATAAAATCAAACTCAACCTATTATTCAAGTTGCTCTGGAGCATATTGGAAGCATTGCTTCAAATGATGACGATCCAAAGGTAAGATTGAGATCAACAGATAGGTCCACTTGTATTATGCCTAAGGTGTGACCAATTTTCCCCTCATAATTTAAGAGTACCGTGTTGTGAGGTTTAATATCTGTATCAAACATGCCTATCCACTTTAGCATAAATTGAGGCATAAGGTTGACTATAGCGCCTCCATCTACTAGCACTTTATTTATTCCCACGCTTTCCACTTTGGCTCTGATGAAGAGTGGCTTTAGATGATTCTTCATGCTCTGGTCTGGCGTTTTGAAGAAAGCATTTTGCTCTTCTACCACGCCATTGTTGAGGACGTAGTAGCACACAAGCTTATGCCTGGCCATTTCTGCTTCCTCAGATTCTTCTACTTCTTTGCTTTGGTCATATTCATTGGGTAAGACTGACACTACATTGCAGTTTATGTTTAATGTTGAATTTCCATCTGATTCAAAATTGCTGGTCATCACATCTTCATCATTTTCTTATTTTTCTGGTATTTTCTTGGCAAGATCTTTCCCTCTGGGTGAGAACAACTTTCTTCCAATTTGGGGTTTGTCTGTAACCATCATGTTCGATGAAAACTGACTATTACTTGATTCACCTATGTTCTTCGATGTTAGTTCCCTTTCAACCTTCTTTATCCTCTAATGCCTTCGCCACTGGAATCTAGACATTGTATTCTTACCCTTATAGTTTTTGGTCCTATATGCTTCCCTCTTTGATGCTTGGAATTGTTTTTTGTAAGCCATCGCAGTCCTACCTCCCTCATCGAAGCTTCTAGACTTATCCTTTACTTCACTTGATTTAACCCAATGATATGTTGGTATATTAGTAGGAAGTTAGAAAGTTATCCTTTGATTTACTTTTGGGTGAGGACTGTCTTGTCTCCTTGGGATTCCCCTCTTATCGAAGGTAAAACTAGACTTGACCTTGCTTCGATTGCCCCAGGATTGGGTATAGGGAACTCTTATGAACATCTCAGCAGCTTTCTTGTCATACACAGTGCCACATCTAGGGAACCTCAAGCATGTAGAATTAGCTTTTTGACATCTCACAAGGAAACCTAGTAAACTCTCCCTTGGCTTGGGGTAGGGAGTCAATATTTGGCTTAGACTTCTCCAGTTTCTCGCAGTTTGCGCCTTCTGGATCCTCTCGTATGCTATTGCATCCCTTTGATCATGGAATATACTGTATCTCAGGCATGTAAGCATATCAGCGTCCTGCGCATGGCAGTGGAACAAGTAATCACGCAGACTTCTGTTGCTTTTGGCGTATCCTCCACGTATTTGATCACTTTCCCATTTCAATTTTCTTTCTATTTCCTCCATTTTTTGGGTAGTTTTATTCAAATCTATCATGTTGATCTCAAGATTTTGACCTTTAGTAGTCTCAATCTTCCCATTGGCAGGTTTTGAGTCCTTAGCAATCTTCATCTCCGCGAATTTCACTCTAAATCCATTCGTAGCCTTAGCATTTTCAACTTATGGGGCTGCATCATCAGTAACGTTGCCCTTTGTAGCCTGACCTTGTGGAAATTCAGCAATCTTTGGAGCAGAGTCAATTCCATCGAAAGGGTCTTCAGTCTTGAAGCCTTCAGTAGCCTCACTTTTCTCCATCTTCATTTGTTGGCTAGAATATGCAACAACCATTTCTACCATGTTGATGTCCAATGGCTCAGCATAATTTGTTTCAGCCACATTGAGGGGGTCAGTGTTTATCTTCATCTGACTTTTTTATTTATCTCCAAACTTGATCCTTCCATCCTTGATGGCATTCTAAATTAGATCCTTGAAAAGAAATAATTGTAAGGTTTTATGGCCTAATAAGTTATGATATTTACAGAAACCCCTTTTTGTTCCGTATTTCCAATGGAGGAATCTTTGCGTTTGAGGGCACTATCATCTGGCCATCTTTCACTAACAAGTCAAATATCTCATCACATTTTGTTACATCGAATGTGTATGTTTTCTTAGGATATTTGTCATTTTTTCTGTTTCGATGGGGTTTTTGCCATTCGATGGGGAAAGAACCTTACAAGAGTATGTGGGTTCTTGTTTCAGTTCTACCAAATCTATGTCAAGCTCTTTGAAGCCAAAAGGATCATTTATAATTTCTTGCTCCTCTTCTTTGGCTTCGACATATGCAATCCTCTCTTTCTTGTAATTTTTGTTTTCCCTAATCTCTTCATCTTTTAAACGTTTGACTTGTCGAATCCTATCTGCTAACTGGGCCATGTCTCTTAGATATTGGGTATCTAGTTTCTTTCGAATGGAATAGTCTAAACCTTCTACAGCCATTTCGACTAAATCATGTTCAGGGACCACTGTAAAGCATCTAAACTTCAGTAAACGAAATCTATTGAGATAATCATCTATTGGTTCAGTGAATTTCTTCTCAATACTGGCCAATTCTTTGAGACTTATCTTAGATTTCCCCATGTAAATTTATTCATGAAATAATATTTCCAAGTGTTGCCAAGTATTTATAGAACCTGGAGAAAGAGTAGTAAACCAAATGAAAGCATTTTTTGTTAATGAATGTTGTACTCCAAAATTTTCCGTCTCATTTATCAAGTATTTTCTCACAAGATCTCCTTTGGTTCAAGACTGCACTAGGGTTGATCAGCTCAAGACACCTCCTTAAGCATTGATGACTGAAATTAGGGTTTGAGATTGCACAAGGATAATTGAACTTTTAATTCCTAATATGACTTTAATGGATCATTATGTACCCTCAATATTGCTCATGTCAAGTTTCAAGTCTTGGATCACATTTTTGCTCAGTCAATTGATCAGTTGACCTAAAAATCAGCTGTATTGGGGGGAAAAGTCAATTGTGGTCAATTTACAGTCAAAATTCATAATTGTTTTATCCATATCAACATTATTAACTCATATATGTCATTTGATCATGTTTGGACCATAATTCCTCAAGAAATTTGATCAGATCATCAAAAGGGTTAAATGGTCAAAATTAGGGTTTTTATTAGGAAAGGGCAACTTCTGATTTTTTTTACCTAGAAAATGGTTAATTGGTTTGAGGCATGATCTCAAGGTTTCAAATGAATCTTTTTTGACCTAATGGTATGACTCAAAACTTCTCTCAAGATCAATTGATTGATAGTTGATTTTCAGTTAATTGATCAAAAGTCAATTGTACACTGAAAATTCAAACTTTGACTTTTTGGTCAAAATCAAGTGTCAAAGATCAAAATTCATCAAAACATGTCAAAATATGAAACTTTTCATCAAGAAATCAAAAAGTCAAGATTTCATTTTGAAAAGTCAAAGTTTCCAAACTTAGAAATTTTTCTAAGTGTTGAAAACTTTATATTTTTTCACAACTTTGAGCCAATTTTTCACCATGATACAAGATGATTCAAAAGAAACTTTCAAGATGAAAGTTGTAGATATCAATGAGATATAAAACATTTCTTTACACAACTCCACCTAGCAATGCTTGGATTTCAAGTTATTAATACATGAAGTCATGGTCATGAAACTAAAACACAGTGAAATTTTGAGCATTTTGGTCAGGATTTTGACCTAACTTCTAAGCCAAGTTTCACATAGTTCCATTTGGATTTTGCAAAAGTGAATCAAAGAGGGGTTGTAGATAACATTACAAGATTTCTAAAAAGTCCAAAGCTCCTTGAGATCATTTGTGAGCAAGGAGAATCGAAGGTCAAAAGTTAGGGTTTCAAGTTGGTTTACAAGGCAGAATTTTAGGATGAACAAGAATGCAAATACATGCTAGGCTGCACAATCTTTGTTTTGCAGGCCTCAAACTTGTTTGGAATTCCATAATTAAATGTTTGCACAACTGTTATAGGCTTTAATCTAAGCATTCAATGCATTTCCCAAGCTTATTTCCATTTTGGGAAGAAAGTGCACATTGCCATTTTGGAAAAGTAGCTTTTATGTACAAAATCAGTTCTTGAGCTTTGCACTTGTTTTCTTCTGATCACACACAACCTATAACCCAAAAGAAACTTGTCTAAAGCCTCTTTGAACTCAGGTCATGCTTGTACTTTTTCCTTGAAACTATGTTTTCACTTTTCTTCAAAATCAAGTAACATGGCCATAACTCTATATCTTGCACTTCAGACCCTCTCAAGTGCTAGAACCTTTTCCTTACTTATGCACAAGTTGTTGGAAAGCAAAGACACGAATACACAAGCTCCAAAACACACAAAAAAACTCAGAACTGTGTCACAAAACTCCATTGTTGCATAATCTGACCAAACACTTGAAACTCACATCTCCCTCGTGCGTTTCCAAGCCTTTTGGTTCCTAAAGCTTCTAAACATCAAATACAAACCATCCAAAGTCCTTTTGCCTAACTGTAACACCTCCATCATCAAGTTCCATTTTCACAAACAGATCTTTGCAAGTGGACTTCTCCATAACTCCTCAGCCACTCTCAGCTCAAGCTAAGCACCACATTAGCTTCCTGGGAACTTGAGGAAGCTAACCCAATCACTAGGACTCATTGAAAGCTGCTCAAACTCAAAATACGTTACCCTCTTGCAAGGTGAGTTTTCTGACTTTTGAACTATTCATATAGGCATTATTAGGCTTTAATTTTCAAAGATAAAACGTAGATACCATTGCCACAAAGTTGTACATATCCACAGTTTGCATTTATATGGTCTGAGCTTAGAGAATTTTAGAGTTGAAGTTTCTGAAAATTTTAGGTTTTAAATTAGGGCCAGAAAACTTCTCACTCATCTTTGACTTTTAGCTTTAGTTATTTATATGGTTGGATTCGTGGGAAGAAATACCACAACTTTCATGTTTGTACTTTCAATTTTTGTTGAGAGATGAAGAAGTTATAGCTACTCTGGCTGGACGTGAGGTTGAAGATGAAGTTCAGACTATAGACTTAATTTGTAATATATATTTATGGATTGATATAAATGAACAGATGTATAGCCACCCCAATGGTAAGGCAACACGCTGGTAACCAAGAGGGTGTGGGTTCAATACCCAGCGCGCTGCCTTTCGTTCTTTTTCACATTTTTACACTTTTTTTGGTGTCTTTCTTTGCAGCGCCTGGGCCCAGTATTGGGCCTTCTTCACTTTTTTGCTAACTTTCCCCCCTGACTTACTTAAGCAACCCCTGGCCCAATTTCATTTTTCTTATTTTATTTTATTATTTTTTCCTTTATTATTATTATTATTATTATTATTATTATTATTATTATTATTATTATTGTTTTCTTGTAATTAAAATTAATTTAGAATTTAGGTTTCTTTTAATTAATTAATATCCATTTTATTTTTAACCTTTTCATAAATAAAACCCTAAAAAAATCCTTTTTTAGTTAATTTCTTTTCTTATTTAGTTTAAGTTAATTTTATTTAATTTTCCTTAATCGTTTTTAATTAGGTCAAGACTAAACCCTTTCATAAAAAAAACAAACAAAATCATTTCTTTTTTTCATTTACATTCTTGCATTTTTATTTTTAATTTTGTACAATATTCAATATGGTTGTAATAATTATTTAGATTTATTTATTTTTGCAATTTCCCCATTTGTAAATTTGTACACCCCTCCCCTATTGATGTAATAGCTTAGTATTTTTATTTTCCGCAATTTAATGCTATATATAAATGCTAGTAAGTTAGGGTTTGTATGGAAAGATAAAATTAATGCTTAGAAAACTCTAATTCAAAGACAAAACAATGCATGTAAATCAATACACTTGCACAATTACACCCTTAGGGTAAATCCACTTTATTGCCTTATGAAAATGGTCATATTATGCATGTGGGGTATCTTAGCAAAAACAAACAAAATACAAGATCATAGTCCCTCGATGACGCTACAGATGTTGCCTTAAGAATGATCTTAGTCCCTCAAAGAAAATGCTAAGATATCTTACAACATTGTTATTCATGGCTATACGATGACCCATGCTCGTCCCTTTTTACATCCAAAGATAGGGTTTCTTACCAAATCAATGGTAAGATAACAATATCAAAGGAAAGAGGATATAAACATGAAAGACTTTTGAGTAGGTAGAATGTTCCTAGTTGCTTTCTCATTTTCAAACCAAAACATCCTTGATATTTTCAAAACAAACACCAACACTTTCAAAAACATATTTCAAACTTGAAGACATTTTCAAAAGATAAACACTTTGTAAGCGTTCTTATAGAAACGAGAGCCATTACAAAGAAAACCCTTTTCAAAATCACTTTCAAAAAACACCTTCCACAAACACTCCTTTGAACTATTTTCAAAACAACACTTTGTACGCGTTCTTATAGAAACGAGAACCATTACAATGTCACATTTTCAAAATACTTTCAAAACCACACAAAGCACATTTTTCAAACAAAGAAAGTGATCTAGAAAGAAACTAAGATCTTGTAGATAACTACATATGAAAAGGGTGATAATACCTTCCCTTTTCATAATATACCCCCCGAACTCAAGAAAACATCTCAAAGGTCTTTCTTGTTCTTTTCAACCTTTCCTTTTGGATAAAAGAAAAGTCGGTGGTGACTCTTGCTATCTGCAACATTGCGATCAAACGCGAAACACCCAAGTAAGTTCTCCCACCACGTTACAAAACTGGAGACTCTGCTAGGGATATTTTAAAAGTTGGGTTACCTTAGGGCTAGATCACATTTACTTGCTTTCATTGTTTGATTTGTTTGCTTTACATTTTGGTTCTTTATTTGGGTTTAAATCCTCTACCCGGATTTGGGATACCTTATAGGTAAGTAGCAATACGTTGTGGAAACTGTGCGGGGTATACCGATATGGTCTAAGCAATAGCTATGTTAGTGTGACATATTTATGGGTACCAGTAGCCCTTGAGTAGTCAAGGAGAATACGGGGTCGCTGAGTGATATCATGAAGCACTAACTAACTTCTAGAACCTTTACTTGACCAACTTGGCCATTAAGACGTAGTGAGATGGTCGGCTTTGGTGTAGTCCGAAGGTTGTAGATACTCAATACTACACTCATTGAGGTTTGTTTTTTGGGATATTTCATCGCCATTAAAGAGGCTTGCGCTAAAAAAATGCCCGAGGAAACAAACCAGTGGTATTGAGCTCCCTTAGAACCCGATTACTATTGCTAGGACAGGTTTGAGCCAACTAAACTTCAAGAGGGTACTTACCTATGAGACTCCATGCAAGCCTAAACCTAAGGACTTGTTTGTTTTGTTTGTATATATTTACTTGTACATAACATCATAAACATCATAACATCATACTCATACTCACTAACCATTTCAAGGATTTTTGGGATTTATCTTTGTTCTGTTTTGTAGGACATGGATTCTATTCGCAGGAAAACCATTCAAGTCAATCTCATAAGGATCCCTCCTCAACTTAAAGAGTTAGCATCAAGGGTTCCTGAGAATTCTCTATTTACCGAAAGACATGGCCGCCTCCTAAACTTGGTTACCTCCAACAAGAATGAAGATATGATGAATGTGCTCTTTCAATTCTTTGATCCTCTACACCATTGCTTCACATTTCTTGATTATCAACTTGTGCCAACTTTGGAAGAATTCTCCCAACTCTTGAGGATTCCAATTCTCAATCAACTACCCTTCAACAGTACAGAAATAGATCCAAAACCAGAAGAGATTTCTCAAGCCCTACACTTGCAACAATCTGATGTCACAACTAATTGGGAAACAAGGAGTGGTGTCAAAGGTTTCTTATCCAAGTTCTTGTTTGAGAAAGCTCAAAACTGTTGGAACTCCTTGGACTTGCAAGCTTTTGAGGAAATTTTGGCTCTCCTCATCTATGGGATGGTTTTGTTTCCAAATCCTGACCAACTCATAGATGTAAATGCCGTCAAAATCTTCATGACTCGTAACCCGGTGCCTACTTTGTTAGGAGACATCCTACATTCTTTTCACTCTCGCACTATGAGGAAAAGAGGTATTCTCATGTGTTGTACTCCTCTCTTGGCAAGATGGTTTATTTCGCATCTTCCCCAATATGTATTAAAGAACGAGCAAGGTTCAAGGTGGTCACATAGGTTGATGACGCTCAGACATTTAGATATTCATTGGTGTTCCCGATCTTTGGAGAATGTTACTATCATCGACGGTTGTGGAGAATTCTCTAATGTCCCCTTACTTGGCATTAGAGGAGGTATCACTTATAAACCCTGCTTATCCTTACGACAGTTTGGTTATGCAAGGGGATGGTCCACATGAGATGCTTATTCAAGGGTTGGTATTTAACTACGAGAATGATGATCAAGGTTACCACCAGAGGTTTATCCGAGGTTGGAGGATGTTGAACAAGGTGGATAGAAAGGAATTGGGGCACAAGAATTCCATCCCTCTTGAGCCTTATCTCAAATGGGTACGAGCCCGTGCTCAAACTCTTATGATGCCTTACCCCTCCATTCTCCCTGTTATCATAGAGCCTGTTGTGGAAGGAGATGTCACATACACTATCCTTCATCCTAACATGCCCACCTCTCTCGAATACTTGCAAAGGGATTGGATACAGCTTAAGGGGGAGCGAGACACTTTTGAGGCCCAATTCTACACTAGCAAGAAGAAAGTTCTGGAACTCACCAAGCAGGTTCATGAGGAGCGGAGTCTGAACGCCTACATCACACCAAAGAGGACGTGTTCAACTTTTTTATCTTAGAGTTTTTGTATTTCTTTGTAAACCCAAATAGGCATAATATACTCAAACTTTGATTTATTAATATAATGTGTGTTCCTTTTTTGTCTAAAGCAAATTTAAATCTCTAATTTCTTTGAAATCATTTGCATATGCATCATCATGCATCATATCATGACAGGTTTCTCCCATACAGGTCTCTCATATGCTTAATGTTTATTTCAGTAGAGATGGCTCTAGAACAGATTATCAAGGATGTTCAGATTCAAAATGCTCAACTTCAAGAGATGTCCTTGAATCTATCCAAGGGACAAGAAGAGGTGAAGGCTCTCCTCACAAGAGGCATGGTCATGGGAAATCCCGGGGACGATAGAAATGACCAGTTGGAGCAGTTACAAACCGAGATAGCCGTAATGAAAGTCCAAATGATGGGACAACTGGTGGGCCACATGGCTCTTATCCAAAATATGGCTCAAGGACAAGAAGAGCTGAAAGTTCTTGTCAACCAACTTCGTCAAGGCGGTTACAACCGTATGGGGAAAACAGCCAGAATTGGAGATCAAGTCACTGCCCAGCCTCCCATGCGACATGAAGCCGGTTTAGTGGAGAATAAACCTTTCCAAATTGTTGCCACGTCTCGAGTCCAACAATAACCTCGCCAACAACAACAAAGGAATCAGCGCAAGGAGGTCGCACCTAAGGGACAATTTACTAGGATTGGCATGTCGCTAGCTCAGGTGCTACAACACTTGTTGAAAGCAAAGCTGATTACATTAAAGGCTCCTCCCAGGAATCCTAACACTACTGCTTCTAGTTACCATCCCAATGAGAGGTATGCATACCATTCTGACAATCCCGAGCACGACACGAACAATTGTTTGGCTCTGAAGAACAGGATTCAATACCTAATTGACGAAGGAGTGTTGGAGTTTACACAAGACGATCAATTGGAACTCTTTTATCACCCCTCAAGGGCATCCACGTGAAGCGACGATCGGGGCAAGTAAATTTTTTGTTCATTTGAATTTTCAAGTTGTAATCTCTTTGTTATTTAAATAATTATCTATTAATGTCAAACTTCATTTCATTAATGCATTGCATATGTTTGTCCTGAATCCATCCATTCGTTTTCACTATATTTAAACTATGCTTTTTTATCTCTTTATGACATTCAACTCTTGCTAAAAGTTACAAGCCTTTAGAGGGAGGATGATGAAAACAATGCCATAATCTCACACAGTATGCTTTTGAACAGACCTTGCTGACAATATACAGGCGTTCTTTCAAATCCCAAACACTGGAGTTATAAGGAGGATAATCCCTAGTCAACCCATTCGATCCATAGAAGTAGAAGTTTTCCTTTTTTACACAAATTGAAACCTTTAATCAAAACCTGGGGCATGGTAGTCTCTCAGTTAATTCAAATGCGCGTTCACTTTGTATATAACGAGTAATATCAAAAACATTCCTCTGGAATCAAAAGGCTATGATGGTTCCCTATCACATAGGTAGTCATTATCTCTCAAAAAAGAAAAGCCCACTAAGTCAAAAACTACAAAGGAGACTTAAGAAAAACTGGGGCATCCCGCTGACTGTAAAGTCAAAACAAGAACTGTAAGGCAAAAAATAGGGATAACAAATCAAAAGAAAGAGGACACTACAAATCCTCGACAACATGAAAAATGTTGCAAAAATGACTGCCTTACGATGAACTAAACTTGTCTGAACCATCACCAAAACGTCATTCCAGACTCAATTGGAGTTCAAATGTGCAATTAACTGAGTTTAGGGCTGAAGAACATCACAAAGAACGGGTGGGTACAAATACACTTTGAGCCTTAATCCTTTGTTTCTTAAACCATGAACCAAGCCACGTTACAACCCTTCAAAACTCCTAATTGAAGCATGGGTTAGTTCGAAAGCATACTGTTACAAAAGGTATCCTGACTCCTGCAAGGCTTTACTCTAAATCCTGAGTTTTGAATTTTTCTTATGAAATTTCTTTACTTGCTAAAACACATTTTCAAAACTTCAGGACAAGCATAAACTTTGCATTATTTGAATATCATTGTGTGCATATGGCTATTTGTTTAACAAAAGAGAAATTCACATAGCGAATATCCGATGAACGAAAGCCCTCTTAGTGAACAAAATCACTTCAAGTGGGATGACACTTCCAACGAAAAATCTCCTATCAATAAAAGGGAATGACATGTTACTATCCAGTATACCTGGGACAGTCCAGTCAAGATTCCAAGAAATCTCTCAAGAAGTGCTGAATTACCAGGAGCAAATCTCCATATGTATAACTCAAGGGGCAATGTCATGTTGATCAGGGATTTGAACAATATCCACTATGAAGACTTCCGGTACCACCAATTGCTTGTACCAACAGTATCAGATGGTGTCATTATCAAATGGTGTCAGTATCATGTCTTCGGATCCTCCCATGATAGTTCTTAGAAAATTCTGAGACTTGACCAAAGATCTTGGGTACCACCAATTTGTTCGTCTGTGCCAGTAGTATCAGATGGTGCCAGTATCGGGTCTTCGATTTCTTCCACAATAGTCTTAGAAAATATCTCTAGGAAGTTCAAGGCTACCGGAAATGTGATCAAAATTTCAAGAGTCAAGGTGCACTATATTAACTCTGAGGGCAAACAGGCTCCCACATAAAGGGTCATTTGCAACCAAGCAAACATTTTCTGGCATTACTACAACACTTACTACTACGGGAAGTGACAAATCTTCCCAAGATCCTTCTTATAGGATGACCCCCAGCCAGAGTTTCAATCTCTGAAAACTTCTCACCGGCTGAGTCGACCTCAAGAACCCCTGAGGATTTTCCCCAACTTGAGTTTTCCTCTCCAACTACTACAAATCGGAGGACCACAACTCCTCTTCCCCAGTAGACTACTCTGCAATCCCTAGCAAGTTACTGTGAATCCTAGACCCGACCAGATATCAGTTCAGCTTCGTCCATCAAGAGATAACTCCCAGTAGAGCAACGGACAACCGAGACTCCTGATCTCTTTTCCTGAAACAAGAATCAACATTCTCCATAGAGTTTTCAACTTTCCTCAGCGGATTTCTCATTAAATAACAAAACAAGAATCCCCGGTGGAAACATTCTAAGCAAAATTTGAAGACATACCTACTCTTCAATAACAGTCCGGGATTTAGAAACTCCCCAACACTTGTCAAGGATTTATTTTCCAAGACAAAATTACATTTCAACAACATTCATAGCACATGTATACAAAATACATATAACACAAATCTCATTTGTTTTGAGAACATCATTACGCAATGCATACATCACGACATTGCATACGACTAACTCTTTACCTTTCAGGGAAAAGATCACATCAACAAGATACGTCTAACGAAGGGCTATTCCTGGATTTTCCACAGAAAGATGTCCTCGCAAGATTTTCTCTAGATCAGCCAGATCGACACTAAGATCTCTCTGATTATTGTGCCAGTGGAAGATATTCCAAGACTTTCGTCTGGATCAGTTGAATCACTACTAAGATTCTCCTGATTACAATTCCAATCAAAGTTAATTCAAGACCTTTCTCTAGTCCAGTCAAATCAATACTAAGATTTCTATTCAAGGAAGCTATGAAGCCCGAAAACTGACCGAATAATAGTCAATCAACAATTTAAGACACTATGAAGCCTGGATTTCGACCAGATAATTGTATAAGGTGCTACGAAGCCTGGAATCCGACCAGATAGTAGTTTACTTCTTCAAAGGCACTGTGAAGCCTGGATTTCGACCAGATAATAGTATAAGGTTCTACGAAGCCTGGAATCCGACCAGATAGTAGTTCACTTCTTCAAAAAACACTGTGAAGCCTGGATTTCGACCAGATAACAATATAAGACACTGTGAAGCCTGGATTTCAACCAGATAACAGTATAAGGTGTTGTGAAGCCTGTAATCCGACCAAATAGTAGTTTACTTCTTCAAAGACACTGTGAAGCCTGGGTTTCAACCAGATAATAGTATACGGTGTTGCAAAGCCTGGAATCTGACCAGATAGTAGTTCACTTCTTCAAAAACACTGTGAAGCCTGGAATCCGACCAGATAGCAATTTACTATGTCAGTTACTATGAAGCCTGGACTCGACCGGATAGTAGTACACCTCAGATTCAAGTTGAAGCCTGGACCCGACCAGATAATTGCTTAATCACTGAAGCCCAGATACGATCCAGACACGGATGTCATTCTGATGCTCATTCAGTATATCTCGCAGACGTCTTCTCTAGTTCAGATAAATCCCTCAATGATTTATTCTGATTCTTTCCTAGTAGACACTTTCTTTGGTTTAGATAAATCGCTCAAAGATCTACTCTGATTCTCTCTAGTTAAAGAATATTCAAGACCTCTTTTGGTTCAGTTTAAACTTCTCAATGGTTTATCCTGATACTTTCCAAAGCAACATTTCTGGTTCAGATAAATTGCTCCAGGATTTATTCTGATTCTTCATAGTCAAACAACATACAAGACTTCTACTAGTTTCAGATAAATCGCTCTAAAGATTTATTCTGATTCTTTTCCATTTGAAATCAAGTTCAGACTTAGTCCATTTTATGTCAACAATCACTCTTGGATGGCATCTACAAGACTATCTATGGAAAATCTCCATCATTCCTCCAAATGGCATCTATAAGCCCATTCACAATCCATCTTCGAGTGCAAATTTCTGGGCACTCTAGTGTTCAATCATCTTCCACCTTCAAGACACGAATGGCGGATCCTTCAATCTAACTCTTTAGGTTTAAGAAGATTTAATAGGGGAAGTTGTTGTACCCCAAAATTTTCCCTCTCATTTATCAAGTATTTTCTCACAAGATCTCCTTTGGTTCAAAACTGCACTAGGGTTGATAAGCTAAAGACACCTCCTTAAGCACTGATGACTGAAATTAGGGTTTGAGATTTCATAAGGATAATTAAAATTTTAATGCCTCAAATCACTTTCATGGATCATTATGGAACCTCAAGATTTCTCATGTCAAGTTTCAAGTCTTGGATCACATTTTTGCTCAGTTAATTGATCAGTTGAACTAAAAATCAGCTGTATTGGGGAAAAAGTCAACTGTGGTCAATTTATAGTCAAACTTCATAATTTTTTATCCATATCAACATTATGAACTCATATATTTCATTTGATCAAGTTTGGACCATAATTCCTCAAGAAATTTGATCAGATCATCAAAAGGGTAAAATGGTAAAAATTAGGGTTTTGACTGGAAAAGGGAAATTTCTGATTTTTGATCTAGCAGATGGTTAATTGGTTTGAGGCATGATATAAAGGTTTCAAATGCATCATTTTTGACCTAATGGTATGTGATCTTACCGGATCAGACTTGGACCGTCACGACTGGCTCCGAGCTGAAGTTGAATGAGATGGGGGGTACCTGCAAGGCACTCCGATGCTAAAGTGAGTGAGAGTACGAGCAGGAAAAAAGTGTGAGTATGGGTAAGAGAATGAATACCTGACCCTCTAGGAACAGAGGGTATTTATAGCCCCCAGCGCTGGGCCAAGGTCCCTTCCTTGGGTCGGGCAGGTTTGGCCCAATGAAGGAACTGCCAAGTTCTACGTGTGTAGTGGGGACCCGCACGTGGTCTCCTTCTTGGGTGTTCTGCGAGAAATACGGACGGACGGGGACACGGTCTTTTTGGAATCCAGGTGATGGTGTAATGGTCATAATCTTCCCTACGAGAAGTGCTTGAGCCGAGGTCGAGCTGGACTGCATAAAGTCGAGGATGTCGTGGACACGGCTGTAGCTTCTTGGTCAGCACAACCCCCTGCAAAGCCGTTTGGATTGGGCCTTCATCCTTGCTTTTGGGCCAGCCCGGCCCAGTCCAGAACAGGAGCCCCCCAAGTCGTGGTTCCTGGAGTAGGAGCCATGACTTGATCTTAGTTCACCTCTGTCACGAGGTCCCGTGCTCGGACAAGAGATTTAGTTCCCCGTGGTTACTCGAGGAGTTTCCCCTGTGTCGCGCTCGTGAGATAATTCCTTTTGAGGAGTGCTCGGGGGACTCTCGGCGGGCTGTGTTCGTTGAGCACACGAGGCATCCCTTGGGAATCGTGTCGCCACCCTATCGAAGATAGGGTCATCATTGCCTAGGGGAGCTAGGCGTCGAGGAGGGAGGTTCGTGGTTCCACGGGGTGACGTTTTGTATTCCAAGTCATCACTATAAATAGGGTCCTTGGGCCCCAGACTATGTTTTTCCTCTTCGCACTTTTCCTCCTTCCTCTGCCTCTACTGTTGTTGTTTGCTCCAGATTTTCATAGGACCGCCGTGCTCTCCGCCACTGATTCTCTTCTCTGCCTCCGTATCTCTTTCCTGATTTCAAGTAAGCGTCTTGTCCCTTTTGTTTTTCCTCTGTGGTATATGATATTTTCCATTGTTTTATACGTTAGCGACTATGCGTCTGGGATTAGCCCCGGTAGATTCGTATTTTCGCTCGGCAAATCCACGTTGATGCCCGGCAAACGCATGTTTGTGCCTGGTAAACGCATGTTTGTGCCCGGTAAACACATAGTTTAGGTATTTGACTCGTAATGCTGCCCGAGATCTTCATGATTCAGGGCGCCTAATTCGTGATAGTGCCCGGTAACTTCATAGTTCTAGTTTTAGGATTTATGATATCGCTCGCCATGTCCATAGCCTAGGTCGACATACTCGTGACTTGCCGGGATGTTGGCCCATTTAGGCGATCTGTAGGAAGGCTTGTCGCGGTATCTGGGCGTCGGGGAGGTGACTCCACTCTTTTGTTTCGAAACTTCAACTTTTTAATCGTGTGTGGAGTGTGACTCGGTTGGTCGTGCCCTTCTTCCCGTCAGTTATGGCGAGCGTGTGGATTTGCTCCCCAATTGACCGGCTTCCTGTGCTTTGCAGGTAACAATGGCGGATGAACCGTGTTCCTCGGGGCGCAATGAGGTGGAAGATCAAAGCGCCGAGGAGAATGTGAATCTGGTCGATACCATCGACGATCCTCTGCTGGAGTGGGTGGGCGCCGAGCCCAGAGGGACTGCTTCTGCTTACAGTCGGCGTAGCCGGAGTGCGTATACTATCGTTGAGCAGGGCGGTAGTCAGCCCGGCTTTCATAAAAACTTCGTCGTCACCAGACCGACTCTTACCGCGCGGATCTGCTCGGAGTTCCCCGAGTACGGGTTTCCCATGTATGAGATTGCTTTCAAGGACCTTGGACTAAAGCTCCCCTTTAGTGATTTTCAGGTCGGGGTCTTTAGTCATCTGGAGTTGGCCCCGTCGCAGCTTCACCCCAACTCGATTGCTTTCCTCCGGGCGTTCGAACTGACGTGTCGCTTTTTAAAGATTGGGGCGACCATACCTCTCTTCTTCAGAGTCTTCCATTTACAGCGCCAGTCTCGGGGAGGTAGGCACAGTTGAGTTTCCCTGAAATAGTCGAAGAGACTGTTCAGGATGTATATGGATTCTGTCCGGGGGTTCAAGGACAAATGGTACATCGTGCGGCCGGTTACCAAAACTGGTCTAGAGTCTGTATACGAGGAAGAAACGGTGGTGACCGACGATCATGGGGAGGCTCTTCTAGATGATGGGGGACGCCCGGTGTTGGGGCGTGTGGCCAAGTTTCCTTTGCATTGGACCTCGCGTCACTACGAGCACGGCACCGGGCACTACCATACGCCCGCGGGTGGGATGAGCACCGAAGATGAGGAGGCCTATGGTACCCTCTGCAGATATGTCGATAGTTTCTTCCCTGCCCGGTGGGCCACGAGGGAGGGAAAGGATATTCTCGACGAAGATGGTTATCCGACCTTTGAGGCCTGTCCTATAGATACGAAGGCGCTCGTGGAGTGCCAGTCCTTCGGGTAGGCCAAGAACCTGCTAGGTCATTACTTTTTTTGCCTTGTTTGAATTTCTTCGCTTGTTATTTGCTCGTCACTAACCCGGGTTTATTTTATGCAGGTCTCATGGTTGGACGAAAGGAGAGGCTCCTGAAGCTGACACAGGATAAGAAAGTCAACAAGAGAGTGGTGCGAGCTCCTCAGGAGACGAGGATGGACCCGCAAACTAGCCCGAGCGATGCTTTTGGAGGGTCCCCGGACACTCAGGATGTCGAGCCGCATACCAACCTGATACCGAGGAAGAGGAACCGGGTGGAGAGGCAACCGGAGGTCGGCGAGGACTCTGGTGCGGTGAGGTCCTTCGGGTTGCCCCCCTGTTTTAAAGAGGAGGGTTTCTTCGAGGGTTTTCCCTTGTCCGTAAGTGATGACGAAGTCGATACCATTAGGCGGCTGAGCAAGGAGAATCAGAGAAAGCATTTGGCCGCCAACATGGTCGGGATGGTGAAAATGTCCGAGATGGCCGTTGTCCTGGCCGAGGAGGGGGCAGATTCTGATCGCATCAAGGAGCTGGAACAGGAGAAAGCTGCCCTTACTGCGAGCTCACGAAAGTTGAAGGCTGCCCTGGAGCGCTCCAAGGAGATGTTCCGCGAGCAAGCCGAGCTGCTGGCCGCGGAGAAAGAGAACTCGGGGAAGATTGCCGAGGAGAGGGAGTACTTCCGTGAGGACCGGGAATGCTTGGAAACTGACAACGGGCGCCCTGCCAAAGAGGTCGAGGAACTAAAGGCCTCCATGCTCCCTGCCGAGGATGAGTCGGAGGAGACAGCTCCTTTGCGGAGTCGGTCGGAACTGGTTGCTCGTATTCAACTCCTTGAGGCAGACTGTGTTGGTGCTTTGGCAGATGGCTTTGAAGTTCCGGTTAGCCACCTCGCTCTGTTGAATCCCGATCTGAATACTGAAGGAGTGGGCTACATGTCTCAGATCATCGACGGCCAGGTCGTTCCCCCGCCTGAGTCTCCTGTTGTCGGCGGTGATAGCCCTGGGGAAGTCTAGTTGTGAGATCTTAGTCGGGCCTGCGCGCCTTTTCTTTTGTTTGATGGTTGTTTTTGGGGCCTGCGTGCCCGTGCATGTTGTACTTTTTGGGCCTGCGTGCTCGCTCTTGTACTTTCCGAACATCGCCGGCCTTCTTGGTCAGTTTATTTCTATTTGTTTTTGTTGCCCACGAGCTTTTTGAATGAATGTTTGTTTTGACTTTGATTATTTGCCCGTGTTTATGTTTTGATATTTCGCAATAAAACTTGCCTAAGTTATGGCCCCGAGTCTTGCCCGTGTGTGGTTGTGACTTTGTTGGAAAATTTGCCTAAGTCTTTTGTTCGGGGCATGCTTGTGCTCGGCTTTCTATCCGGTGGCGAAATTCGCCTAAGTAGCGACCTCGACGGAGATTCTTTTTCGACCCTTTGGACGGTCCGACGTTCTTAGAGATTCGTCGGGCTTGCGGAGCGAAGCCGCTTGTTCGGGCGTATGACCCGGATCGGGGTTGCTCACCCGTGGTGTGAACTGCCCATCACGAGCTGGGTGTTCTTCCCTACAGGTACTTTGACGGTGGAGCTCAGTTGAGGTGTCCACGTCGGGCACTATCGCTCCTGCTTGTCTGCTGAACGATGTTATGCCGTTTGGGCGTAGGTTGGGCCTGTACCTTGGCCTCTCTAAGGGGTCGTACGTTTTTCCTCGTTGACCGGACGTGGGTGTCGACGACGAGAGTCCTCGGTGTTAAGGGTTTCTAACTATAGTACTGCTTTAGTTTAGCAGCGTTCCAGGGTCGTGGTAGTGGTTCTCCGTCCAGTTGCTTGAGGTAATATTCCCCGGTACCAGTGGTGCCGTGGACGCGATAAGGCCCTTCCCAGTACGCGGCCAATTTCCCTTCGCGGGAGTCTTTCTGGTTCCTTCGCAACACCAGGCTGCCGATTTCGAACTCGCGTTTAATGACCTTGTCATTGTGGCGCAGATCCACTCGTTATTTTAAGGTGGCTTCGCGTAGGTCCGCCCCCGATCGGATTTCCTCGACTAAATGGAGTTCGTCCCTGAGTGCCCCGTCATTCATTTCTTCGTCGAGTGGATTCTCTGTCTGTCTGGAGGGTTCCCTGATTTCCACCGGGATGACGGCCTCGGTGCTGTATGTTAGTCGGAAGGGGGTCTCGCCCGTCGTTGAGTGGGGCGTGGTGCGGTATGCCTACAAGACACTGTGCATCTCCTCGACCCAACCCCTTTTTGCTTCACCGAGTCATCGTTTGAGTCCCCGGAGAATGACTCTTTTCGCGGCTTCGGCTTGCCCGTTGGTTTGAGGGTGCTCGACCGAGGTGAAGTGTTGTTTTGTTCCTAGTTTGGTGACGAAGTCCTGGAACCCGTGGTCGGTGAATTGGGTGTCGTTGTCGGTCATCAGTGCCCTCGGGATTCCAAATCTGGCGAGTATGTTTCTCTTGTAGAAACGGAGGATATTGTGCGAGGTGATCTTCGCGAGAGCCTCGGCTTCTATCCATTTCGTGAAGTAATCCACGGCCATGATGAGGAATTTATTTTGGTAAGTCCCTTGCACGAAGGGACCGAGGATATCCATACCCCACCATGCGAACGACCACGGAGACGACAGTATGCTCAGTTCGTGAGGGGGGAGAGGTGCATGTCACCGTGCCTCTGGCACTTGTCACACCTCTTGACGTGTTCCTTGGTGTCCTGCTGCATCGTCGGCCAATAGTACCCCGCTCGAAGGGCTTTCCTCTCCAGGGACTTACCGCCCATGTGATGGGCGTTAATACCTTCGTGTATCTCCCGCAGTACCTCGGGGATTCTGGATTCATCGATGCACTTCAAGAGGGGGATGGAGAATCCCCTGCGGTATAGTTGGTGCTCGAGCACCACGTAGGAGCATGCTCGTCTCTTTGTGGTGGTCGCATCCGTCTGGTTCGAGGGGAGTTCGCCCTTCGTCAGGAAATTGTACACCAGGGTCATCCAGGACGAGGCATCTCCTATGGCGTGGACTTCGACTAGTGTCGAGGATCTTTCGATGCTCGGGCGTGCTAGGGATTCTTGTATGGAGGATTTGTTTCCACCCTTCTTTTTCGTGCTCGCGAGTTTGGACAATACGTCTGCCCTTGTGTTTTGCTCGCAGGGGACATGTGAAATCTCTGCTCGTTCAAACTTTGTCATGTATTTTTTGACTAAGTTTAAGTATTCTACGAGGTTCTCGTTCTTGGCTTGGTAACTCCCCTGGACTTGGGAGGCAACGAGTTGGGAGTCTGTGTAGATTTGTATTTAGCGGGCCCCCAGGTCCTCGGCTAGCCTCAGTCCTACAAGCAGGGCCTCGTACTCTGCTTGGTTGTTCGACATCGGGAAGGAGAGAGCTAACGAGTGTTCGACCACTACGCCTTCCCCGTTCTCTAGAAGGATTCCCGCGCCACTTCCGGACGAGCTGGAGGCCCCGTCGACGAAGATGGTCCATTTGTGTTTCTTCCCAGCGGGTGGGTCATGAGCGGTCATTTCCGCGACAAAGTCGGCCAGGTCTTGTGCCTTCAGGGCTTTCCTACTCTCGTACTGAATGTCGAATTCGGAGAGCTCCAAGGACCATTTCAACATTCTGCCCGCCATGTCGGGCCGACCCAAGAGTTGCCTCACTGGTTGGTCGGTTCGTACGATGATTGTCTGGGCCAGAAAATAGTGTCTGAGTCTCCTCGCCGCTTTGACGAGGGCTAGGGCTACCTTTTCTATCTGTTGGTACCTGCTTTCTGGTCCTTGTAGGGCTTTGCTCGTGAAGTAGACAGGTTTATGTCCATCGGTGGTCTCGCGGATGAGAGTCGCGCTGATGGATTAGTTTGAGACGGCCAAGTATAGGAACAGTGGCTCCCCGTCGGCTGGTCGAGATAATATGGGTGGTTGAGATAGACTTTGCTTTAGGCGGCGCAGTTCCCGTTCACACTCCTCGTTTCATTCGAAGGCTGCTTCTTTACGAAGGAGTTTGAAGAAGGGGAGGGCGTGCTGAGCGGACCTCGCGACGAAACGGGACAATGATGTGAGCATGTCGTTCATGACTTGTATCGACTTCTTCGACGTCGATGTCGGGAGGTCGGAGAACGCTCGACACTTGTCGGGGTTGGCTTCGATTCCTCGTTCTGTTAGGTAAAATCCGAGGAATTTTCCTGCCTTGACTCCGAACGTGCATTTCTCGGGGTTGAATCTCATTTTACTTTGTCTTGCTTGGGCAAAGACTGCCTTGAGGTGTGCTGCATGGTCGGTGTCTGCTCGGGATTTGACGATCATGTCGTCTATGTAAACCTCGAGCATGTCCCCAATCTGCTTGTGGAAAACCTTGTTCATCATGTGTTGGTAAGTTTCCCCGGCGTTTTTTAGTCCGAAGGGCATTACGTTGTAGTAATAGTTGCCCGAGCTGGTCATGAAAGCCGTGCAGTGTTTGTCGCCCACGACCATCGGGATTTGGTTATAGCCCGAGTAAGCATCCATGAACGACAATGTTTTGTAGCCGGCCGAGTTGTCGACCAGCATGTTTATGTTCGGTAAAGGGAAAGCATCTTTCGGGCAAGCCTGGTTGAGATCGGTATAGTCAACACACATCCTCCATTTTCCATTATTCTTTTTAACAAGTACAATGTTTGACAGCCAGGTGGAATACCGGGCTTCAGAAATAAAATTTGCCTCTAGGAGGTCTTTTACAGCTTTTTCAGCAGCCTCTGTTTTCTCTGGAGACTGCCTACGCCTACGTTGTACTACAGCCCTAGCGGCAGGATCTATGGCGAGGTGGTGACAGGCGACCTCTGGGTCGAGTCCGGGCATCTCCGCGGCGCTCCAGGCGAACACGTCAGCATTCTCGCGCAAGCAGGCCTTGATTTGCTTCCTTTCCAGGTCGGGGAGATCCTTGCCAATCTTTACTCCTTTGCTCGGGTCTGTGTCGAGGGGGACGAGCTCAAAATCCCCGTCCGGTATCGGTCGGAGTGGAACTTGCTCGCCATTGGGAGGTCCGTCCTGGTCGAAACGAGCGTCCAGAGCTATAGAGTCGACCTTTGGTGGAGCTTTCTGGACTTCTTCCTTGGCGGACTCTTGCTTGTCGGGCTCCTGTCGTGTCCTTTTGGCGGGCCTTGTCCCTATGTTGACAGTGTCGCGTCCCTTAGATGTAGCGTTGAAACACCTCCGAGCAGCGGCTAGGTCTCCCTGGATAGTAGCTACCCGTGCCCTTTTGGTGTAGAATTTCATCTTCATGTGGACGGTGGAGGGCACCGTTGTCAGTTCTGCCAGTGTTGGTCTTCCCATGATGCAGTTGTAGAGGGACGAGCAGTCGATGACGAGGAAGCGTACTTTGACCTGTCTTGTCGTTGTTCCCTCGTTGAATGTAACCAGGAGCTCGACATATCCCCAAGGTTTGGAGGTCGAGCCATTGAAACCATGTAAGTCCGACTCTATATATGGCGAGAGATGTGAGTCGTCCAACTGTAGAGTTCAGAACAATTGGCTGTACATTACGTCGACGGAACTTCCTTCGTCGACGAGGATGCGATGCACATTGAAGTTGGCCATTCTTGCCCTTATCAGCAAGGGGATTACCGCATTGGGGGCTCCCCCGGGGAGCTCTTCTAAGTAGAAGGTGATGGGTTCTGACCTGCCCTTCACCCTTTCAAATGTCACGGTTTGCGGGGGTGCCGCGTCGACCAGCTCATCCAGCTTCCTCTTAGCCGAATTAATGGTCAAGTCGTTGAATCCTCCGCCGTTGATGACCATGGCGGAGGGGAAATATTCCCACCTGTTGTGTGTTGTGAGCGGCTCCCGTAGGTGTTCGGGGACGTTGAAGTCCTCGGGTCTGGTCACGGAGAAGGCGGTCTGGATGGGGACCGACTCGTCAGATGGTCGGGCGTCTTCCTCCGGCTCTCTTGTCTCCCGAGTGTCATGATGAGGAGCGTCGTTTCGCCGGTATTGTGCGAGCCTTCCTCCCTTGATGAGGGTTTCGATGGCGTCCTTGAGGTGGACGCAATCTTCAGTCAGATGACCATGGCTCCTATGGTACTGACAATATTTGTTCTTGTCTGCTCCGGGCTTGGCGGGAGCAGGTCGGGGACGTTTGACGCCGCCGTCCTTGAAGTCCGTGCTGGCACACTCTGCCAAAATGCGCTCGCGGGAAGTTGTGAGCAGAGTGTACTCGGTGAAACGTCCCGAGGATCCCCGTTGCTCTCAGACTTCCCGGGGTCTGTCTTCTTTTCTTTTCTCCCCGGTTCGTCGAGGAGGAGGAGCTTCCTGGCGCGGGTTGCTGTTGGACCCGCGAGTCCTGGAGTCTCGGGCTCTGTTGGCCGCTTCTCTCTCCTCATAATCCATGTACGCCCGGGCCTTTTCGAGGAGGGCATCGAATTTTCTAGGTGGCTCGATGCCCACGGCCTTTCTGAATTCCGTGCCGGGGAGGAGCCCCCTCTCCAGCAGATATCTCTTCATGTGTTCCGCGCAGGGGACCTATATGGCTTCGCAGTTGAAGCGATTGATGAACTCTCTCAAGGTTTCATCCTGTCTCTGGATGATGGCCTCGAGAGCCGCCTCGGTCTTTGGGTGTCGCCGAGATGCTATGAATGAACTGATGAACTGGTTCTTCAGGTTCCGCCACGAGGTGATTGACCCCGGGGAGAGTCCTTTGTACCAGTCCATTGCCTCCTTCCTGAGGGTCGTGGGGAACAGCCGGCACTTGATGGGCCCCCCGACATTGTGATAATGCAGCATAGCCTCGAACCTGTCTATGTGGTTGACCGGGTCCGCGACTCCATCGTATTCCTTCAAGTGTGGAGGCTTTTCCATGCCTGGGGGGATGGGCGCCTCCATGATAGCTTGCGACAGGGGACCGCGGGGGTCGTCCTCTTCGCTCCGTTCTAGGGACAGAGATGAGGACCTATAATACTGTCGGGCACGACGGTCCTGGTCGTGTTGGGCATCTCTCGAGCGTGGTGCTCGTTGGTTGATTCTTCCACGCCCGTCTCCGGAGTGTCTTCTTTCCTATCTCGCGGGGGCGCGGCCGCGTCCTCCGGCTTCGATGATGGGTTGCCTCTCCAAAGGGGGTCGTTTCCCTGATGGGCGGGGCGACGGGCTTCGAGAGGTATCTATGTAATGTCTCTGCGGGGGAGACGGGAGATGAACTTCAGTCACTCGAGGAGGTGGAGTCTAGGGCCTCCGGTGCCTCCTCGAGGGTCTTCGATCGTCTTCAAGTTCCCTCAATATTTCCCCTTGGGCGAAGATAAGGTAATTTGTCTGATTGATCGCTGCGAACATCGCTCGAGTTGTGGCATCTGCCCCGGCGGGGACGGGGACTTCCTAAAACTGGGCAGCTCGATAGTTCGCGAGAGCCGCATCATCTTCTTCGAGTGGAAGAGGGACCGAGGATGATGATGCGGTAGCTCCGTCGCGGTGGATTGAAGGCCCTGGGGCAGTTGACACAGGGGTGGTGTTGTGACCGGGGTTACCGGTGTTATCCAGGTGTCCATTTTTATCTGCGAGGCCGTGGTTGGTGTCGACGGTGCGGATATTTTGTTCATCACGAACTTGGTCAGCCATGAAGGTGGTAGTTGAGTTAAGCTTTGGTCTTTGAGTTGTTGCAAGACGGGGAAGCTAGTTTCCCACAGACGGCGCCACTGATCTTATCGGATCAGACTTGGACCGTCACGACTGGCTCCGAGCTGAAGTTGAACGAGATGGGGGGGTACCTGCAAGGAACTCCGATGCTAAAGTGAGTGAGAGTACGAGCAGGCAAAAAGTGTGAGTATGGGTAAGAGAATGAATACCTGACCCTCTGGGAACAAAGGGTATTTATAGCCCCCAGCGTTGGGCCAAGGTCCCTTCATTGGGTCGGGCAGGTTTGGCCCAATGAAGGAACTGCCAGGTTCTACGTGTGTAGTGGGGACCCACATGTGGTCTCCTTCTTGGGTGTTCTGCGAGAAGTACGGACGGACGGGGACGCGGTCTTTTCGGAATCCAGGTGATGGTGTAATGGTCATAGTCTGCCCTACGAGGAGTGCTCGAGCTGAGGTCGAGCTGGACTGCATGAAGCCGAGGATGTCGTGGACACGGCTGTAGCTTCTTGGTTGGCGCGACCCCCTGCAAAGTCGTTTGGATTGGGCCTTCATCCTTGCTTTTGGGCCAGCCCGACCCAGTCCAGAACAGTATGACTCAAAACTTCCCTCAAGATCAATTGATTGATAGTTGATTTTCAGTCAACTGATCAAAATTCAACTGTACACTGAAATTTCAAACATTGACTTTTTGGTCAAAATCAAGTGTCAAAGATCACAATTCATCAAAACATATCAAAATATGAAACTTGCTCATCAAGAAATCAAAAAGTCAAGATTTCATTTTGAAAAGTCAAAGTTTCCAAACAGAAATTTTTCTAAGTGTTGAAAACTTCATATTTTTTCACAACTTTAAGCCAATTTTTTACCATGATACAAGATGATTCAAAAGAAACTTTCAACATGAAAGTTGTAGATCTAAATGAGATCTAAAACATTTCTTTACACAACTCCTCCTATAAATTCTTGGATTTCAAGTTATTAATCCATGAAGTCATGGTCATGAAACTAAAACACTTAGTGAAATTTTGAGCATTTTGGTCAGGATTTTGCCCTAACTTATGAGCCAAGTTTCACATAGTTGCATTTGGAGTTTGAAAAAGTGATTCAAATAGGGGTTGTATAGCACATTACAATATTTCTAAAAAGTCCAAGAACTCCTTGAGATCATTTATGAGCAAGGAGAATCGAAGGTCAGAAGTTAGGGTTTCAAGTTGGTTTAGAAGGCAGAATTTTAGGATGAACAAGAATGCAAATCCATGCTAGGCTGCACAATTTATGCTTTGAAGGCCTCAAACTTGTTTGGCACTCCATAATTAAATGTTTACACAGTTGTTAGAGGCTTTAATCTAAGCATTCAATGCATTGCCCATGCTTATTTCCATTTTGGAAGGAAAGTGCACATTGCCATTTTGGAAAAGTAGCTTTTATGCACAAAATCAGTTCTTGAGTGTGATACAGTGGGAAGAACTGACTGTTTTTTGGAATGCTGGTTTGCGTTTTGCGTTTGTTTTCGCAAAATGTCGCAGTAAGCAAGAGTCGCCGCCGACTTTTATTTTATCCAACAAGGAAAGGAAAAAAGCACAGAAAAATTCCTTTTTCAAGATATTTCTCGGGTTCGGGGGGTAGATTATAGAAAGGGAAGGTGTTAGCACCCTTTCTATCCGTGGTTATCCACGGGCTCTTAGGTACTTGCTCATATTGTTTTCAAAAATGGTTTTCTTTGTTCTTGTGGGTTTGAAAAAAGTTTTTGTTTGAAAACTTCGATTTAACTCTTGCTTCTGTCCTCAAGAGCGTATGAAGTGTTTTTGAAAACTTTGTTCGAAAAGTGTAAGTGTGAAAAAGATTTTGTTTTTTTGAAAGAGCAAGTACTTAAGAACCATCTACCTACTCGAAAAAGGAATCGTTCTATGCTATCTTCCTTTAGACAATGTTATCCTACTATTGATGAGCAGGTAGCACAGTCGTTGGAGTTTAAGGGTCAATTCGAATTTAGGGACTTATGGTCACCAAAGCAATGGTAGGACGCCTTAGCGGTAACCCTAATGTCTTAGATCATTTGTTTTGAGGCAACAATATCCAAGGCAACCGTTTCGAGGCGACTATGATCTTTTAGACAAGAGGGCGACCCCTAAAGTGACTTATACTTAATGACTGTGTTTAGAAGGCAACCAAGTGGGGTGTACCCTAAGAGTGCGCATGTGCGAGTGTGTCATTTTCAGTTATTTTATCTTTGTACATGTTAATGGTTATCTAAGTTGATTTTAGGTTAAACATTCATTCTTGTCATGCATCCCTATTATCAAACATCTAACAGTTATATTTTGCATAAAGTAAATTGTGGAATTTAAATTACAAGGCGTCGGGTATTTACATCGCCAAAAGCAACCCTTTGAAATTTAAATGCGGAAAAATAAATAAAGTGATAAAAATAATTAAATAGTCCTAATTATTTATTACATTCCGGGAACAAATACAATATTGAATAAATAGATCGCGTGCGAAAAATTAAATCGAGTGCGAGTTCTAGGGTTTTGACCCTTTGTTAAAGAAAAGATTTTTTTTGTTGTTTTTATTTTTGAATTAAGAAAGAGATTATCTAAATTAATTATTAAATTAATAAATTAATTAATTAATTAATGAAAATAACTTATTTTTGGATTTTTGGTATTTAAAGAAATAAAATAAAATTAATCAATGTTAATAAAAATCTAATTAAGTCTAAGTTAATTTTAATCATTTTAAAAATGTATTAAAGTTATTTCTAATTAATGGCCTAAATTAATTAATTGATTTGTTTAAAAAAATCTAAAACTTAATTTAATAAAGAAAATAATTATTTTTGTGGTTTTAAGTTTATAAGGAAAAATATTTGATTGGTTAATTAATTAAACAAAATATTATAAAGCAATTAAAACAAAAATAAATAAAAGAGGGTTAGAGATGTATGGGCCTGAAAAAGGGGGTCAGAATTGCAATTCCAAGGCCCATTAGGCGCTGGCCTGGTTGACTTTTTGGATCCCCTGTGCGCTGGTTGACTGGATCCAAGGTAGACCATCAATTTCTGGCCACCAGATTTGGCCTTGGGCCATCTGGCGCTTTGATACTTGAGGACGTATGATACACATCATGCTTGGATTTGTACCTGATCATCTAAAGAAAAAATGTAACAAAGCGCATGGGGGACCTGGGATTCGAACCCAGGTCCTGAAGGTATTTGCATTGCTTGCTTCGCCACTAGGCCAATGTGTCTCAATTGTTAGTATATTAAACGATAATAATAATAAGAGATAATGCCCCATATGCCAGAAAAAAAATAAAAACACGCGAATTATTTGAACCAGCCACTGAGGAGATGACACGCCATCGTCCCCTACCTCCAGCCCCTGTAACTTTACCTGCGGATTTAGATCTGCAGCTAAATGCGCATGTCGATCCCAAAATTAATTCCAGGCCATAAAAACGACCTCCAAAGGCATGGTTAGGTTCGTCTCCCTCTCCTGAGTACAACCATGTCTATCACGAGACTCAATTTCACCTGAAATGCAAATCCCTAAAATCCAACACGAAACCCTAGCCATGCTGTTATGAGATTACAGTCCATATAAATGAAATTAAATATTGCCACAAGCTTAGAAATCTCATGAGAGTCACAAATATATCAATGATTTTCCAAAAAGATGCAAGAATTGAGAGCTACGACTTCGAATACAGGGCTAAGAGACGTGATACTTACAACGTGTTTTGGTGTGTATGAGAGCTTGCTTTGGGTTGCAGAAGGTTGAGTAGACACCCAGCAATCGCTTGGTATCAAGCTTTGCTTCTGAAAACGCCTCAAAGTATGATTTTGGTTTCACACTTTTGCACCACTTTTTGAAGTTTTTCTTCTTTCTGTTCTTGCAGCCTCTCGCCTTTGTAATCGTTCCTTAAGCTTCCTTATTTATTGTGGAATGCATTTGGTTAAGAATCATGGATTATATCCTTCCACATCAATGCCATGAAATTTGATTTGATTCACTATTACTAAACCTTTCAAAATTGTCAAAACTCAATCTTTTTGCACATGGATGGCTTGATACGAGTTTGATACCCTTAATGATGATGATTCAGTCCTGAAATAGCCAAAAAGATATCAAGTAATCAATATTTGGAATTTATTTGATTTAATTTGATTTAAAATGAAATAATTCAATAAAAAATAAAATAAAATAATAAAAAAGAAATGTGATCTCAAGGCTGAAGCTAGGACACGTGTCCAATGGGGCAAGCTCAAATCAAGTGAAAAAGAATGGGCCCATTTGACAAAATTTGAAGCTTTGGGGATAGTTGACTTTTGGCAATTTTGCAAAAATGCCCAACTTCAACAATGCATAACTTCTTCAATTTTGCACTTTTGGAAGTGTTCTTGGACTTTTTAGAAAGCTTGAGATGTCCTATAACCAAACCATTTGGTCTCATATCATTTTGATGTTCCATGCTAAAGTTATAAGCTTTGGCACAAAAGGTGTTTTTGTTGACTTTCAAAAATGACCTATAATGTCCAAATTTATAACTTCTTGTGAGTGCATTTTATGATCTTGGGGTATGAAGATGGATTGTAGGAAATTGCATCCTATTGAAAATGAGATTTTGATGGGTCATTTCTCATAAAGTATGAGAAAGTTATGCTTGGTCAAAGTTGAGTTGACTTTTCCTACAAAACCCTAATTTAGCAACTTTTGAGTCTTGATGAATTTTGAGCAATCCTTGATGAATCATGATAAACCCTTGATCAAATGATGAAACATCCTTCAAAATGATAATGTTGACAAAAAATCTTGAAGTTTGACTGCTTGTAGGTCACAGTTGACTTTTGCCCTAGCACAGTCGACTTTTGGAACTTTTGAGCAATTGACTGAGCAAGCTTCCTCTGCAAGGCTTGAAATTTGACATGGATGACCTTGAGAACATATTAGGGCATTGGGGAACACTTGAGGTCATTTGGAGTCAAGGATCTTGATGCAACACAAAACCCTAATTTGGGGTTGACTGCCTTAAGAGATAGCTTAACTGTCCAACTCTTGAGCAATCTTGGGCCACTTGGGGATTTTTCTTGCAATGTCTTGAGAAATATGAGAGGGCAAATTTTGGGGTACAACAGCTTCCCCTCTTCAATCTTCTTAAACCTGAGGATGTAGATTGGCTTTCGTGCCTTTCGTGATCTGAAGGGGGAAGATGATTGAACACTAGAGTGCCCAGAAATTTGCACTCGCATGAAGTGGTATCAGCCTGGTGATGTCGGGAATGGGCTTACAGATGCCATTTGGAGATTGTTGGTAGGAGGATGGGCTTACAGATTCCATCTGCAGGGGCGTCGATCGCATAAGAGATTCCTTAGCGAGAATTTGCATACCTGTTGCTGTAGAAGATTCCGCTGGGGAAGTCTAACTTTTGTTGAGATTTAGGAACTTTCCTGTACCTTAACTGAGAGAATGCCTCGGCTGAGTCTTAAGAACTTGTCCGTAATTCAACTGGGGGAAACATCTTCATCAAGATCTAGGAACTGTCTGGTCTTCAACGTAGTATACCGTTGAGATTGTAGAACTCGTCCACACTATGACGGAGGAAAATTGTCAAGATCTAGGAATTATCTGGTCTTCAACGTAGTATACCATTGAGATTGTAAAACTCGTCCACACTATGACGAAGGGAAACATCTTCATCAAGATCTAGGAACTGTCTGGTCTTCAATGTAGTATATCGTTGAGATTGTAGAACTCGTCCACACTATGACGGAGGAAAATTGTTAAGATCTAGGAACTGTCTGGTCTTCAACGTAGTATACCGTTGAGATTGTAGAACTCGTCCACACTATGACGGAGGAAAATTGTCAAGATCTAGGAACTGTCTGGTCTTCAACGTAGTATACCGTTGAGTTTGTAGAACTCGTCCACACTATGACGGAGGAAAATATCTTCATCAAGATCTAGGAACTGTCTAGTCTTCAACGTAGTATACCGTTGAGATTGTAGAACTCGTCCATACTATGACGGAGGAAAATTGTCAAGATCTAGGAACTCTCTGGTCTTCAACATAGTATACCGTTGAGATTGTAGAACTCGTCCACACTATGACGGAGGGAAACATCTTCATCAAGATCTAGGAACTGTCTGGTCTTCAACGTAGTATACCGTTGAGATTGTAGAACTCGTCCACACTATGACGGAGGAAAATTGTCAAGATCTAGGAACTGTGTAGTCTTCAACGTAGTATACTGTTGAGATTGTAGAACTCGTCAACACTATGACGGAGAGAAACATCTTCGTCAAGATCTAGGAACTGTCTGGTCTTCAACGTAGTATACCGTTGAGATTGTAGAACTCGTCCACACTATGACGGAGAAAAATTGTCAAGATCTAGGAACTGTCTGGTCTTCAATGTAGTATACCATTGAGATTGTAGAACTCGTCCACACTATGACGGAGGGAAACATCTTCATCAAGATCTAGGAACTGTCTGGTCTTCAACGTAGTATACTGTTGAGATTGTAGAACTCGTCCACACTATGACGGAGGAAAATTGTCAAGATCTAGGAACTGTCTGGTCTTCAACGTAGTATACCGTTGAGATTGTAGAACTCGTCCACACTATAACGGAGGAAAATATCTTCATCAAGATCTAGGAAATGTCTGGTCTTCAACGTAGTATACCGTTGAGATTGTAGAACTCGTCCATACTATGACGGAGGAAAATTGTCAAGATCTAGGAACTGTCTGGTCTTCAACGTAGTATACCGTTGAGATTGTAGAACTCGTCCACACTATGACGGAGGGAAACATCTTCATCAAGATCTAGGAACTGTCTGGTCTTCAATGTAGTATACCGTTGAGATTTTAGAACTCATCCACACTATGACGGAGGAAAATTGTCAAGATCTAGGAACTGTCTGGTCTTCAACGTAGTATACCATTGAGATTGTAGAACTCGTCCACACTATGACAGAGGGAAACATCTTCATCAAGATCTAGGAATTGTCTGGTCTTCAACATAGTATACCGTTGAGATTGTAGAACTCGTCCACACTATGACGGAGGAAAATTGTCAAGATCTAGGAACTGTCTGGTCTTCAACATAGTATACCATTGAGATCGTAGAACTCATCCACACTATGACAAAGGGAAACATCTTCATCAAGATCTAGGAACTGTCTGGTCTTCAACGTAGTATACCGTTGAGATTGTAGAACTCATCCACACTATGACAGAGGAAAATTGTCAAGATCTAGGAACTGTCTGGTCTTCAACGTAGTATACCATTGAGATTGCAGAACTCGTCCACACTATGACGGAGGAAAATTGTCGAGATTGAGAACCTTATCTGAAATTCAACCGAGGATAATTCAGTTGAGATTTAAGAACCGGTCAGGTCTTCGACATAGCTGAGAACTTAACTGCATCTTTCCTGAAAGGTAAAGGTCAATCATATGCAATGCATGATATGGATCAAGCAATGATGTTCTCAAAATAAATTAGATCATGTTGTATGACGCGTATAAGCCTGTATCATGATGTATGGGAATGTAATGTTTCTAGCTGGGGGGAATAAATCCCGGATAGCTGCTGGAGAATAGAGTTGGATTCTTCATTTCCGCTGGGGATGGTGAACGAAGATGATTGTGAGAATAGACCTGCGGGAGAGGATAACTCTGTTGGGGAATATACTGATGAGGAGATTACTCTGTGGGGAAGAGATGCTCTGCCGAGGATTCCACTGATAAATTCTGTTGGGGACGAATTACCGTTGCTGGTGATACTGAATCCTGTTGGGGACGAATTCTTATTTGTGAAAGGAAAGAACTCCGTTGGGGATGATCTTTCAGTTGCAGATTCACTGGGGATATCCTGTTAGACTCTTGTGGGGATAATCCTTTGAGCTTTGCTGGGGGTAAACTTCCTTTGAACTCGGCTGGGGATATTTATTTTTATACTCCGCCGGGGACGAACTTCCAGAGTCTACTGGGGATGATTCTTCAACTCCACTTGGGAGGCTTTTTCAGACTGCGCTGGGAAAATTTTAACTCCACTGGGAATATCTTGTATTCTGCTAGGGAATACTCTTATACTTTGTTGGGGAATATTAAGACTGCCGGGGATATTAAGCTTTTTCAGTGTTGATGGTAGATAAACTCTGCTTGGGGATAACATCACTGATTCAATCACAGTTGCAAGTCCCAGCTGGGGAGAGCTATCACCATGTTCTTCAGCTGAATTTACCTTGTACCTGGTGGACAGCGCGACTATACAGCTTGGACAATTCTCATTTTTCCCTGTTTCTGATATTACCAATAATCATCTTTTTGTTTCGTATGCAAATATTTATGAGCAGCAATTAATGTCAAGTGCATATATCAAAAATGAACATTGGACGTTCTTTGTAAAACAAAACAGGTAAAGGAAAAATAGTTTAAAATTTCTTTGAAAATGAATTGTATTGATTTTGAAATTTGGCCTGTAAATAGGCTTTTTGTACAAGAGGCTAACGTCCTAGTAAGAGAACACCGCCGAACAGATAGTTTATACATTTGTGTAAAATAAAACAAAACAGCTATGTGAATGATCCCACTAGGTTCCAACTCTGCTATTTCCCTTATGTCCCCGAGCATCTCATCACTTTGCTACTTGGTTGAAGGTAGATCAGATTGATTAATGTCGTCCGAGCTAGATAGTCGATACCGAAGTCTGGATGCAAGGTGATCCAATGAGACATAGTGTTACGCTTTGATCCCTAATTTTTGCATAGACCGCCTGTGATACGGTGGGAGAACTGACTTGAGGTTTTAAGTTTGTATTCGCACTTGTTCGGTTTAGCAAGAGTCGCCACCGACTTTTTATTTTATCCTAAAGGAAAGGTTAAAAAGCACAGGAAAAACCTTTGAGATGTTTTCGTGGGTTCGGGGGGTAGATTATGAAAAGGGAAGGTGCTAGCACCCTTTTCATCCATGGTTATCCATGGGCTCTTAGTTACTTGTTTTAGATCACTTGCCTTGATTTTCAATTGTTTGAAATTGTGTTTGTATGTGTGTGGTTTTGAAAATGTTTTGAAAAAGATGCCTTGTCTAGGCAACCATTGTAACAATTCTTTACTCGAATGTTTTACAAAGGTGTTTGTCTTTTTGAAAAGATGTTTCAATATTTTTGAAAGTTGTTTTTGAAAGTTGTGTTGTGGAGTGTGTTTTGAAAGTAGGCAAGTGTGTTTTTGCAAGTTAGATCAAGTAAGTAAGAGTTGTCTACCCTATAAATTTAATCAAAGATTTTTCTCATGTTTTAACCCTTTTAATAGTATTGTTCCACCATTGTATTTGGTGGACAATCTTGTGTTAGGATGTTAACGGGACAGGCGCGGGTCATCGTATAGACCATGAATGCAATAGTGCCAAGTATCTTTGGCAATTTGCTTGAGGGACTATGATCATTTTGTTTAGGCAACTTCGAAAGCGTCATCGAGGGACTATGATCATTTGATTTGTTTTGTTTTGCCAAAGAACTCAACATGCAAACATGGCCCATTTTGGAAGGCAACAAGCGGGATTACCCTAGGGGTGCAAGTGTGAATTGTGTATTGATTTTCATGCATTTGTCTTTGTATTAGGTTATCTAGCGGTTGATTTTGAATCTTCGCATACAAACCCTAATTACTATACAATATATAGAAAGCGATAAATTGTGGGAATTTAAAGTTTAAGTTATTACAAATAAGTATCCGGGGATGGGGGTACAAATGTTTACAAATGGGGATGAGTCTTATCATGAGAGTATTGTCCAAATAAAATTTACAACCAAATTGAATCGTATTCTCAATGTAAAGTATAGCAATGTATAAGAATAAAAGAGAAATAAAAGTATTGTGCAATGTATGTGATTATTTACAAGTGATGAGAAAAATATGTTAACCTAATGCAATATTAAGTATTTTATTTATTTTTGGGTTTTTTGTTAAGTTATATAAATAAAAGGTTTAATAATAGAAAAGTATTTAACTTAAAAACCTATTTTTTTATATGTATTTTAAGTGTTTTTATGTACAAGATCTAATTAAACAAAAGAAAAGGTTTAATAAAAGAAAAAAAATGCTTAAACTTAATAAACCTAAGATTTACATATTTTTGTAAAAGGTAATAAACATTAAAAATATTTTTGTGCAAAAGATTAATATTTCTACTTAACAAAATTAGTTATGTAAAAAAAAGAAATAAGGTGATATAAAAAAAAGATTAACTTATGAACATGAGAGAAATAATAAGAAAAGGGAACTAAATGGGCCTTAGAGTTTGTTCTTGTCCCAAAACAAAATTTGAAAGAGAATCAGAGGGGGGGTACGCACGCTGAAACAGGGGTAAGGCGCTGGAAATGAAATGGGCTTGGCAATTAGTTTCAAGGGACAGGCCCAAATGCTGTTTGACAATTTGTTTAGGGTTTCGTTTGTTTTGGCTCAGACTAGGGTTCGTGTTGTACGAATGGCGCTCTCATCTTTGTTGTCCTCTTCATCTTTCTTGAGCAATGCTTTCTGAACAAACCTCCGCTCATGGCCACTAGGAGCCACCTCCAACTCCTCCTCCCTCCATGGTCATACCCAGGCGGTGATGAGAAAAGGTTTGATTTCTGTTTTATGCGTTTTTAGGTTTTCAAGTTTTACATGTTATGATTTATTTTTGTATGTCCTGATCTTTATTCATTACATGTTTATGTGAAGTGTGTAAAAAGAGAGAAGGATTTACTACCTTTAGAGAGGAGACGGAGGAGGACGGTGGCGCGTCTCAGGTGGCCGGAGGCGGAGGGAGTATGTGATGTTGTGCTAGCTTTGTGGCCTTCCAGGTACTTTGTATCTTGCTTGTGGTTTTATGATGAACGCTTCTCTGAAAACCCTAGATTATTTCACTTCTGCATCTTCTTTTCCTCTTCTGCTCGCTTGCTCTGAGATACTTGTTGTTGTGCTTGCTTGTTCCTCTCTTGGACTTTGATTCTTTTAGCCTAGGATGAATCTCATTCTGAGGCACTTTGGCTTGAATGCTTTGTTCTGAGTTGCTTACTAGGCTTGTTGATATTGATATGTTGAGGTTGGCCCTATGATGAATTCGTTCTGAGGGCTTTTTGGCTTGAATGCTTTGAGGTTTGTAAGCTAGACTCGTGTTTGTCAGGATTATGCAGGCTTGTTTGGAGCTTAGGCTTTGAAAGGCTTGTGGGCTGTTTGTTTGTGTTTGACAGGATGCAAGGCTTGAGGCTTGAAACAAGCTTTGGTTTGCTTGAAACTGGTTTTTCTGGTTTGGCCTGAAGCAGGTTTAAGGTAGTTTGAGATTTATGCAGGTTTTTAGGCTTTGGACACAGGTTTGTGTTTGACAGGCTGGGGTTTGGCTTGAAGTTTTAACAGGTTTGTGGTGTTTTTTGATACAGGCTTACTTCAGCTTGAAGTTTTAACAGGTTTGTGGTGTTTTTTGATACAGGCTTACTTCAGTTTGTAAGCTTGTTTGTATTATGCAGGCAGGTTGAATGTAAGCTTGCTTGAGGTAGTTTGGAGGATTGTTTTTTGAAGTTACAGGCTTGAGAGCTTGTATTATATTTCTGTTTATGTTTTTTCTGCCTCTCCCTTGAACTGTTCTGATATCCTTTATTTTATATCTCTTTGTCTTAAGCCTGATGTACTATAAGCCTCTTACTTTTCTCTCTCTTTCTCTCTCCACAGCAAAGTATATTTTATTACTTAGACTGTCCTTTTTATGAAAAAGTGTGGCTGGAAAATGATGATAAGATTTGAATATGTTGCTTGCATTGTGTCTTTCCTCTGCATCTTTCCAGATTTCCTGCATATCTCTTGTGTACTTGTTGACAGCTTTATTGGCTTCTTGGTTGACATTGTGACTTAGTTGGCCATTTTGACAATTTGGTGGCCTTTTCAGTTTTCAATTTGGTTTGGATTTATGTAGCTTTGTTTTGGCATATTCAGTAGCTTTGTGCATTTCATATATTTGCAAGCATATTTCCCTTTCCCTCTTTGTGAACCAAGAGTCCTCTTGTGATTTGCAGAGAGGGCAAACAAACTGATTCCGGCCAACACTTTTAATGATGAGTTTTGATTAACTGTCTGAGAATGTTTTTTTTAAATTCATCTGTACTGACTTCTTTCTTTTTTGTCTTTGCAGATAAAAATCAGTTGAGCAATGGGGAGCAGTAGTAGAAGATGAAGACTTAGGAAAATTAGGATATAGCTTTATTTTATTTTAATCATTTGTAATAAATATTATTATAAATAATTGTAAATAATTACTGTATTTAAATAACACTTGTACCAATAATTAAAAATAAATAAAAGTCTTTTTGTAAGATATCTCTTTTATTTCACTGTCTATTTAATTATTTAAGTTTTCTTGAATTAAAATAACTGGAAGTAAATCCAAATTATTCTAACTTAGATAAAATAAATAATTAATAAACAATGTAGTCTTGCAACTTCGCATTAACCAATAATAAACCCGGCGTCCCAATTAACCACATGTATTGCACAGTCAATCAAAACAAATGTCCATACGCCTTTCATTTCACTGACTAAACCAAACACTTCAAACTCTCAATCAGAAGCCTCAGCTTCTATCCCAGATGTTTAAACTTTGAGAAACAAACAGGAATTTTGAATGTGACAGTCAATTGAAAAGAACCGTAGAATTGATTCCTTCTGAGAATGTGCGTGCAAACCCTAATTCTTGATTTATTGTCAAAAGAAGCGTCCGCCTGATCAAACCCTGAGCCAAATTCAACCAAACCCTAACAACCTGCTTGAACTGATTCAAAATCAAAAGAAACTCTAATTTTGTCTGACTGATGAGAAAAGTCTATTTGACTGATTCTTAAGCCAATCTGAAAAATCAGGAAAAGCCCGAAGCTGTGATTTCTTGTGGAAAAGAGAGGGCAAATTTTGGGGTACAACACCGCCCTTTCGGGTTTTCAGTCCACCGGGATACCCTTTTTTGCCCAAACCGCCTTTTCAGGTTTTCGACTTGCCGGGTGTACAGATTTTTCATTTTCATCCCTTATTTTTGCCCGGACCCTTTTGGTTCACCGGGAAGCCCTTATTTTTGCCCAGGCCAGTCAACCTAGCAGGTCTTTGATTACGCGTAGTATCTTTTCACTATGTCTGCATTGACGGGGTGAGGAAGGTCGTCACCATCCATGGTGGTTAGAATCATAGCTCCTCCTAAGAAAATGTTCTTAACCACAAATGGCCCTTTGTAAGTAGGGGTCCATTTGCCCCTGGGATCACCTTGAGGTAGTTTAATGCGCTTGATAACCAGATCCCCAACTTGATACTCTTGTCATCTGACTTTCTTGTTAAATTCCTTGATCATCCGTTTTTGATACGTCTGACCATGGCAAATAGCAGTAAGTCTCTTTTTGTCGATTAGGTTCAGCTTATCAAGCCGGGTATGAATCTAGTCATCTTCGCTCAAACCTGCATCCTTCATAATCCGAAGAGAGGGTATCTGAACTTCAATGGGCAAGACTGCCTCCATACCATATACCAAGGAATAGGGTGTTGCCCCTGTTGACGTCCGTGCTGAGGTACGGTACCCATGGAGGGAAAATGGTAACATCTCGTGCCAATCTTTGTACGTCACTGTCATCTTCTGCACAATCTTCTTAATGTTCTTATTAGCCGCTTCAACAGCCCCATTCATCTTCAGCCGGTAAGGAGAAGAGTTGTGATGCTGTATCTTGAACTGCTTGCAGAGCTCAGTGATCATCTTATTGTTGAGATTTGTACCATTGTCCGTAATGATCCTCTCTGGTACACCGTATCGACAAATCAAATTGTGCCGAATGAACCGTGCCACGACGTTCTTGGTTACAGTAGCAAAGGAAGTCGCTTCAACCCACTTCGTAAAATAATCGATTGCTACCAAGATGAAACGATGCCCGTTAGACTCTGTAGGTCTGATCTCGTCGATCATGTCAATGCCCCGCATTGCAAAAGGCCAAGGTGTCGTCAATACGTTCAGAGGAACTGGAGGTATGTGCACCTTATCAGCATAGACTTGGCACTTATGACATGTCCGAGAATGCTGATCACAGTCGGCTTCCATTATGGACCAAAAATATCCTGCCCGAAGGATTTTCTTTTCCATGGTGTGTCCACTGGAATGAGTTCCGAAGGTACCTTCGTGTAAATCTGCCATGATCCTTTCTGGCTCGTTGTTATCCAAACATCGCAGTAAGGTTGAATCATGGTTACGCTTGTAAAGAATGCCATTGATGATGAAGAACTTTGCTGCGAACTTCCTCAGAAACTTCTTGTCATTAACAAATGCACCCTCGGGGTACTCCTGAGCCTCAAGGTATCTCTTCACCTTATGAAACCAGGGTTTATCTGCTACCTCTTCAGTCTCAATGTCGCAGTAATGTGCAGGTTTGTCCAATCTTTCAATGATAATCTGGGGAGCTTCGTTGTCCCAATTGACTTTGAACATAGAAAACATCGCGGCCAGCGCGTTCGCCAACTAATTCTCCTTTCTAGGGAAGTGTTCAAAGGTTATCTCCTCGAAATGGGGAAGCAATGTCAACACATACTCCTTGTAAGGAATAATATTTGGGTGTTTCGTATCCCACTCGCCTTTGATCTGACTGATCACGAGAGCGGAATCTCCGAAGACACTTAGAAACTTAATCCTTAGGTCAATTGCTGCTCGAAGACCCATGATGCATGCTTCATACTCCGCCATATTGTTGGTGCAGTTGAAACATAATCGGGCGGTAAACGGAGTATGAGAGCCTTTAGGAGATATGATCACGGCGCCAATGCCATTACCCAAAGCGTTTAAAGCTCCATCAAAGTACATAGACCATCGGGATCCTTCCTCAGGTTCTTTATCCGGTCCAGGTGTCTCATAGTCAGTTACCAACATGATATTCTCGTATGGAAATTCAAAGTTCATAGACTGGTAATCATCCACTGCTTGGTGTGCCAAATGGTCTGCCAACACACTTCCCTTAATTTCCTTTTGGGTCGTGTATTGGATGTCATACTCAGTCAAGATCATCTGCCATCTTGCTATTCTTCCGGACAAGGCAGGTTTTTCGAAGATATACTTGATTGGATCCATTTTTTATATCAATAGAGTAGTGTGAGTCAGCATATACTGTCTTAGCCAGCGAGCAGCCCATGCCAAAGCGCAGCAAGTTTTCTCGAGCAACGAGTATCGGGTCTCGCAGTCGGTAAACTTTTTGCTAAGGTAATAAATAGCATGCTCTTTTCGGCCGGACTCGTCATGGTGCCCCAGCACACACCCCATTAAGTTGTCGAGTACTGTCAAGTATAAGATCAAAGGTCTCCCTTCGACTGGAGGCATCAGAATGGGTGGCTCTTGGAGATACTCTTTGATCCTTTCGAAAGCAACTTGGCATTCATCGTTCCAACGTACTACTTGATCTTTCTTCAGTAACTTGAATATTGGCTCACAAGTAGCAGTCAGGTGTGAGATGAATCGGGCAATATAGTTCAAACGACCCAGGAAACTTCTGACTTCTTTTTCTGTTTTAGGAGCTGGCATTTCCTGTATGGCCTTCACCTTTGCAGGATCCACTTGAATACCTTTATCGCTTACGACGAAACCCAACAGCTTACCAGATCTCACCTCGAAGGTGCACTTATTTGGGTTTTATCTCAGCTTGTACAACTTCAACCTGTCAAATAACTTCTGCAGATGGTCAAGGTGTTCTTCCTCAGTCTGGGACCTTGCAATCATATCGTCGACGTATACTTCAATCTCATGATGGATCATGTCATGGAACAAAGCGACCATGGCGCGCTGATACGTTGCCCCAACATTTCTTAATCCAAAAGGCATGACCTTGTAGCAAAAGGTACCCCATTGAGTAACAAAGGTTGTCTTCTCCATGTCTTCGGGATCCATTTTAATCTGATTATAACCAGAGAAACCGTCCATAAAGGAGAATACCTTGTGTTGAGCGGTGTTGTCAACCAGAATGTCAATATGAGGCAGAGGGAAATCATCTTTGGGGCTCGCCCTGTTCAAATCCCTGTAGTCAACACACATTCGAACCTTACCATCCTTTTTCGGCACAGGAACCACGTTGGCCACCCACTGTGGGTAAGAAGTAATTGCTAGAAAATCGGTGTCAAACTGTTTCATCACTTCAGCTTTGATTTTCTCAGACATATCCGGGCGCATTCGGTGAACTTTTTGTTTCACTGGAGGACAGTCTTCCTTGGTAGGCAGGCGATGAACCACAATATCAGTGTCCAACCCAGGCATATCTTCATAAGACTAGGCAAAGATCTCAACATAGTCTCGCAGCATCTGAACCAACCGTTGCTTCACGCTAGCTTCCAGATTTGCACCGATCTTAAATTCTTTCTCGTCTACCTATGTACCCAGATTCACTGTTTCCACTGACTCTTCATGTGGCTGTATAGCCCTCTCTTCTTGGAGTAGCAGTCTTGCAAGCTCACCAGGCACTTCGCAATCATCTTTACCTTCGTCTTCGGCTAAGTTGATCGGACTTTAGAAGTTATAACTGGCAGTAGTAGAGTCGTTACCAGTGAGATCCAGAGTGGATGTAGACCTGTATATGCGAGTGTGTGTAAAATAGCTGTTTTGCAATATGTAGTAAAAGAAAGACAAGGAGCACAAAATTTTGAAATGCAAGAAAACATCCAATGCTTTTATTAATGATGTATGTAGATGACACACATAAAGCCCTCACAAATGAAGCCACGGTGCCCCAGGTAAGATACTGGGCCGTAAAGTTTAAAACATTGTCTGTTACAAATTCAAAACAAAAGTTTCATTACTGGGTAACAAAAGAAATTGGGATGAAGTCCTTTGTTGTCCAGTTGCTTAGTCCACCAACAGTAGTAGGATAGATCCAACTGTCGAACTCAGACTCTTCAACATCGTCTTCAATGGCATTCACTCCTGAATTATTGATGAACAGGGGAGATCTTCCGATCCGTGCATTCTGAACAGCCCTTTGAGCTTCTGCAGTGAAACCCAAACCAAACTTGTTAGTCTTCTGTACAAAATCAGGGAGTTGGCCCCAATTTGCACACCCACTTTTCTCGACAACAGCCCGAGCATCCTTGAAGGAAGCCATCTTCATGGGAGGATCTTCAACAACAATCTCAGTTGATGCCAGCGTCTGGGGAACCTCTTCAAAATGCTGAAATGGGGTTTCAATGAACTCCCCGTCCATCTCTACATATCGGAAAGAGTTAAGGTGTCTCACCATGTACTCCTCTTCTCCTTGTACTGTCACAATTTTCCATTTCACCGGGTACTTTAGCTTCTGGTGGAGCGTCGACGTTACTGCCCCAGCTTTGTGGATCCATGGACGACCCAGCAAACAAGAATAAGATGGCCGAATGTCCATCACATAAAATGTAGATACAAAAACCTGAGAACCAACTTTAATCGGGATATCAACTTCTCAATGTACCATCCTCTTTGACCCATCAAAGGCCCTGACAACAATGTTGCTTGGTTTCAGCTCCAACCCTTCACAGTCCAACCGGTCTAAAGCTTTCTTAGGCAAAACGTTCAATGAGGAACCAGTATCTACCAATACATAAGCAAGAGTAGTGCCCCTGCATTCAATGGAGACATACAGGGCATCATTGTGATTCTTCCCCTTAGCAGTCAAGTCGGTGTCAGAGAAACCCAACCCATTATCAACAGTCAGACTAGCCACACAATCTTTAAACTGATCAGCTGATGTTTCTTGAGGTACGTGTGCAGTCTTCAGAAAAGCAATCAGAGCTTTGGCATGGGCCTCTGAGCATAGCAACAGTGATAACATGGAGATTTTGGATGGGGTTTGCCCCAGCTGCTCGACTACATTGTAGTCGCTCTTTTTGATAATCTTCAAAATCTCCTCCATCTCTTTCCTAGAGGCTTCAACAGTAACTGTCTTTGGTGCCTCCGTCCGGGAAGGCTCATCAGTGGTCCCTTTGCCTCGAGTATCGGATGACTCAGCGACAAGGGTAAGAATGGGAACTTGAACAGGAATAGTAGCAGGTACATTGGCAGGTGTAATAACAACAGGTTTCCGAACAGTTGGTGGAGAGATATCAGGGGAGAAAAGTCTTCCGCTGCAGGTGACTTTAGCAGGTCCAACAATATTGCTTACATCAGTATCAGCATCCAAATCTTGTTTAACTTTGTGATAGTAAACATCAGCCCCGTAATGCCAAGGGACAGCTTTATCAGATGTATAGGGGATAGGCCCTGGAATAGTGATGATCAACGGCGCGATTCTTGGAACAAATGTAATTCTAACAGGCTTTCTAGAGGAGGCCTTGGAAGAATTGTCGAAAATGGTGATGATAGCAACTTCTTCGGTAGGAACCAAAGGAACAAAAGTCTTCTCAAACAGAATTTCTTTATTATCCATCAGGCGTTGGACACCTGACTTCAAAAGATGGCAACCGGTAGGTAGGACAGAACACATACGACAAGCTTCTTCACAGCCCGGAAATAAACCGGCTAGCAAACGGTTCTTTTTCACAGTCATCAATGGAGTAGCAATATCCTTCACAGAGACCACAACCGAGTCTTCCTCTATAGCATTTACTCCATGCTTGGGCATAGGAGCTGTCACAACATTAGGTCTTTCAGGTGCTTCGAACTCAATCTCCTTAGCATCAATTAAGTCATGTACATTATTCTTCAAAACCCAACAATCATTTGTATCATGCCCCATGCTATCAGAGTGAAAAGCGCAGCGAGCATTAAGGTTGTACTTTGGTGACGTAGTGTTGGGATTCTGCGGGGCCTCCCTTGGAGTCACCAAGTTGGTTTTCAATAACTGCGGCAGAATTTGGGATAAAGTCATGTTGAGCTGAGTGAACTGTCTTTAAGGTCTCTCAGCCTTTGACTGATTGTTGTGCTGAGGAGCACCAGCAGGTCTTGAAATAAAAACCGCATTAACAACTCGGCGGCGTTCGGGTCTATTCTGGCTTTTTGAACTATAAACAGCACTGGCCTCCTTCTTAAAAGGCTTCTTCTCGATGCCTGATGAAGCACCCTTCTGTATTTTACCAGACTTAATACCAGCCTCAATCCTTTCCCCAGTCATAATCAGCTCCGTGAACCAGGGCGAAGAACTTCCAATTAGATGGTTAAAGTACGGACCAGACAAGGTCCCCAGAAACATATCCACAAGCTCCCGATCAGCCAAGGGTGGTTGCACTCTTCTAGCGAGGTCCCTCCACTTCTGAGCATAATCTTTGAAACCTTCACCCTCACCCATTGACCCTGGAGTTGGGTACGCGTAGGAGCGAGGTCGGCATTGTATTGGTACTGCCTGTAGAAAGTAACAGCCAAATCTTCCCAACTGCGGATACTGGCTCCTTCTAACTGGTAAAACCATTCAAGTTGAGTCCCTGAGAGACCGTCTTGAAATAAGTGGATCCATAGGTTCTTATCAGCGGTGTACGGATGAATCTTCCTTACATATGACCGGAGGTGCAGTTTCGGGCAAGAAACTCCGTCGTATTTAGCAAAGGCTGGTGCTTTGAATTTGTGGGGAATCACCAGCCCAGATGACAGACCCAGATCACCAAAGTCCAGACCAGGCACCTTCTGAACTTCCATCGCGCTCAAACGATCTTCCAGTTATTTGTATCTATCCTCGGCTGGAGGATATTGATCTTCATCGAAGTCCGTCTCGTTGTCTGAAACCACAGGGCTAGGAGCCCTCCTTTCTTCCTGACTATCTTTCCCTCTAGATGAGGTGGTCAAATCAACTTCATCTCGCAAGCCGTTTCCGAATCTGCGAACCATATTGAACAGGACCGTCTTCTTCTTCTTCTTCTTCTTCTTCTTCTTCTCTTTCAGGATAAGGGTCTTCAGATCTTGCTGACCCTTAGCTAAACTCATGAACAATTCCTGAAATTAGGCGTTTTGAGCCTGTAGAGCCTTGATTGCTTGTTCAGTTGATGGTTCGGAAGACATGATGCTGAAATAAACAGCGAAGAAGATAAGAGACCTGTAAAGGTACCTGTTATGAGGTGCATGGAATGAAATTTGTATGCTATGATTTCAATGACATCGAGAGATTCAAATTTGTAAACCAAACATGGAACACACTTTTATTAGATAAACTTGAAATTCAAATTGTTCAACAGATGCCCTTAAGGCGTTACAAGAAAGGAAATACTGAAAAGTAAATCAAAACTAGAAATAATTAAAAGACAATCAGTGCTCCCATGGTCGCTTCTTATCGGTGCGGACATAGTCATTGAGGATCCGCTTGTTCTCCATCTTCCTAGTCAACTTATGAATCTTCTGCTCTTGCTCGTGATACTTTTCTCGGTAAGTATCCCGCTCTTCTCTCAGCTGCATCCAAGACCTTTTCAGTGCCCCAATGTCAGTGGGCATATGAGGATGGAGGATGGTCGGAAGAACCCCTTCTTCATTAGCAACTTCAACAATGATAGGCAAGACGGCCTCATACAGAATTCCCAGCTTTTGGGTACGGATACGAACCCATAGGAGATATGGCTCCATTGGTAGAGAAGTCTTTGCACCCAGCTCGTGCGGATCAGACTTGTGTACTCTATCCCAAGCTCTTATGAATCTGCGACGTTGCTCGTCACTATCCCCTTGGAAATCAAAGACAATACTGGGCATTAGCAACTCATGAGGTTCTTCTCTTCTAGCTCGCCCAAACTGAAGTAAGGCAAAGCATGGATTGTAAGTAATTCCTCCATTGGTTCCTATCAGTGGAACATTGGGGTACTCCCCACAACGATCAATAATAGCCACCTCGTCCATACCCTCGATAGTCCAAATGATGTCATTGTGAGAGAGAGACATAACCCTATAAGCCAAGCTCATGCCTTCCTTGTTCTTTAAAAATGATTTGGGGAGGTGAGAAATAAACCACCTCGCCAATAATGGAGCACAACACATCAAGTTTCTCCGCCTCCGAGCAGTACGGGCATAAAGCTGATGAAGAATATCACCCAAGAGAGTGGGTACAGGATTACCAGAGATGAAGATTTTTACCGCATTCACATCAACAAAGGAGTCAGAGTTAGGAAACAATACCAAGCCATATATCAGAAGAGCCAGAATGTCTTCGAATGCCTGGAAGTCTAGACTATCCCGGAAATGATTAGCCTTACCAACCAAAAACTTAGTCAAAAAGCCCTTTGCTCCACTACGAGTTTCCCAATTAGCCATTACCTCATCCCTTGTCATATGAAGGGCTGAAGCAATCTCTTCTGGACTAAGGATCTTCTCCCAACCTATGAACGGGGTCTGCTCCATAATAGAGATACCAAGCAGATCGGAGAACTCTTCCAATGTGGGGACCAACTGGTAGTCCTGAAAAGTAAAGCAATGGTACAGTGGATCAAAGAACTGGACTAGGACACTCATCATCTGCTCGTCCAATTTGGAGGTGACCAAACTAAGGAGATGCCCATGTCTTCTGATGAAGGAAGTAGTATCTGACATCTTTGCAACCAACTCTTTAAGCACAGTGGGAACCTGGACAAAGTTGATCCGAATGGTGTTCCTACGCATAGGTGCCATGACCTATAAAACAGAACAAAGATGAATCCCTCCTGTGTTTGAAATAGGTTAGTCCAATGCAAGATGTATGCAATGTTATGATGTCATGATGTCATGATAGAAAGCACACCACAAGTATCCACAAATAGCAAACATGGTAAAGGCACACAAGTCACACAGAGGGCCCTTAGATTTCAGGCTGGCAAGGAGCTTAGGTATTACCCTCTTTCAGTTCAGTTGGTTCAAACCTGTCCTAAAAATAATAATCGGGTTCTAGAGGATCTCAATATCACTAACTACCCTCGATCGGTCATAATTCCAGTTTAGCAACCTTTTCTTGAAGCCGGAATCATCACGAGAGTTTAGTCTCAATGAGTGTAGCATACTGCTACTGTTTTATGGCCAAGTTGGTCAATTTAAAGGTTCTAAGGCCAGTTGGTGCTTAGTGACCCCTTAGAAGACCCATATTCTCCTCGTTCCAACACAAGGGATATCGGTACAAACTAAAGTGCCACACCAACATAGCTACTGCTTCAACTGTATCGGTCTATGCCGTACAGTTCCCTCACAGTTTATTGCTACTTACCTAAAGGGTATCCCCAGATCTGGGTTAGGATCTATAGTAACTCCAATTCAAACCCACAAAGATAAATCATACAAATCACGCAATTGAAAATATTATGAACTATTCCTAAGGTACACCCCACTTATTAAGCGTCCCCAGCAGAGTCGCCAGTTCTGTGATACGGTGGGAAGAACTGACTTATTTTTGGAATGCTGGTTTGTGTTTTGCGTTTGTTTTTGCAAAATGTCGCGGTAAGCAAGAGTCGCCACCGACTTTTATTTTATCCAACAAGGAAAGGAAAAAAGCACAGAAAAATTCCTTTTTCGATATATTTCTCGGGTTCGGGGGGTAGATTATAGAAAGGGAAGGTGTTAGCACCCTTTCTATCCGTGGTTATCCACGGGCTCTTAGGTACTTGCTCATATTGTTTTCAAAAATGGTTTTCTTTGTGCTTGTGGGTTTGAAAAAAGTTTTTGTTTGAAAACTTCGATTTAACTCTTGCTTCTGTCCTCAAGAGAGTATGAAGTGTTTTTGAAAACTTTGTTCGAAAAGTGTAAATGTGAAAAAGATTTTGTTTTTTTGAAAGAGCAAGTACTTAAGAACCATCTACCTACTCGAAAAAGGAATCGTTCAATGCTATCTTCCTTTAGACAATGATATCCTACTATTAATGAGTAGGTAGCACAGTCGTTGGAGTTTAAGGGTCAATTCGAATTTAGGGACTTACGGTCACCAAAGCAATGGTAGGACGCCTTAGCGGTAACCCTAATGTCTTAGATCGTTTGTTTTGAGGCAACAATATCCGATGCAACCGTTTCGAGGCGACTATGATCTTTTAGACAAGAGGGCGACCCCTAAAGTGGCCTATACTTAATGACCATGTTTAGAAGGCAACCAAGTGGGGTGTACCCTAAGAGTGCGCATGTGCGAGTGTGTCATTTTCAGTTATTTTATCTTTGTACATGTTAATGGTTATCTAAGTTGATTTTAGGTTAAACATTCATTCTTGTCATGCATCCCTATTATCAAACATCTAACAGTTATATTTTGCAGAAAGTAAATTGCGGAATTTAAATTACAAGGCGTCGGGTATTTACATCGCCAAAAGCAACCCTTTGAAATTTAAATGCGGAAAAATAAATAAAGCGATAAAAATAATTAAATAGTCCTAATTATTTATTACATTCCGGGAACAAATACAATATTGAATAAATAGATCGCGTGCGAATAATTAAATCGAGTGCGAGTTCTAGGGTTTTGACCCTTTGTTAAAGAAAAGATTTTTTTGTTGTTTTTATTTTTGAATTAAGAAAGAGATTATCTAAATTAATTATTAAATTAATAATTTAATTAATGAAAATAACTTATTTTTGGATTTTTGGTATTTAAAGAAATAAAATAAAATAAATCAATGTTAATAAAAATATAATTAAGTCTAAGTTAATTTTAATCATTCTAAAAATGTATTAAAGTTATTTCTAATTAATGGCCTAAATTAATTAATTGATTTGTTTAAAAAAAGCTAAAACTTAATTTAATAAAGAAAATAATTATTTTTGTGGTTTTAATTTTATAAGGAAAAAGATTTGATTGGTTAATTAATTAAACAAAATATTATAAAGCAATTAAAACGAAAATAAATAAAAGAGGGTTAGAGATGTATGGGCCTGAAAAAGGGGGTCAGAATTGCAATTCCAAGGCCCATTAGGCGCTGGCCTGGTTGACTTTTTGGATCCCCTGTGCGCTGGTTGACTGGATCCATGGTAGACCATCAATTTCTGGCCACCAGATTTGGCCTTGGGCCATCTGGCGCTTTGATACTCGAGGACGTATGATAGACATCATGCTTGGATTTGTACCTGATCATCTGAAGAAAAAATGTAACAAAGCGCATGGGGGACCTGGGATTCGAACCCAGGTCCTGAAGGTATTTGCATTGCTTGCTTCGCCACTAGGCCAATGTGTCTCAATTGTTAGTATATTAAACGATAATAATAATAAGAGATAATGCGCCATATGCCAGGAAAAAAATAAAAATGCGCGAATTATTTAAACCAGCCACTGGGGAGATGACACGCCATCATCCCCTACCTCCAACCCTTGTAACTTTACCTGCGGATTTAGATTCGCAGCTAAATGCGTATGTCGATCCCAAAATTAATTCCAGGCCATAAAAACGACCTCCAAAGGCATGGTTAGGTCCGTCTCCCTCTCCTGAGTACAACCATGTCTATCACGAGACTCAATTTCACCTGAAATGCAAATCCCTAAAATCCAACACGAAACCCTAGCCATGATGTTATGAGATTACAGTCCATATAAATGAAATTAAATATTGCCACAAGCTTAGAAATCTCATGAGAGTCACAAATATATCAATGATTTTCCAGAAAGATGCAAGAATTGAGAGCTACGATTTCGAATACAGGGCTGAGAGACGTGATACTTACAGCGCGTTTTGGTGTGTATTAGAGCTTGCTTTGGGTTGCAGAAGGTTGAGTAGACACCCAGCAATCGCTTGGTATCAAGCCTTGCTTCTGAAAACGCCTCAAAGTATGATTTTGGTTTCACACTTTTGCACCACTTTTTCATGTTTTTCTTCTTTCTATTCTTGCAGCCTCTCGCCTTTGTAATCGTGCCTTAAGCTTCCTTATGTATTGTGGAATGCATTAGGTTAAGAATCATGGACTGTATCCTTCCACATCAATGCCATGAAATTTGATTTGATTCACCATTACTAAACCTTCCAAATTTATTAAAACTCAATCTTTTAGCACATGGATGGCTTGATATGAGTTTGATACCCTTAATGATGATGATTCAGTCCTGAAATAGCCAAAAAGATATCAAGTAATCAATATTTGGATTTTATTTGATTTAATTTGATTTAAAATGAAATAATTCAATAAAAAATCAAATAAAATAATAAAAAAGAAATGTGATCTCAAGGATGAAGCTAGGACACGTGTGCAATGGGGAAATCTCAAATCAAGTGAAAAAGAATGGGCCCATTTGACAAAATTTGAAGCTTTGGGGATAGTTGACTTTTGGCAATTTTGCAAAAATGCCCAACTTCAACAATGCATAACTTCTTCAATTTTTAACTTTTGGAAGTGTTATTGGACTTTTTAGAAAGCTTGTGATGTACTCTAACCAACCCTTTTGGTCTCATCTCATTTTGATATTCCATGCTCAAGTTATAAGCTTTGGAACAAAAGGTGTTTTTGTTGACTTTCAAAAATGACCTATAATGTCCAAATTTATAACCTCTTGTGAGTGCATTTTCTGATCTTGGGGTATGAATATGGATTGTAAGAAATTACATCCTCTTCAAAATGAGATTTGGATGGGTCATTTCTCATAAAGTATGAGAAAGTTATGCTTAGTCAAAGTTGAGTTGACTTTTCCTATAAAACCCTAATTTAGCAACTTTTGAGTCTTGATGAATTTTGAGCAATCCTTGATGAATTATGATCAACCCTTGATCAAATGATGAAACATCCTTCAAAATGATAATGTTGACAAAAAATCTTGAAGTTTGACTGCTTGTAGGTCACAGTTGACTTTTGCCCTAACACAGTCGACTTTTGGAACTTTTGAGCAATTGACTGAGCAAGCTTCCTCTGCAAGGCTTGAAATTTGACATGGATGACCTTGAGAACATATTATGGAATTGGGGAAAACTTTAGGTCATTTGGACTCAAGGATCTTGATGCAACACAAAACCCTATTTTGGGGTTGACTGCCTTAGGAGATAGCTTGATTGTCCAACTCTTGAGCAATCTTGGGCCACTTGGGGATTTTTCTTGCAATGTCTTGAGAAATATGAGAGGGAAAATTTTAGGGTACAACATTGATCTTTGCACTTGTTTTCTTCTGATCACACACAACCTATAACCCAAAATAAACTTGTCTAAAGCCTCTTTGAACTCAGGTCATGCTTGTACTTTTGCCTTGAAACTATGTTTTCACTTTTCTTCAAAATCAATTTACATGGCCATAACTCTATATCTTGCACTTCTAACCCTCTCAAGTGCTAGAACCTTTTCCTTACTTATGAACAAGTTGTTGGCAAGCAAAGACACGAATAAACAAGCTCCAAAACACACAAAAAAAAACTCATAATTGTATCACAAAACTCCATTGTTACATAATCTGACCAAAAACTTGAAACTCACATCTCCCTCGTGTGTTTCCAAGCCTTTGGTTCCTAAAGCTTCTAAACCTAAAATACATACCATCCAAAGTCCTTTTTCCTAACTGTAACACCTCCATCATCAAGTTTCATTTTCAAAAATAGAGCTTTGCAAGTGGACTTCTCCAGAACTCCTTAGCCACTCTCAGCTCAAGCCAAGCATCACATTAGCTTCCTGGGAACTTGAGGAATCTAACCCAATCACTAGGACTCATTGAAAGCTACTCAAACTCAAAACACGATACCCTCTTGAAAGTTGACTTTTCTGACTTTTGAACTATTCATATAGGCATTGTTAGGCTTCCATTTTCAAAGATAAAATGTAGATACCATTGCCACGAAGCTGTACATATCCACAATTTGCATTTATATGGTCTGAGCTTAGAGAATTTTAGAGTTGAAGTTTTTGAAATTTTTAGGTTTTAAATTAGGTCTAGAAAAATTCTCACTCATCTTTGACTTTTAGCTTTAGTTATTTATATGGTTGGATTCGTAGGAAGAAATACCACAACTTTCATGTTTGTACTTTCCATTTTTGTTGAGAGATGAAGAAGTTACAGGTACTATGGTTGGGCGTGAGGTTGAAGATAAAGTTCAGGCCATGGACTTGATTTGTAATATATATTTATGGTTTTATATAAATGAACGAATGTATAGCCACCCCAGTGGTAAGGCAGCACACTGGTAACCAAGAGGGAGTGGGTTCAACACCCAGCGCGCTGCCTTTCGTTCTTTTTCACATTTTTACACTTTTTTTGGTGTCTTTCTTTGCAGCGCCTGGGCCCAGTATTGGGCCTTCTTCATTTTTAGCTAACTTTCCCCCCTGACTTACTTCAGCACCCCCTGGCCCAATTTCATTATTATTTTCATTTTTCTTATTTCATTTTATTCTTTCTTCCTTTTGTTATTTTTATTATTATTATTGTTTTCTTGTAATAAAAATTAATCTAGAATTTAGGTTTCTTTTAATTAATTAATATCCATTTTATTTTTAACCTTTTCATAAATAAAACCCTAAAACAAACCTTTTTTAGTTAATTTCTTTTCTTATTTGGTTTAAGTTAATTTTATTTTTTTTCCTTAATCATTTTTAATTAGGTCAAGACTAAACCCTTTCATAAAAAAAAAATAAACAAAATCATTTCTTTCTTTCATTTACATTCTTGCATTTTTATTTTTAATTTTGTACAATATTCAATATGGTTGTAATAATTATTTAGATTTATTTTTGTTGCAATTTCCCCATTTTTAAATTTGTACACCCCCTCCCCTATTGATGTAATAGCTTAGTATTTTTATTTTCCGCAATTTAATGCTTTATATATAAATGCTAGTAAATTAGGGTTTGTATGGAAAGATAAAATCAATGCTTAGAAAACCCTAATTTAAATACAAAACAATGCATGTAAATCAATACACTTGCGCACTTACATTCTTAGGGTAAATCCACTTTGTTGCCTTATGAAAATGGTCATATTATGCATGTGGGGTATCTTAGGAAAAAGAAACAAAATACAAGATCATAGTCCCTCGATGACGCTACAAATGTTGCCTTAAGAATGATCTTAGTCCCTCAAAGAAAATGTTAAGATATCTTACAACATTGCTATTCATGGCTATACGATGACCCATGCCCGTCCCTTTTTACATCCAAAGATAGGGTTTCTTACCAAATCAATGATAAGATAACAATATCAAAGGAAAGAGTAAATAAACATGAAAGACTTTTGAGTAGGTAGAATGTTCCTAGTTACTTACTCATTTTCAAACCAAAACATCCTTTCTATTTTCAAAACAAACACCAACACTTTCAAAAACATATTTCAAACTTGAAGACATTTTCAAAAGATAAACACTTTGTACGCGTCCTTATAGAAACGAGAGCCATTACAAAGAAAACCCTTTTCAAAATCACTTTCAAAAAACACCTTCCACAAACACTCCTTTGAACTATTTTCAAAACAACACTTTGTACGCGTTCTTATAGAAACCAGAACCATTACAAAGTCACATTTTCAAAATACTTTCAAAATCTCACAAAGCACATTTTTCAAACAAAGCAAGTGATCTAGCAAGAAACTAAGAGTCCATAGATAACTACGGATGAAAAGGGTGATAATACCTTCCCTTTTCATAATCTACCCCCCGAACTCAAGAAAACATCTCAAAGGTCTTTCCTGTTCTTTTCAATCTTTCCTTTTGGATAAAAGAAAAGTCGGTGGCGACTCTTGCTATCTGCAACATTGCGATCAAACGCAAAACACCCAAGTCAATTCTCCCATTGCGTTACAATAAACTTGGAAAGTATTTTTATTCTCAGGTTCTCACTATTTACCAAATCCCCTTCTTCAGTCAAATAATACCTTGCTATGTGCTCCACAATGGATTCATTAGTATCTCCTGAAAATTTTGTAAACTTAGGGACTTTGTAACCCCTTGGTAATTATGTTTGTAATATATATTCAGATAGAGGAGATGAATAATTTGGTCTCTAAGTCCGGTATTTAGACCATTTTGTGCCATGATTCTCTCGATCATGGTGGTCAAGTTATTTTACATGTTATCTTGTCTAACTCTATGGACCATTTCATCTGTATTTTGATCCCTGTTAACCAACATTACTCTCCTAGGTTGTTCCTCTTGGATATTATTGTGAACCCTTTATTACTCTATCCTTGGTTCTATTATTCTTTCGACAGCCTCATGTCTACGTATTCACACTTGGTTAATGGTTGGTTCTTCCTCCTGGACAACTGGGGCTTAGTTTACCTATGTCAAATAAGCGCTTCAGGAGCACCAAAGAAGTCTTTTATGCGTGCCATCTGCACTGACATTTGCTGATAGGTATGGATATTTTCTTGGTTGGTTCTATTAATGGTTTGGATCATAGGAGTGAAAATGGTACTCATCTCTCTGGATAGAGCTCCAACCATATCATGGTTACTATCATCCATTTGTTGCATGAATGCTTCCTAATTTTTCGTTGTCAGTATAGGCATTTGGGTAAAAGACCCTTGATTTTGGGTATTTCGACCTATGTTATTCATCTCAGAACTAGACCCTTGCACCAGGGATTGTGTTGTTATTGTACTATTATGAAGTCCTGCCATGAAAGAAGTTGGAATTCCATATGGTGTTGGTTCCCTAAATGGCTTAAATGTTTCAAATCCTAGAGGCTTAGGGGTTGAAAATTGGGCTTGGTTCCTAACATGTGCAAAAACTGAACCAGTTTGGTCATTCGATGGAATGCCCGTTGCACTCGAAGAAAGAGGCATGGTTGTCGAATTATTTGTGGCCCCCTAACCTATAGATGTGTGTGATCGGTGGATCTGGAACTGACTGTTTTAAAGCTGGTTCGCGAAAATGTCGCGGAAGCAAGAGTCGCCACCATCTTTTATTTTCTCCAAATGGAAAGGACAAAAGCACAGAAAAATTCCTTTAAAGAGATTGCTCTCGGTTCGGGAGGTAGGTTATAGAAAGGGAAGGTGTTAGCACCCTTTCTATCCATGGTTATCCATGGGCTCTTAGGTACTTGCTCAATGTGTTTTCAAAATGTTTGCTTGCTTTTCAATGTGGGTTTCAAAAATATTCTTTGAAAAGTTTCAATTCAACTCGTACGTCAGAGTGTTTGAAAAGTTTGTTTTGAAGGTTTTTGAAAGTGTGTCGGTGTGAAAAGATGTTTTGATTTGTTTGAAATTAGAGCAAGTATCCTTGAGAACCTACCTACCCTAAGGAATTCGTCTGTGTAAATGTCCTTTAAAGTAGTGCCATCCCACCATTGAGAGGTTGGTAGCACCACCGTTGGAGGTGTTCGGGTCAATTCGAGTTTTAGGGACGTGGTGATCACCAGAGCAATGGGAAGATACCTTAGAAGCTACCCTTATGCCATTGATCTTTTATTCCGAGGCAACTTATTCGAGGCAACTTTGTTTTAGGCAACTAGATCAATGGACACAAGGACTTACTAAAATATCCTCTACTCGATGATCACCTTTCGAAAGGCAACAGTGAGGCGTACCCTAGGGGTGGTGTGTGCGAATTGTGTGTCATTTTCAGTTTATTGTTTGTCTTGTCATGCATTGGTGATCTATCGATTCGATTTTATTTTTGGGCATTCATTCTTTCATGTTATTGTTTAACAGTTAAAAGTGCGGGAATTTAAAGTGCGGAAAAGATAAAAGTCCTACGCTATTACAAAGGGCGAGGGTCTACAACGCCAAATTAATCCAGACCCGTTTTAAAATAAATTGCAGAAAAGAAATGTCTAATAGCTATTACATGGCTTTGGTACAAGTACATTATATTCACAAAAGAAATAAATGAAACGCGCGAAAAAGAAAATACTCAAATGCGAGGGCGTTGAACCCTTTAAAGGAATTAAAATAATTAAGTTATCTAAAATTAAAATTAAATGAGAAATGATATTTTTGTGTTTTTTAGATTTAAAAGAAAAAGGAAAAAATTAATTAAAATTAAAATGCTAAACCCTAGTTCTAATGTTTTTTAAGTTTATTATGAAAATATTGACTTTTAACCTAATTTAACTCTAAATTAATTTATGTACAATTTTTAATTTATGAAAATAAATAAATAACATTATTATTCTAAAAAAAAAAGAAAAGGAAAAAGAAAAAAGAGAAAATAAAAATTATTAAACCTAAATTCTAGTTTTTTGGATTTTTATTAAAAAGGATTAAAATTATACCCTAATTAAACTAAATAATTTACATATAATTTATTTATGGAAATAATAAAATAAAAATTGTATTTTTGGCATTTTTTGATTTTATGATGTTTTTATATTTTGATTAAAAATTAAATAAAACAAATAATTAAAATAACATAACAATTAAAATAAATGAAGATATAAGAAAAATAAATTAAATGGGCAAACCAGGGGGGGTAGACCCCAAAATTGTGAGGTTCAGATTTGAAAAGCCTGGCCCATTTGCTTGAATTCATTGACTTCCCTAAGCCACGTGCACGCCTGTTGACTTGCATCCATGGTATACTTTCAAGCTGAACCCTTGATCAGATCTCCTGGGACGCGTGGACAATGCATCTTGGAGTGTGCATGGTGAGCTTTAATGTTAGCGCTGCATGTGAATTCAAGTTGAAAAATAATATTGAATTTTGCAAGACCTGGGACTTGAACCCAGGTCATGAGAGTCATATGCACCACGTGTTACCACTGAGCCAAGCGCTTTTCATTTAACCTATAATAACACGTAAATATAATAAATGAAATATAACGTTAGTGGATGGCCTGGCGCGAAAATTTGAATGGACGAATCATTGCTTGACACGCCTTCTTCTTCCTCCCCGTCCCTGTAACATAACACAAATAGGCAACGGTTTCTTACGCGTTTCATTAGGCAACATTTGAAAAAATAGCGAATAGAGCTACGTGAATCAGAAATTAATCGCGAGTATGTCAATCCCTTCGTCTTGGTGTACTGAGTTCAACCGTGGTGGTCCCAAAGGCCAATTTTACTGTATTGCAAAAGCCCTAAATCTAAGAACCTGTAAACCCTAGCATATGAAAATGGTGGAATCACATATGATCACCAAAAATGCAATTAAACATAATGGAGAGCTTAGAAACTTTGTAAGGAACAAGAATCCACAGTTAAAATGCAATGATCATGCTTAGAATTGAGAACACGATTTCAAAAAAATTTCTGTACAGTTTGAGTTGTCGTTACTGCTTCCACGCGTTTTGATTGAGGTTAAGGGTTGGGATGTGTTCAGTGATGCCTCAGGATGCTAATGGACAAAGAATTAAGGCTTGAAAGATCCCCCCACTTTGAAATCAGATTTGCATTTTTATGCCAAAATTTTCAAAATGTCCAATGGCTTTTCAGCGCAGCATTTGGTCTCTTATGGTTAGGGTTTGACTCAGTGATGATAATGGAAGGGAATTGGCTTACTCTTTGACCTAGATTCAAGCTCATGAAGGAATTAGTCTTAGGGTTTTCACTCTTAACCATTTTTCCTCCTTTTTAGCCAAAACCTAGACCTAGTGTGCAAATGAACCCTAGCCTGATTTCTTGAGTTGGTTCATGATACATAGAAATTGTCCAAGTTCACATGACACTATTCCATTGGTTTTTAAATTTTATTTGAATTTTCAAAGAATTAAAATGAATTAAATCATCAAAAATTAAATAAAATAAAAAAATCAATATTTGGTCTTGAAATTAACCATGGGACACGTGTGTGGCATGACAAGGATGAACCAAGTGGAAAAAATGGGGCCCTTTTGTCAAAAATTGGAGTTTCAAGGATAGTTGACTTTTGCCATTTCACAAAAATTTCCCAACTTCTACAAGGCATAACTTGCTCAATTTTTAAGCTTTTCACATGTTCTTGGACATTTTGGAAAGGTCTTTGCGTCCTTTAACCAATGCCTTTGGTCCCATGTCATTTTGATTTACCAATCTCAAGTTATGGCCTTTGACTTAAAGTCCCTTTTTGTTGACTTTTGAAAATGACCTATAATGTTGAAATTGATAACTTTTTGTGAGAGCATTTCTTTGACTTGAAGTATGAAGATGAGTTGTAGGAAATGTCTTTCTCTTCAAAATGAGCTTTGGATGGAATTTTTCTGATAATCCATGTGAAAGTTATGCCCTGGTCAATTTCAGTTGACTTTTTCAGCTGTCCAAATATAGCAACTTTTGCATCTTTTGATGATTTCTGAGCCAAATCTTGAGAATCATGATCAAGCATTGATCAAATGATGTTTGTGGCTTCAAAATGATATGTTGACCAAAAATTTGAACTTTTGACTGTCAAATGACCATTTTGCCCCTACAGTTGACTGTAGTGCAATTTAGGGTTTTGACTGTGCAATCTTGAGCTGAATGCCTTGAAACTTGATATGAGGATGCTTGACTATGTTTGTAAGCATATGAGACTTGATTGGGCCTTTGAAAACTTCCTTTTCTTGATCAGACTTAAAACCCTAATTTTGACTGTATAGGAGACAGTTGGACTGCACAACCCTTGGGGAATTTTCTAGCTTGGCTTGGCAATTTCTTGAAGAATATGGGAGGGCAAATTTTGGGGTATAACAGTTGCCCCTGTTCAATCTTCTTAGACCTGAGGATGCAGATTGGCTGACGCGCCTTTCGTAATCCGAGGGTAAAAGATGATTGGACACTAGAGTGCCCGGAAATTTGCGCTCACATGTTAGCAATGATGGGGGAATGGGCTTATAGATGCCATCTGGATGTTTGATTGCGTAAGAGATTCCTTGGCGAGAACCTGCATACCTGCAAAACAGAAAATGAGTACCTGACACGTTGCAGGAGCTGATTTTTTGAGAAAAATCTTGTTGATTTTAACTTCAACGACGCTCGTTGAGAAAAGATATGGGGTGTCTTCTACTGGGATAAGCATCAGGGAGATCTTGGGGTCGATCTGACTGAACCAGAGAGGCCTTTGACTGGGTAAGAATCAGGAAAACTTTGGGGTCGATTTAACTGAACTGGTCTAGGTCTTGAAATGTCTTCAACTGGATAAGCATCAGGGAGATCTAAGGGCGATCTGACTGAACCAGAGAAGGCCTTTGACTGGATAAGCATCGGGAAAATCTTGGGACGATTTAACCGAACCGGTCTAGGTCTTGAAATGTCTTCAACTGGGATAAGCATCAGGGAGATCTTAGGGTCGATCTAACTGAACCAGAGAAGGCCTTTGACTGGATAAGCATCAGGAAAATCTTAGGATGATTTAACTGAACCGGTCTAGGTCTTGAAATGTCTTCAACTGGATAAGCATCAGGAAAATCTTGGGACGATTTAACTGAACCAGAGAAGGCCTTTGACTGGATAAGCATCAGGAAAATCTTAGGATGATTTAACTGAACCGGTCTAGGTCTTGAAATGTCTTCAACTGGATAAGCATCAGGGAGATCTTAGGGTCGATCTGACTGAACCAGAGAAGGCCTTTGACTGGATAAGCATCAGGAAAATCTTGGGACGATTTAACTGAACCGGTCTAGGTCTTGAAATGTCTTCAACGGGATAAGCATCAGGGAGATCTTAAGGTTGATCTGACTGAACCAGAGAAGGCCTTTGACTGGATAAGCATCAGGAAAATCTTGGGACGATTTAACTGAACCGGTCTAGGTCTTAAAATGTAGCTTGAGAACTTAACTGGATCTTTCCTGAAAGATAAAAGTCAGTCGTATGCAATGCATGATATAGATCAAGCAATGATGTTCTCAACATAAATGAGATTTGTATGATGCAGTGTGTTATGCATGCTATAATGATGTATGTGGTGTTTTATGTATGTTTTCGTCTAGGAAGGTAAATCCTTGACGGGTGCCGGGAAGTCGTATCCTGGGCTGATGTCGAGGAATAGATTTTACTTCCGCTGGGGATGATAATAGTTGCAAGGATACCGGTAGGAGATGATGGCTCCGTTGCGGAATAAACTTGGCGAGTGGAAGATTCTGCGGGGAGAAAAGATACTCTAGCGATCATGCTGGAAAGCAATACTCTGTGGGAAGAGTGATGCCTTGCTGAATGTTGATAGTAACTCTGTTGGGGATACCGTTGCTGTATTGGAAGTGTGAATTGACTTCGCTGGGGATAGGAAAGAACTACGTTGACGACGACCTTCCCTTGGCTTTTGGCTGAGGATAACCCAGTTATATCCTGTTAAGGAAATAACTCTTTAAATCAAGCCAGACGACGCGTTCGTGTCCTGTGAAGGATAAGCTTCCAGAATTTACTGGGGATAAGCTTACTGCTTGGGGAGATGAATTCCCTCTTTCCTGGGGAACTTGGATGGGACTCTCCTGGGGAAATTTTGATAGTTTTGATATGCTGGGGACGTGATTCCTTTGAATGTTGATGTATGCCGCCGGGGAACAATCTTTAGACCAAGACTGCCGGGGATGCTTGTTAAGAATATATGCTGCTGGGGAATATTGGGATCTACTGGAGGATACTTAATTTCCTTGAGACTTGTCAACTTTGTTTGGGGAAGAATGCACTGACTTGCTGTCCTCTGGGGAATTTAAGATGTCTGGTTAGGTTCTTTAGCTGAACCTACCTTGGTACCTTGGAGGATAGAACAATTAGACTGCTCAGACAACTCTTTATTGCCCCTGTTTCTAGTGTCACCTGCAATTAATTCTTTATTTCGTATGCAAATATTTATGAGCTAGCAAATTATTGTCAATGCATATATCATAAATTGAACCTTGGACGTTCTTCGCAAAACAAAACAGAAGAAGAAAAAAAGTTGGCACGTTTAACTGAAAAGTATATTTGTATTGATTTTGAATAGCCTGTGAATAGGCGTTTTGTGTACAAGAGGCTGACGTCCTAGTAAGAGGTACGCCGCTGAACAAAAGAGTTTATACAAGTTTTGTACAAAAGAAAATAAACAGCTGTGTGAAATATGAATGATCCACTGGGTTTCAACTCCGCTATTGCCTTTATACTCCGTGCGTCTCATCACTTGATGACCTTAGTTGAAAGTGAAGCTGACTGATCGATGCCGTCTTGATGCAGATACCGGATTCTGGATGCAAAGTGATCCAATGAGACATGGTATTACGCTTTTATCCCTAATTTTTGCCTGGACCGCCCTTTCGGGTTTTCAGTCCACCGGGATACCCATTTTTGCCCAAGCCGCCTTTTCAGGTTTTCGACTTGCCGGGTGTACAGATTTTTCATTTTCATCCCTTCATTTTGCCCGAACCCTTTTGGTTCGACGGGAAGCCCTAATTTTTGCCTAGACATGTCAGCCTAGCGGGTCTTTTTTCATGCGTAGTATTTTTTAACTATGTCTGCATTGGCGGGGTGAGGAAGGTCGTCACCATCCATGTTGGTTAATATCATTGCTCCTCCTGAGAACACATGCTTAACCACAAATGGCCCTTCGTACGTAGGGGTCCATTTGCCCCTTGGATCACTCTGAGGAAGGATGATTCGCTTGATCACCAGATCCCCGACTTGATATTCCTGTGGTCTGACCTTTTTGTTAAATGCCCTGATCATTCGTTTCTGATACGTCTGACCATGACAGATAGCAGCAAGTCTCTTTTCGTCAATAAGGTTGAGCTGATCAAGTCGTGTCTGGATCCAATCATCTTCATTCAGATTTGCATCCTTCATTATCCGGAGAGAAGGAATTTGTACTTCGATCGGCAAGACTGCCTCCATGCCATAAACCAAAGAAAAAGGAGTTGCCCCGGTTGACGTCCTAGCTGAGGTACGATACCCATGCAGAGCGAACGGTAACATCTCGTGCCAATCTTTATACGTTACTGTCATCTTCTGCACGATCTTCTTGATATTTTTATTTGCTGCTTCTACAGCCCCATTCATCTTCGGTCGGTAAGGAGAAGAGTTGTGGTGCTGTATCTTGAACTGTTCGCAGAGCTCAGCGATCATCTTGTTGTTCAGATTGGTACCGTTGTCTGTAATAATCCGCTCAGGGACACCGTACCGACAGATCAGGTTGTGCCGAATGAACCATGCCACAACAGTCTTGGTTACCGTAGCATAGGATGCCGCCTCAACCCACTTCGTGAAATAATCAATCGCCACTAGGATGAAGCGATGTCCATTGGACGCCGTAGGTTTAATCTCGCCGATCATGTCTATGCCCCACATTGCAAATGGCCAAGGCGCGGTCAGAACATTCAGGGGAACCGGAGGAACATGCACCTTGTCTGCGTAGATCTGGCATTTGTGGCATGTCCTAGAATGTTGGTAGCAATCAGCTTCCATGGTGGACCAGTAATACCCTGCCCGTAGGATCTTCTTTGCCATGGTATGTCCACTGGAGTGTGTACCAAAGGTCCCTTCATGTAGCTCTTCCATGATTCTTTCTGCCTCAGTCTTATCTACACAACGCAGTAGGGTTGAATCCTGGTTTCGCTTGTACAAGATGTCGTTGCTAAGAAAGAACTTGGCTGCAAACCTCCTCAGGAATTTCTTATCATTGACAGATGCTCCTTCAGGGTATTCCTGAGCTTCCAGATATCTCTTCACTTCGTGGTACCAAGGCTTCTCAGTTACCAATTCGGTTTCGAGATCACAACAGTATGCCGGTTCGTCCAGTTTCCAGATGATGATCCGGGGAGCTTCATTATCCCATTTAACCTTGAACATTGAAGACATTGTAGCTAACGCGTCTGCTAACTGATTCTCCTCTCTTGGAAAGTGCTCAAATGTTATTTCTGTGAAGTGGGGGATCAGGGCCAACACACATTCTCTGTAAGGAATCAAGTTTGGGTGTTTCGTATCCCACTCTCCTTTGATCTGATTGATCACAAGAGCGGAATCTCCGAAGACACTCAGAAATTTGATCCTCAGGTCGATCGCAGCTTGAAGACCCATAATACACGCTTCATACTCCGCCATGTTGTTGGTACAGTTGAAACACAGCCGGGCGGTGAGTGGAGTATGAGTACCTTGTGGAGATACGATTATGGCGCCGATACCATTTCCCAAAGCATTGGAGGCTCCGTCAAAGTGCATAGACCATCGGGATCCTGGTTCAGGTCCTTCATCCGGTCCAGGTATTTCACAGTCAGTTACTATCATAATGCTTTCATCTGGAAACTCGAAGTTCATTGATTGGTAGTCATCCACAGCTTGATGTGCTAAGTGGTCTGCTAATACACTTCCCTTGATGGCTTTTTGGGTCGTGTACTGAATGTCGTATTCCGTCAAGATCATCTGCCATCTTGCAATTCTCCCAGACAGAGCAGGCTTTTCGAATATGTACTTTATAGGATCCATTTTTGAGATTAACAAGGTAGTGTGAGTCAGCATATACTGTCTCAGCCGGCGAGCAGCCCATACCAAAGCGCAGCAAGTTTTCTCAAGCAGTGAGTATCGGGTCTCACAGTCGGTAAACTTTTTGCTAAGGTAATAAATGGCATGCTCTTTTCGGCCAGACTCGTCATGCTGCCCCAGCACACACCCCATTGCATTATCAAGCACTGTCAGGTAAAGTATCAAAGGTCTCCCTTCAACTGGTGGCATAAGGATGGGTGGTTCTTGGAGATATTCTTTGATTTTGTCAAAAGCAGCCTGACATTCATCATTCCAACGTACTACCTGATCTTTCTTCAGCAGCTTGAAGATTGGTTCACAGGTAGCAGTTAAGTGTGAGATGAACCGAGCAATGTAATTCAGACGTCCTAGAAAGCCTCTGACTTCCTTCTCTGTCTTAGGAACTGGCATCTCTTGAATGGCTTTGACCTTAGCAGGGTCCACTTGAATTCCCTTGTCACTCACCACGAAGCCTAGCAACTTTCCAGATCTTACCCCGAAGGTGCACTTGTTAGGGTTCAACCTCAGCTTGTACAGCTTCAAACGGTCAAACAGTTTCTGCAGATGATCAAGGTGTTCTTCCTCAGTCTGGGACCTAGCGATCATGTCGTCAACATACACTTCTATCTCGTGATGGATCATGTCGTGAAATAAAGCAACCATGGCACGTTGGTAGGTTGCCCCAGCATTCTTTAGTCCGAAAGGCATGACTTTGTAGCAGAAGGTGCCCCACTGAGTAACAAATGTAGTCTTTTCCATGTCTTCAGGTGCCATCTTAATCTGATTATAACCTGAAAAACCATCCATGAAAGAGAACACTTTATGCTGAGCTGTATTATCAACAAGGACATCAATGTGGGGTAGAGGGAAGTCATCCTTGGGGCTGGCCCTGTTCAGATCCCTGTAATCGACACACATCCTGACCTTGCCGTCCTTCTTAGGTACCGGCACCACATTAGCGACCCACTGAGGGTAAGAAGTCACTGCAAGAAACCCGGCATCAAACTGCTTCATAACCTCGGCTTTAATCTTCTCAGACATCTCTGGACGCATACGGCGGACCTTTTGCTTAACCGGAGGGCAATCCTCTTTAGTTGGTAAGTGGTGGACCACAATGTCGGTATCTAATCCGGGCATATCTTCGTAGGACCAGGCAAAGATTTCTTTATAGTCATGCAGCATCTGAGTCAACCGTTGCTTCACGCTGAGTTCTAGGTTGGCACCAACCTTCACCTCTTTCTTGTCTTCCTCAGTACCCAAGTTTATTATTTCCACTGGCTCTTCATGGGGTTGAATTGCCCTCTCTTCCTGTTGTAACAGTCTTGCAAGTTCACCAGGCACTTCACAATCATCTTCACCTTCGTTTTCGGCTAAGTTGATCGGATTTTCGAAGTCATAACTGGCAGTAGCAGAGTCGTTACCAGTGAGATCCAGAGTGGATTGAAACCTGTACGAGTGAGTGTGTGTGTAAATACAGCTGTTTTGCAATATGTAAAGAAAGGAAAGAAAAGGAGCGCAAAATTTTGAATTGTGAAAAACGTCCAATGCTTTTATTCATGATATATGATAGTGACAAACAAAAGCCCTCATAAATAAAACCACGGTGCCCCGGGTAAGACACCGGGCCATATAGTCTCAAATTATTGTTTATTACAAATCAGAAAAACAAAGAAATTCATTACTGGGGAACAAAAGTTATGGGTGTAAAATCTTTAGCAGTCCAATTGGTCAATCCACCGTCGGTCGTCGGGTAGATCCAGCTATCGAACTCTGACTCTTCCACTTTATCTTCCTCTCCAATAGCATTCACTTCAGAGTGAGTGATGAGCACCGGAGGTCTTCCAATTCTTGCCTTGCGCACCGCTTTCTGAGCTTCTGTGGTGAAACCCAGCCCAAACTTGTTAGTCTTAGGAGTAAGATCAGGGAGCTTGCCCCAGTTTGCACATTCACCTTTTTCGATCACAGCCCGGGCGTCCTTTAAGGAGGCCATCTTCATAGGAGAAACCTCTTCATCTTCTGCTGCTGCCAAGGTTTGTGGCACTTCCTCAAAATGTTGAAAGGGGGTTTCAATGAACTCCCCATCCATTTCTACATATCTGAAGGAGTTGAGGTGGCTGACCATGTATTCCTCCTCCCCTTGCACTGTTACGATCTTCCCCCTGACCGGGTACTTGAGCTTCTGATGCAATGTGGAAGTCACAGCTCCAGCCTTGTGGATCCACGGGCGACCCAGCAAACAAGAATAGGACGGATGGATGTCCATCACATAGAATTTTGAATCGAATACCTGTGACCCAACCCTGATTGGGATGTCCACTTCACCATGCACCATTCTTTTGGACCCGTCAAAGGCCCGGACAACAATGCTACTTGGTTTGAGCTCTAGACCCTCACAATCCAGCCTATCCAGAGCCTTCTTGGGCAGCACGTTTAATGAAGAACCTGTGTCAACCAGCACATGAGCAAGAGTAGTGCCCCTGCATTCAATGGAGACATGCAGGGCATCATTATGGTTCTTCCCTTTTGCCGTCAGATCGGCATCAGAGAAACCCAGGCCATTATCAGCGGTTAGGTTGGCCACACAGTCGGTGAACTGATCAGCAGTCGTCTCTTGAGGTACGTGGGCTGTCTTTAAGAAAGCAATCAGAGCCTTTGCATGGGCCTCTGAACACAGCAGCAGTGACAACATGGAGATTTTAGAGGGGGTGTGCCCCAGCTGTTCCACAACGTTGAAATCACTTTTCTTTATTATCTTGAGAATTTCTTCCATTTCCTGCTTGGAAGCCTCAACAATGGTCTTTGGTGCCTCCGTCCTGGCAGGCATATCAGCAGCAATTCCCTTGCCCCGAGTATCAGATGACTCAGTAGCAGGGGTGGATACTTGGTCAGGGGGAGAAACAGGCACCCTGGCAGGTGTGAAGATCAAAGGCCTATGAATTGCCGGAGGAGCAATGTCTGGCGAGAACAGTCTTCCACTACGAGTGACCTTAGCAGGCCCGGTGATGTTGGAGACGCCAGTATCAATGTTGCACTCTTGTTTCACACCCAGAACATAAACATCTGCCCCATAGTGCCATGGGACAGCCTTATCAGAGTTGTAGGGTATAGGCCCCGGAACAGTAATGGTGATGGGAGCACTCTTGTGAACTGACAAAATTTGTATAGGCTTCTTTGGAGGAGCCTCGGAATGGTTGTTGAAGATGGTAACGATCGACACTTCTTCAACAGGAGCAACAGGAACAATAGTCTTTTCGAACAAAATCTCTCTACTATCTATCAGGTTTTGGATGCCTGACTTCAACAGAGAACAACCAGCAGGGGAAGCAACACATAGAGGGCAACTTTCGCTACATCCCGGAAATAAACCGGCTAGCAACAGATTCCTCTTGACCATCAGCAACGGAGTAGCAACATCATCCACCGAAGCTACATACAAATCCTCCTCGACAGCATTCACTCCATGCGGGGGCATGGGAGCAGTTACAACATTCGGCCTCTCGGGCGCCTCAAACTGTATCTCCTTTGCATCAATGAGGTCTTGAACCTTATTCCTTAGGGCCCAACAGTCATCTGTGTTATGCCCCGGGCTATCAGAGTGATAGGCACAGCGAGCATTTGGATTGAACTTGGGGGATGCAGTATTGGGAAACTTTGGAGCCTCCCTGACAGTCACTAAATTGGTGGATAGCAATTGTGGCAGGATCTGTGATAAGGTCATGCTTAACCGGGTAAACTCCCTCCGGGGTCTTTCAAACTTTTGAGGATTAGTTGGCCGAGGAGCGGCAGCAGGTTTGGCAATCATTACCGCACTGACAGATTGGCGGTGCTCAGGTCGCTCTGTTCTCCGGGAGTTATATACAGCACTAGCCTCCTTTTTGAAGGGTTTCTTCTCAGTACTGGAGGAGGCAACTTTCTGTATCTTCCCCGATTTTATACCGGCCTCAATCCTTTCACCGGTCAGGATTAGATCGGTAAACCCAGCAGAGGAATTACCAATGAGATGATTGAAAAATGGACCAGATAGGGTCCCCAAGAACATATCTACCAGCTCCCGATCCGTCAATGGTGGCTGCACCCTGCCAGCCAGGTCTCTCCATTTCTGAGCGTACTCCTTAAAACCTTCACCCGACCCTAGCGACATACCCTGGAGCTGGGTACGCGTAGGAGCGAGGTCGGCATTATACTGATACTGCTTGTAAAAAGCAGTGGCCAGATCCTCCCAGTTACGAATGCTGATTCCATCCAGCTGATAGAACCAGTCGAGGTGAGTCCCTGAAAGACTCTCCTGGAAGAAGTGGATCCAAAGGTTCTTGTCTGCTGTGTAAGGCTGGATCTTCCTTACATAAGAACGGAGGTGCATCTTGGGACAGGAAGCCCCATCATACTTCACGAAGGCAGGTGTTTTGAACTTGTGCGGGATCACCACCCCGGTAGATAACCCCAAGTCTCTGAAATCCAATCCAGGCACTCGCTGAACTTCCACAGCCTTTAATCTGTCTTCCAGCTGTTTGTACCGGTCTTCAGCAGGAGGGTACTGTTCGTCGTGGAAGTCTGTTTCAGTATCAGAGCCCACAGGAGTAGTGACCTCCCTTTCTTGGTGACTACCTTCCGTCACAGATGGAGGAGTCCTTTCAGCTTCAACCAAAGTGTTCCCGAGTCTGCGCCCAGTGTTAAATAGCACAGTCCTCCTCTTCTTCTTAGTCTTCTTCAGAAGCATGGTCTTCAACTCTTGTTGACCCTGAGCCAAGCCCTTGATCAGCTCCTGAAATTGGGCGTTTTGCGCCTGAAACTGGACGTTCTGCGCCTGAAGAGCCTTGATAGATGCCTCGGTTGATGATTCAGGGTTCATGATGCTGAAATAAACAGCGAAGAACGGTAAACAACCTGAAAAGAAGAGTACCTATGATGTACATGATGAATGATATGTGTTTATGCGATGCATTCAAGAGTTCGAAAATTCAAATTTGTTGTAGACCAAAAGGAACACGCGTTATTATTAAGAAAATCATTGTTTAATACATCAAAGCCTCATGGGCAAAAGTACAAAAAGATCAAATCACATCCAAAATATGTTGCGCATCTTCTTTGGAGCTATGTAAGTGTTGAGACTCCTTTCCTCGTGCAACAGGCGGGTAAGCTCCAAGACCTTCTTTTCACTGGCATGCAAACTAGTCTCAAGAGAATTCCGCTCTTCCTTAAGCTGGATCCAGCTCTTCTGCATCTCTTCCCAGGATGTAGGCATATCAGGGTGCTGAATGACATGAGACACCTCTCCTTCCAAGGCAGGCTCTTTGATTACTGGAAGCACGTGAGGATAAGGCATTACTAATTTCTGAGAGCGGGCTCGTACCCACTTGAGGTAAGGCTCCAAAGGGATGGAGTTCCTGTGCCCCAGTATCTTGCTGTCTATCCTACTAGGCATCCTCCAAGCTCTGATAAATCTTTGGCGAAGTCCTTGAGTATCATTGTCGAAGTCAAAAACTATGTCAGGAATCAACATGTCATGAGGACCATCCCTCCGAGCATAACCAAATTGTCTCCAAGCCAGGCATGGATTATAAGTAATACCCCCTCTGATTCCAAGTAAAGGAACATTAGGATACTCCCCGCAACGATCAATGATAGTGACATCTTCTCTGGTCCTAGGGCACCAATGTATATCTGCATGTGTAAGAGTCATCAACCGTTGTGACCATCTCAGACCCCGCTCGTTCTTCAGGACTGATTGTGGAAGGTGCGAAATAAACCACTTTCCCAGGAGAGGAGTGCAACACATAAGGACACCTCTTTTTCTCATGGTTCGAGTGTAACATGAGTGAAGGAGGTCCCCCAGCAATGTAGGTATAGGATTCCTGGACATAAAGATCTGGACAGCACTGATATCAATGAGCTGATCTGGGTTAGGGAACAACACCAAACCATAAACAAGAAGGGCCACAACCTTTTCAAAAGCTTGTAAGTCAAGGGAGTTCCAACATTCATAGGCCTTTTCAAACAGAAACCTGGCTAAGAACCCTTTGATACCACTTCTAACTTCCCAATGTCCCTTGAGGTCAGATGACTGTAGGTGCAAGGCTTTAGCAATCTCTTCAAGCTTAGGTTCCTTTTCTGTACCGTTGAAGGGTAGCTGATCAAGGATAGGGATCTTCAGGAGTCGGGAGAATTCTTCCAATGTAGGTACCAACTGATAATCCAAGAAGGTGAAACAGTGATGCAGAGGGTCAAAGAATTGGAACAGGACTTTTATCATATCTTCCTCAATGTTGGTGTTGACCAAGCTGATGAGGCTTCCATGCCTTTCACTGAATGAAGAGTTCTCGGGAATCCTGGATATAAGCTCCTTAAGCTGAGGAGGGATCCTTACAAGACTGATTGGAATTGTCTTTCTACGAGCAGTTTCCATGTCCTACAAAATAAGAACAAAGATGAAAATTCGAACCCCTGAAATGGTTAGTTAATGCATATGATGCTGGATGATGTCATGATGCTATGATTAAACACCACAGATATTTACAAAGACAAACATGTAAGGCACACAAGGCACACAAGACAAGTCCTTAAGGTTTAAGGCCAGCATGGGGTCTGGGTAGTACCCTCTTGAAGTTGGTGGGTTCAACCTGTCCTAATCAAAGTAACCGGGTTCTAAGGTTCCCAATATCACGGGATTGCTTTCATTGTTCATCGTTTCGATTTAGCCACTGAACTGGCGACCGAAATATTCCAGGAAAGCAACCCTCAATTGAGTGTAGTATCGAGTATCAACCAACCTCGGACTGCACCAAAGTCAGTTATCTCACTACCCTAAAGAGGCCAAGATGGTTCAATTAAGGTTCCTAAGGTCTGTTGATGCTTCATGACACCACATGGAGGCCCCGTACTCTCCTTGACTGACTCAAGGGTTACCGGTACACACCAAAGTGCCACATCAACGTAGCAGACTGTTTCAACCATGTCGGTATACCCCGCACAGTTCCCTCACAGCCTTGTTGCTACTTTCTAAGAAGGTATCCCCCAGATCCGGGTTAGGATCTATAGAACTCCCAAGACAGTCCCACAATTTAAAGCAAACAAGTCAAAGCAATTGAAAACACAGTGATCTTAGTCCTAAGGTACACCTCACTTTAAAGAGTCCCCAGCAGAGTCGCCAGTTCTGTGATCGGTGGATCTGGAACTGACTGTTTTAAAGCTGGTTCGCGAAAATGTCGCGGAAGCAAGAGTCGCCACCGTCTTTTATTTTCTCCAAATGGAAAGGACAAAAGCACAGAAAAATTCCTTTAAAGAGATTGCTCTCGGTTCGGGAGGTAGGTTATAGAAAGGGAAGGTGTTAGCACCCTTTCTATCCATGGTTATCCATGGGCTCTTAGGTACTTGCTCAATGTGTTTTCAAAATGTTTGCTTGCTTTTCAATGTGGGTTTCAAAAATATTCTTTGAAAAGTTTCAATTCAACTCGTACGTCAGAGTGTTTGAAAAGTTTGTTTTGAAGGTTTTTGAAAGTGTGTCGGTGTGAAAAGATGTTTTGATTTGTTTGAAATTAGAGCAAGTATCCTTGAGAACCTACCTACCCTAAGGAATTCGTCTGTGTAAATGTCCTTTAAAGTAGTGCCATCCCACCATTGAGAGGTTGGTAGCACCACCGTTGGAGGTGTTCGGGTCAATTCGAGTTTTAGGGACGTGGTGATCACCAGAGCAATGGGAAGATACCTTAGAAGCTACCCTTATGCCATTGATCTTTTATTCCGAGGCAACTTATTCGAGGCAACTTTGTTTTAGGCAACTAGATCAATGGACACAAGGACTTACTAAAATATCCTCTACTCGATGATCACCTTTCGAAAGGCAACAGTGAGGCGTACCCTAGGGGTGGTGTGTGCGAATTGTGTGTCATTTTCAGTTTATTGTTTGTCTTGTCATGCATTGGTGATCTATCGATTCGATTTTATTTTTGGGCATTCATTCTTTCATGTTATTGTTTAACAGTTAAAAGTGCGGGAATTTAAAGTGCGGAAAAGATAAAAGTCCTACGCTATTACAAAGGGCGAGGGTCTACAACGCCAAATTAATCCAGACCCGTTTTAAAATAAATTGCAGAAAAGAAATGTCTAATAGCTATTACATGGCTTTGGTACAAGTACATTATATTCACAAAAGAAATAAATGAAACGCGCGAAAAAGAAAATACTCAAATGCGAGGGCGTTGAACCCTTTAAAGGAATTAAAATAATTAAGTTATCTAAAATTAAAATTAAATGAGAAATGATATTTTTGTGTTTTTTAGATTTAAAAGAAAAAGGAAAAAATTAATTAAAATTAAAATGCTAAACCCTAGTTCTAATGTTTTTTAAGTTTATTATGAAAATATTGACTTTTAACCTAATTTAACTCTAAATTAATTTATGTACAATTTTTAATTTATGAAAATAAATAAATAACATTATTATTCTAAAAAAAAAAGAAAAGGAAAAAGAAAAAAGAGAAAATAAAAATTATTAAACCTAAATTCTAGTTTTTTGGATTTTTATTAAAAAGGATTAAAATTATACCCTAATTAAACTAAATAATTTACATATAATTTATTTATGGAAATAATAAAATAAAAATTGTATTTTTGGCATTTTTTGATTTTATGATGTTTTTATATTTTGATTAAAAATTAAATAAAACAAATAATTAAAATAACATAACAATTAAAATAAATGAAGATATAAGAAAAATAAATTAAATGGGCAAACCAGGGGGGGGTAGACCCCAAAATTGTGAGGTTCAGATTTGAAAAGCCTGGCCCATTTGCTTGAATTCATTGACTTCCCTAAGCCACGTGCACGCCTGTTGACTTGCATCCATGGTATACTTTCAAGCTGAACCCTTGATCAGATCTCCTGGGACGCGTGGACAATGCATCTTGGAGTGTGCATGGTGAGCTTTAATGTTAGCGCTGCATGTGAATTCAAGTTGAAAAATAATATTGAATTTTGCAAGACCTGGGACTTGAACCCAGGTCATGAGAGTCATATGCACCACGTGTTACCACTGAGCCAAGCGCTTTTCATTTAACCTATAATAACACGTAAATATAATAAATGAAATATAACGTTAGTGGATGGCCTGGCGCGAAAATTTGAATGGACGAATCATTGCTTGACACGCCTTCTTCTTCCTCCCCGTCCCTGTAACATAACACAAATAGGCAACGGTTTCTTACGCGTTTCATTAGGCAACATTTGAAAAAATAGCGAATAGAGCTACGTGCATCAGAAATTAATCGCGAGTATGTCAATCCCTTCGTCTTGGTGTACTGAGTTCAACCGTGGTGGTCCCAAAGGCCAATTTTACTGTATTGCAAAAGCCCTAAATCTAAGAACCTGCAAACCCTAGCATATGAAAATGGTGGAATCACATATGATCACCAAAAATGCAATTAAACATAATGGAGAGCTTAGAAACTTTGTAAGGAACAAGAATCCACAGTTAAAATGCAATGATCATGCTTAGAATTGAGAACACGATTTCAAAAAATTTTCTGTACAGTTTGAGTTGTCGTTACTGCTTCCACGCGTTTTGATTGAGGTTAAGGGTTGGGATGTGTTCAGTGATGCCTCAGGATGCTAATGGACAAAGAATTAAGGCTTGAAAGATCCCCCCACTTTGAAATCAGATTTGCATTTTTATGCCAAAATTTTCAAAATGTCCAATGGCTTTTCAGCGCAGCATTTGGTCTCTTATGGTTAGGGTTTGACTCAGTGATGATAATGGAAGGGAATTGGCTTACTCTTTGACCTAGATTCAAGCTCATGAAGGAATTAGTCTTAGGGTTTTCACTCTTAACCATTTTTCCTCCTTTTTAGCCAAAACCTAGACCTAGTGTGCAAATGAACCCTAGCCTGATTTCTTGAGTTGGTTCATGATACATAGAAATTGTCCAAGTTCACATGACACTATTCCATTGGTTTTTAAATTTTATTTGAATTTTCAAAGAATTAAAATGAATTAAATCATCAAAAATTAAATAAAATAAAAAAATCAATATTTGGTCTTGAAATTAACCATGGGACACGTGTGTGGCATGAAAAGGATGAACCAAGTGGAAAAAATGGGGCCCTTTTGTCAAAAATTGGAGTTTCAAGGATAGTTGACTTTTGCCATTTCACAAAAATTTCCCAACTTCTACAAGGCATAACTTGCTCAATTTTTAAGCTTTTCACATGTTCTTGGACATTTTGGAAAGGTCTTTGAGTCCTTTAACCAATGCCTTTGGTCCCATGTCATTTTGATTTACCAATCTCAAGTTATGGCCTTTGACTTAAAGTCCCTTTTTGTTGACTTTTGAAAATGACCTATAATGTTGAAATTGATAACTTTTTGTGAGAGCATTTCTTGGACTTGAAGTATGAAGATGAGTTGTAGGAAATGTCTTTCTCTTCAAAATGAGCTTTGGATGGAATTTTTCTGATAAAACATGTGAAAGTTATGCCCTGGTCAATTTCAGTTGACTTTTTCAGCTGTCCAAATATAGCAACTTTTGCATCTTTTGATGATTTCTGAGCCAAATCTTGAGAATCATGATCAAGCATTGATCAAATGATGTTTGTGGCTTCAAAATGATATGTTGACCAAAAATTTGAACTTTTGACTGTCAAATGACCATTTTGCCCCTACAGTTGACTGTAGTGCAATTTAGGGTTTTGACTGTGCAATCTTGAGCTGAATGCCTTGAAACTTGATATGAGGATGCTTGACTATGTTTGTAAGCATATGAGACTTGATTGGGCCTTTGAAAACTTCCTTTTCTTGATCAGACTTAAAACCCTAATTTTGACTGTATAGGAGACAGTTGGACTGCACAACCCTTGGGGAATTTTCTAGCTTGGCTTGGCAATTTCTTGAAGAATATGGGAGGGAAAATTTTGGGGTATAACAATGTGGGTATGGCTTTTCTTTAAGGGATTGTAGTTGATGTATCCATCGAACTTGCAACAAGCGTGCCTGATCCCTGTGGGGGATTTTGTTCCCCGTCATGGCTAGTTGTGTTAGCCATATTTCTTGTATATTTTATTTTTGGTTTTTGTTGGTTACTATTTGTTATTTTCCCACTTCTAAGGTTCATACAACAATAACAAAAGACAAACTCAAAATATGAACAACGAAAGATAAACGCTCACAAAAAAACAAGTTTTCAAACTTCGACACGGTCCCACCGGGCGTGCCAATTTGTTTACGCGTAAATTTGGTAAACAACCACTAGTCTTCCAAACTAAATATTTTGGTAACTTGCAGGATCAATTAGATTGATCCTAGGACACGTGTCTAAGTTCCTAAGTTTGAAATGGTAATAAAGTTTATGTTTAAAATTATTTTATTGATAACAGTATGAAGATTAAAAATATAATCTACAGTAAGTTCGAATAAGAAAGTTTCGAATGAATAACGTAAGGGCTTTGACTGAAAACATAATGAAACTTAAAGGAAATATAGAATAAATGTAAAGGTTTCAATTTGAGAGAGTAAAATTTTTGATTAAAAAGTAAAAGAAATACTGGGAATGTTAAAAGACTTGGTATTGATAAAATAGGATAAATTGAAAAGAACAATAATGGTGTCTATACGTACATTTCCTGCAACTCTTTTCTCTAACACATGGTACTTCGAGTATATTGAGTATTTTGTACAAAACGAACACCTCTGAATCCTAACATTAAGACCCTTATTTATACTAATTTGACCCTAATGATCCTTCTATAATAGAGTGCCACGTTCAAAGATTGCATGTCCTTCAAACCCATCAAACTTCCACGCATCCCTTTGGATAAGATCAAACTTTAGAATTAAAAATATCTTCCTTTTTGAAGCGCCAAATCGACCAATGTGACGGTCGAAAAATCCTTTCTCATGATGCTTCGATTAACTTAATTTCCATTGGTTCGCAGACAAACCTTTCGATAATGCTTGATAAAAAGAAACTCTTGCTAGCTTTTTATCTATCAAAACCTTTATAGAAACTCCTTCATATTTCTTTCGAACTTCTTTTCTTCCAAAATGTACTAATTTGTTTATGAACTCATGTAATCAAAATTCCCAGTCAACAGAAGTTTCCTATAAATCCAGGCAAAAGACCAATCAAGCAGATGCCAAGAAGGTTTGTGCCAGAAGTATTCTCCAAAATCAAAGTGGAGATCGAACGGTTGTTGAAGATCAAGTTCATTAGAATAGCCAGGTATGTTGAATGGTTAGCTAATATAGTCCCGATAATAAAGAAAAACAGAACTTTGAGAATTTGCATAGACTTTAGGGATTTAAATAAATCCACCCCAAAGGAATAATATCCAATGCATGTGGAAGAAATTTCGATCAATTCGGCCGCAAGATATGAATATTTAAGTCTTTTGGATGGATATTCAGGCTATAATCAAATTTTCATCGCTGAAGACAATACCCACAAAACTGCATTTCGATGCTCTGGGGCGTTAGCCACATATGAGTGGGTCGTCATGCCATTTGGTTTGAAAAATGTAGGGGTGACTTATCAAAGAGCAATGAACTCAATGTTTCATGATTTCATAAACACCTTCATGCAGGTGTACATTGATGACATTGTGGTCAAGTCACCTTCGAGAGTTGGTCATGTAGACCACCTTAGACAATCTTTTATTAGAATGAGGGAATATGGATTAAAAATGAATCCATTAAAGTGTGCTTTTTGTGTTCATGCAGGAGATTTTCTGGGTTTTGTAGTGCACAAGAAAGGCATAGAGATCAATCAAAACAAAACCAAGGTGATTTTGAATACCAAAGCACCAACCACAAATAAAGAACTCCAATCTTTGTTGGGAAAAATAAATTTCCTGAGGCGGTTTGTGTCAAACATGAGCGGCAAAACTTTGGCATTTTCTCCTTTGCTGAAATTAGGAAAAGAGTAGGAATTCAAGTGGGAAAACGAACACCAAGAGTCATTCGATCGTCTGAAAGATTATTTGATGAAGCCTCTGATGCTGGCACCTCCAAATAGAAACGAAGGCATGAAACTGTAAATTGCAGCGTCAGAGTCGACACTGGGAAGCATGTTGGCCCAAGAAGACGAGAATATGGTCGAAAGAGCCATTTATTATCTTAGTATATTATTAAATGACGTTGAAATTAGATATAATGCAATTCAAAATCTTTTTTTATGTTTGTATTTCTCATGTACTAAACTCAAGCATTATATAAAACTAGTTGAAGTTTCAGTTTATCCTCATTTTGATGTCATCAAACACATGTTATCTAAACCCATTTTGAACAGTCGAATAGGTAAATGGGCATTGGCATTAACTGAATACTCGTTAACATATGTCCCTTTAAGAGCAGTCAAGGGGAAAATCATTGCAGACTTCATAGTCGACCATTCAGTGGTCGACATTACTGAAGCGTATGTAAGAACTGTCCTGGCAGTGTTATTTTGATGGTTCTAAAAACAAACAAGGAACTGGGGTAGGGATTTTCATCTTATCCCCAGATGGCACTCCAACTAGATTTCATTATAAAATCAAAGGTGAATACGCTAACAACAAGGCTGAGTGTGAAGCCTTAATAATTGGTCTTCAAATTATGTTAGATGTTGAAATAAGAGATGTTGATATTAAAGGAGACTCAAAGGTAGTGGTGAAAAAGTTGACCAAAGAATACAATTGCGTTAAAGATCACCTGGTAATGTATATGGCCAGAGCGTTATCATTACATCAAAAATTTGACAATGTATCTATTAGTCATGTAAATCGCGTTGACAACCAAAAAGCGAATTACATGGCCTAGTTGGCATCTGGATACAAAATACCCAAAGAAAGCATAGACGAGTTGATTGAGGTAAAAGAGAAATTGGAGTTCGAAACCACACCAATGACAAAAACTCGGAGGCAACACCTGAAATAATCCTTGATCTTCTGAACTATGAACACTTTGGAAATTTTGAAATGGTAGATGAAGTTTTTGCCATTGATACGTTAGCTAAAGACGAATGGAGGAAACCCATAGATGATTACTTAAAAAATCCAGTTGGGTCGACAAAGTGCAAGGTTAAGTATAGGACGTTAAATTATAGATTTTTGGGAGAAGAATTATTCAAAAAACGCCTGAAGGAGTGTTGTTAAAATGCTTAGGAGAGAATGAAGCATATGTGGAAACATCTGAAATGCATAGTGGTTCCCGCGGAACACATCAAATAGGCAATAAGATGAAATGGTTGTTGTGTCGAATAGGGGTATATTAGCCGACCATGTTAAAAAATTGCATTGATTATGCAAAAAGCTGCCAAGAATGCCAAAAACATGCTGGAATTCAACATGTACCAGATAGTGAATTATATTATGTTATCAAACCTTGACCTTTCAGGGGATGGGTGTGATACGGTGGGAGAACTGACTAGGATTTTGCGTTTGTTTTCGCAAATGTTTCGGTTGAGCAAGAGTCGCCACCGACTTTTTATTTTATCCTAAGGAAAGGTTTAAAAAGCACAGCAAAAACCTTTGAGATTTTTCTTGGGTTTGGGGAGTAGATTATAGAAGGGGAAGGTATTAGCACCCCTTCTATCCATGGTTATCCATGGGCTCTTAGGTACTTGCTTAGATCAACTTGCCTTGGTTTTCAATTGTTTGAAATGGTGCTTTGTGTGTGGCTTTGAAAAGGTTTTGAAAAAGATGCCTTGCATAGGCTACCCTTGTAACAATTCTTTACTCGAATGTTTTACAAAAGGTGTTTGTCTTTTTGAAAAGATGTTTCAAGGGTTTGAAAAGTTGATTTTGAAAGTGTTTGTGAAGTGGGTTTTTGAAATAAGGCAAGTGTTTTCTTGGAAAGTTGACAAGTACTTAAGAGCTTATCTACCCTAAAGTTTTCTCAAAGATTTCTGTTATGTTTCAAACCTTTTGACAATTTTGTTCCACCATTGCATTTGGTGGACAATCTTGTCTTAGGAGGTGAAAGGGACGGGCGTGGGTCATCGTTTAGACCATAGTTGCAATAGTGTTAAATGTCTTTGGGCAATTTTCTTTGAAAGGGACTTGATCATTCATTTAAGCAACATTTTGAGGGACAATGATCATTTGATTGTTTTGTTTTGCCCAAAGAAGTTCAACATGCAATATGGCCCAATAATAAAAGGCAACAAGTGGAATACCCTAGGGGGTGCAAGTGTGAAATGTGTTGTCCATTTTTCATGCTCATTTATCTTGTATTAGGTCCAACTACTTTGTTCATTTTTATTCGCATACAAAACCCTAATTCTAGCATAGTATGTTTAGAAAGCGATAAAGTGCGAAATTTAAATTCCTACGCTATTACATCACAATAATATAGGGAGGTGGGTACAATGTTCAAATGGGGATATTTAGACAAGAAATTAAACCTAAAACTATTACATCATTTTTATGAATATTTGCAAGGTAATTTAATTGCATAAATAAAATAAAAATAGAACAAATATGCTAGAATGCAAAAATGTTTTTTATATGTATGAGAAAAAAGTATTATTTATAAAATAAAATAAAATAAGAAAAGAATATTTTTTTGGAATATTTTCAAATTTAGGGTAAAACCCTAATTTTTAATCAAAGGGACATTAATTAATTAATTCACATAATATTTATTATATACAAAATAAAAGTAAAATATGGTATATTTGTAAAAAAGGTATTTTTTAGTATTAAATATTAAAGAATAAAGTATGTACATTTTTTTGGTATTTTTCTCCTAAGTATATTAATGAATATATGTATTAAATATGTATTATATTAAATATGTATTATATATATAAATAATAATAATATTTAATATTTTTTAGAAAATAGTATTTTTTTTTTATATAAAATATTTAGAGGATAAAATAAAACAAAAATGAAAATGAAAATGTATTTACACTATTTTTCCTATTTATTCCAAATAACAATATATATCTATTTATGTATAAATCAAAAGAAAATCAAATAAATACCTAATAAAATCCAAAATGGTGAGAAAAAATATTTTTAAATTTTTAATGTCATGAGAAAAAATAAATTAGTCAAACAAAAAAAGAAAAAGTCAAAAAGAATTAAAAATAAAGCAAATGGGCTCAGGGGGTGCAATAGCAAAATCAGGGTGCAAAAAGAAATAACAACAAGCCCAGCCCAGGAAGCTGTTGTCTTCAACCTTCAGACAACCAAATTCAAAAAAAAACGCGCGCCTACTTCTCAAGTTCCTAACTCCTGATCCTTTGATCTTTTGCCAAATCTTCCAACATGAAACCTGTAGAGCTTGAAGCCACGGTTCTAGACATATAAAGAAGTCAAACTAACTCTCAGAAACGAGAGAGAATTTCTTCTCCCCCAAATCCTGACCTAATCTTTCTGCCATTTTTAAACCTTAAATTCTCTTAACTCAGGAAAAAGAAATGAAAAGTAAAGATATGTACATGTTCAGTGGCATGAGTAGGACATTGTTTCTTCACAAACTTAAGACTAATGATGCATAATAAGAGAGATACGAGTTCAAAAAACTACCTGTTCAGCTGAAGTTCCAACTGGCAAATGGGGAGCTTACAGTGCAAGATACTGATTGGTATAGCTTCCTTGAGGTGTGGTGATGCTGTTCCAATATCTACTTTGCCTTGAAACACCTTGAACTGAGCTGTAGAACTTCAACTGCAAAATGGAAAAGTGAAAATGGTGGAACTTGTTAGAGGAATTACAGGTCGTGTTTCAAGGCATGGTTAGCTTGCATATGTGCTAGGGAATGTGTAGGAACTGATTTTGGCAAAAGAACTTGAAGGAAATGGAAGGTAGCACTCAAACTGCAGGCTTTCCCCTGTTTGTGCAGTTTGAGAGTGATTATGGCAATGGGAGTGTTTGAGAGGTGCAAGGGTCGTGTCTCAGCTTGGTTATGATGTCTTGAGTATGTTTGATAAGTTTGTTCTTGTGTCCTTTTGCTGATATGAGAGTTGGAGTTAGTTATGGAACTTTTCTTCAACTTTAAGCAACAAAATGCAACTTGTGTTTCTAGGTCAGTAGAGGACCCCCTAATGGGCTGCATAATCCCTCCTTGATCAGAGTAATTTGTCCATAATCTTGTGCCAATCAGATTTGCAATGTACTTGTTGGATTTCCAATTGGACATAAAGTTAACTTTTGCAAAAATGGAAAGAAAGCTTTATCTAATTTGGGATTAATCTTGCATACAATGTCCAAACTCATAGAACAACACCTTAACACAATGAATATGCATTAAATTATGGAGTGTAGATGAGATAAAAGACCTGTAATCTATCTTAAGGCATGCTGAGTTCAAATTGCAAGGTTATGGACATGTAACTTGGTCATGAACAAAGTGAGTTTTTGCCAACTTGTGAAATTCGAATCTCTCAAGTTATGAGGTTGTTTGATGAGTTCTTGGACATTTTGGAAAGCTTGGAATGTGTACTACAATCCATCTTTGAAATGCAAATTGAAATTCCAAGTGGAAGTGTATGGAAAATGGCCTTGAAGTGGGGTAGAAAACCTTGTCAAAATAGGTTAAAATCTCACTAAGTTAAGAATGGTTTAGTGCCCTTATTCAAAAATTTGTAACTTGAGATACAAGCTTCAAATGAGAAAACTTTGTGAATCAAAGTTGTAGATTATGCAACAAGCTACAACTTTCATGTTTGGACTTTTGTTTGAATCCAAATGGATCATGGTGAAAAAGTGGGGCAAAGTTGGGAAAAAATTAGGGTTTTTCATAACTTAGAAAAATTCTAAGTTATGAAAAATTCCATTTTAAACCCTAATTTGCATTTCTTGGTTTCTTGGTGAACAAGTTTCATGATTCAACTGTCAATCTTGTGCATTTGGGATCTTTTGGACTTGTTGAGTATGTAAGGACAATTCCATGGGGTCCTTGAGTCCATGTGTGAGCTTGGTTTGCCATTGGCTAGGTCAAACAGTCAAAAATTGCCTTTGTGCAGTCAAAACCCTAAAAATGACCATTTTGCCCTTTTGGTGATCTGATCAAATTTCTTGGGGAATTATGATCCAAACTTGACCAAATTATTCATATGAGTTCATAATATTGATGTGGGTCAAATTTCATGAGGTTTGACTGTCAATTGGCCACAGTTGACTTTTTCCCCAATACAGTTGATTTCTAGGTCAACTGTCCAATTGACTGGGCAAAACTTGGAATCAAGGCTTGAAACTTGATATGGGTAAACTTGGGAGTCCAATATGAAGCATGAAAGTCATCTTAGGCATTTTAGGTCAAAATATCTTTGTGCAAACACAAACCCTAATTTTGAGTCCACAGTGCAAGGAGAGGTCTTGAGCAGATGAAATCCTAACTGGGTCTTGAGCTTCAAAGGCTTTGTGGTGAGAAATCAATGAGAAATGGGAGGGCAAATTTTGGGGTACAACAGTTTCCCCTGTTCAATCTTCTTGAATCCGAAGAGTTAGATGGGCAAGCTTGCCTTTCGTGACTCGAGGGTAAAAGGAGATTGGACACTAGAGTGCCCGGAAATTTGCACTCGTCAAAGCAATGGATGCGGGAATGGGCTTAGAGATGCCATTTGGAGATGGGCTTAACGATGCCATCTGGGAGAGTGACAGAAATCTTGTCGGGGATGGGCTTAGAGATGCCATCTGGAAGGGAATATCAGGAAGGTGTCCAGGCTTGCGACCATCTCTGAACTGGGGGGTCTGAACAAGCAATAGATTGACATCCGTTGTTGGGAGGAATCTGTAAACTGTTTTCAGTGGTTTGGAGAAGAAACTGAACAAGCGATAGGTTAACATCCGTTTACCTGGAGAACCCGTAAACTGTTTTCAGAAATCTTGAAGTTGAATAAGCAATAGAGCAGCATCCGTTGTTGGGAAGCGTCCGTAAACTGTTTTCAAAAGTTGCATTTGAACAAGTCGATAGATTAACATCCGTTGTTGGGAAGAATCCATAAACTGTTTTCAGAAGTCTTGAAGAAGAATCTGAATAAGTGACAGGTTAACATCTGTTTACTTGGAGAACCCGTGAACTGTTTTCAAAAATCTTGAAGTTGAATAAGCAATAGAGCAGCATCCGTTGTTGGGAAGCGTCCGTAAACTGTTTTCAAAAGTTGCATCTGAACAAGTCGATAGATTAACATCCGTTGTTGGGAAGAATCCATAAACTATTTTCAGAAGTCTTGAAGAAGAATCTGAACAAGTGACAGGTTAACATCCGTTTACTGGGAGGACCCGTGAACTGTTTTCAGAAATCTTGAAGTTGAATGATTTTTAGTCTGTCGACTGATCTTTCCTGAAAAGGTAAAGAGTTAGTTGCATGCAATGTTATGATGCATGATGTGATATACGTGACATCAATGTTTATGACATGAATGTGATGAATGCGCATGTAAGCTGACGAGCTATCTTGCTGAGGATAAATGAATTCGAGGTGGCTGAAGATAAAAGCATCTTGACTGCTGCTGGGGAAAATAAATCCTTGGCTACTACTGGGGAAGAGAATTCCTGATGACCTCTACTGGGGAGTATCAATCTAGTAGACTCATGCTGAGGAGGTAAGACTGAGAATCTTCAATTTGATGGGAAGTAACTCTGGTGATCTCACTGGGGAACTCAAGATTTCTCTTTCTAAGACTCTGTGGACAGAAGGCTCATTAGTCTGGCTCCGCTGGGGATTGATAATTTGAAGTTTTAGCTCGGCTGGGGAATTTTGATGAACTCCGCCGGGGATAGGAAGAATTCTGGCGAGTGCGATCTTCTGTGGCTGTTAGCTGAGGATAACCCAGTTATAAGCCTTTGTGAGGAATAACTTTGAATAAAAATCGGGGGAGACGTTCGTGCTCTTTGGGGAAATACCTTCCAGAACCTTACTGAGGATAAGCTTCGAGGGTCTGCTGGAGGTAAGCCTCAGGGTTTGCTAGGGATGTGGATTTCAAATCTCTTGGGGGGTTTCCTTCGAGAGGGTGCCAAGGTATTCATCTGTACCTTCATCCTATCAGTAATCCTTTTTCTTAGGTTCATTTAGGAAGTGATTATGTTTCAAATGCATATGCCTATTTAACAAAACATTGGACGTTTCTCAAAATAAAACAAATAGTGCAAAAGAAAAGGGAAATGACACAAATTTTTGGGAAGAGTATTTGTATTGATTTTCTTTGAATATATTTGTACAAAGGAGACAATCATCCTAGTAAGAGGATTTTGCCGTAAATATTGAAAGATTTTATACAAAATAAAGGATGGCTATGTGAAATAATTCCATGGGATTCCATTCTGCTATAGCTTTCACAACTCTGAATATCTGCCCGTTCAGTGCTTCGTTTGACGATGACCGGATTGATCAGAAGTCTGGAACTGGTTGATGAAGAGATTGTCTTTGAAGTGATCCGACGAGACATAGTCATACGCTTTAACTCCCTAACTTTTGCCTGAATCGCCCTTTCGGGTTTTCGATCCACCGGGAAACCCCTTTTTGCCCAAGCCGCCCTTTCGGGTTTTCGACTTGCCGGGTGTACAGATTTTTTTGTTTTTATCCCTAATTTTTGCCTGAATCGCCCTTTTGGGTTTTCAATCCACCGGGATACCCATTTTTGCCCAAGCCGCCCTTTCGGGTTTTCGACTTGTCGGGTTATTTTATGCGTAGTATCTTTTGACTATGTCTGCGTTCGCAGGGTGTGGCAAATCGTCGCCGTCCATGGTGGTCAGAATCATTGCACCACCAGAAAATATGCTCTTGATCACAAATGGCCCTTCATATGTAGGAGTCCATTTGCCCCTGGGATCACCTTGCGGAAAGATAATCTGCTTGATTACGAGATCTCCGACTCGATACACTTGACGTTTGACTTTCTTATTAAAGGCCTTGATCATCCGCTTTTGATACGTCTGACCATGGCATATAGCAGCAAGTCGTTTCTCGTCGATTAAATTGAGTTGATCAAGTCGGGTCTGCATCCAATCATCTTCATTCAAACCTGCATCCTTCATAATCCTCAGAGAAGGGATCTGGACTTCCATAGGCAAAACAGCTTCCATGCCATAAACCAAAGAAAATGGGGTTGCCCCAGTTGAAGTACGTGTCGTCGTACGGTATCCATGCAGAGCAAACGGTAACATCTCATGCCAGTCTTTGTAAGTGACTGTCATTTTCTGAATGATCTTCTTAATGTTTTTGTTCGCAGCTTCAACAGCACCGTTCATCTTCGGTCGATAGGGAGACGAATTGTGATGATAAATCTTGAACTGTTCGCATAGTGCAGTGATCATTGTGTTATTCAGATTCGTACCGTTGTCCGTGATGATCCTGTCTGGAACACCATACCGACATATGAGATTTTGCTTGATAAAGCGGGCAACCACATTTTTAGTAATAGAGGCGAAGGAAGCTGCTTCGACCCATTTAGTGAAGTAGTCAATGGCAACCAGGATGAAGCGATGTCCGTTGGAAGCCGTGGGCTTGATCTCTCCAATCATATCAATGCCCCACATTGCAAAGGGCCATGGAGCAGTCAGGACGTTGAGGGGAACCGGAGGGATGTGAACTTTGTCAGCATAGACTTGACACTTGTGACAAGTACGGGAATGTTGATGGCAGTCAGCCTCCATGGTAGACCAATAATAGCCTGCCCTTAGGATCTTCTTAGCCATTGTATGCCCGCTCAAGTGAGTGCCAAATGTGCCGCTGTGTATATCAGTCATGATCAACTCTGCTTCAACTTTATCCACACATCGGAGTAGTACACAATCATGGCTTCGTTTGTAAAGGATGTCGTTGCTCAGGAAGAACTTAGCAGCGAATTTCCTTAAGAACTTCTTGTCATTCACGGAAGTTCCTTCAGGATAATCCCTAGTCTCGAGATACCTTTTGATTTCATGGAACCAAGGTTGTTCCACTACTTCTTCGGTATTAATCTCGTGGCAATGTGCCGGTTCATCCATTCGCTTGATGGTGATTTGGGGAGCCTCGTTATCCCAGTTGAGTTTAAACATGGAGGACATTGTGGCCAGAGCATCGGCTAGTTGATTCTCTTCTCGCGGGAAATGCTCGAAGGTAATTTGCTCGAAATGAGGCAACAATGTCAGGACATGTTCTTTGTATGGGATAAGATTAGGATGCTTGGTATCCCAGTCTCCTTTGATTTGGCTGATGACCAAAGCCGAGTCCCCGAATACGATCAAAGATTTGATCCCCAAGTCTATAGCAGCTTCGAGAACAAAGATGCAAGCTTCATATTCAGCCATGTTGTTTGTGCAGCTGAAACAAAGTCGGGCCGTAAAAGGAGTGTGACAACCTTCCGGAGAAATGAGTACTGCGCCAATACCATTTCCAAGTGCATTTGAAGCACCATCAAAGTACAGGGTCCATCGGGATCCCTTTCCGGGTCCGTCATATGGTCCGTCACTTTCAACGTTGTCCAAATTCATGATGTCCTCGTCTGGGAAGTCAAATCTCATGGGTTGATAGTCTTCGATAGCCTGATGAGCCAGATGGTCAGCTAGTACACTCCCTTTTATAGCTTTTTGGGTGGTGTACTGGATGTCATACTCAGTTAAGATCATTTGCCATCTAGCTATCCTTCCAGATAAAGCGGGCTTCTCGAAGATATACTTGATAGGGTCCATCTTGGAAATTAACAAGGTAGTATGAGTCAACATATACTGTCTTAGTCGGCGAGCAGCCCATACCAAAGCGCAGCAAGTTTTCTCGAGCAGTGAGTAGCGAGTCTCACAGTCGGTAAACTTTTTACTAAGGTAATAAATAGCATGCTCTTTTCGACCAGACTCGTCATGCTGGCCCAAAACACACCCCATTGAGTTATCCAAGACAGTTAAGTACATGATCAATGGTCTTCCTTCGACAGGTGGCATCAGAATAGGAGGTTCTAACAAATACTCCTTGATTCTATCAAAAGCGGCTTGGCAGTCGTCGTTCCATTCAACTACCTGATCTTTCTTCAAGAGTTTGAAAATTGGCTCACAGGTAGAAGTCAGATGTGAGATGAATCTGGCAATATAGTTTATTCGCCCCAAGAATCCTCTAACCTCCTTTTCAATACGGGGAGCAGGCATTTCTTGTATTGCTTTTACTTTTGCCGGATCGACTTCAATGCCTTTGTTGCTTACAATGAATCCCAGGAGTTTACCAGACCTAACTCCAAAAGTGCATTTACTTGGATTCAGCCTGAGCTTGTATTCTTTTAACCTGGCGAACAGCTTCTCCAAATGCTCAAGGTGCTCTTCCTCCGTTTGCGACCGAGCTATCATATCGTCTACGTAGACTTCGATCTCATGATGTATCATGTCATGAAATAAAGCTACCATGGCGCGTTGATAAGTTGCCCCTACGTTCTTCAGCCCGAACGGCATCACTTTGTAACAAAAAGTGCCCCATTGCGTGACAAAAGTTGTTTTCTCCATATCCTCGGGAGCCATTTTGATTTGATTGTTGCCCGAGAATCCGTCCATGAAGGAAAACACCTTATGCTGAGCTGTATTGTCGATCAAGATGTCAATATGAGGTAGCGGGAAATCATCTTTAGGGCTGGCCCTATTCAAATCCCGGTAGTCCACACACATTCTGACTTTGCCATCTTTCTTAGGTACTGGTACAATGTTAGCGACCCATTGAGGATAGGACGTAACAGCCAGGAAGCCAGCATCGAATTGCTTCATTACTTCTGCTTTGATTTTTTCGGACATGTCAGGCCTCATTCGGCGAACTTTTTGCTTGATAGGTGGACAATCCTCTCTTGTGGGGAGACGGTGAACCACAATGTCGGTGTCTAGACCCGGCATGTCTTCATAGGACCAAGCGAAGATCTCAACATACTCATTCAACAACTGTACTAGGCGCTCCTTGACTTTTGGTTCCAGATTGGAACCTACTTGTACCTCCTTCTGGTCCTCCTCGGTTCCCAAGTTAACAGTTTCCAATGGCTCTTCATGCGGTAAGATGGCCCTTTCCTCTTGTTGCAGGAGTCTGGCTAGTTCCCCGGGTACTTCACAACCTTCATCATCTTCATACTCGGCTAGATTGACCAGATCTTCAGAGTTATTGGAAGATACAGCAGAGTAGTCACCCATGGAATCCGGAGTGGATGGGTACCTGTATTGGTGAGTGTGGGTGTGTGTAAGGGATAGCCATCCTTAAACAAAAATGCAAAAAGAAAAGAAAATGAGCATAAGCAGTTTATCAAATGAAAAACGTCCAATGAATCATTAAACATGGCATATGAATATGAAAAATAGTCAAAACCCTTACAAGTGGACCTACATGCCCCGGGCAAGGCAGGAGGTGAAAAGACAGTGTACGGATTGTTTGAAAGTAAAATATTACAGACCAAATAAGAAATGTTTAACAGATAAATTACTGATGAATAAAAGTGATGGGGACAAAGTCTTTAGCCTCCCAATTGCTCAATCCTCCCCTGACAGTTGGATAAATCCACTCTTCAATGTTGCTTCCCTTGTCTTCATCTTCCAGGGCGTTGATTTGGTAAGGAGAAATTTTGATCGGCGCTCTTTCAATCTTTGACTGGCGCATAGCTTTCTGGCCAGCGGCTGTGAAACCTAATCCATACTTATCAGTTTTATGCGGAAAATCGGGTAACTGCCCCCACGCTGAATTCTTCCCTTCTTTGATTGCGGCTCTTGCATCCTCCAGAGATGCCATCCTGGCCATCTGTCTGGGTGTTTCAGCTGCCAACTTTGCCACTGCTACCTCAGGAAGCACTTCTTCGAAATGTTGAAACGGCGTCTCAATGAACTCTCCTTCCACCTCCACATACCGGAAAGAATTTAAATGGCTAATCATGTACTCTTCTTCGCCGTGGACAGTGATAATCTTTCCTTTGACAGGATACTTCAGCATCTGATGCAAGGAGGAGGTGACTGCCCCAGCATGGTGTATCCAAGGTCTACCCAGCAGGCAAGAATATGATGGACGGATGTCCATTACATAGAAAGTGGATTTAAACACCTCAGTGCCTATCTTGATAGGAATTTCCACCTCTCCATGGACCATTCTCTTTGACCCATCGAAAGCTCTGACGACAATATCACTCGGCTTCAATTCCAACCCTTCGCAATCTAGCCGGTCCAAGGCCTTTTTAGGCAAAACATTCAGCGACGACCCGGTATCAACCAAAACATGTGCAAGGGTGGTTCCGCGACATTCGATTGAAATATGCAAAGCATCATTGTGGTTTCGGCCTTTAGGGGTTAGGTCGGCATCAGAAAAACCTAGTCCATTGTCCGCAGTCAGGCTAGCCACGCAATGTTGAAATTGATCTGTAGAGGTTTCCTGGGGCACATGAGCTGCCTTCAGAAACTTAATCAAAGCTTGAGCGTGCGCTTCTGAGCAAAGCAACAGTGCCAGCATGGAGATCTTGGAGGGGGTTTGCCCCAATTGTTCCACCACATCGTAGTCACTTCTCTTGATTATCCTCAAAATCTCGTCCATTTCTTTCTTGGAGGCTTTCGGAATCACCAAAGGTTGAGCCCTCGTCCTGACGGGCTCACCTTGTATTCCCTTTCCTTTATCAGCAATGGTAGGAAAGACAGCATTAGGAACAACAACCTCTTCGATTAAAGGAGTTCTGGCAGAGAGCTTTACTGGTGCAGGGGTGACTTCTTTAGCTGATGAGGGTCCAAAGACTGCTCTTGGAGGAGCAATCTCTGGAGAAAATATTCTCCCGCTCCTGGTGATTTTGTTGGTGCCCGTAAGGTTACTAATGCTGGCTTCTTCATCATCCGAACTTTCTTCAATTACCTCGACTTGCTTGATACCATGGTAGTAGATGTCACCACCATAGTTCCAAGGTATCGACTTCTCAGAAACATAGGGAACAGGCCCTGGCATCGTTATCTTTAAAGGAACAGACTTTGTAGCTGGTGTAATCTTAACTGGCTTTTTGACGGCCTCGGAAAGATTGGCGTGAATGGTTATGATTGAGACATTTTCAACATGAACTGGAACAGCTGGAACTTTTTCGAACAAAATTTGTCGGCTATCCATAAGGCCTTGGATGCCTTTCTTTAACAGCGGACAATCAAACGGCAAAGAGTGGCAACAGTAGCAGTCTTCTTTACATCCCGGGAAGATCCCGGCCCTTAACAAATTCAACTTAATGGTTAGCAGTGGAGTAGTCAGATCACTGACGTCAGCAACATACAGATCTTCTTCAATGGCGTTGACATTTCGGCCGTGCTTCGGCATAGGAGCAGATATCACGTTCGGCTTCTCTGGAGCGTCGAACTCCACCTCCTTAGCCTTTATCAGATCTTGGATCTTATGCTTGAGTGCCCAACAATCATTGGTGTCGTGTCCAACACTGTCTGAATGATAGGCGCATTTAGCATTGGCATGATAATGTGGGGAGGACGTATTCACATTCTTTGGCGCCTCCTTGATAGTGGCAAGATTCAATTTCAAAAGATGGGGAAGCACTTGCGCCGGAGTCATATTAATACGGGTGAACTGCCATTGTGGCCTTTCCACCCGTTGCTGATTTGGTCTGGACTGATTATAGCGAGGCTGCTCACTTGGAGTGTTTTGAATCATTACGGCCCCTACAGTTGGCCGACGCTCCATCTTCCCTGCTCTTCTCTGAGAATATACCATAGCTGTCTCCTTCTTAAACGGCTTCTTCTCAACACTTGCAGCAACACCCTTTTGAATCTTTCCTGACTTGATGCCAGCTTCTATTCTTTCGCCTGTTAAGATCAAACCGGTAAACCCCGCGGAAGAGTTACCAATTAGATGATTAAAAAATGGCCCAGATAGGGTCCCAAGAAACATATCAACGAGCTCACGATCGGTTAAAGGAGGCTGCACCCTGCCAGCCAAATCCCTCCATTTTTGTGCATATTCTTTGAATCCCTCACTTGTTCCTAGTGACATACCCTGAAGTTGGGTACGAGTAGGAGCAAGATCAGAATTATACTGGTATTGTTTGTAGAAAGCGGTGGCCAAATATTCCCAATTTCTGACACTGGTTCCTTCTAACTGATAAAACCATTCCAACTGAGCTTCCGATAGGCTGTCTTGAAAGAAATGAATCCAGAGATTTTTATCTGGCGTATAAGGTTGAATCTTTCTTACGTAGGACCTGAGATGCATTTTGGGACAGGACAACCCATCATACCTCACAAACACTGGCACTTTGAATTTTGGGGGAATCACAATTCCGGCCACCAAGCCCATGTCTTCAAAATCCAAACCCGGTACTCTTTGTAATTCCATGGCAGCCAATCTGTCTTCTAAACCCTTGTATTTATCATCAGCTGGAGGGTATTGCTGGTCAGAATAATCTTCGTCCTCTTCAACTTCTTCTTCCTCTGCATCAGACTCGGAAGGCACTGCAACTCGATCCCTTTTACTAGTCCCTTCATCAGAAGTAGGAGGAAATTCAAGCACTCTCCGAGCTTCTCTGTCAAATCTTCTCCCCAAAGTAGCCACTCCAACCCTCTTTTTCTTCTTCACTGGGTCCTTATTCTCCAAATGAGCCTTGATATCCTCTTGACTTTTGACCAAGGTCATTAAGAGTTGCTGGAACTGTGCATTCTGGGCTTGTAGGTCTTTGACTGTTTGCTCGAGATCCATCCTACTGAAATAAACAGCAGACAAATAAGGAAACCTGGAGTGAGACCTGCTTATGCACATGATGAATGGTATGTTGATGTATGCAATGCATTCAAGGGTTTAAGACATTCAAAATTGTTTTAGACAAATAAGAACGCATGTCATATTAAGAAGAAATTCGTTAGTACATAAATGCCCCATGGGCTAAATGTTACAAAATAAACTTCTTTAAGGCAGAAAGACATTGCGCATCCTCTTTGGTGCGATGTAGGTATTGAGGGCCTCTTGCTCATGGAGTCGGCGGGTAAGCTCTAGAACCTTCTTTTCACTGGCGTAGTAGCTAGCTTCAAAAGTGTTCTGTTCCTCCTTGAGTTGAATCCAACTTTTCTGCATTTCCTCCCACGATGTAGGCATGTCTGGATGTAGGATGGTGTAGGGAACCTCTCCTTCATTGACGGGCTCTTTAGTCACTGGGAGTACATGAGGATAAGGCATCATCAGACTTTGGGCTCGGGCTCGTACCCACTTGAGATAGGGCTCAAGAGGGATGGAGTTCTTGTGTCCCAGAGTCTTGCTATCAACCTTGTTGAGTTTCCCCCAAGCTCTGACGAATCTTTGGCGAAGTCCTTGCGCATCGCTGTCGAAGTCAAAAACTAGGCTAGGAATCAACATGTCATGAAGGCCATCCCTCCGTGCATATCCAAATTGCCTCAAAGCTAGGCAAGGGTTGTAGGTGATACCTCCCCTGATTCCAAGTAAAGGAACATTAGGAAACTCTCCGCAACGATCGACGATGATGACATTTTCTCTGGACCGAGAACACCAATGCACATCAGAATGAGTAAGAGTCATCAATCGTTGGGACCACCTTGTACCTTGGTCATTCTTCAAGACAGATTGTGGAAGGTGCGAAATAAACCACCTTGCGAGGATAGGAGTACAGCACATGAGAACACCCCTCTTTCTCATTGTTCGTGTGTAAAATGAGTGAAGGATGTCCCCAAGCAATGTTGGTATTGGATTTCCGGACAAGAAGATTTTGACGGCGTTGACATCTACCAATTGGTCAGGATTTGGGAACAAGACCAACCCGTAGATAAGGAGTGCCACAATCTCTTCAAAGGCTTGTAGGTCCAATGAGTTCCAACATTCTTGTGCCTTCTCAAACAAGAATTTTGCTAAGAATCCTTTGACGCCGCTTCTGGTTTCCCAATGCCCCTTGATGTCGGATGGTTGTAGATGTAATGCTCGAGCAACATCTTCCGGCTTTGGTTCCTTTTTCGTACCGTTGAAGGGTAGTTGATTAAGGATAGGGATTCTTAGGAGTTGAGAAAACTCCTCCAAAGTGGGTACCAACTGATAATCAGGGAAAGTGAAGTAGTGGTGAAGAGGGTCAAAGAACTGGAATAGCACTTTCATCATGTCTTCTTCAATGTTGGTGTTGACTAGGCTGAGCAGCCTACCATGTCTCTCACTGAAGGATGAATTTTCCGGAATTCTTGAGGTGATCTCCTTGAGTTGAGGAGAGATTCTCACAAGGTTGACTTGAATGGTATTTCTGCGAGGAATTTCCATGACCTACAAAACAAGAACAAAGATGAGGATCCAAACCCTTGAAATGGTTAGTGAATGCATATGATGCTTTATGATGTTTATGATGTATGCACAAAACATATGTACAAGCAAATCACACCAAACCCTAATTTCAGGCTTGCATGGGGTTTCATAGGTAAGTACCCTCTTGAGTGTAGTTGGCTTAAAAACCTGTCCTATAAATAGTAACCGGGTTCTAAGGAGCTCAATATCACTGGATTGTTTTCAATGTTCATTGTTTTGGTTTAGCCACTTAACTAGCGACCAAAATATTCCAAGAAAACAACCCTCAATGAGTGTAGTATCGAGTATCTACCAACTTCGGACTGCACCAAAGCCGGTCATCTCACTACCCCTAATAAAAGGCCAAGATGGTCAAGTAAGGTTCTAGGTCATTAGTGCTTAGTGACATCACTCAGCGGCCCCGTACTCTCCTTGATTGAACTCAAGGGTTACCGGTACTCACAAATATGTCGCACTGATATAGCTATTGCTTTGACCGTGTCGGTATACCCTGCACAGTTTCCACAATGTATTGCTATCTATGAATGTTTCCCAAATCCGGGTGTAGGATTGCAAACCCAAACAATAGAGCCAAGATATAGAGCAAACAAATCAAACAATTAGTCATGCAAGAGGGTGATCTAAGCCCTAAGGTTACTCCACTTTTAAAATTATCCCCAGCAGAGTCGCCAGTTCTGTGATACGGTGGGAGAACTGACTAGGGTTTTGCGTTTGTTTTCGCAAATGTTTCGGTTGAGCAAGAGTCGCCACCGACTTTTTATTTTATCCTAAGGAAAGGTTTAAAAAGCACAGCAAAAACCTTTGAGATTTTTCTTGGGTTCGGGGAGTAGATTATAGAAGGGGAAGGTATTAGCACCCCTTCTATCCATGGTTATCCATGGGCTCTTAGGTACTTGCTTAGATCAACTTGCCTTGGTTTTCAATTGTTTGAAATGGTGCTTTGTGTGTGGCTTTGAAAAGGTTTTGAAAAAGATGCCTTGCATAGGCTACCCTTGTAACAATTCTTTACTCGAATGTTTTACAAAAGGTGTTTGTCTTTTTGAAAAGATGTTTCAAGGGTTTGAAAAGTTGATTTTGAAAGTGTTTGTGAAGTGGGTTTTTGAAATAAGGCAAGTGTTTTCTTGGAAAGTTGACAAGTACTTAAGAGCTTATCTACCCTAAAGTTTTCTCAAAGATTTCTGTTATGTTTCAAACCTTTTGACAATTTTGTTCCACCATTGCATTTGGTGGACAATCTTGTCTTAGGAGGTGAAAGGGACGGGCGTGGGTCATCGTTTAGACCATAGTTGCAATAGTGTTAAATGTCTTTGGGCAATTTTCTTTGAAAGGGACTTGATCATTCATTTAAGCAACATTTTGAGGGACAATGATCATTTGATTGTTTTGTTTTGCCCAAAGAAGTTCAACATGCAATATGGCCCAATAATAAAAGGCAACAAGTGGAATACCCTAGGGGGTACAAGTGTAAAATGTGTTGTCCATTTTTCATGCTCATTTATCTTGTATTAGGTCCAACTACTTTGTTCATTTTTATTCGCATACAAAACCCTAATTCTAGCATAGTATGTTTAGAAAGCGATAAAGTGCGAAATTTAAATTCCTACGCTATTACATCACAATAATATAGGGAGGGGGGTACAATGTTCAAATGGGGATATTTAGACAAGAAATTAAACCTAAAACTATTACATCATTTTTATGAATATTTGCAAGGTAATTTAATTGCATAAATAAAATAAAAATAGAACAAATATGCTAGAATGCAAAAATGTTTTTTATATGTATGAGAAAAAATTATTATTTATAAAATAAAAAAAAAATAAGAAAAGAATTATTTTTTTGGAATATTTTCAAATTTAGGGTAAAACCCTAATTTTTAATCAAAGGGACATTAATTAATTAATTCACATAATATTTATTATATACAAAATAAAAGTAAAATATGGTATATTTGTAAAAAAGGTATTTTTTAGTATTAAATATTAAAGAATAAAGTATGTACATTTTTTTGGTATTTTTCTCCTAAGTATATTAATGAATATATGTATTAAATATGTATTATATTAAATATGTATTATATATATAAATAATAATAATATTCAATATTTTTTAGAAAATAGTATTTTTTTTTATATAAAATATTTAGAGGATAAAATAAAACAAAAATGAAAATGAAAATGTATTTACACTATTTTTCCTATTTATTCCAAATAACAATATATATCTATTTATGTATAAATCAAAAGAAAATCAAATAAATACCTAATAAAATCCAAAATGGTGAGAAAAAATATTTTTAAATTTTTAATGTCATGAGAAAAAATAAATTAGTCAAACAAAAAAAGAAAAAGTCAAAAAGAATTAAAAATAAAGCAAATGGGCTCAGGGGGTGCAATAGCAAAATCAGGGTGCAAAAAGAAATAACAACAAGCCCAGCCCAGGAAGCTGTTGTCTTCAACCTTCAGACAACCAAATTAAAAAAAAACGCGCGCCTGCTTCTCAAGTTCCTAACTCCTGATCCTTTGATCTTTTGCCAAATCTTCCAACATGAAACCTGTAGAGCTTGAAGCCACGGTTCTAGACATATAAAGAAGTCAAACTAACTCTCAGAAACGAGAGAGAATTTCTTCTCCCCCAAATCCTGACCTAATCTTTCTGCCATTTTTAAACCTTAAATTCTCTTAACTCAGGCAAAAGAAATGAAAAGTAAAGATATGTACATGTTCAGTGGCATGAGTAGGACATTGTTTCTTCACAAACTTAAGACTAATGATGCATAATAAGAGAGATACGAGTTCAAAAAACTACCTGTTCAGCTGAAGTTCCAACTGGCAAATGGGGAGCTTACAGTGCAAGATACTGATTGGTATAGCTTCCTTGAGGTGTGGTGATGCTGTTCCAATATCTACTTTGCCTTGAAACACCTTGAACTGAGCTGTAGAACTTCAACTGCAAAATGGAAAAGTGAAAATGGTGGAACTTGTTAGAGGAATTACAGGTCGTGTTTCAAGGCATGGTTAGCTTGCATATGTGCTAGGGAATGTGTAGGAACTGATTTTGGCAAAAGAACTTGAAGGAAATGGAAGGTAGCACTCAAACTGCAGGCTTTCCCCTGTTTGTGCAGTTTGAGAGTGATTATGGCAATGGGAGTGTTTGAGAGGTGCAAGGGTCGTGTCTCAGCTTGGTTATGATGTCTTGAGTATGTTTGATAAGTTTGTTCTTGTGTCCTTTTGCTGATATGAGAGTTGGAGTTAGTTATGGAACTTTTCTTCAACTTTAAGCAACAAAATGCAACTTGTGTTTCTAGGTCAGTAGAGGACCCCCTAATGGGCTGCATAATCCCTCCTTGATCAGAGTAATTTGTCCATAATCTTGTGCCAATCAGATTTGCAATGTACTTGTTGGATTTCCAATTGGACATAAAGTTAACTTTTGCAAAAATGGAAAGAAAGCTTTATCTAATTTGGGATTAATCTTGCATACAATGTCCAAACTCATAGAACAACACCTTAACACAATGAATATGCATTAAATTATGGAGTGTAGATGAGATAAAAGACCTGTAATCTATCTTAAGGCATGCTGAGTTCAAATTGCAAGGTTATGGACATGTAACTTGGTCATGAACAAAGTGAGTTTTTGCCAACTTGTGAAATTCGAATCTCTCAAGTTATGAGGTTGTTTGATGAGTTCTTGGACATTTTGGAAAGCTTGGAATGTGTACTACAATCCATCTTTGAAATGCAAATTGAAATTCCAAGTGGAAGTGTATGGAAAATGGCCTTGAAGTGGGGTAGAAAACCTTGTCAAAATAGGTTAAAATCTCACTAAGTTAAGAATGGTTTAGTGCCCTTATTCAAAAATTTGTAACTTGAGATACAAGCTTCAAATTAGAAAACTTTGTGAATCAAAGTTGTAGATTATGCAACAAGCTACAACTTTCATGTTTGGACTTTTGTTTGAATCCAAATGGATCATGGTGAAAAAGTGGGGCAAAGTTGGGAAAAAATTAGGGTTTTTCATAACTTAGAAAAATTCTAAGTTATGAAAAATTCCATTTTAAACCCTAATTTGCATTTCTTGGTTTCTTGGTGAACAAGTTTCATGATTTGGCATGTTTTTATGAAAAATGAATCTTGACTCTTGATTTTGACCAAAAAGTCAAAGTTTGACTTTTCAGTGTACAGTCAAAATTGATCAATTGACTGGGAAATTCAACTGTCAATCTTGTGCATTTGGGATCTTTTGGACTTGTTGAGTATGTAAGGACAATTCCATGGGGTCCTTGAGTCCATGTGTGAGCTTGGTTTGCCATTGGCTAGGTCAAACAGTCAAAAATTGCCTTTGTGCAGTCAAAACCCTAAAAATGACCATTTTGCCCTTTTGGTGATCTGATCAAATTTCTTGGGGAATTATGATCCAAACTTGACCAAATGATTCATATGAGTTCATAATGTTGATGTGGGTCAAATTTCATGAGGTTTGACTGTCAATTGGCCACAGTTGACTTTTTCCCCAATACAGTTGATTTCTAGGTCAACTGTCCAATTGACTGGGCAAAACTTGGAATCAAGGCTTGAAACTTGATATGGGTAAACTTGGGAGTCCAATATGAAGCATGAAAGTCATCTTAGGCATTTTAGGTCAAAATATCTTTGTGCAAACACAAACCCTAATTTTGAGTCCACAGTGCAAGGAGAGGTCTTGAGCAGATGAAATCCTAACTGGGTCTTGAGCTTCAAAGGCTTTGTGGTGAGAAATCAATGAGAAATGGGAGGGCAAATTTTGGGGTACAACAATGGGCTTTGGATATTATTGGAGAAATTAAGTCTGCATCATCAAAAGACCACAAGTACATCTTGGTAGGTATTGATTATTTTTCAAAGTGGGTGAAAGCGGTTGCTTTAGTTAAAGTAGACCAAGAGGAAGTCATGGCCTTCATTCAAAACGAAATAATATATAGTTTAAGGACATTAGAGACCATAATAATTGACCAAGGGACTATGTTCGTATGGCGAAAGATGAACTAGTTCGCTGTAGAAATGAGGTTCAAACTGTTAACATCAACACCATATTATGGCCAGGAAAATGGGCAAGTCGAAGCAGAGAACAAGACCATTATCGATTTAATCAAGAAATATGTTGGCCAAAAGCCTAGAAGTTGGCATACGATTTTGGGCCAAGCATTATGGGCATGTCGGAAATCACCAAAGGAGTCGACTAACACAACGCCTTTCAATTTGGTTTATGCACACGAAGCAGTCTTTCCCTTAGAAATCCACTTGCAATCAGTGGGAATACAGAGGCAGTCAGATATTCCTACTGAGTATTATTAGGCAATGACGCACGATGCCCTGATAGATGTTGAAGAACATAGGCTAGCAGCTTTAGACACTTTGTTCAGGAAGAAAGAACAAGTAGCAAAGACCTACAACAGAAGAGTGAATGCAAAAGCGTTCGTCATTGGAGACTTGCTCTGGAAAGTGATCTTACCCATGGATCGAAGAGATAGAATTCTAGTAAAATGGTCACCAAATTGGGAAGGACCATTTCGAGTGTTAAAAGCTTTTTCAAATAATGCTTATGAGATCGAAGAGCTCACGTTAGAAGGTCGAATAGTAATAGTAAATGGTAAATACTTTAAAAAATATAGACCGATGTTGCAAGAAATTATAGTAAGAAAAAAGTAGAAAATCATTCATTACATAATAAGAGGCCACTAAAGGGCCTACAAAGTACAGTGGGCATTACAAAATTGGCTAAAAGGGCACATTATCTTTAAGGTTCAAATAGCGGTCTCGAGCGAGGGACAGTCGAGCATTGGTCAATGAAAGAGAGGTATCCAGTTCAGCTAGCTCAATGTTAAATGCCTCTACAAGCTCCCAGTGGAGAACCCAGCAAATGCTTCGTCATTCAGCACCTTTTTCAGTTGTCTCAAATCCAACAACTTACGAGGTTTCAGCTTCACTAATTTTCTTTTCCAGCTCACTAGTTTGTTATTTCAAAACAAAAATTTTCCGCTGCAACAAAGAGATGTAATCGGACCTCTTTGGCTTTGTCAATAGATTTCTTCATCGCTTCACTAGCAGTTATGGAAGACTCCACGAAGGCCAATTCGAGGTTAAGTTCCTTCTCTTTAAGAAGACGTTTCCCCATAATCTCTTTGCGTTTGGCCAAGTCGATCAAAAACTGGTCAAGAAAAGCAGATACCTCAGCCACAAAAGTGATGACTTGAAGATAAGCTATATGAACGACAACCTTTTGCGGCACCTCTTTGACCTTAGCGCCATCAGCAGGAAATGCCTCTAAATGATTGATCAAATCGACATGAAAGAGATGTATTTTCAGGCGACTAAGGACTTTGCCTTGGGTTCCAAGAAAAGGAACACCCCCAGAGACGCTCGAGCGCTAGAGCCCCCATCAGTCGAGCGATATCTAGCAGCCACCAAGAACTTCAAATATTCCATAGGGCTACTTTGTTTTAAAGCAGAAATGGATTGAGGCGACATGGTGGTGTTGGTAGGAACTACATTGAAAGGAGTTGAGACGACGCCAAAGGGAGCGTCTTTTTCAGGAGGCTCTTCAACAATTTGAAAAGGATGTTGGTTGATAGCCTCTTTAATGTTGGCAGCATACTCAGGGCCCTCCAGTTCGTCATCTCCAGCACCCCCCTCTAATTTGTCATTATGGGCGTTATCTTCCACCCCCTAACTAATGGGAGAGTACTCAGGGGGCCCCTGATCGATGGTAGAATTGAGACTGCTATCAGTAGATTCACTGTCTAACAGGATCACACGCGTTTTCTTTTTCCCCGTTGATGTCCTTAAAATGAGTTGGGTGGGGTGCTGTTTGAATTTGAGGGTTGGTCACTGAAACAAACAGAGACAAGTAAGGACAAATCTAAAAATTAGCAAATGAGCTTGAAGAAGAAATGAGTTTTGGGAAAAGAAAGATACCTGAGAGTCTCCTTCAGGGCTAGAATTGATGATTTTTGGGCAAGTCAAAGTTGGTTGCACGACCCATACTTTTTCTACCTTTGGAGCAGGCACAGTGGCAGGAGTAGTTTGTTTTGAAAGTCTTCATATCAACTCTACTGAGACTTTTTGGATTTGGAGGGGGTAACAGGCGAAGATGTGTTGTCCATTTTCTTCTCCTCATGAGAAGAGTATTTTTCCCTCTTTGGACAGGGTCCAGAAGGGACAACAACGTGGGCTTTAGTAGCCTTCAAATAGGGTCGACATAATCAACATGTTAGACAGGGAATGTAATCAATTAAAAGAACACCAAAATTAATGGATTACCTTAGAGGAAGTTACAGGAGCTTCTTCAGTAGAAGCAGAAACAACTGCACTACTAACAGCCCCCTAGCACACTTCTTGTTCTCACCTGATGAAGAAAACAAAATCACAAAACAAAGTTTAAAAGTCAAAGCGTGAAGAATCGAGAAAGCCAATAACATGATCGACAGTCACAATAGTAAGTCATGCCTTTCTTGAATTGTTGATTCATAGCTTCGAAAGCGTTGGCCAGTCGATGTTTGAAGGATTTAAGGTTCCCATTCTTCTTTATGAACCTCACAGTCCACCAAACAAAGAACTCCTTCGTTGTATAAAAAAGGGGTTCGAAGGCGACGAAGTCTAGGTTGGGGGCGTCGGCAGCAAAGTGTTAGAGGAGTTGAGCGCACTCCACTTCGTTGTAACTTTGGGATAAAAGGCACATCGCGTATGATGGCTTATAAAAGTTGTGAGGCAAAGGTTGGCACAAACCAAATTTCCTAGCCACCAGATTAGGTTGGTAACACAAAAGTGTCAACCCATCGTTAGCACCCACCCTAGATGCTATAATCCTAGGGGTCAAAAAAGCTTGCCAAATGGCTTTAGATTCAGGGACCTGTGTTAGCACAACAGAAGGAAATGGTCGAGTAAACTATTCAGGACCACATGGTCTTGAAGCAAACGGCTCCATGCTGGGGTGAAAAGAGGTGCACCTGAAGAAAAACTTCAAGTACATTTCAAGCGCCTCCTCTCGAGTCAGGTCGTTATTGGACGGCGTCATCGCAATAAGACGCGGGCCTCCAATGGCACGACTGGAAAATAATGCCTCACGTGCTTCTGAAAGCTTCAATTTTAGCTGATCCCTAAATGTGGAATTCAGACACATTTACAGCAGCCAAAATGGCCCAGCAAGAAGATAGTTGGAATTTGGTGCAAAGGAGGTCATCTGGTCGACCCCTACAATGAGCGATTCATAGAGCGACCCCATGATGAGTTTGCTCAAGCAGGTGGTTCGACCCAGGTGGAGGTGATGCGCCAATGCAATAAAACGCTTTTCCCCCTTTAGAGACCTGCTGTAGAAAATATATTTAGAGAGCCATAAGGCCAAAAGGCGATGTGCTCTTCACCGGCCACCATGTCAACACCTTTAGCATGGAAACGCTCCATGTACTTGGTGAAACCAGTTACATCCTTATCAAAAGGAATGACATCTTTATCAGCTGCGGTATGGATGAAAGTTTGACCTGTAGGACAAAGGCCAGTGATAGCCACAACATTGAACAACGTAGGGGTTAGCATACCAGTTGCAAAATGGAAGGTGTTTGTGGAGCCTTCCCAAAAGTAGAGCGTAAAAATCATCATATAGTTGCAGTAACTAGGGACAACCCTATAAAGTTGAATCAGGTCAAATATGTCTTGGTACTTCTAGACATCACCTTTAACCTTCTCCACCTTATTCAACCATGCAATGTAGTCGTGGTTGATAGGAGGAGCGAAGCGAAAAACTTTTGAGGTCCTGTAGATATGGGAGAAATCTAAAGGAAACTTTTGGGCGATATGAGGCCTTATGCTTCTATGAATTGGGAAGAATTTTTTCATATTTTATGGTGCCCTAATCTCATCAGGGGTGGGTCCCATGAGAGCGTATGCAATGTTGTTGCAAACAAATAGAAGCAACAAATTAGAGCGGAAAGTAGCAATGTTGTGTGATGGGTTTGGTTCCGACACAAAGGTTTATCCATCAATAGGGAGGAACTTAGGCATAGTAGAAACTAGCTCAATCGCATGGGAAGTGTTAATGTGTTCAACAATTTGGCTTGAAGACGCCATGGAAGGTGATTGGAAGTTTTGAGAAAAAATGAAGGTAGTTTTTGTTTGCTATGTTTGGAAGCTAAGACTTTAAGGATACAAAGAGAGCGTAAAAATAAAATGAAGGATTGAAAAGGGTATTTATACCACCAAAGATTCAAAACGTTTGGGAAGAAAGTGGAAGAAAATTGTGGCTACACGACCGACACGTGTCAAACAGATGGAGACTAAGGTGAGGAAGTTGGTAAGTTGGAAGCCACGATTGTCCTAGGAAGTTAAAGCTAGAAAGTAGGGGAGTGACTGTGTGATCGTTGATGTAACGTTTACAGAATAAAATCATGATTGTAGTGACTTCACTTCGCACTAAGAGGAAAGGATTAAAATGTTTGTTTCTGCCCCTACAATCGAAAAAGGACATTTTGGGGGGAAATTTGTTGGTTGAGATTTTCATAAAGAGAGAAATGCAAACCAAAAGTCAAAAATGCTCTTTTAACAGCATTAACGAGCATTAAATTATGGGAAGTCGACTACATAAGCATGTCGACCATGGTTGATTTTATAGGCAGGAGACCAATGTTTCATAAGCGCAGTCGACCAGAGAAAAGTTCATGGTGAATGGATTGGGCCCAAGGATGTAACAGGCCCAAAAGAGTTAAAAGGATCATAAGCGCCTAAACTGGAAAGGTGAAACGTTATGGAGGGAGAACGTGGATTCGACCATAATGGAGAACATGGGTTCACAAAGAAAAGTTATAATAGAGAACGTGAGTTCGTGAGGGAAAGTTATGAAGAACACGTGGCACGCCAAGAAACGAAGCCCACTTAGAAAGTAGTTATTTCTGTGTATTATAAATAAAGCACTTAGTGCACTTTTGCAAAGGGTCAAACTTTTCACATTCATGCATGTCAGTCACTCAAAGTAACCAAGCAAACAAGCGAAATGAGTCAGGAAAATGCAATGTATGTTTGAACTAACCTATTTTATAACTTTCTTTAATGTTATGTCATTATCTTTTACAACTTAAAACACTTATTCATTTCCTTTAATTTGTCTTTTTGTCCTTATCTTTTGCAATTTAAATACGTTTGGATCCCAGTCGAACGCACTCTTTTTGAAAATACTTTGACTACGCATGTGAACTGAAGCATTGCTCGGAGATTCCCTGGTCGATCTCGCACGTAAATTTATTTTCAAGAGACCAGCGTTGTTTGGCAAAAACACGGGCGAACAACTACATGTCAAGCAATTCAGATTAGATCTGTACTTGAAGAAATGAAGGTCGAAGTGAAGAAATCTCTTGTATTGCAAATCAACAACAAGTCATCCATAAATCTGACGAAGAATCTAGTTTTGCATGGAAGAAGTAAACATATTGAAATAAGGTTTGACTTCTTGAGGAAAAAGATAAATCGAGGTGAACTTGAAGTAAGATATTGCTTGAGTGAAGCACATTTGACCGATATTTTCACCAAAGGATTGAAGATTGATAAATTCCTGAATTTGAGAAAGAAATTAGGAATAGTTCATATTGACTATTTTTGAGGATGTTCGACAACTTGGATTATGGGGGTGTGTTGAAATATTAAATTAGATTTGTTAAAATATTAGATTAGATTAGATTTAATATTTAAATGTAATTTAAGCTGTGTAGACCCAAGCCCAATTAAGGTTGCATATAAATAGTCCTAGTCTGTATCATTATTTGTATAATTCAATAATATAAATCCTTATTTATTTTATAATTCTCTCTTTTTCTCTTCACTAAAGTACCTCACGCATTAACATCTTATAGTTCTAGAATTGGTTTTATGTGGCTTCGAAGACTTAATTTTAGGTGTTACAAGTAGGATATATAGTATGAAGCTTGATTTTTGTAGAGTTTTAGATGGTCTTAGTATTGTAATTATAAATTTTTATCTTACAAGTTTTACTAGCAAGAACATGTTTCTTCAAAAGTACAATATATTTTAGCGAGTGTCATTTTTAGTAAAAGTGTTTTGAACATGTATAAAGTTTGACATGACCACGAGATAAAAATAGTTTTTGATTGTTTGCAAGGAGCATATACTTAAGATTTTCTCCTTGTTATTCTCTTATTTTCTGTTGGTGAAGTTTTATTGTTTTCTCACCTGGCGTGCTTGGATATATTTTTGGAAATACGTCATTCATTATAACAGTCATTATAAGAAACTTATAAGATTCAAATATTGACATGACTTTGTTAGGAATGTGTTATTTTAGATATTTTAGTGTGTCAGAGTATCTATGAAGAAAGAGACGTTTGTGAATTTTTTGAATGAACCACAAGATGGAAGATTGACGCTTAGACCAACAGATGTTCTGGTGTACGAGTGGATATGAGAGAAACATGCATGTGTGAATTTGTCTTGTAAAACTCAGAACTGGAGATTTTATTGTGGAACATACATCTCTCAAAAATACTTCAATTAAAGTGGTCAAACATTAGAAATGGTGTTTTGATAATCAACGTATTTTTATACCACTTATTTTTTACATTTTTTATTTTCTAATAAAAATACAGAGGATATAGTTTGTGCATAAAAAATATTATACTCTTACGGCAATGAATATAGTTTTTAAAATTGTTAGTTTTGTAATACAAATGTAAATAGTGGTGCAATTTAAGATAGTATTTGTATTTCATTTATCAAAATATATATTTGTATTTCAATTACCAAAGTAGTGATTTGAAGATGAGAAAGTATTAGCTTATTTGGTTTATATGTCATTTTCTTGGCGTCCGAGAAGAGCATATTAAGGCATTGATGCTGTTGACAGAAAGAAGAATACCGTTGTGACTTATGCTTCAAGATGGGTACCCACACAACACTAGAAGAACTCATCTACTTCACTTTATTACTCTTTAGTTTAAGTTTTTGTAATCATTCCACTGCAGCTTTTGTTTCGTTATTTTCGCAAAATTTTATGACATCCCAAGTTTCAAACTCTGTCTCACCCTTTTCTATTTTGCTTTCCTCTTTCACTAGTTCGAATTATTCTTCCCCATCTACTAACTACTCACTTTAAATTGTTTGTATATTAGTTAAGAAAACTCAACAGATTAAGTGGCCATCAAATGCCTTTTCCTTTTATTTGAAAATGGCATTCAAGGACTTTCTTCTCATGTCAACTTTAAAAGATTGTAACCAAATGTTCAAAAACGTAAATAATTTGATGTAATTGTTTTTTCTTCCTTGTTGTTTCGTCGTGTGAATTTACAAGGTGGATCATTTGAATCGATGATGTAACTTTCACTTTATCAGTCGTGATATATTAGTGGAGTGTTGTTCGGATATTGGGTTTGGACTCTAGTTCAATAATAATGAATTAGTTTATTGTTTAATGTTGCTTATAAATCAATATGCTCGAGGAGAATGGTAATTATATAAAGATATGGTTTGTTAGCGAGAAGACGTAGAATATGATTTACATTAATGAATTTTTTTAGTAGGGCGTGGAGAGAATCATCTTTTCTCGGAAGAGCACTTGCTATGGAATTATAGTGATCATTTTATATATGAATGAGTGTGGACTAGTGTTCGTACACGGGATGTAGAGAAAGACGATTTCTCATTATAATAACTTTGTATCAAGGTTCAATCCTAACCCCTATTTTTTCACCTTAATTTTAGATGTACTCACGGAATACATCTAAGAGCTAGCACTAATATGCATGTTTTTTGCATATGATATAGTCCTAAGCATAGTAAAACATATTATATGAAATGTAAGTTTAACAAAAGAAAAAGTGTTTCTAACATAGAGGTGAAAGTTTGAGACAATATCACCCCTCAAGTTGTGAGTATAATATTTTCTCTTAGATGTTTTGTATGATGTCAAAACTAAGAAATATGTAGTATTTGTATATTGGACGGTATCTCTCTATGTCTAGGTTGCATTTTTATCTTAGGACACTTAGGGATCATGTCAAAAGCTTTTGGGTCAGTTAAACATTTCAAAAATATGCATTTTTGTGAAAATTGTGTTTGGAGTCGACTCTCTCTGAAGCATTTTCAAAAAGAAACTCTCTTGCCAATTGGAGTCAATACATAAGGTATCTGGAGTCGATACACAACTAAAGGAGTCGACCTCCACGAGTTGAGGGTCGACTCCTACTGAAAGTATTTTTGAAAATTAATTCTCTGGTCCAGGTGGGTCGGCCCCCTCGCTTTAGGGTCGATACATTACACGAAGAAGTCGACTCCCACGGGTGTGTTTCGACTCCTACTGAAGCTGATTTTTTCAAATTTATTTATGTTCAAAAGGAGTCGACTCTTAAGCAGTATGGGTTGACTCCCTTGCCCTTAGGAGTCGGCTCCCACTGATTCAAATGTCAATTTTTGTAATTTTGCAACCTAATTTTTTCTGTTTTCTCAAGTACACACACACCCACGCATGCACACACACGCGCGCGCGCGCACACACACACACACACACACACACACACACATATATATATATATATATTTGTGCATCATTTCTCCAATACGAAACCACAAATGTACAAAGCATTGTGCATCATCTTCATCCTCTCTCTATGCACACACACAATAAGTTACACATAATCATTCTTTGTTGGGTGTCATCTAGAGATAGTTTGATAACGTCTAATTAGGATTTGGTGTAATCGATTGAGTTAAGAATTCTATGGGGGTTTCAAATAAGAAAATCAAGTTGGGGTTTTCCTTCAAGATCAACTGGTGATTTGAAGGTTTTGGACAAGATTGTGCAATTTGGATTCAGCCGTGTGAAAGCTTCAAAGAACAGTGGATTCGGTCGAAGGAGTAGCGTGAGACGGACGATCACTTTGGTAAATCTTAGGTTATGATACGTTTGCAATTTGGATTCAGACGAGTGAAGTCATTGAAGAATAGAGATTCTTGTAAAGGAGTAACGTGAGACGGAGGATCAAATTGAAAGTATCGGGTTCACTTGATTGTGTTATGATCAAGGGAAGAGAAGAAGATATGATCAACATCATACCTAGGATTTTGAATTGTTGAATTGCTACTTGTTATCTTGTAAAACTACATTTACACATGTTAATTTTCATTGTCTCAATTCCAAACGGAGTTAGGGACAAATGTACTCATAGCAAGGCCGGTTGGGGAACTGCCTAAACAAATCTCTCTCTCTACTTACAAATTATGAAACTGTTGATTGTGTGTCAATACATAGAAATAATCTCTTTGGTTAATACTTCAAACTGTTTTGTTGATTTGATTACAATCTATGTGATTGTAATTGATTTCTAATATCAACAAAATCATACAAAAATATGTTTTGTGTCGATTGCAAGTCAAGTGTTCGATAAATTGTGTCAACTAGTGTTTGTTTAATATTTCATTAGAAATTGAATGTTATAGTGTGGTTTATTCAAACTTGGTTTGCTAGAAATATATTGGTTGTTTTTCTCATCATACGTAAACTCGTTCTATCGATTTAACACATATCCAGTCTTTTCGATAACGGTTCAGATAGACGATTGTCGATCTGAGTTTGTTTTTGTGTGTCATAGTTTAAACTTTTTAAAACAGAATGTTAAATAGATAATTTAATTTGCGATCTATTTAACCCCCCTTATAGATCATAGTCTATCGTCTAACACAAGTCATATGATTTAAATACTTTGGGTTCGTAATATAAAATGATGGAGAAATGAAAAGGGATGAAAATCGTCGAATTCAAGCTAGGTGGGTGAAATGGAGAAGGACTTAAAGAATTTTATGTGACGCAAAAGTGTCGTTCGAATTAAAGGGAAAACTTATTAGACTGAAATAAGACATGCGATGTTATATGAGACAAAATATTTTTTTGTTAAGAATCAACATGAGAATAAATTAAATGTAAAAGAGATGAGGATGTTGAGTTGAATGTGTGGTAAAAATAGACATAATAAGATTAGAAATTAAGATATTAGAAAGAGTTGAATGTGTAGTCTTTTGAATTGAATCCATTTGTGTTACCATTAGTGAGTGGCCTTAAAACTAAAATTAATTAAGTTTTTAAGTTACCAAGGGATGAGATTTTTGATCAATTATTGTGGCTTCCTAGTGTTATTTTCTTTGAATTATACTATATAGTTGATCTTCAAACAATTCATTTGGCAAAGAAATCAAAGTAGACTGTACAAAATATGTCGGACTACTTTTGACCGGATTGAATAGCAAAAACATTTTAACTTTTTAGAATAGCAAAAACATTTTAAATCAAAAGTAGTTGGACTACTCACATCCTAAAGTTCCATGTCTAAGTTGAATTATGAGTCCTCTATTATGAACTAAAAATGCTCTTTCACAAACCATGACCAATATGGACCACCCTACTGTTTAACCCTTTACTAGGTTATTTCCGTTCATAGTAAAAAACTGAACATTAGTTAATAACCTTAAATAAAAATGTTACTTTTTGAAAAGAAAAGATACGGTTTGAACAATTTGTTTGCACTGTTGTTTCACATGGCAGTACATTATTATATTGTACCTTCCCAGACCAGTGAGAAATTTAGCTGTCTTAAACGCGACTCAAAAAAGTCTATGCTCTTTATGTACTATTTTGAACCAGCATCAGGCTCAACATGGTTTATTTTACACGTCTTTGTTTGATTATCTATATATATCTATATGTGGTCCTTCCCCATTGCTCTCACATACGGAGTACAACATTAGATTATGGTACAATTTCTCTTTCCACGCTGTCAGAATTAATTATTTGTTCCTTTTTAAACTTTTTTTAGTTTTAGCTACTAGCTGATGTTTTCGAATTTTTTTTAATAATAATTATGTTTTGAAAAAAAATATATAAATAATCATGTTTCGGAGAAAATTATAGAAATAATCATATCTTGGAATATACATCAATGCAGGCAATATCTCACTTGACGCATGCACTCACCTTTTTGTTTTAGGCGTCATCTCACTTGACGCATGCACTGTCTTTTAGTCATGTGAGATGGTGCATGCACTTTAATATGAGGAGGAGGAGGTGCCATATGAGATGTCTACTACGTGCAATTGCGTTTTCTATAAATAAAACACTCATTTCTTCATCATTCTTCACACTTTCTCACATTCTATTCTCATTTTCTCTCTGTTTTTTGCATCATGACATCTCCCATGATTTTCACTAGAGATGGGTACATTATTTTCTCGGTCACCAAACCTCCGATGAAAATGAAATTTTGCCACATTCACTCCATGGAGCCTCTGAAGAGAGAGTTGATGTGATGGTTAAAGGGAGACATCGAAGCTGGGGAGCAAATTATAAGGATTCGGAGAAGAAGAACAGTCACCTCACTTGCAACTGGAAGACCTCAATCTTGATTGGAGGAAGTCAGAACAGACAGAGACGTAATGGTGATGATGCATGACTCAGATGAAATTGTTTTGACGGTTGTAATTTCTTTGATATTTTATCGTGTTTTTATTTGTTGTTTGTGTATGGTTTGTTGTAACAAATGCTCTTAATGAAAAATGTTACGTTTAGATCTTAAAAAAGTACAAATAGTTTGCATATAATTTTTATGTTGTCGAGCTTGTAGCACGAGTGGAACAATTTTTCGATTGTGTCCGACCTGACGACATAAACCACACTTTCTTTCTAGCTTTTCAAGGGAGTCCATTTCAGTTGTAATACGCTTGCTTTTGGGACAACCCTTTTTATTCCTTCACATTTGATCATTGTGCCATACTATTTCCCCTTCGTATACAGGCCAATAATCAGGTTTCGCTACCATTGGAAAGTCATTGTTGTATACGCTGAGCAAGGTTTCAGACTTGTAAAATGGGAGATAGAAGTAGTAATGCATCTTAATGAGTATACGTACATGATGCAATGACATGAGAGTAAGGCATGCGAAAGACTTGAAACTTTCCACAATTGCACCAATAAGATGGTAGTATAACCCTATACTCTTGTCTTGGCAGCCCCTCGTTGTGGTCGATTGTCTCTTTGACAATGAAGTTATGGCTATGTCGGTCAAACCTTATAACAAGATGGGTGTTGGGTTTGGCACCTTCTGCTTTAATATATTTCTTGCAGCTTTCACTTCATAGTTGTCCCGATTGTAAGACCGCGTTCCATATTTCATCTCTTTTTGCAAACAACAAAGCCATCCTAAAATATGTTGATTTCACCAAAGCGGTTTCTGAGAGGTTTCGTATACGTTTGAATACACCGTTCATTGATTCAATAAGATTTGTTGTCATGTGGTCTCATCGTTGTCCATTGTTGTATGAACTTGTCCATTTCTCCACTGAAATATTATCAATCCACCTACCTGCATCCGGATTTAACAATCTGATCTCGTTGTAATAGTGTTTGAATGAAGGTTGTGTTAATGCATACCCCGCGTTCATAATTGTTTTCCTAAGAGCCTTGTCTTTGATCTCCCTCGTGAAATTTTGTACGATATGTCTAATGTAGTAGACATGCGTAGAAGGAGGATCATGCCTACCATTTGCGAGATTATTGTATGTATTCTCAATAGATGCATGTCTATCGGAGATTAAACAGAGACCAGGTTGTGGAGCCACATGTGTTTGGAGATTCTTGAGAAAGAAACTCCAAGCACCACCAGTTTCTCCCTCGACTAGAGCAAAGGCAATTGGGAAAATATTGTTGTTTTCATCTTGTGCAACTGCCATCAGTAGCGTGCCTTTGTATTTCACGTACAACCATGTTCCATCTATTTGAATAATAAACCCTGTGATGCAAGGTTGAAAAGCCCAAAACAGTCGACTGAATATTCCATTTGTGTTGATAGAAGTACCATCTGGGCATACGTTGATAATGTTTCCATAATATAAACAGTTCCAGGAGAATACGTCTGAAGTGCATACAGGTAGTGCGATAGTTCTTTGTATGACTTCTCTCAGTTTCCATATACCTTTTCAATCGCCTTGGTCTTTGTTAACCACACCTTTCTGTATGACAGAGTATAATTGTATACTGTAGTGATGTGAGAGATTATGATTTTCACCTTCAATAACGAATCATTGTTGATGAGAGATAGGATTCCTTGACATATTAGATCATAATTTAGTTTACGATGATCTTGTGATTGAGTAGAGTTAACGCACGTGTGGGTGGACATAGAACCTATCACCCAACAATCACTTCTCAACCTGTATGATGAAGTGAGCCTGAACATACAATCTGGGTGAACACACTTGAGCTTGTACCTTTATGGATTTACCCGATCTACCTTAAAAAAATCGACAGAGTTTGACATGTGAAACTTTTTTATTACTAGCATACAATATTCTCTTGAACAAAAAATTTCTTTCTCTTTTAAATTTTCATCTGACTGCATATACGGGTTAAAAAAAACATTTGATGACGATTCATCTCCTCCCATGTTGAAGTTTGTCATGTGTGAAGGTGATGTGTAGATTTAATTTGGAGTTATTTCAGGTAGCGCATCGTCTTCAGAATCATCGTTGACCATGTTGTCAAACTCTAACTCTTTGCCAACGACATCTACTTCTACTTGTTCATCTTCAATAGGATCAACCACTTGTGACTGAGTTGGTTGTGACAACTGAGCCTCCTGGAGCACAATGTACAACTCAATCGATTCATACCCAAAGTACTCATGACTAGAAAATATATTTTGAAGGTCCTCGTCATCTTGAACCTCTACCTTTAAAATATTATGTTCTCACCAAAAAAACGGATTTTGATAGAAGATGTGTGTCACTGGACCTCGTCCATGTTTGACCTCTAATCATTTTTTGAAATACAAGAAATTTGCTTTTCTGTTTAAACAAAATTGTATATTATCAATGTCTCTAAATAAAAAACCACAAAATGGAGATGATGTTTGAATGATTGAAATGGAAAATGCACGAGTATATTATAAGTTTGGTGTTCAAGGTCAGAAGTAGCCACAAAATGGAGTTTTGATGCAAATTCTGGTTTGAGGGAGTATATGAGGTTTAGAGGTCTTGTAAATTCATGTCTTAGCTTGCAAATAACCTCTCTATTTATAGAGAAAAATGTTTGAGGGCTTCAAGTAACCAAGTTTGCAAGATAACATGTTATGGTTTGGTTGAAAATGAGAAATCAAGTTGGATAGATTTTCATGGTTCCAAGGTTCAAGTGCAAGCATGGCCTGAGTTTGTTGGGTGCAAGGAGGTTTCTTATTTACTTTATAGTGGATTGTGATCAGAAGAAACAAGTGAGGAGCTTAAGGAGTTGACATTATGTATAAAGCTTGCTTTTCAAGAATGGCAATGGTAACTTTGTGCCAAAAATGGAAATTTTGTTTGGACAGTGGCTCAAACACTTGGATAATGATTCAATCAGATGTGTAAACATTTAATTATGGGGTGACTTTCAAGTTAGAAGCCTGCAAAGCAAGATTTATGCAGGATGGCTTGGAGATTTGATCTTATGTTCATCACAAAATGACCTATAATTCAAGAATGGATGCCCAACTACATCTCTTCGAATCTCTTAGCTCACGAATGATCTCTTGAAGTTCTTGGACATTTTGGAAAGTTTAGAACATTGTCTACAACCTTCATGTTGAACACTTTGGCTAAATCAACTTGGAACTTAGTGAAAAATTGCCAAGACGTTGGGACAAAAGTCTGACCAAACTTGTTGAAAATTACACTAAGTGTTTTTTATAAAAATGTCATGACTTCATGGGCCTATATCTCCCAATCAAAGCATTTTTTGGACATAAACCCTCAAGGACAAAGTTGTAGAATTCATCAAGCTCTAGAACTTTAATGTTGAAAGTTTTCCTTGAATCATCTTGTATCTTAATGAAAAGTGGTCATGAAGTAGTGAATTTATCAAGCTCAAAACATTTAGAATTTTTTTCTAATTATTGGAAATCTTGACTTTTTGTTGACTTTGTTGATTCTTGGTGATAAAGTTTGATATTTTTGAATGTCTTGATGATTCTTGATATTTGAAATTCAATGTTTACCAATAAGTTAAAGTTTGACTTTTTGTGTGACTGTTGACTTTTCATCAATTGATCCAAATTTCAACTTCAATCCCTTGATCTTTAGAAATGATTTGAGCCATTAAATTAGGTCAAGATATTGTGTTTGGGTCCTTGAGATCATGCTTCAAGCCATTAGGTCATGTACTAGGTCAAAAGTCAATGATCAGTCATTCTCAGTAAAAACCCTAATTTTGACAATTTTTCCCCTTTGTTGACTTAAGTGCTTTCCTTGAGGAATTATGATAAAATCTTGATCAAATAATGAATATCACATCAAAATGTTTATGTTGGAAAAAAAATCTTTAAGTTTGACTGTATGTTGACCACGATTGACTTTTTACTCAATATAGTTGATTTTCAATCATCTAAGCAATTGACTGAGCAAATTTGTGATGCAAGACTTGAAACTTTGTGGTGTACCCCAAAATTTACCCTCTCATTTATCAAGGAATCACCCTGTATCCTCAATTTTTATCTCATACAAATCCAAGCCTTGAGTTATCTTTTTTTCCAAGCAAAACATTCACAAGGGCAAAATAGTCATCTTCATATTAAAAGGTCAAACTTTGACTTTTGGATCAAAATCAAATCTCAAAAAGCATATTTCATCAAGACATGTTGGAATATGAAATTTGTATCATCAAGAAATTCAAAAAGCCAAATTTCTAAATACTTTGGATTTTTCTAAGTATTTAAGAAAAATGACATTTTAGAACTTCTGAGCCAGCCTCCAGGTAGGTGCAGTCAGAAGTTGTAAACATGGTTCAGAATATGGCCTTCAGTCAGAACATGGCTCTTCAGCATCTACACAAGTCCAGTCAGAGTTTTCCAGGGTAATGCAAAGAAGGTTATAAAACGTGATACAAAGCCTGAAAGCTCTTTCAAAACATGCTAGAGCCAGAAGGTAAGAGGATCAGAAGATTGGATGCTACGCTGAAGCAGAACTTTTAATCTAGAGTTTGCAAAGGTGAATCAGAGAAGGTTACTGAAAAATATGGGGAATCCTTCAGAACATGCTGAGGCAGCAGGATATAGATCAGAAGTAAGGTGTTTTGTTCGAGACCACGCTGAAATGGAACTTTTGACCCAGAGTTAGGAAATGATGCAAAATCTCACTCTGATTTTGACAAATCTCATCACCATTTAATGCTCATTAATTCTCACAACCACTTTTGAGTCTTTGTCCAAAGGATCTCTCCACGTGTAGTGTAGAAATACTTTTGTACAAAATTAGGTAAGGGTCTATGCGCTACTTTTTGCTTGTAGGTTCACTTTTCCTTAATCCTTGCTTGCTAATCCAGCCTAAGCTAAAAACTGTCAGACATCATACCTTTTTTGGAACTTGCTTCAAGAGTAAGTCAGCATCTAGCGCATGATGTTGGCGCTACTTGATATTTCAAACACACAACACTTTGCCTATAAATAGAACACCATTGGTCACTAAGGGAGAGAGAGAGAAATTTGTAAAAAAAGGAAGTCAAAACTTTGAGAAAGAAAAGCGTTGAATCCTTGCCAAAATTCCAAGAGTTCTAAGAACTGTAAACACAACACATAAAACCTTGTTAACTTTTGATTCCCTACATTAAAAACTCTACTAGTTCTCAATTATTTCTTGACTAAAAAAACATTTACACAGTTTCTGATCCATACATTGGAAACTGCCTAAACTTCTGCGTTCATATTGCTATACATTTTCCATCCATCCATTCAAAGAAATCAGAACATCACCTCCTTGTCATCCCCAGAAGTTGAAAACTTCTAGCTTACTGAGTACGTGAAGAAGTTGTTCAGAGCTTCATCAGAGTTGAGATTAATCCTGGTTCACATGATTTCTTCCAGCTACAAGGTAAGTTTCTGCTGACCCTCACCATATTACTTAAGCATTACCAGATTTACATGCTCAGATACAATGTAGATATCGGGTTTTTGGTTTCATATATATTCTGAAATTTCATGCATTCTGTCTGCCTAAGTAGGGAATAAATCAGTTCAGAGCTTCTTGAAGAAACTAGAACTCAGTTAGGATTAGCAAATGCATGCTTGCCTCTGATTTATAGTTTTATTATTTCTTATCTTCTGAAACACTATGATACCGGCTATAACTGTTCTATGCATATCTTCTGTTTTGTGGATAAATAACCAAATTACAGATATTCTGACTAGCATAGAGAAAGAAACCAAGTTCTTCCAGTGGTCTCAGAACTTCTGAGATCTGTTTCGTTGCCAGTGGTATCAGAACTTCTGAAGCTTATTTTTACTTCCAGTGGCATCAGAACTTTTGAAAACTACGATGTCCCCAGTGGCATCAGAACTTCTGAAAACTACAATGTCCCCAGTGGGTTCGGAGCTTCTGACCCTATACATTTTCACTAACAGGTTTCTGTCTTGTAGCGCGCTGGGGTCAGAACCTCTGACTTCATTTTATCAGCAACAAGCTGATTCTTTTTTTACTTTTTTTTATTATTGTTTACTATCACTCTTCATTCCATTAATCAGCAAGCATCAAAAACATTTCCCTCACACTTTATTTTATTTCTTCAAACAAAAGACCAAAAATATTTTCTTAAAACAAAACCAGTTCGTTTCACTTTTTTTTTGTACTTTCTTATGAATTTCAATATGGTTGTAATAGTAATTTAGGACTTATTTTCTTTGCAATCCCCATTCATAAACTTGTATACCCCATCCCCTAAATATTGTAATAGCGTAGGATTTTACATTTCTGCAATTTATCACTTCCAAATGTAAATGCTAGTAATTAGACGTGTATGGCAAGATAAAAACAACAAAATAGACAACCCTAATCAAGACAAATGCATGCAAGAAAAAACACTTGCACACATGCACCCTTAGGGTAATCTCACTTGTTGCCTTACAAAAATAGCCATGTTATGCATGTGGGATGTCTTAGTACAAACGAATCAAAGAAACACATGATCATAGTCCCTCGATGACGCTATCAAAGTTGCCTATCAAAAATGATCTTAGTCCCTAAAGAAAAAGTGCTAAGTCATCTCACAACATTACTATCATGGTCATACGATGACCCAACGCCCGTCCCTTCACATCCAACGATGGAGCTTCTTACCAAATCAATGGTAAGATAGCAACATCTAAAGGAGGAGGAAAAACACATCTAAGACCTTTTGAGTAGGTAAATTACTTTTAGTTACTTGCTCACTCTTCAAACAACTACCCTTGCTATTTTCCAAAATAAACACACACATTTCAAAAACATTTTGCAAACATTGAAAACATTTTCAAAAAGACAAACATCTTTATATACATTCTTACGAACGAGAATCATTACAAATATTTTCTAAACGAATGGCCTCTTTTACAAAATACTTTCAAAACCACACAAAGCATAATTTCAAAACAAAAAGCAAGTGATCTAGCAAGTAACTAAGAGCCCATGGAAAACCATGGATGAAAAGGGTGCTAATACCTTCCCTTTTCATAATCTACCCCCCAAACTCAAGAAACAATCTCAAAGGTCTTTCCTGTGCTTTTTCACCTTTCCTTTTAGATAAAAGAAAAGTCGGTGGCGAATCTTGCTAACTGCGACATTTGCAATCAATTGCAAAACCCTCAAGTCAGTTTTCCCATCGTATCACACTTGGTATGAGAATTATTGGAGTCTTATGATGAACCATGAAAATCACTTGGGGCATTAGAAGTCCAATTTTCCTTGAGAAAACCAAAACCCTAATTGTGGAACCATTGGTTAGGAGGTGAGCTTGTCTGATCAACTCTTGAGTATCCTTGAGCATTTGAGAAATATTGTGAGAAATGTCTTGAGAAAAAGGGAGGGAAAATTTTGGGGTACAACACCTACATTCAGTTAACTCGATGCGGGTGCTCATCTCTCAAAAGAGTTTACAATAATTGAGGAACCACTGAGGTTTCTTGGACATGGCAGTCACTCACCCTTGGTTCTTTTGCATTTCTGGTCACACGACTTTGTTCTTTGTTGAGAATTTTTATCTGGTAATTCTTTTCCACTTTTTACGCTTTTTTTCTCCCTTGCTTCCCCTAACTTTTTCCTAGACAAATTACATTTGAATTTGACTCTGAAGTCTAGCGGGATGCCTTGATTTTTGCCTAAGCGACTTGTTTTCCAAGTTTCGACTAAGTGGGGGCTTTTTGTCTCTTTCTTTCATCATTATTTTTCCTTTTGAACACGTCGTGTAACTTCGAGTCATTTTCAAATTTGTTGGAAAGATTATGACTGACGGAGTCCTTGGTAGATGAGGGATAACCATTGTGGTATCCTCGTCTGTTTACCTCCTGACATGCAAGAGATACCCATTGGGATATTGTTCTTTTTTATGCATCCTACTGACAAATAAGGATTAACCATTGCAGTTTTGACTTTCCTCGACCTTTTGATGGATAACCATTGTTGTATCTTTAGATGCGCACTCCTGATGAGTTATGAACGCTCGATCAGATTAACTGAACACTACCCTGCCCTGGGTTAAATGTGAGGGTTTTTTCTGAAAAGAAAAGAAACTCCTACTTCAAGACTCAAAGGGGGTTAACAATGGTCTATCTCCCTTATATCTCTGGTGTTTGGGAATTTGAAACAATACATGTACATCGTTAGCGGGGGTTTTATTCAAAAGCACACCGTTTGAAATTTTGGGTACATTAATCATCATCCTCCCTCTAGAGGTCTTTTATTTATTTAACAAGAGTTAAGTATCAAAAAGAAAATAAAAACATTAATGGGTGAATACGAACGGATTAATTCAAAACAAACATATTCAATGCATTATGATTAATATTCAAGCATAAGCAAGTTTTGCATACAAGAAAGTACTTACCAAAACAAGAAATATTACAAATGAGAATGCAAATGTAATTTGAAATTTCCATGTTGAGGAGACCAGTCTCCGTATGGACTTGTTACTTTAGACGATGATCTGGCAGTCTTGACATTCAGTGAGTCAAAGGAGACTTCAAATTTGACTGGTTGGCCCGAAATTGATAGACTTTGCGTCAAGAAGGTCTTACACCTTTTCTTTAAAGGCCCTGAAGTCTTTAATGGAATGGCCTAGTGCCCCAGCGTGGTAATTACATTGCACATTAGGATCAAAATCCATAGAATAAGGAGGAATGACAGGCTTCAATGGCTTGGGTTCCATCAAGGATAGCTTGGGCAACTGAGGGAACAATTGGCCATAAGTCATAGGAACAATGTCAAACACTCTTTTTGGCTTCCCGTCCCTTTGCTTACCTTATTGCATGCATCTTTGTTGATAGGTTTGCTGCTGAGGAGCACACCGAACTGGATGGACATAAGGAACATGTTGGTTTTGATTATCCAACTGATTTCTACAACTTGTAAATGGCTGTCGGTGAGAACTTTCTAGGAGTATAGGTTGTGGACGATGTGACTCAGGACATGAGATTGAACTTTGAAAATGAGAAGGCATAACCCAATTCTCTGTAGCAGTTGGCATATGATTTATTTGTACGCTCAGACCTTCGAGAGTGAGGAGAATTGTCCCTGCATCAAGTAAATCCTAGACTTGGTGCTTAAAAGCTATGCAATCTTCAGTATCATGACCAGGTGCTCCAGAATGGAATTCACACCTAGAACTATTGTCAAAGCCATGCGAGAGCTTTTCGTGCATAGTGAAGATTCGGAGTTTAACCAACTGAAATCCTAGCAGGCGAGGAAGCAATTGTGCATACAACATTGGAATAGGATCAAATTATCGTCCAGGCTGTTTTGGCCTCAACTGACGGACTTTATCCTTTGGGTCCTCTTGGGAAACGCCAATTGGTTGTGGATAGGAGGATCTTGGAACGCAAGGTTGTGGAGGAGATACTCTATGACTTGAAAGAGTCCCCCGATTATAGGGAGGAATGGTAACTCCTATTGCAGCAGGTATAGAACCGTCTTCTTTCCTCAAAATTGTCCCCAAAATTTCCATAACCAAACTCAACCGAGCCTTCAACTGAGTGTTCTCCTCTCTCAATAATTCTTTCTCACAGACCAAATTTTGCATGTCTAGCATCGAAAACCCCATCTTCTCTTTCATCTCATCCGAATCCCCATGAAGTTGTTCCATATCTTGAATCTGATCACAGAGCGACGAGAACTTAAGATTTATAGTTCTGAAAAGAAAACATCGAGTCTGAATAGGGATTCCCTATTCTGAGTACCTATTATGGATGAATGAAGATGCATGAGGTGAATGAGCGGATGCAATACCATGTCCAAATATTTTCAAGGAACCCGCATGCTTTTAATTTTGATTTTGATCCAATAAAAGATGGATAGCCGCAATGTAAGGCTCACAAGCACGGTTCTGTGAAAATAGAAAGAACATGCGTGTTATCTTTTTTCATACAAACAATTTTTCACATTTCTTTTGTAAAAAAATAGATATGCTAAGATGCACGATGCAAGATGCAATGGTCATGGGATCAAGGTTTCCATAACAAGAGATATTTACTATGCCGCTTCTGAGCATGGTGAGAAAACTAAGATCAAAGGTCCAGAACACAATCCAAAAGAACCTCTGAAAACCAAATCAGAAACTCAAAAAAAAATCTGAGACCCACATAGCCACCAACAGGGCATAACAGTCACCGTTAGAAAATAGTCACCAATAAAATAGAGTCACCATCAGAACATAGTCACCATCTGTACCTGTAAGATATATTCTCGCCCCACTCTCGGGTTAAATCTAGGTCAGGGTAAGGCAAGGGTAACTCAGAATCATGGTTCCACCCAGAAGCACTACCATCAAGCCACAGACATGGAAGATGATAACACCTCATTTGAACCTCATCTGAGCATAGACGATATGACCGCACTGGCAGGACCTTTGTCCCATAGCCGTCATGTTCTACTCTATTCCTAGGTTTCCTAGATAGTGCACTCTATCCTGGGTACTGGGTCTTTCACCTTATAGTAACACCCACCCAACATGGAAAACCAGAATCTAGCACAACAGATAACCAATATGGAAAGCAATAAAATGCAATGAAAACATATGCTCTGGTAATCATGTACAAATGAATAAGATGAAAGCAATAAAGTAAACACCAAAAGAAAAAAACAAGATCTAGGATCGATTCCGGGATGGACCAGCAATAGGTCAATCTTTTATCCCCAGTGAAGTCGACAGCTGAAACAACTGGCAGGACAATCAACTAATAATGAAATCAATGAAGTCTCCATCGAACGTTTTTATCCCATAGGAAGGGAAAGGCAAACATCGATCAAACCTGATAAGGGTGAAATCATGATCAAATGACCAAGAGATCAGGTAAGGGAGTCGGTTACGCGAGGGGAAGGTATTAGCACCCCACACGCTCGTAGTACTCTATGATATCCACTCTTGTTATCTATCTTATGGGTGTGTTTAATCTATGTCTAAGGTTTAAAGTAAAAAGAAATAGGGAATGCATGCAAAATAAAAGAGAAAACAATGTAGGGAAAATAATGTTGTGCTCGTTCGGGCCCTACCCCAATGCCTACGTATCCCGTTGAAAGAATCAGAGCAGACGTATTTCGGTTCACATACTTTTTTGGTTGTGTTTTTTAATGACCAATGTTAAATTCAATCATTTCACCGTTACTCGACCATTAGAGACTCACGCATCTATAGTGGAAAGGAAATAGCATGCCCTCACCTAATCAGGTGTTCTCAAAAGAAAAAGTGTCTGAAGGCGGATGATATTACATTCGCGACTCTTAGCAAGTAGACATGGTGCAACCCAACCCTTGGGGAATTACGCTTCATATTGCATAAAGTAGAAAAATAACACATCCTTTTCATGTTCCGAAGAAAGGCCCGAAGGAGAAATTTTTTTTGTATTGGTTGATATTTTTTACCTTAAAGAAGGATTTGAAAGTTGTTAAATGTTTTATGCATTTGCCAAGAAAAGAGTTTTAGTTTTAATGCAAGGATGCAAAAGAAAGAAAAACATATAAGGGAGACTAACCTAGTTATATCCCTAATGTTATCATAGAATGATTGATCCTAAGGTTGAGGATAAAAAGGGAAATCTCTACCCTATGTTAGCATGTGTAATACGGTGAGAGAACTGACTTGGGTGTTTTGTGTTTTATCGCAATTATTGCGTATAGCAAGAGTCTCCACCAGTTTTTATTTTATTCAATAAAGGAAAGAGTGAAAAGAATAGGAAAGACCTTTTAAGAATTTTCTTGAGTTCGGGGGGTAGGTTATGAAAAGGGAAGGTGTTAGCACCCTTTTCATCCGTAGTTATCTACGGGCTCTTAGTTGCTAGCTCACTTTGAAAATGCTTTGTTTGAAATGTGTTTGTGATATTTTTGAAAGTATTTTTAAAAAGTGCCTTTGTTTAGGCGAACTTTGTAATGAATCTCGTCTCTATAAGAATGCATACAAAGTTTTGACTTTTGAAAATATTTCATGGAAAAGTGTTGGTGTTTTTGAAAGATGTTTTGAAATATTGTGAGCAAGAAACTACGAGCGTTCTACCTACTCACAAAAGTATTAGTTCTTTTCATCCTCATTTAGATAGCACTATCTTACCATTGATTGATAAGAAGCCCTAATATTGGATGCAAAGGGACAGGCGCGTGTCAATCGTATACTCATAGAAAGCAACTTGTAAGACATTTTAGCAATTTTCGTAAGGGACTAAGATCATTTTACCAAAGGCAACGTTGAAGGGTCATCGAGGGACTAAGATCTTTTCATTCGAGGGTCTTTGCTAAAGAGTCCCACATTCGAGGGACATGACTATTTTCCAAGGGAACAAGCGAGGTTACCCTAGAGGTGCGCGTGTGAAAATTGTGTTTGATTGCATGCATTTTTTTTCTTTGAGATTAGGGTTTTCTAACGGTTGATTTTATCTTACCATACACACCCTAATTACTAAAAATTATATTAAAGCGATAAATTGTGGAGATTAAAATCCTAAACTGTTACATCATTTGGGGGATGGGGGTACAATTTATAAATATGGATGAAGTAGAAGCCTAATTATCACAACCATATTGAATAGCAATGAAGAAAAATATATAGAAAATTTAAATTTGTGTAAAAAGAAAGGAAATTTTTTTTAACCATTATGTGTCGACTCATGCATTTATGAATCGACACATAACCCTTCTTGTTCCTGTAAAACAAAAATCAACTCAGTATGAGTCGATACCTAAAGGTATGTGTCGACTCCTTTCTTGTTTGTGTCAACTTATACACCTTTTGTCTTTCTGTTTTAGGTATGGATAGCAGTGTGTATTGATGCATAAGGCCTTGTGTCGACTCATACTCTGTTATGTCACTAAAATGTGTCGACTCATGTGAGTATGTGTCGACTCATACTACAGTTTTTCAGCTCTAACTTTGTTCTACTGTCTGTACAAGTCAGTTCTCAACATATAATTGATAAAAATGAACAGTAAGCATGTGATTAGCTTCAAGGACAAATATATCTACATTTTATCTTCACAAATGAACCATTAATGATGCTTTGTATGAAGAGTTCAAAGTAAAGAAAACTTACCTTGAAACTGAAATTTGTGCTTTGATTTAGAGTTGTAGAAGCTATGTTACAGGTGGTTGTTTTTGGAAAATGGTGATGATGATGTAACAAAAATTGTTCTTGTGTTCTAACAACTCATGTATGAGGTATGTAGAATGTTTGGACGGTTTGTTTGGATAGAACTTTGTAGAGTGTGAGAGGTTCAAATATTTGGACTTCAAAACTCAAGAGTGGAAGCTTTATGGACAATTATGGCTTTTTGAGAGTATGAGATTTTGAGTGCTTGTCTACACAATAAAACTTCTATCCTTTATCTTGCAAATGGCCTCTCTATTTATAGAGAAGGTTTGAGACTTGAAACAACTCAGTTTTTGAAATCACATGTTATGGTTATCTTGCTTGTTTTTGAAGCAAGCATGAAGAACATGTTTCCAATGTTTGTACCAAGCTATCTAAAGTGGTTGATCACTTTAAACATATTTGTTCTGCCTTGTAGGAGTTGAGTGTGATGAGAGCAACAACTTAGAGGCTCAAGAAATTGACTTTGTGATTAAAGTGAACTTTTCAAGAATGGATATGTTACTTTCTTCCAAAGATGGAATAATCAATTGGACAAAGGCTCAAACACTTGGATCATAGTTTAATCAGTTGTGTAATCAATTAATTAAGGAGTGATATACAAGTTTGAGGCTTGTAAAGTGAAGATTATGCAGCATAGCTAGGTTTTGGTTCATTGTTCATCATAAATCAGCCTTGTAAATCAAGTTTGAAACCCTAACTTCTTGCCTTTGATTATCTTAGCTCAAGTATGATCTCAATGATTTCTTTGAAATTTTGAAAAGCTTGTAACATCCTCTATAACCTTTATGTTTTCTATTTTTGAAGAATCCAATTGGAACTTGATTAAAATTGGCCAAGAAGTTGGGATAAAAACCTGACCAAACCTACTGAAAATTTCTCTAAGTGTTTATACAAAAATGCCACGACTTCATGAATTTATAACTCAAAATCCAAGCACTTATAGGTCTCAATCAGAAAGGAAAAGTTGTAGATATCATCAAGATCTACAACTTTCATGTTGAAAGTTTTCTTTGAATCATCTTGCATCTTGGAGAAAAAATGGCATGAAGTAATGAAATTATCATGTATAAAAAACACTTAGAAAAATTTTTAAGTCTTGAAAAGTTTGACCTTCCACATTGAATTTTGAATTTCTTGATTTCTTGATGATCAAGCTTTGTATTTTGAATGTCTTAATGAATTGTGATCTTTGAAAATAAAATTTTAACCGAAAAGTCAAAGTTTGACTTTTGGTGTATCAGTTGACTTTCCATCAGTTGACCAAGTTTCAACTATCAATCCATTGATCTTGAGAAATGATTTAAGCCATGGAATTGTGTCAACATGTTATATTTGAGTCTTTGAGATTATGCTTCAATCCATTAAGTCATGTATCAGGTTAAAATTCAATGATCAATCGTTCTTAGTCAAAACCCTAGTTTGTGGTCTCAGTGTTTCAGAGGTGATTTTGTCTGATCAATTCTTTGAGAATCCTTGAGCATTGGAAGTCCTTTGTAAAATGTATTGAGAAAAAAGAGGGCAAATTTTAGGGTACAACAACATGCATGGATTACAATCCTAATGTCTAGCTCGAAAGCTACTCTAATCGAGTGATCTTAAGGGGGCATACGAATTCCTATCCTAAGGGAACATGGTATAACAAACAAATAAGAAAACAAGTGCTTTGGCAAAAACACACAAACATGAGTATCACATACTGAATCAAAGGGATGGGGAAATAAGATAAATGCTTTAGTTAATTGGAGTGTATCACCTGAAGCAAATAAGCGGGAGACAAATGAAATAAATGAATGTGACGTCCAAAGCAATTAAACACTTAACCAAGATATATAAGATCGAGGTAGGCGAAAGAAGACAATATGAACGATCATGGAGTATCAACATCATCCAACACGAACTTCTGACAAAGCATGGGGGTTTGATTGCAAAACCCTTCCCTACTTGACGAAATTGATACACAAGATCTCCACGACTCTGAAACATCAACGTACAACATAAGCTAAGGATGACACGAACTAAAATGTAAGGGGGTCGATTACAGACCCTCCCCGCTCGCCTCCTTTTTAGGACTTCAATGGGGGATAGGAAACAAATGTGAGCACAAATGTAAACACACCTACTTCAAAGGTAGGATTTTAAACAAACACAAGTAACAAACAAGTCACATATATGGAATTGCCTTAAACATGTCTTTAAATAAACCAGAGGGATTCCTGATATAATCAGCAACAGAAATCCCTGTCATACATCTCTATTCCTACTTGACATGGGAAGGAACACGGTAAAATCCCTATTTCTCATGATCTTTAGAAAGCAGTAAAATGCGGAGAGAAGATAGAAAAGAAGTGTACCAAACGGATTACAATCTGTAGATGCTTAGCAATAACAAGGAAACCCGAAAAACTTCACGAACTACTAGCATCAATAAAGAAAATACCATTAGCATATGCGTCAAAGTATCAATGGTCAAAAATCGGTACAAGATACAAATGCAATCACACAATGGAATGTGTAGCGAACACATCCGTGTGATACTAGAGTACCTGCACAAAAATAGGATTTACGCGAGAATAATATCATTTACGCATCATACACAAACTTTCACTAACAAGTGATTACATGATATGTCGTTCAACCAATAATCATGTGTTAATTAAAGGTTGAAGGCCTAACAATGTACCTTGCAAAGCATTCACAAAAGGAGTTAGAATTAACAAGGCAAAGTGTGCAAAAATGCAATGAAACAAAGCAAAATCAATATTTCTGTCTGGGTAACCGGTTATCATAATTGGGTAACTGATTACCAAACGTTTAGAATTTTGGAAATTGGCTACTAATTTAGGGTAACCGGTTCCCATAATTGGGTAACCGGTTACCAAAACTTTGAAAATCTTGGCCATTTTGTTTCCGACTTGGGGTAACCGGTTACCATAACTGGGTAACTGGTTACCACGTAACAGTTTTGAAAATTTTTGTGAAGGAATGAATGGTAACCGGTTACCATATTTGGGTAACCCGTTACCCAGACAGAAAACAGTTTTAACAGATTTTTGAGATTTGGCTCATGGCTTAGGCAATTGATCAAACACAAGATCTTCACACATTCAACACATGATTTTGCATAATTCAAGGTATAGATTCAAATTACACATGATTTATTAAGATCAACATTTAAACTTCATGCAGAATCATCAATTTGCTTCAACAATTAAGCACTTTCATGTAAATCAACTTAATTTAAAAAGCACTTAATTCAACTATCCAATTCTGGATTTACACATGATTGTCAAATCAATTCACAATTCTAGGCTTAGATCTATATTTTCAATTTAAAATTCAACCTAGATTCAATTCATGCTTGATCAAAAAAGTGCTTCTCAAATAACCACTTATTTCAAAAGTGCTTAATTCAAGAAAACTCACTGATAGAAGTGAAGAGGAAGTTTATGTATAGATATTGCAACAAACGAATCAACAATCGAAGAAGAATTGGTCTTGATCTTGACTTTTGGATCTTGATGCAATTATTGTTGTATTCTTGATGAAAAAGGTGTAGAACCTTGCTTTGATCTTTGAGAGAATTGAGATAAATGTTTAGAGTGTTTATGAGATTTATATGAATTATGAGAGTCTCCCCTTAGAAATTGGAGTGAATGAGAATATATAGTGTGGCATTATGTGAGTGAATTTGGTTAATGGGCCTCAAATAACCATAAGTAAAAGTGCACATTCTTGAATCACTTGAGTGCGATATGTTCTAGACAAATTCGTGGGAACCTCGGTGCAATTTCTGAAGTTGAAATGTGAAACAAAAATGCAGCTAATTACGAGAACGGCCTTATGTTTGAAGATATGCTCAATCGGATAAACATTGAGAAAGTTATGAATTTTCGAAGTTTCGCCTCAAACAACTTTAATTCCCAGCTTTAGAATTTTCAGTGAGTTGCACGCGCTTCGGGTCAAAAACGAAAGCCTTCGGGATATCGTTCGCTCTTGAAAATAGAAACCAAAATTCAGATAACTCAATTACTGAGACAAATCCACTGGAACAGGCTCGATATGATAAAAATCGACTGAGTTATGATTTTTTAAATGTGATGCAGATAAACACTTGCCACAATTTTCCCATGCGAACGAACTTGATAAATCCCCAATTTTGGAGACCTTCTGAGCAGAATTAGCTTACGGACGTGAGAGACGAAATGTAGAGGACATCGAGATGGAGTTCTGGCCACCGAAATGAGTTCAAAACGAGTCGGGGGCTTTGAGTTATGAATTTCCTAGTGAGCAAAAATTTCACTTTCAACACACTTTCACTGTATTTCTTCGAAACAACTCGCACATTCAGAGACCTTCTTCAAAGAATTGGATTTTGAGCCACACATGAATTTTAGAATACGTCACCAGGGATATCTTAGAGAAATAACACCTGAGTATGATGAGCTGGATCGGCCTTGTAAATTTCCAAATACCTAAACCGCTGCAGACCAATTATTAGCATAGAAATATCCAGAGAGCATCCGTTGACGAAATAAACATCTCTTGCAATTTACCAAGGCTCATATGAAATATCTTGATCCCATATTGTGATACGGTGGGAGAACTGACTTGAGGTTTTGCGTTTGTTTTCGCAAATGTTTCGGTTGAGCAAGAGTCGCCACCGACTTTTTATTTTATCCTAAGGAAAGGTTAAAAAGCACAGCAAAAACCTTTGAGATGTTTTCTTGGGTTCGGGGAGTAGATTATAGAAAGGGAAGGTTTTAGCACCCTTTCTATCCATGGGCTCTTAGTTACTTGCTTAGATCAATTGCCTTGTGTTTTCAATTGTTTGAAATGGTGCTTTGTGTGTGGATTTGAAAATGTTTTGAAAAGAAGCCATTTGTTGTGGAAACCTTTGTAATGATCCATGTTTGGATGTATACAAAGATGTTTTTGTCTTTTGAAAAGTTTTAATGTTTTTAAAAGTTGTTTTGAAAGTGTATTGTGATGTGTGTTTTGAAAAATGGCAAGGATTGTTTTTTGCAAGATTTGGTCAAGTAACCAAGAGCTATCTACCCTAAATTTCTCAAAGATCTTTCCTATGTTTTAACCCTTTTAACAATTTTGTTCCACCATTGTATTTGGCGGACAATCTTGTGTTAGGATGTAAATGGGACGGGCGCGGATCATCGTTTAGACCATGATTGCAATGGTGCCAAGTGTCTTTGGCAACTTTTTCCTTTAAGGGACTTGATCATTTTTAGGCAACTTTCGAAAGCGTCATCGAGGGACTATGATCATTTGATATTGTTTTGTTTTGCCAAAGAAACTCAACATACAACATGGCCCATTATTGAAGGCAACAAGTGGAGTAACCCTAAGGGGTGCAAGTGTGATTGGTGTTGTCTATTTTCATGCTTTTTTGTCTTTGAATTAGGTCAAACTATTTGTTCTTTGATTTTTTGCATACAAACCCTAAGTCTATCATGGTATATTTAGAAAGCTTTAAAATGCGAAAAATAAAATCCTAAATTATTACAACATAATTATGGGATGGGGGGTACAAATGTTCAAATGGGGATATTTAGCAAGAAATTTAAATCTAAGCTATTACATCCAAATTGAATATACAAATTATTTAATTGCACAATAATTAAATAAGATACAATAAATATGCAAGATGCAAAAAAAATGATTTTTATATGTATGTAAAAGTATTTTTCATGTGATAAATAAACAACAAATAAAAAGGATCAATTTTTGGGTATTTTCATGGTTTAGGGGAAAACCCTAATTTTGCTAAAATAAAAGGTATTTATTATTTATTATATACAATATTTATCAATTATATACAAAAAATAAATAAAAAGGAAGTATATTGTGAAAAAATGTTTTTGAGGTCAAATATTAATGAGAATAAAAATGTATTATTTTTATATTTATCCTAAATATTTAATAAAAGATAGATAAGTAATTAAATTATTTACTAAATATATTAAATATGTACAAAAAATGAAATATATATTATTTACAAAAAAAAATTATATTTTTTAGAGAATGTTTTCAAAAGATAAAATAAAATAAAATCAGAAAATAAGAATGTATTTGTATTATTTTTAGTATTTTAGATAGAAGTATATATATATATTTATTTACATATGAAACTAAATGAAACAAATAAATACCAAATAAAATGAAAAAAAAGTGAGAAAAATATTTTTAATGTTTTTTCATGCTTGAATAAAAATATAAAATCAAAATAAAAAGGAAAAAATCAAAAATGACAAATATATCATACAATGGGCCAGGGGGGGGTGCAAATTGAAAAAAAGGGTGCAAAAAGTAGGACTGACTCAGGCCCAGCCAAGCCAGTCATCTTCAACCTCCAGACTTGTTTGAACACACAAAAACGTGCGTCTCCTAACTCCTGATTCCTGTACTTTCAAACAAAACTCATAACACCAAAAATATAGAGCATCAAGAGACGAATCCAGACATATAAAAAACTTGACTTAACTCTAAGAAACGAAGGAGAATTTCTTCATCCCCAATTTCTGACCTAAGTTTTTTCTAATGTTCAGGTTCCAAATTCTCTTAACACACACAATATAAATGAAAAGTTAGGATATAGGTAGCTTCAGGGCCATGAATAGAACATGCTTTCTTCACAAACCTAAGCCTAGATATGCTTGGATAGAGAGATAGAAGTTCAAACTTTTACCTGTTCAACTTGAGTCGTGTATGACAATGGAGGCACTTTCAATGCAGTGTGAGGACTTGTACAGCTTGCTTGAAGTTCAGGGATGCTTCTCCAACCTCTAGCTTGCTTTGAAACTAACTGAATCGAGCTATGCAACTAAACCTGCACAACTGAAAAAATAAAAATGGTGAACTTGGTTAGAGGTGTTACAGTCTGTAGCTAGGGCTTGGGATAGTTTGTATGGATGTTATGGAGTGTGTTTGAACAAGCTTTGGCCAAAACGCACGAGCAAATTGAGTTGTGCCACTCAATCTGCAGGGATGCCCTGTTTTGTGCAGTAAAATGGTGTTTTGATGTTTGGGGAGGTATTGAAGGTGGTTAGGTCGTGCCTTAGGTCTGTTATGAAGTTTGGAATGTGTTCAAGAAGTTTTTTTTTGCTTGTGTTGACAGGAATGAGAGGTGTGTCTCAATATGCAAGTTTTCTTCCTTGATAAGCAAAGTTTGTCAAGTTGGGTTATAGGCCAAGGCAGGTCCCTCAAGCATGCTGCACAATATCTCATTGATCAGTGGGATTAGTCCATAAACTTGTGCCTAAAAGATCTGCTTTGGTACTTCTTTGATTTGCTTTTGACATAAAGTTGATATTTACAAGAATGGCTAAGTTACTTTTTCCATTTTAAGGTTAATTCTTTGTGTAATGACTAATTGAAAAAAACAATGCTAGAACACAATGGATTGGCATTTAATTATTGAGTGTGGATGAGATAAAAGGCCTGTAAACTAGCTTGGAACATGCTGACTGAAAAATGGCAATGTTATGAACATGTAAATGGCTTATGAACAAAGTGACTTTTGCCCATCTTCACAAATTCGATTCTCTCTAACCACAAGGGTGTTTGAGAAGTTCTTGGACAATTTGGAAAGATTGGAATGTGTACTATAATCCATCTTTGTAATGCAAGTTGAAATTCCAAGTGGAAGCATGTGAAAAGTGGCCATGAAGTTAGGCAAAAATCCTGCCTAAAATAGGTCAAAAAAATTCGAAGTTAAGAATGTTTTGCACCCCTATTCCAAAAATCATAACTTGAGCTACAAGCTTCTTTTAAGGAAACTTTGTGAATCAAAGTTGTATATTTTGCAATGGAATACAACTTTCATGTTTTGAGGTTTGCTTGAATCCAAATATATCTTGATGAAAAAATGGGACAAAGTTAGGAAAAAATTAGGAATTTTCATAACTTAGAAAATTTCTAAGTTATGAAAATTCTTCATTTTAAACCCTAATTTATAATTTTTGATTTCTTGATGAACAAGTTTCATAATTTGACATGTCTTGATGAAAAATGAATCTTGGCACTTGATTTTGACCAAAAAGTCAAAGTTTGACTTTTCAATATACAGTCAAATTTTGATCAGTTGACTGGAAAATTCATCTGTCAATCTTGTGCATTTGGGATCTTTTGAATTTGTTAAACATGTCAAGACAATGCCATTGGGTCCTTGAGTCCATATGTGATCTTGGTTTGCCATTGGCCAGGTCAAACAGTCAAAAATTGCCTTTGTGCAGTCAAAACCCTAAAAATGACCATTTTGCCCTTTTGGTGATCTGATCAAATTTCTTGTGGAATTGTGATCCAAACTTGATCAAATGGTCAATATGAGTTCATAATGTTGATGTGGGTCAAAAATCATGAGGTTTGACTGTCAATTGACCACAGTTGACTTTTTCCCCAATACAGTTGATTTCTAGGTCAACTGTCCAATTGACCGGGCAAAGATTGGAATCAAGGCTTGAAACTTGGTATGGATAAACTTGTGAGTCCAACATGAAGCATGAAAGTCATCTTGGGAATTTTAGGTCAAAACATCTTTGTGCAAACTCAAACCCTAATTTGGGTCAACAGTGCAAGGAGGAGTCTTGAGCAGAGTAAACCCTGACTTGTTCTTGAGCTCCAAGGGTCTTGTGATGAGAAAATGTTGAGGAAATGGGAGGGAAAATTTTGGGGTACAATAGTTGCCCCTGTTCAATCTTCTTAGACCTGAGGATGTAGATTGGCTTGTGTGCCTTTTGTGATCCGAGGGTGGAAGATGATTGAACACTAGAGTGCCCAAAAATTTGCACTCGCATAGTGGAGTATCAGCAATGTGATATCGGGAATGGGCTTATAGATGCCATTTGGGGATAGTATGGATAGGGGGATGGGCTTATAGATGCCATCTGGAAGTGTGACAGAACCTTGTTGGGAATGGGCTTATAGATGCCATTTGGAGGTGTCGATCGCGTAAGAGATTCCTTAGCGAGAACTTGTGTACCTGAGAAAGAAAGATGGTTTCCTGGCTTGCTACAGGTGTTGATCTTCAGTCTCTTCATGCAGATATGCCCTGGCCAGGTACAGGTATCGAATCTACAATCAAACGCTCACAGATATGCCCTGGCTAGATACAAGAATCGAATCCGGAATTAGTCGTCTACAGATATGCCCTGGCTAGATACAGGTATCGAATCTGGAATTGGTCGTCTACAGATATGCCCTGGCTGGATACAAGAATTGAATCTCTAAACTCTTCATGCAGACATGCCCTGGCTAGATACAAGTATCGAATCCACAATCAAATCACTCACAGATATGCCCTGGCTAGATACAGGAATCGAATCCGGAATTAGTCGTCTACAGATATGCCCTGGCTGGATATAGGTGTCGAATATGGAAATTGTCGTCTACAGATATGCCCTGGCTGGATATAGGTGTCGAATATGGAAATTGTCGTCTACAGATATGCTCTGGCTGGATACAGGGATCGAATCTCTAAACTCTTCATGCATACATGCCCTGGCTAGATACAGGTATCGAATCCACAATCAAATCGCTCACAGATATGCCCTGGCTAGATACAGGAATCGAATACGGAATTAGTCGTCTACAGATATGCCCTGGCTGGATACAGGTGTCGAATCTAGAAATTGTCGTCTACAGATATGCCCTGGCTGGATACAGGTGTCGAATCTGGAAATTGTCGTCTACAGATATGCCCTGGCTGGATACAGGTATCGAATCTCTAAACTCTTCATGCAGATATGCCCTGGATAGATACAGGAATCGAATCTACAATCAAATCACTCACAGATATGCCCTGGCTAGATACAGGAATCGAATCTGGAATTGGTCGTCTACAGATATGCCCTGGCTGGATACAGGAATCGAATCTGGAATTTTTCGTCTACAGATATGCCTTGGCTGGATACAGGTATCGAATCTGGAATTGTGACAGTTGATAGTAATCATCTTTGGATTGACCTTTTCCTGAAAAGGCAAAACATTAGTTGTATGCAATGTCATGATGTATGAAATGCATGATGTCATGATTCTCAAAATGAGATAGTGTTGTATGCACTTTATCATGTATGTAAGCAGGATGTATGAAATGTGAAATGTATATGAATGTATTTTCGTCTAGGAAAATAAATCCTTGACGAGTGCCGGGAACTTGTGTAATCCTGGGCTGATGTTGAAGAGTGGAGTTCTTCGTTTCCGCTGGGGGTGATGGTTGCAAGAATAAACCGGTAGGAGAAGATGACTCTGTTGGGGAATAAACTTGTTGGAAGGATCACTCTGCGAGGAATTACTCTGTGGGAAGAGATACTTCGCTGAGGTTTTGATGAGAGCTCCGCTGGGGATTCCACTGATAAGTTATGTTGGGGGAATTTGATGAACTCCGTGGGGAATAGGAAGGACTTCGCTGAGGACGATCTTTCCGTGGTAATTAGCTGAGGATAACCCAGTTATACCCTGGTGGGAAAATAATCTTTGAATGAAGCCGGGGAGATGCGCTGAATCTGATCTTACTCTGTGGGAAGTTGAGGTAACTTGGTTACATCTTGCAGCCGAACTTACTTTGGTACCTTGGTGGACAGAGCAACTAGATCGCTTGGACAATTCTTTATTGCCCCTGTTTCTGATGTCATCTGTAATTAGTCATTTGTTTCGCATGCAAATATTCATGATTAGCAATTAATGTCAAATGCATATATCAAAAATGAACATTGGACGTCCTTTGCAAAATAAAACAGAAAAAGGAAAAACGATGGGTAATTTGTCTGAAAAATTGAACTTGTATTGATTTTGAATTTTGCCTGTAAATAGGCGCTTTGTGTACAGGAGGCTGACGTCCTGGTAAGAGAACGCCTCCGAACAACATAGAGTTTATACAATTTTGTGAAAAGGAAACAAAACAGCTATGTGAAAAATAATCCCACTGGGCTCCAACTCTGCTATCGCCTTTATGTCTTCAAGCGTCTCATCACTTTGCTGCTTAGTTGAAGATGAAGCTGATTGATTGGCGCTGTCTGAGCCTGATAGTTGATGCCGAATTCTGGATGCAAGGTGATCCAATGAGACATAGTATTACGCTTTATCCCTAACTTTTTCCTGGACCGCCCTTTCGGGTTTTCAGTCCACCGGGATACCCATTTTTGCCCAAGCCGCCTTTTCAGGTTTTCGACTTGCCGGGTGTACAGATTTTTTTTTAATCTCATCCCTTATTTTTGCCCGAACCCTTTTGGTTCGCTGGGAAGCCCTTATTTTTGCCTAGGTGTGTCAACCTAGCGGGTCTTTAACTCATGTGTAGTATCTTTTTACTATGTCTGCATTGGCGGGGTGAGGAAGGTCGTCACCATTCATGGTGGTTAGAATCATAGCTCCTCCCGAGAAGATATATTTAACCACAAATGGCCCTTCGTACGTAGGGGTCCATTTGCCCCTGGGATCACTTTGAGGAAGAATGATGCGCTTGATTACCAGATCTCCGACTTGATACTCTTGTCGTCTGACCTTCTTGTTAAATGCCCTGATCATCCGTTTTTGGTACGTCTGACCATGACAAATAGCAGTGAGTCGATTTTCGTCAATTAGGTTTAATTGATCAAGCCGATTCTGGATCCAGTCATCTTCGCTCAAACTTGCATCCTTCATTATCCGGAGAGAGGGTATCTGGACTTCAATAGGCAAGACTGCCTCCATGCCATAAACCAAGGAAAAGGGTGTTGCCCCTGTTGACGTCCTTGCTGAGGTACGGTACCCATGAAGAGCAAACGGTAACATCTCGTGCCAATCTTTGTAGGCCACTGTCATCTTCTGCACAATCTTCTTGATATTCTTATTTGCCGCTTCGACAGCCCCATTCATCTTCGGCCGGTAGGGAGAAGAGTTGTGGTGCTGTATCTTGAATTGCTCGCAGAGCTCAGTGATCATCTTGTTATTAAGATTGGTACCATTGTCCGTAATGATCCTCTCAGGTACACCGTATCGATAGATCAGGTTGTGCCGAATGAACCGTGCCACGACGTTCTTGGTTACGGTAGCGTAGGAAGCTGCTTCAACCCATTTTGGGAAGTAATCAATTGCTACCAGGATGAAGCGATGCCCGTTGGATGCCGTAGGTCTGATCTCGCCGATCATATCAATGCCCCACATTGCAAAAGGCCAGGGTGCTGTTAAGACATTCAGAGGAACCGGAGGAATGTGCACCTTATCAGCATAGATCTGGCATTTATGACAAGTTCGAGAATGTTGATAACAGTCAGCTTCCATTGTGGACCAGAAATATCCTGCCCGAAGGATTTTCTTTGCCATGGTATGTCCACTAGAATGTGTTCCGAAGGTACCTTCATGTAGCTCTGTCATGATCTTTTCTGCTTCAGTCTTATCCACACAACGCAGTAAGGTGGAATCATGGTTTCTCTTGTCGAGAATGCCATTGCTGAGGAAGAAATTTGCCGTAAATCTTCTCAGGAACTTTTTGTCATTAACAGATGCACTCTCGGGGTATTCTTGAGCTTCCAGGTACCTCTTCACTTCATGATACCAAGGTTTTTCTGTTACCTCTTCGGTCTCGAGATCACAACAATGTGCAGGTTCATCCAATTTCCAGATGATGATCCGGGGAGCCTCGTTGTCCCATTTGACTTTGAACATAGAAGACATCGTAGCCAGTGCGTCCGCTAACTGATTCTCCTCTCTTGGGAAGTGTTCAAAAGTTATCTCCTCGAAGTGGGGAAGCAATGTCAGCACATACTCCTTGTAAGGAATAAGATTTAGGTGTTTCGTATCCCACTCGCCTTTGATCTGATTGATCACGAGAGCAGAATCTCCGAAGACACTCAGAAACTTGATCCTTAAGTCAATTGCAGCTTGAAGACCCATGATACATGCCTCATACTCCGCCATGTTGTTGGTGCAGTTGAAACATAGCCGGGCGGTGAGTGGAGTATGAGTGCCTTTACAGGATATGATCACATTGCCGATACCATTACCCAAAGCGTTCGAGGATCCGTCAAAGTGCATAGACCATCGGGATCCTTCCTCAGGTCCTTCATCCGGTCTAGGTACTTCACAATCAGTTACTATCATGATATCCTCGTCTGGAAATTCAAAGTTCATTGACTGGTAATCATCCACTTCCTGGTGTGCCAAATGGTCTGCCAATACACTTCCCTTGATTGCTTTCTGAGTCGTGTACTGGATTTCATATTCCGTCAAGATCATCTGCCATCTTGCTATTCTCCTGGACAAGGCATGCTTTTCGAAGATGTACTTTATTGGATCCATTTTTGAAATCAACAGAGTAGTGTGAGTCAACATATACTGTCTCAGCCGGCGAGCAGCCCATACCAAAGCGCAACAAGTTTTCTCGAGCAGTGAGTATCGGGTCTCACAGTCGGTAAACTTTTTGCTAAGGTAATAAATAGCGTGCTCTTTTCGGCCAGACTCGTCATTCTTCCCCAACACACACCCCATTGAGTTGTCCAGTACTGTCAAGTATAAGATTAGAGGTCTCCCTTCAACCGGCGGCATAAGAATGGGTGGTTCTTGGAGATACTATTTGATCTTTTCGAAAGCGGCCTGACATTCATCGTTCCAACGTACTACTTGATCCTTCTTCAGCAGCTTGAAGATTGTTTCACAGGTAGCAGTTAGATGTGAGATGAATCGGGCAATGTAATTCAACCGTCCTAGGAAGCCTCTGACTTCTTTCTCTGTCTTGGGAGTTGGCATCTCTTGTATGGCTTTCACTTTGGCAGGGTCCACTTGAATGCCTTTGTCGCTTACGACGAAGCCTAGCAATTTTCCAGATCTCACCCCAAAGGTGCACTTGTTTGGGTTCAACCTTAGCTTGTACAACTTCAGACGGTCAAACAGCTTCCGTAGATGGTCAAGGTGTTCCTCCTTAGTTTGGGATCTTTCAATCATATCGTCGACATATACTTCAATTTCATGGTGAATCATGTCATGAAACAACGCAACCATGGCACGTTGGTAGGTTGCCCCAGCATTTTTCAACCCAAAAGGCATGGCCTTGTAGCAAAAGGTGCCCCACTGAGTAACAAAAGTGGTCTTCTCCATGTCTTCAGGAGCCATCTTGATCTGATTATAACCGAAAAAGTCGTCCATGAAGGAGAATACTTTATGCTGAGCAGTGTTGTCAACCAGAACGTCGATATGAGGCAGAGGGAAATCATCCTTAGGGCTCGCCCTGTTCAAATCCCTGTAATCAACACACATTCTAACCTTCCCATCTTTCTTCGGTACTGGAACCACATTAGCAACCCACTGAGGGTAAGAAGTCACTGCTAGAAATCCGGCATCAAATTGTTTCATAACCTCAGCTTTGATTTTCTCGGACATTTCTGGACGCATACGGCGGACCTTATGTTTTACCGGAGGGCAATCTTCCTTGGTAGGCAGGTGATGAACCACAATGTCAGTATCTAACCCAGGCATGTCTTCGTAAGACCAGGCAAAGATTTCCACATAGTCATGCAGCATCTGAATCAATCGTTGTTTCACACTGAGCTCTAAATTGGCACCAATCTTGACTTCCTTTCTGTCTGTCTCAGTACCCAGATTTACCGTTTCCACTGGCTCTTCATATGGCTGAATGGCCCTCTCTTCCTGGAGTAACAGTCTTGCGAGCTCACCAGGAACTTCGCAATCATCTTCACCTCCGTCTTCGGCTAAATTGATCGGATTTTCGAAGTCATAACTGGCAGTAGCAGAGTCGTTACCAGTGAGATTCAGAGTGGATTGGAACCTGTATAGGTGAGTGTGTGTAAATATAGCTGTTTTGAAATATATATAATAAAGAAAGAAAAGGAGCGCAAGATTTTGAAATGCAACAAACATCCAATGTTTTTATTAATGACATATGAAAATGACACACAAAAGCCCTCACAAATGAAGCCACGGTGCCCCGGGTAAGACACCGAGCCATAAAAGTTTCAAAATATTGTCTGTTACAAATTCAAAACAAAAGAGTTTATTACTGAGTGACAAAAGTAATAGGTGTGAAGTCTTTGGCAGTCCAGTTGCTTGGTCCACTGTCGGTTGTTGGGTAGATCCAGCTGTCGAATTCAGATTCCTCCACGTCGTCTCCAATAGCATTCACTCCCGGGTTGGTGATGAACACAAGAGGTCTTCCAATCCTTGCCTTACGAACAGCCCTCTGAGCCTCTTCAGTGAAACCCAGGCCAAACTTGTCGGTCTTTGGAGTAAAGTCAGGAAGTCGGCCCCAGTTTGCGCACTCACCCTTCTCAATCACAGCCCGTGCATCCTTTAAGGAGGCCATCTTCAAAAGAGAGTCTTCTTTAGTCACAGTCTCTGCTGACGCCAGTGTCTGAGGCACCTCTTCAAAGTGTTCAAATGGGGTCTCAATGAACTCCCCATCCATCTCTATGTACCGGAACGAGTTGAGGTGGCTGACCATATACTCTTCCTCCCTCTGCACTGTAACAATCTTCCCTCTAACCGGGTACTTAAGCTTCTGATGTAGTGTGGAGGTCACAGCTCCAGCTTTATGGATCCATGGACGACCCAGCAAACAAGAATAGCATGACGAATGTCCATCACATAGAAAGTAGAATCAAACACCTGAGAACCAACCCTGATTGGAATGTCAACTTCGCCATGTACCATCCTCTTCGACCCGTCAAAGGCCCGGACAACAATGTTACTAGGCTTGAGCTCTAAACCCTCACAATCCAGCCTGTCTAGGGCCTTCTTGGGTAATACATTCAATGAAGAACCAGTGTCTACCAACACATGGGCAAGAGTAGTGCCCCTGTATTCAATGGAGACATGCAGGGCGTCGTTATGGTTCTTTCCTTTGGCAGTCAGATCGGCGTCAGAGAAGCCCAACCCATTATCAGCAGTCAAGTTGGCCACACAATCGGTAAATTGATCAGCAGATGTTTCTTGTGGCACATGAGCCGTCTTTAGGAAGGAGATCAGGGCCTTGGCATGGGCCTCTGAACACAACAACAGTGATAGCATAGAAATCTTTGATGGGGTGTGCCCCAACTGCTCAACTACATTGAAACCACTCTTCTTAATGATCTTGAGAATCTCTTCCATCTCTTGCTGGGAAGCTTCAACATTGGTTGTCTTTGGTGCCTCCGTCAGGGCAGGCAAATCAGTAGCAATCCCTTTGCCCCGAGCATTAGATGACTCGGCAGTAGGGGTAGAAACAGGGACTTGATCAGGAAGGGGAGCAGGCACACTTGCAGGTGTGATGACAAGAGGTCTCTGATTAGTTGGTGGCGCAATATCTGGTGAGAACAGCCTACCACTGCGAGTAACTTTGGCAGGCCCGGTGATGTTACTGACGCCGATACTAGTATTAAATTCTTGCTTTACTCCAAGAACATAAACATCTGCCCCATAGTGCCACGGGACAACTTTGTCGGATGTATAGGGGAGGGGCCCCGGAACAGTGATGATGATAGGAGCAATCTTCTGAGTAGACATGATTTTGACAGGCTTCTTTGAGAGAACCTTAAGAGGTTTGTTGAAAATAGTGACAATAGAAACTTCTTCAGTAGGGGTAGCAGGAACGACAATATTCTCGAACAAGATTTCTTTGCTATCCATCAGGCTTTGGATACCTGATTTCAACAAAGGACAACCAACAGGTGAAACAACACATAGATGGCAACCTTTACTACATCCCGGAAATAAACCGGCTAGCAACAGGTTCTTTTTTACGGTCAATAACGGAGTAACAATCTCTTCCACGGAGGCCACATACCGGTCTTCTTCCACAGCATTCACTCCATGCTGGGGCATAGGAGCAGTCACAACATTGGGCCTTTCGGGCGCCTCAAACTGTATTTCTTTAGCATCAATAAGGTCTTGAACCTTATTCCTCAGAGCCCAGCAATCGTCCGTAGTATGCCCCGAGCTATCAGAGTGATAAGCGCAACGGGCGTTGGGGTTGTACTTTGGAGAAGCTGTGTTCACTACCTTCGGAGCTTCTTTGACAGTTACCAGATTAGTTGACAGTAGTTGCGGCAAAATTTGAGGCAGGGTCATGCTGAGTCGAGTGTACTGCCTTTTGGGTCTCTCACCCCTTGGTTGATTATATTGCTGAGGAGCAACAATAGGCTTTGAAATTACCAACGCGTTGACAGCTTGGCGGCGTTCCGGTTTAATTTGTCTTCTGGGACCATAAACAACACTGGCTTCCTTCTTGAAGGGCTTCTTTTCAGTACTCGCGGAGGCACCTTTCTGTATCTTCCCCGACTTGATACCAGCCTCAATTCTCTCACCAGTCAAGATCAGATCTGTAAACCCAGCAGAAGAATTACCAATCAGATGGTTGAAGAACGGACCAGACAGGGTCCCTAAGAACATGTCCACAAGCTCACGGTCCGTCAGCGGAGGCTGCACCCTGCCAGCCAGGTCTCTCCACTTTTGCGCATACTCCTTGAATCCTTCGCCCGTCCCCAGTGACATACCCTGGAGTTGGGTACGCGTGGGAGCGAGGTCATAATTGTACTGATACTGCTTATAAAATGCAGTAGCCAAGTCCTCCCAGTTTCGGACACTGGCTCCATCCAGCTGATAGAACCACTCGAGTTGAGCCCCTGAAAGGCTATCCTGGAAGAAATGGATCCAAAGGTTCTTGTCTGCAGTGTAAGGTTGGATCTTCCTTACATATGATCTGAGATGCATCTTCGGGCAGGACAGCCCGTCATATCTTGCAAAAACTGGCACTTTAAACTTTGGGGGGATCACAATTCCAGCAACTAATCCCAAATCTTCAAAATCTAAGCCGGGAACTCTCTGCAGTTCCATAGCTGCCAACCTGTCTTCCAAACCCTTGTACTTGTCGTCGGCGGGCGGGTATTGTTGCTCTGAGTAGTCTTCGTCTTCTTCAACCTCCTCCTCTTCAACTTCGGATTCGGAAGGTACCGCATCCCCTTTTCCTTTACTGGTTCCCTCTTCAGAAGTAGGGGGAAATTCAAGAACTCTTCTGGCTTCACCCTCAAACCTTATTCCTAGGGTAGCCACCCCGATTCTCTTCTTCTTCTTTCTCACTTGCTCTTTGTTCCTAAGCATGGCTTTTAGATACTCCTGACCCTTTGCCAAGGTCATCAGGAGATGTTGAAATTGTGAGTTTTGAGACTGCAAGTCCTTGACCGTCTGTTCGAGATCCATCTTACTGAAATAAACAGCAGAAAGATAAGGAAACCTGGTGTGGAGACCTGCTTATGCGCATGATGAATGATATGTTTGTTTATGCAATGCATTCAAGGATTTAGAAAATTCAAAATTGTTGCAAACAAAAAGAACACACGTCATATTAATAAGAAGAAATTTTGTCAGTACATAAATGCCCCATGGGCCAAATATTACAAAAAAACTTCTCAAGGTAAAAAGACGTTACGCATCCTATTTGGTGCAATGTAGGTGTTGAGGGTCTCTTCCTCATGGAGTTGGCGGGTAAGCTCCAAAACCTTCTTCTCACTGGCGTAGAAGCTGGCTTCAAAAGTGTTCCGTTCCTCTTTGAGTTGGATCCAACTCTTCTGCATCTCCTCCCATGATGTTGGCATGTCAGGATATAGGACGGTGTAGGGTACCTCTCCTTCCTTAACGGGCTCTTTAATCACAGGGAGAACATGAGGGTAAGGCATCATTAGACTCTGTGCTCGGGTTCGTACCCACTTGAGATAAGGCTCAAGGGGGATGGAGTTTTTGTGCCCCAGTGTCTTGCTGTCTACCTTGTTAGGCATCCTCCAAGCTCTGATGAATCTTTGGCGAAGTCCTTGCGCATCGTTGTTGAAGTCAAAAACTAGGTCAGGAATCAACATGTCATGAGGGCCATCCCTCCGTGCATATCCAAACTGTCTCAAAGCTAGGCAAGGGTTGTAGGTAATGCCTCCTCTAATGCCAAGTAATGGAACATTAGGGAATTCTCCACAACGATCGATGATGATGACGTTTTCTCTGGACCAAGAACACCAATGTACATCAGAGTGAGTGAGGGTCATCAATCGTTGTGACCACCTTAAGCCTTGGTCATTCTTCAAGACAGATTGTGGAAGGTGCGAAATAAACCACCTTGCAAGGAGAGGAGTACAACACATGAGAACACCCCTCTTTCTCATTGTTCGTGTGTAAAATGAGTGGAGGATGTCCCCAAGCAATGTTGGTATTGGATTCTTGGATAGGAAAATCTTGACGGCGTTGACATCTATAAGCTGGTCAGGATTTGGGAACAGGACCAACCCATAAATGAGGAGTGCCACAATTTCTTCAAAGGCTTGTAGATCCAATGAATTCCAACACTCTTGTGCCTTCTCAAACAAGAATTTTGCTAAGAAGCCTTTGACACCGCTTCTAGTTTCCCAATGCCCCTTGATGTCAGATGGTTGCAAGTGTAGTGCTTGAGCAACATCTTCAGGCTTTGGTTCTTTTTCTGTACCGTTGTAGGGTAGTTGATTAAGAATAGGAATTCTCAAGAGTTGAGAAAATTCCTCCAAAGTGGGCACCAATTGGTAGTCAGGGAACGTGAAACAATGGTGAAGGGGGTCAAAGAACTGGAATAACACCTTTACCATGTCATCTTCAATGCTGGTGTTGACTAGGCTGAGCAGTCTACCATGTCTTTCACTGAAGGGAGAGCTTTCCGGAATTCTGGATGTGAGCTCCTTGAGTTGAGGAGGGATTCTCACAAGGTTGACTTGGATAGTTTTCCTGCGAAGAATTTCCATGACCTACAAAACAAGAACAAAGATGAAGATCTAAACCCTTGAAATGGTTAGTGTATATGATGCTTTATGATGTTTATGATGCATGCACAAACATATGTACAAGCAATTCACACAAAAACCTAGTTTCAGGCTTGCATGGGGTTTCATAGGTAAGTACCCTCTTGAGTGTAGTTGGCTTAAAAACCTGTCCTATAAATAGTAACCGGGTTCTAAGGAGCTCAATATCATTGGATTGTTTTCCATGTTCATTGTTTTGGTTTAGCCACTTAACTAGCGACCAAAATATTCCAAGAAAACAACCCTCAATGAGTGTAGTATCGAGTATCTACCAACTTCGGACTGCACCAAAGCCGGTCATCTCACTACCCCTAATAAAAGACCAAGATGGTCAAGTAAGGTTCTAGGTCATTAGTGCTTAGTGACATCACTCAGCGGCCCCGTACTCTCCTTGATTGAACTCAAGGGTTACCGGTACTCACAAATATGTCGCACTAATATAGCTATTGTTTCAACCGTGTCGGTATACCCCGCACAGTTTCCACAACGTATTGCTATCTATGAATGTTTCCCCAAATCCGGGTGTAGGATTTCAAGCCCAAACAAGAGAACCAAGATATAAAGCAATCAAAGCAAACAATTAGTCATGCAAGAGGGTGATCTAAGCCCTAAGGTTACTCCACTTTAAAATTTTCCCCAGCAGAGTCGCCAGTTCTGTGATACGGTGGGAGAACTGACTTGAGGTTTTGTGTTTGTTTTTGCAAATGTTTCGGTTGAGCAAGAGTCGCCACCGACTTTTTATTTTATCCTAAGGAAAGGTTAAAAAGCACAGCAAAAACCTTTGAGATGTTTTCTTGGGTTCGGGGAGTAGATTATAGAAAGGGAAGGTTTTAGCACCCTTTCTATCCATGGGCTCTTAGTTACTTGCTTAGATCACTTGCCTTGTGTTTTCAATTGTTTGAAATGGTGCTTTGTGTGTGGATTTGAAAATGTTTTGAAAAGAAGCCATTTTTTGTGGCAACCTTTGTAATGATCCATGTTTGGATGTATACAAAGATTTTTTTGTCTTTTGAAAAGTTTTCAATGTTTTTGAAAGTTGTTTTGAAAGTGTATTGTGATGTGTGTTTTGAAAAATGGCAAGGATTGTTTTTTGTAAGATTTGGTCAAGTAACCAAGAGCTATCTACCCTAAATTTCTCAAAGATCTTTCCTATGTTTTAACCCTTTTAACAATTTTGTTCCACCATTGTATTTGGTGGACAATCTTGTGTTAGGATGTTAACGGGACGGGCGCGGGTCATCGTTTAGACCATGATTGTAATGGTGCCAAGTGTCTTTGGCAACTTTTTCCTTTAAGGGACTTGATCATTTTTAGGCAACTTCCGAAAGCGTCAGCGATGGACTATGATCATTTGATATTGTTTTGTTTTGCCAAAGAAACTCAACATGCAACATGGCCCATTATTGAAGGCAACAAGTGGAGTAACCCTAAGGGGTGAAGTGTGATTGGTGTTGTCCATTTTCATGCTTTTTTGTCTTTGAATTAGGTCAAACTATTTGTTCTTTGATTTTTTGCATACAAACCCTAAGTCTATCATGGCATATTTAGAAAGCTTTAAAATGCGAAAAATAAAATTCTAAATTATTACAACATAATTATGGGATGGGGGGTACAAATGTTCAAATGGGGATATTTAGCAAGAAATTTAAATCTAAGCTATTACATCCAAATTGAATATACAAATTATTTAATTGCACAATAATTAAATAAAATACAATAAATATGCAAGATGCAAAAAAAAAAAGATTTTTATATGTATGTAAAAGTATTTTTTATGTGATAAATAAACAAAAATAAAAAGGATCAATTTTTGGGTATTTTCATGGTTTAGGGGAAAACCCTAATTTTGCTAAAATAAAAGGTATTTATTATTTATTATATACAATATTTATCAATTATATACAAAAAATAAATAAAAAGGAAGTATATTGTGAAAAAATTATTTTTGAGGTCAAATATTAATGAGAATAAAAATGCATTATTTTTATATTTATCCTAAATATTTAATAAAAGATAGATAAGTAATTAAATTATTTACTAAATATATTAAATATGTTAAAAAAATGAAATATATATTATTTACAAAAAAAAGTATATTTTTTAGAGAATGTTTTCAAAAGATAAAATAAAATAAAATCAGAAAATAAGAATGTATTTGTATTATTTTTAGTATTTTAGATAGAAGTATATATATATATATATTTATTTATATATGAAACTAAATGAAACAAATAAATACCAAATAAAATGCAAAAAAAGTGAGAAAAATATTTTTAATGTTTTTTCATGCTTGAATAAAAATATAAAATCAGAATCAAAAGGAAAAAATCAAAAATGACAAATATATCATACAATGGGCCAGGGGGGTGCAAATTGAAAAAAGGGGTGCAAAAAGTAGGACTAACTCAGGCCCAGCCCAAGCCAGTCATCTTCAACCTCCAGACTTGTTTGAACACACAAAAACGCGCGTCTCCTAACTCCTGATTCCTTGACTTTCAAGCAAAACTCATAACACCAAAAATGTAGAGCATCAAGAGACGAATCCAGACATATTAAAAACTTGACTTAACTCTAAGAAACGAAGGAGAATTTCTTCATCCCCAATTTCTGACCTAAGTTTTTTCTAATGTTCAGGTTCCAAATTCTCTTAACACACAAAATATAAATGAAAAGTGAGGATATAGGTAGCTTCAGGGCCATGAATAGAACATGCTTTCTTCACAAACCTAAGCCTAGATATGCTTGGATAGAGAGATAGAAGTTCAAACTTTTACCTGTTCAGCTTGAGTCGTGTATGACAATGGAGGCACTTTCAATACAGTGTGAGGACTTGTACAGCTTGCTTGAAGTTCAGGGATGCTTCTCCAACCTCTAGCTTGCTTTGAAACTAACTGAATCGAGCTATGCAACTCAACATGCACAACTGAAAAAATGAAAATGGTGAACTTGGTTAGAGGTGTTACAGTCTGTAGCTAGGGCTTGGGATAGTTTGTATGGATGTTATAGAGTGTGTTTGAACAAGCTTTGGCCAAAACGCACGAGCAAATTGAGTTGTGCCACTCAATCTGCAGGGATGCCCTGTTTTGTGCAGTAAATAGGTGTTTTGATGTTTGGGGAGGTATTGAAGGTGGTTAGGTCGTGCCTTAGGTCTGTTATTAAGTTTGGAATGTGTTCAAGAAGTTTGTTTTTTCTTGTGTTGACAGGAATGAGAGGTGTGTCTCAATATGTAAGTTTTCTTCCTTGATAAGCAAAGTTTGTCAAGTTGGGTTATAGGCCAAGGCAGGTCCCTCAAGCATGATGCATAATCTCTCATTGATCAGTGGGATTAGTCCATAAACTTGTGCTTAAAAGATCTGCTTTGGTACTTCTTTGATTTGCTTTTGACATAAAGTTGATCTTTACAAGAATGGCTAAGTTACTTTTTCTATTTTAAGGTTAATTCTTTGTGTAATGACTAATTGAACAAAACAATGCTAGAACACAATGGATTGGAATTTAATTATTGAGTGTGGATGAGATAAAAGGCCTCTAAACTAGCTTGGAACATGCTGACTTAAAAATGGCAATGTTATGAACATGTAAATGGCTTATGAACAAAGTGACTTTTGCCCATCTTCACAAATTCGATTCTCTCTAACCACAAGGGTGTTTGAGAAGTTCTTGGACAATTTGGAAATCTTGGAATGTGTACTACAATCAATCTTTGTAATGCAAGTTGAAATTCCAAGTGGAAGCATGTGAAAAGTGGCCATGAAGTTAGGCAAAAATCCTGCCTAAAATAGGTCAAAAAAATTCTAAGTTAAGAATGTTTTGCACCCCTATTCCAAAAATCATAACTTGAGAAACAATCTTCTTTTGAGGAAACTTTTTGAATCAAAGTTGTAGATTTTGCAATGGACTACAACTTTTATGTTTTGAGTTTTGCTTGAATCCAAATATATCTTGATGAAAAAATGGGACAAAGTTAGGAAAAAATTAGGAATTTTCATAACTTAGAAAATTTCTAAGTTATGAAAATTCTTCATTTTAAACCCTAATTTATAATTTTTGATTTCTTGATGAACAAGTTTCATAATTTGACATGTCTTGATGAAAAATGAATCTTGGCACTTGATTTTGACCAAAAAGTCAAAGTTTGACTTTTCAGTATACAGTCAAATTTTGATCAGTTGACTGGAAAATTCATTTGTCAATCTTGTGCATTTGGGATCTTTTGAATTTGTTAAACATGTCAAGACAATGCCATTGGGTCCTTGAGTCCATATGTGATCTTGGTTTGCCATTGGCCAGGTCAAACAGTCAAAAATTGCCTTTGTGCAGTCAAAACCCTAAAAATGACCATTTTGCCCTTTTGGTGATCTGATCAAATTTCTTGTGGAATTATGATCCAAACTTGATAAAATGGTCCATATGAGTTCATAATGTTGATGTGGGTCAAAAATCATGAGGTTTGACTGTCAATTGACCACAGTTGACTTTTTCCCCAATACAACTGATTTCTAGGTCAACTGTCCAATTGACTGGGCAAAGATTGGAATCAAGGCTTGAAACTTGGTATGGATAAACTTGTGAGTCCAACATGAAGCATGAAAGTCATCTTGGGCATTTTAGGTCAAAACATCTTTGTGCAAACTCAAACCCTAATTTGGGTCAACAGTGCAAGGAGGAGTCTTGAGCAGAGTAAACCCTGACTTGTTCTTGAGCTCCAAGGGTCTTGTGATGAGAAAATGTTGAGGAAATGGGAGGGGAAATTTTGGGGTACAACACATATCCATAGAACCAATGATATGTATGCATATGATAATGCAATATAAGCCAAATTAAATTCAAAATGGAAAGAGATTGAATACCAAAAATGAACTCAAAAATTTGCACTCTGAATGGAGATGACATTTCAACACGAGGCATAATCTTGATGGCCTCCTTGCCCTGGTCTAAAGAACAAGTTCATAGATGGGGGATAAAGATCAAATACCGTGAAACTTGATCCAAAAATGCTAGTAATAAATAGACTTCTCAGAATGCGAGAATGATGCATTTTGAGACAAAGTACATGAGTAACAACTCGACTCCACAGAATTCCTGAATGCTTCATTATGAAGAAGAAAAGTAACAACCAAAAGATGCTAGTAACAACTAGACTTCACAGAATGCTAGAATGATGCATTTTGAGAAATATGGTAAAGACCTAAAGATGCTAGTAACAATTAGACTTTATAGAATACCAGAATGCTGTATCCCAAAAAAGGTAAGGACCGAAAGATGCTAGTAACAACTAGACTTCACAGAATGCCAGAATGCTGCATTTTGAGAAAGAAAAGCAGCCTTACAAGGTAAGACTAGTAACAAATAGACTTCTCAAAATACCAGTAACAACTGGTCTCGATCAAACTGGAACAATGCCTTTTTGAACCAAAACCCATTGGCACGTTAATCACAACGCTGGGGGACCGAGTGAAGTTATGAGTAACAACTCGACCTTAAGAATACTCAAAAGAATGTGACATACTGGATCACAAACCAAAACTAAGAGTAACAACTCCTACTTTAAAAGGAAATATTAGCGACTAGACCTCGATAAGTACTCCTCTGGATACCAATAACAATTGGATCCACAAAACAAGGTGAACACCTAATAATCTCAAACCCAGAAGAAGCAGTAATGACTGACCCTAACCAACGAATATCAGATACCAAACAAGACAAATATTAATCTGCCTCGATAGAACCTAGTAAAGACTAGACTCAACCAATACGAAATGAATTATAGAATGCTGCACTCAAATATCAGGTGACAAGTCGCGAACTTGACCTTGGTAGGAATGGTATCTACCAACCCACAAAGTTACGCTAGGGCGAAGCTAACAGCAACAAGGAAAACGAGTAACAACTTGATAAGGGAGGAATAATAATAACTAGACTCCTCAGAATACTAGAATGTTATATTCTGACAACAAGGAAAACACCTGATAATCTCGAACCCGGGAGAAGCAATAATGACTGGCCCAAACCAAGGAATTACAGAGATGAAACGAGACAAATATTAATTTGACTCGGTAGAACCTAGTAAAGACTATACTCAACCAATATGAAATGAATGACAGAACACTGCACTCAAAAATCAGGTGATAAGTCACGAACTTGACCTTGGTAGGAATGGTATCTACCAATCTATAATGTTGCGCGAGGGCAAAGCTAACAACAACAAGGAAAACGAGTAACAACTCGATAGGGGAGGACTAGTAACAAATAGACTCCTCAGAATACTAGAACATTGTATTCTGAAAAAGATACGTGAGTTACGACTTGACAGGGGATAAAGATATGCATGTCTGGTCAGAGTTAGACACACATAAGAAAAAAGACTGATCGAAGTAGACCCTCAACAAAGATACTAGAGATATATGTCAGGCCAGAGTTAGACATATGCAAGAAAGAGACCGACCGAAGAAGGTTCTAGAAAATAAAAATCAATCGAAGGCGAACTTACTGGGGATATCAATAGACATGGATTCTGAATAGAACACCGATCAAAGGCGAACTTACAAAGAAAAGAGACCAACCGAAGGGGACTCCTAATAAGTGATATTAACCGAAGATGGATTTAAAGGGGAACAAATTTTGATCAAGGGAGAACTCACATGGGATAAAGATATGCATGTCTGGTCAGAGTTAGACACACAAAAATAAAATTGGGCATCAAGAAACAAATGTTTGGAACTGGTAGCGAACATAAGAAAGGGACTAACCTAAGAAAACCCCAACAAGAAAGGAGGCATTTGCCTAAACAAGGATGCCATACAACTGGACTTTGAAGAGACACTGAAAGACTCTTAATAGAGAAGGTTAGCTAAACTAACAGATGGAGAAGCCGACTAGCAGGGATGCCAAAGGCAAAGAACTGATAAGTAGGGCCTTTAGAGAGTACCGATCAAAGGTGAACTCTACAAGAGAAAGAAACCAACCTATGAGGACTCAAACAAAGATTTCCAAAACATGTTGGACTTTTTATAGGTTGCAAATGCGCAAGAACTGCAATATCCCTCAGGATAAAGATGATGTATAATACTTTAAGAGTGGCAATTATCTGAATTACCACACACCAAGTATGAAAACTCAAATACTTAAGAAGCAAGAAATGATATACACCGAATCTTACTTGCACTCTAACCGCAAAGGCAAACACGAGAAAAAATATCACAACAAGATTTTTCAAAAAGCAAGACGCTTAGTAAATGAAATGGATTGTGGATTTGTGAGAAACTGACACGAGGTCAAGAATGCTTGCAGATAGAAACACACGAATATATGTCTTAAGGAAAACCTGTGGAGAATACCACTTGTCTTCTACTTGATAGAATCTCTTCGGAGATACAAAGGGTGCCTGGAAAAGACTTTAATCTGGCTTATGCTTCAACGCATGTTTGAGATTTTTCTTTTTAGCGTAATGCTCCAAATCAATGGAAATGCCACACATTTTTAGAAGATGCAATATGTTGTACCCCAAAATTTTCAATCTCTTTTCTCAAGGCATTTCTCACAAAAGATCTCAAATGCTCAAGGTTTCTCCAAGATTTGATCAGACAAGCTCATCTCCTAACACTAAGGCCACGAATTAGGGTTTTGGTTTTCTCAAGGACAATTGGACTTTTATGTCTCAAATGACTTTCATGTATCATTATAGACATCCAAGAATACTCATGTCAAATCTCAAGTCTTAAATCATAATTTTGCTTAGTCAATTGACCAGATGATTGAAAATCAACTGTATTGGGTAGAAAGTCAATTATGGTAAACCTACAGTCAAACTTCAAGATTTTTGACCAACATCAACATTTTGAAGTCATATACATCAATTGATCAAATGTTGATCACAATTCCTCAAGCAAAGTACTTAATTCACCAAAAGGGCAAAATGGTCAAAATTAGGGTTTTACTGAATTTGACTAATAAGTGATTTTTGACCTAAGACATGATCTAATGGATTAAATCACAATCTAAAGGATTCAAATACCACATGATAACCTAATTTCATGTTCAAAATATTCCTCAAGATCAATGGATTGATATATGAAATTTGATCAATTGATGAAAAAGTCAACTGTACATTGTGATACGGTGGGAGAACTGACTTGAGGTTTTGCATTTTATCGCAAATGTCACGGTTAGCAAGAGTCGCCACTGAATTTTATTTTATCCAAAAGGAAAGGTGAAAGAGCACAGGAAAGACCTTTGAGATGTTTTCTTGAGTTCGGGGGGTAGATTATGAAAAGGGAAGGTGCTAGCACCCTTTTCATCCATGGCTTTCCATGGGCTCTTAGTTACTTGCTTAGATCACTTGCTTTGATTTGTTTGAAATGGTGTTTGGTGTGATTTTGAAAGTATTTTGTAAAAGAGGCCATTCGTTTAGGCAATCTTTGTAATGATTCTCGTTCGTAAGAATGTATACAAAGATGTTTGTCTTTTGAAAATGTTTTCAATGTTTTGCAAGATGTTTTGAAATGTGTGTGTGTTTGTTTTTGAAAATAGCAAGGATTGTTTGAAAAGGAGCAAGTAACTTAGAAGTTATCTACCTACTCAAATGTCTTTCTTATGCATTTTCTATTGCTTTGATATTGTTGACTTACCATTGATTTGGTAAGCAAACATATCTTTAGATGTTAACGGGACGGGCGTGGGTCATCGTATAACCATGATAGCAATGTTGCCAAGTATCTTAGCATTTTTTGAGGGACCAAGATCATTTTGTTTAGGCAACCTTTGAATAGCGTCATCGAGGGACTATGATCTTAGACTTGTTTTGTTTTGCCAAGATACTTCGCATGCGTAACATGGCCATTTTATTTTAGGCAACCAAGTGGGAGAAACCCTAAGGGTGCTTGTGTGCAAAGTGTATCATTTTCATGCTTTTGTCTTGCATTTAGGGTTTTTCTATTTTGTTTTTGTTTTGTTCTTGTCATGCAAACCCTAATTACTAATCATGGTATAAAAGCGTTAAATTGCGTAATGTAAATATACTAAGCTATTGCAACAATTATTATGGGAGGGAGGAATACAAGTTTGAATGGGGATTTGCACAAATATAAAACTAAATATATTATTACAACCAAATCGAATATGCGCGAATTAAATAAATATAAGACAAATATTTAAAATGCAATGCAATGTTTATGTTGGAAAAAATGTTTTATGTCTTGTTTTTGTATGAGAAAAATATTTAATTTAAACCTTAAAAAAGGAAAAAAGAATAATATTTATTTTTGGAAGGGGATTAAACCCTAGTTTTTATTTAAAAAAAAAATAAAATTCTATATCATTATTTTGTATGTTTTTTGTATAAAAAATAATAAATAATATTATGCCTAAATACCAAAAATTAAATATGTGTAAAAAATAAGTATTTATGAGTGTAAAAATGTATAATAAATATAGTATATTTAATTATTTACAAACTTATTAAGAAAATAAATTCTATTCTATTAAAATAAATCATTTTTTATGTGAGAAAATAATATAAAAAAAAGTGTAAAAATAAAGAAATCATTTTTTGGATTTTTTATCATTCAGAAAAAATAAACAAAATTATTAAATATGAAAATATGAAAAAACATATAAAATATAAAAAGTCAGCCACGGGGGTGCAATAGCAAGTCAGGGGGGTGCAAATAGCAAAAACAAAAAGACCAAGGTAACAAAAAGCCCAGAACCACTTCATCACTGTCCTTCGTTCATCCTCTTCACATGTTTCCAGTTCAAACCTGTAACTTGCCTATTCTTGCATAAAAACAAAAACTCATAACATGAAAAATGTGGCATTTGAGCTCACGATTTCAACCATATAAATTATGTAACCTAACTCTTAAAGATCAAGGAGAATTTTGGAATCCCCAAATCGTGACCTAAAAATTTCAGAGACTTCAAGCTTCAAATTCTCTTAGCACAAGTAATGTAAATGAAAAGTAATGATATGTACAACTTCGTTATGATGAGAGCTACATTTTTTCTTCACAAATCGTGGCTTGAAGTTGCCTATATACATAGATAGAGATTAAGAAAATACCTCCTTCAGCTGGAATTGTGTAGGACAATGTAGGGACTTTAATGGAGGCGTGGTGATTGTTTAAGCTTCCTTGCACTTCCCTGAACCTATTCCAATGCTTATCTTGCTTTGAGGATGGTTGGAACTCTTTGACCAAGTCCAACTGCAAGCTTCCAAATTGAAAATGGCAAATGCTGAAACAGGGGATACAGAACCAGGGTGATGGCTTGGATTGGCTAGATATCAAGTGAATAAGATGTTTGAATTGATTAAACATAAAACACACGAGCCAAATGAGAGTTGGTTGTGCTTTTGCAGAAAACTGTGAACTTAGGCAGAATTTTGGTGTTTTTGAGTTTTAGTGAGTTCTAAGTCCAAGCCAAACGTGTTATGCCTTGTACAAAGTTTGTATATTTGTATAGAAGTGATCCAAAGTCAGCCCTTACTAGCTGTGCAAGCTTTGGACCTTTTTCCAATTTTCTTGTACTTGAAGTAAAGTTGACAAGACCAATCCCACATGCTTGTACCAGCTTGCTTGAGGGCTGAAATGAATTTGTACAATTTGCTTGAGAGCTGTGTAAATTGCTTGTATCAAGGGGACATGTCCAATGCTCCAATTTGACAAAGTTGCAAAAGTTCATCTTTATGAAAATGGCAATGTAACCTTTTTGCCCAAAATGGAATTACAACTTGTGTAAAGCTTCAAAAGCAAGGATAAAGGCTTTGTCAACTGAGTATGCATTTAATTATAGAGTGTGTAGAAAGCTTAGGACCTGTAAAGCAAGATATAACCAACATAGATTTGATTTGCAACTTGATGCTATGTGAAAATGGCTTGAACAAAAAGTGAGAAAATGCCAACTTCCCTTCCTCGATTCTCCCTAACCAAAAATGATCTTGGAGAATTCTTAGACATTTTAGAAATCTTGCAATGTGCTCTATAATCCATCTTTGAAATTCATTTTGAGATACCTCTTGGAACTAGGTGAAAAGTTGCCATGAAGTTGGGTCCAAAACCTGCCTAAATTAGGGCAAAAATTCACTAAGTTATTTAGTTCATGGTCATGTATTCACAAATTTATAACTTGAGATCCACACATCTTTATGGAAAAGTTTGTGAAGAAAAGTTGTAGATTTCATGGAGGATTACAACTTTCATGTTGGGAACCTTCCTTGAATAAAAATGCATCATGGTGAAAAAGTGGTGAAAAGTTGAGAAAAAGTAAGAAAATTTTCATACTTAGAAAAATTCTAAGTTATGAAAATTTTCAAATTAAAACCCTAATTTTCAAATTTGATTTTCTTGGTGAACAATTTTCATATTTTGACATATCTTGATGAATTATGACCCTTGGTACTTGATTTTGACCAAAAAGTCAAAGTTTGACTTTTCAGTATACATTTGACTTTTGATCAGTTTACTGCAAATTTCATTTGTCAATCCAATGAACTTGAGATCTTTTGAGCCATGTAATTAGGTCAAGATGATGCCATTGAATCCTTGAAATCATGCTTGAACTCAATTGGTCATTGGCTAGGTTAAAAATCAGAAATTGCCCTTTCTCAATCAAAACCCTAATTTTGACCATTTTGCCCTTTTGATGATTTGATCAAATTTCTTGAGGAGTTGTGATCCAAAATTGATCAAATGGTACATATGAGTCTAAAATGTTGATGTGGATAAATAATTATGAAGTTTGACTGTAAATTGGCCATGGTTGACTTTTCCCCCAATACAGTTGATTTTTAGGTCAACTGTCCAATTGATTGATCAAAAATGTGGTTCAAGGCTTGAAACTTATCATGAGCAATATTAAGGGTCCAAAATGATGTATGAAAGTCACATGAAGTATTAGTGGTCCAAAAATCCTTGTGCAAATTCAAACCCTAATTTTGGGTTATCGGTGCAAGATGAGGTGTCTTGAGCTGACCAAACCCTAATCTTGTCTTGAGTCCAAGAAGTCTCATGAGAAAAGTCTTGATAAATGAGAGGTCAAATTTTGGGGTACAACAGCTGCCCCTGTTCAATATTCTTGAACCTAAAGAGTTAGATTGGCGAGCTTTGTCATTCGTGACTCGAAGGTAAAAGATGATTGGACACTAGAGTGCCCATAAATTTGCACTCGACAAAGTGTAGTTGAGTGAATGGGCTTAAAGATGCCATTTGGAGAGGTGATATAATCTTGTTGGAGATGGGCTTGTAGATGCTTGTTGCACCCCAAAATTTGCCCTCTCATGTTTTCCAAAGTCTTCCCCCTGCATGGTTGATCACAAACCCTTGCCTAAGGAAAAAGAAATTTTTTGAGTGGTGCTTTAAAGACCTTTCGATTGGCATTCTGAAAGACCCTTCGATTGGCATTCTGAAAGACCTTTCGATTAGCATTCTGAAAGACCTTTCGACTAGCATTCTGAAAGACCCTTCGATTGGCATTCTGAAAGACCCTCCGATTGGCATTCTGAAAGACCCTTCGATTGGCATTCTGAAAGACCCTTCGATTGGCATTCTGAAAGACCCTTCGATTGGCATTCTGAAGGAGCCTTTCGATTGGCATTATGGACAAGCACTTCGACTGGCATTCAGAAAGACCCTTCGATTGGCATTCAGAAAGACCCTTCGATTGGTATTCTGAAGGAGCCTTTCGATTGGCATTATGGACAAGCACTTCGACTGGCATTCGGAAAGACCCTTCGATTGGCATTCAGAAAGACCCTTCGATTGGTATTCTGAAGGAGCCTTTCGATTGGAATTATGGACAAGCACTTCGATTGGCATTCTGAAAGACCCTTCGATTGGTATTCTGAAGGAGAACTTCGATTAGCATGCAACAACACCTTTCTATTGGTCTGTTAACAAAGCCTTTCGATTGGAATTTTAATTAGTACCCTTCGATGGATCTTTGGACAAGGGCCATTCGAAGGAGGTCATCAAGAGGGCACTCAAATCAACATGTCCAGGTTCATTCAAGAGACATGAATATTTCAAAAAAGGAAAACTTTTAATGTGTCTGATTTTTGTCTCATGGCATTAATGGCTTGTTTAATGGCTGTCTCTTGCCGTTACAAGACCCTCACACCCCTATAAATACAAGGGCCAGTGGCACATTACAACACACAAAAACTCTGCAGGAGAAGACAAAGAAAAAATATACAGAAAAAATAGAGAAAAGAAGCAGGGAGAACTTGGAGATACGCTGCCAAAAGTCATCAGCACTTCCAGGAAGCCATACCCAATCCTTGCACAAGCCAAAGCCGCCACCCAGCAAACACCTCCACCCTCAGAACTACAGATCAAAGCACCTCTGTTTGGTAAAGAAATCTAATCTCAAACTCATTTCGATCTCTGATTGCATATTCATGTTATTACTGCTGTTTGTGAATGATTTAATATGCTACATATAAGCTACAGCGCAGAGATGAGATTGTGCCATTGCTTGGGCACAATCTGAGTTTCTCCTTCGAATCCCAGGATAAAACAAACCCAGACCCAGAATCAGCAGGTGCAAATAAGGGGGAGATTCGAATCAGGGGGGTAAAATCCCCCCTGGACCTTTAACATGTGTTTCGTTTTTGCAGGAAATATATTCCCAGGATCCTGTTCAAAGTTTCGAAGCTCAGAAGCTTAGCTTCGAACTGGACCCAGGACTTCCAGATTGAAGGATGACATATCCAGATCGAACACCCTCATAGTGCATCCCCTCATGCACCTTCGATCCAGCCTCTTCACTGGGTCGAAAGACAGCCCACACTTCTTTCGATCCAGGCCTCCAGAATTTTTTTGTTTTTCTTGATTTACTGTCTGATTTCATTTTCGTTTGGACCATTTTATTTGTTTTTTTTAATCAACATAAAAATCATAAAAATAAGTAACTTAGAATTATGATTTAATTTAGTTAATTGTTTTAACTCATTTTTTCCAATTTTAAAATCAGTAGACTTAGGATTTATTTAAATTCAATCCTTTTCATAAACAAAAAAATGCAAAAAATATTAGGTATGTTTTAGAGTTAATTTTAATCAGTATTTTTAATTAATTAAATTTGACTTAGCATTTCCCAAAATAAAATAAAACAACAAAAATATTTTATTCTTAGGATTTTTAGAGGTTATGTTCAGATTCACGCGCGTTTATTTTATTGTAACTGCTTATTGGTTTGTAATGTTTAACTAAGAGTTTTACTTTACTGCTTTATTCCCCAATTTTGGACATGTAAATAATCCCCCTCCCCGAAGCCTTGTAATAGCGTAGGATTTACAATTCCCGCACTTTAAATTCCTGTACATATATTAACTGTTTAGATGTATGCTAGCTAGGCTATGCATGACAAGATTAACTCTTAATTTAAAATCAACAGTAGCTCACCATAACATGTACAAAGATAATATAAACTGAAAATTGATACACTCGCACATACCACTCTTAGGGTATGCCTCACTTGGTTGCCTTGAATGTGGTTATTAAGTATAGGATGTTTTAGAGGTCGCCCTCCTGTCCAAAGATCAAAGTTGTCTCGAAATGGTTGCCTCGATAAAAAATGATCTAAGACATTAGGGTTACGGCTAAAGCATCCTAACATTGCTTTAGTGACCACACGTCCCTTAAATCGAATTGACCCAAAAACTCCAACGACGGTGCTACCTACTCCTCAATAGTGGGATAGCACTGTCTAAAGGACATTTGCACAATTTAATTCCTTTTTGAGTAGGTAGAGGCTCTTAAGTACTTGCTCCTTTTAAAACAAAAACAAACTTTTCGCACTTACACTTTCTTCAAAAACAAAAATCTTTTTAAAACCCACAAACACAAAGAAAAAGCAAACTTTTGAAAACATAGTGAGCAAGTACCTAAGAGCCCGTGGATAACCGCGGATAGAAAGGGTGCTAACACCTTCCCTTTCTATAATCTACCTCCCGAACCCGAGAAACATCTCGAAAAGGAATTTTTCTGTGCTTTTGTCCTTTCCTTGTTGGATAAAATAAAAGATGGTGGCGACTCTTGCTTACCGCGACACTTTGCAAAAACAAACGCAAACGCGAACCAGCATTCCAAAAATAGTAAGTTCTCGTTCTCACCGATCACAGAACTGGCGACTCTGCTGGGGAATACTTATAAGTGAGGTATACCTTAGGATTAGATCACTTGTGTTTTCAATTGTATGCTTTGTATGCTTTAATTTTGTGGGCTTGTATCGGAGTTCTATAGATCCTAACCCGGATCTGGGGATACCCTTTAGGTAAGTAGCAACAAACTGTGAGGGAACTGTGCGGGGTATACCGACATGGTTGAAATAGTAGCTACGTTAATGTGGCACTTTGGTGAGTACCAGTAACCCTTAAGTTAAGTCAAGGAGAGTACGGGGCCGCCGCGTGGTGTCGTGAAGCATCAATTGACCTTAGAACCTTACTTGACCATCTTGGCCTTTTTTAGGGGTAGTGAGATGACCGACTTTGGTGCAGTCCAAAGTTGGTAGATACTCGATACTACACTCATTGAAGATTGTTTTCTTGGAATATTTTGGTCGCTAGTTCAGTGGCTAAACCAAAACGATGAACATAGAAAACAATCCAATGATATTGAGCTCCTTAGAACCCGGTTACTATTTATAGGACAGGTTTTGAGCCAACTAAACTCAAGAGGGTACTTACCTATGAAACCTCATGCAAGCCTGAAATCTAAGGGCTCTTATGTGTGACTTGTGTGCCTTCAAACTTGAACTACTTGCACATTCTTGTTATCTGACAACATGAGTTCCTTGCAGGTCTTGTTTACAGTCCTTATCCAATAATTTGGACTTATTGCAGGGTTTACTTGCATCACTTCACACTTTTGCTTAAACGCATACCATACACATCATAACATCATGCCTTAACATTTCCTTAACCATTTCAAGGATCTCAAGGGCTTGTGATGCAGGTTATGGCAAATCAAAAGTCTAGCAAGGGGAAAAGGGGACTTATTTTCCTCTAGCCAAGGTTGCCTAGAAATCAAAACACGATAACTTGAGTCAGGGGCTATGACCCACTCGATATGGTGAGCTTAACTCTTGAAGAAGGACTCTCAGCAACATGAAGTTCCTTCAATCAAGCTACCAGATTCAGATTCTAACAGTTTCTTGTTTACCCCACGAGATCCTTGAAAACATTGCATACATATATCATACATATAATTGCATAACAGGTCTCCCAATACAGGTCTCTCATGTTCTCGCTGTTTATTTCAGCAATGGCTCTCCAACAAGACAACCAAGGTCTTCATACTCAGGAGACTCAGTTCTGGGAAATCTTCCTAAACCTATCCAAGGGGCAGGAAGAGTTGAGAACACTCCTCATGGGGAACTTGGTCAAGAAAAGTCCTGAAGACGATAAGGACGAACGACTGAAACATCTGCAAGCTGAAGTAGATGCCATGAAAACCCAAATGCTGGGGCAGATGGCTCTTATCCATGGCTTAACTCGGGAACAAGAAGAGTTAAGAACCACGATCCACCAGCTTTATCAAGACAGATACAACAACATGAAGCAAACGGTCAAGGCTGGGGATCAAATCATTAATCAGCCTCCGAGAAGACAAGAGTTTGGTATGGTGAAGAATGGACCTCTCCAAGTTGTTACTACCTCATAGGTCCAACAAAGACCTTGCCAAGAACAATGGTTTGATCAGAGTAAGCCAAACAGGCCCAGGAGGAAATTTACCAAGCTCAACATGCCGCTGTCTCAAGCTTTACAACACTTGTTAAGATTGGATCTGGTGACGTTAAGGAACCCTCCTAAGAATCCCAGCACAGCCTCCCCGAAGTACAATCCTGATGCAAGGTGTGCATATCACTCCAACAGCCCGGGGCATGATACTAACTTCTGTTGGGCGCTGAGGAACAAAATTCAAGACCTGATTAATGAAGGAGCATTGGAATTCACACAAGATGGTCAGGCTGAGTTCTTCTACCATCCCTCCAAGGTTCACCATTTGAAGTGGCAAGTACTGAGACGAGAAGACTTTTGTTCATTTGAATTTTCAAGTTGTAATCTCTTTGCTATTCAAACATTTATCTATTAATGTCAAACTCTGTTTCACTAATGCATTGCATATGTTTGTCTTGAATTCATCCTTTAATTACATTTAAACTATGCTTTTTACTCACTTTATGACATTCAACTCTTACTAAAAGTTACAAGCCTTTAGAGGGAGGATGACGAAACAATGCCATAATCTCATACAGTATGCTTTTGGACAGACCTTGCTGACGATGTACATGCATTTCTTTCAAATCCTAAACACTGGAGTTATAAGGAAGATAATCCCTAGTCAACCCCTTCGAGCCAAAGAAATAGAAGTTTTCTATTTTAACACAATTTGAAACCTTTAATCAAAACCTGGGGAAGGGTAGTCTCTCAGTTAATTCAAATGCGCATTGAAATCGCAAAACTCTCAGTTCATAATGCAACGAATGACATCAAAAGCATTCCTCTAGAATCAAAAGACAGTGGTGGTTCTTTATCTCATAGGCAGTCAATCTCTCAAAAGAGAAAAGCCCACTGAGCCAAAATTTATAAAGGAGGCTTAAGAAAGCTGGGGCATCCCGCTGACTGTGATCTCGAAAACAGGAACAGTCAGGCAAAAATTAGGGATAACAAATCAAAAGAACGAGGTCGCTACAAATCCTCAACAACATGAAAAATGTTGCAAAAATGATGACTGCCTTCAAAAATCCAACTTGTGTGAACCATCACCAAAAACGTCGTTCCAGACTCATTTGGAGTTCAAATGCATAATTAACTAAGTTTAGGATTGAATAACATCACGAAGAGCGGGTGGGTACAAATATACTTTGAGCCTTTATCCTTTGTTTCTTAAACCGTGAACCAAGCCACTTTACAACCCTCCAAAAGTCCTAACTGATGCATGGGTTAGTTCAAAAGCATACTGTTACCAAAAGGTATCCTGACTCCCGTAAGGCTTTGCCCTAAATCTTGTGTTGAATTTGTCTTATAGAAAGTTTTCTGCTAAAAAACGCATTTTTCAAAACTTCGAGACGAGCATAAACTTTACATTATTTGAATATCACTGTTTGCATTTGGCTATTTGTTTGACAGCGGAGAAATTCACAAAACGAATATTCGATGAACGAAAGCCCCCTCAGTGAACAAAATCACTTCAAAAAGGATGACACTTCCAATCAAGGGGCATGGCGTGATCCTTGTCCATCACCTGGGGCAGTCCAATCAAGATTCCAGGAAATCTCTCAAAGAAGTGTAGAGTAACCAGGGGCAAGTCTCCATCTCCGTCGCTTGGGGCATTGAACATCAATCTCAGTGAAGGGTTACGTACAATTAAACATTTTCTGGCAATGTCACAAACACTTGCTACTAGGGGCAATGACAAATCTCCCCAAAATCCTCCTCATAGGATGACCTCCCAGCAAGGGTTTAATCTCTGAAAGCCTTTCCCCAGCTGAATCAACCTCAAGAATCCTCGAGGACTTCCCCCCAACGAAGATGTCACCTCTCTAGCGGACTGACGACAGGGTTTATGTCCCCAACAACACCAGGATTCCCCAGCTTGAGTTTGCCTCTCCGACTACTACAAATCAAAGGACCACAACTCCTCTTCCTCAGTAGACTACTCTACAATCCCCAGCAAGTTACTATGAAACCTGGACCCGATCAGATGTCAGTTTAACTTTGACTCCCCAGTAGAGCAACGGACGACTAAGACTCCTTTTTCCCAAGCAGAAATAAACATACTCCCCACAAAGTTTTCAATATCCCCCAGCGGAGTTCTCCTCAAACAACAAAGCAGGGATCCCCGGTGGAAACATTTTGAGCAAAGTCCAAGACAAAATTACACTTCAACAACATTCATAACATATGCATACAAAATACATATGACACAAATATCATTTTATTTTGAGAACATCATTACACAATGCATACATCATGACAATGCATACATCATGACATTGCATAAAACCAACTCTTTACCTTTTCAGGAAAAATCAATCAACAAGCAAAGATCATCATCTTCTGAGATTCCTTCTAGAGATAGTTCAGATGCGACCTAGATATGGATGACATTCTGATACTTATTCCAGATTCCTTCTAGAGACAGTACATATGCGACCCAAATATGGCTGACATTCTGATACTTATTCCAGACTCCTTCTAGAGATAGTTCAGATGCGATCCAGATATGGCTGACATTCTGATACTTATTCCAGATCCCTTCTAGAGACAGTTCAGATGTGACCCAGATATGGCTGACATTCTGATACTTATTCCAGATCCCTTCTAGAGACAGTTCAGATGCGATCCAGATATGGCTGACATTCTGATACTTATTCCAGACTCCTTCTAGAGACAGTTCAGATGCGACCCAGATATGGATGACATTCTGATACTTATTCCAAATCCCTTCTAGAGATAGTTCAGATGCGATCCAGATATGGCTGACATTCTGATACTTATTCCAGACTCCTTCTAGAGACAGTTCAGATGCGACCCAGATATGGCTGAAATTCTGATACTTATTCCAGACTCCTTCTAGAGATAGTTCAGATGCGACCCAGATATGGCTTACATTCTGATACTTATTCCAGACTCCTTCTAGAGATAGTTTAGATGCGACCCAAATATGGCTGACATTCTGATACTTATTCCAGACTCCTTCTAGAGATAGTTCAGATGCGACCCAGATATGGATGACATTCTGATACTTATTCCAGACTCCTTCTAGAGATAGTTCAGATGCGACCCAGATATGGTTGACATTCTGATACTTATTCCAGACTCCTTCTAGAGATAGTTCAGATGCGGCCCAGATATGGCTGACATTCTGATACTTATTCCAGACTCCTTCTAGAGACAATTTAGAAGTGATCCAGATATGGCTGACATTCTGATACTTATTCCAGACTCCTTCTAGAGACAGTTCAGATGCGATCCAGATATGGTTGACATTCTGATACTTATTCCAGACTCCTTCTAGAGACAGTCCAGATACGATCCAGATTCGGATGTCATTCTGTCACTCATTTCAAATTACAGTCCAGATACGATCTAGATTCGGATATCATTCTGTCACTCATTCAAAATACAGTCCAGATACGATCCAGATTCGGATGTCATTCTGTCACTCATTCAAAATATAGTCCAGATACGATCCAGATTCGGATGTCATTCTATCACTCATTCAAAATACAGTCCAGATACGATCCAGATTCGGATATCATTCTGTCACTCATTCAAATTACAGTCCAGATACGATCCGGATTCGGATGTCATTCTATCACTCATTCAAATTACAGTCCAGATACGATCCAGATTCGAATGTCATTCTGTCACTCATTAAAATACATTTCAGATACGCTCCAGATGCAGACGCAATTCTGACAATCATCCAGACTCAACTCTATTCTCCAGCAGCTCCGGGATTTATTTTCCCCAGCCAAAGCATCACAGCCCCATACATCATGATACATGCATACACGCATCATACGAATACAATCTCATTTATTTTGAGAACATCATTGCCTGATCTATATCATGCATTGCATATGACTGACCTTTACCTTTCAGGAAGGAAACAGTTAAAGTTCTTAATTACATGGAAGATCTGACCTGTTCTTACATCTCAATTGAATTATCATCAGTTGAATTTCAGATAAGGTTCTCAATCTCGACAGTCTCCTCCGTCATAGTATGGACAAGTTCTATAACCTCAGCGGTATACTCCCGGTGGGCACGAGACAGTTCCTAGATCTTGATGAAGATGTTTCCCTACGTCATAGTGTAGACAAGTACTATAACCTCAACGGTATACTCCATTGAGCATGAGTCAGTTCCTAGATCTTGATGTTTTCCTCCGTCATAGTGTGGGCAAGTTCTATAACCTCTGTGGTATACTCCCGGTGGGCACGGGACAGTTCCTAGATCTTGATGAAGATGTTTTCCCCCAATTGAATTATGGACAGGTTCTTAAAACTCAGCTGAAGCATTCTCTCAGTTGAAGTACAGTCAGGTTCCTAAATCTTAACAAAGTTAGACTTCCCCAGCGGAATCTTCTACAAACAACAGGTATGCAAGTTCTCGCTAAGGAATCTCTGTTGCGATTGATACTCCTGCTGATGGCATCTATAAGCCCATCCTCCTACCAACAATCTCGAAATGGCATCTGTGAGCCCATTCCCGACATCACAATGCTGATACTACACCATGCGAGTGCAAATTTCTGGGCACTCTAGTGTTCAATTATCTTCCACCTTCAGATCACGAAAGGCACGCAAGCCAATCTACATCCTCAGGTTTAAGAAAATTAAACAGGGGCAATTGTTGCACCCCAAAATTTGCCCTCTCATGTTTTCCAAAGTCTTCCCCCTGCATGGTTGATCACAAACCCTTGCCTAAGGAAAAAGAAAATTTTTGAGTGGTGCTTTAAAGACCTTTCGATTGGCATTCTGAAAGACCCTTCGATTGGCATTCTGAAAGACCTTTCGATTGGCATTCTGAAATACCTTTCGATTGGCATTCTGAAAGACCCTTCGACTGGCATTCTGAAAGACCCTTCGATTGGAATTCTGAAAGACCCTTCGATTGGCATTCTGAAAGACCCTTCGATTGGCATTCTGAAGGAGCTTTTCGATTGGCATTATGGACAAGCACTTCGAATGGCATTCTGAAAGACCCTTCGATTGGCATTCAGAAAGACCCTTCGATTGGTATTCTGAAGGAGCCTTTTGATTGGCATTATGGACAAGCACTTCGACTGGCATTCTGAAAGACCCTTCAATTGGCATTCAGAAAGACCCTTCGATTGGTATTCTGAAGGAGCCTTTCGATTGGCATTATGGACAAGCACTTCGATTGGAGTTCTGAAAGACCCTTCGATTGGTATTCTGAAGGAGCACTTCGATTAGCATGAAACAGCACCTTTCGATTGGCTTGTTAACAAAGCCTTTCGATTGGAATTTTAATTAGTACCCTTCGATTGATCTTTGGACAAGGGCCATTCGAAGGAGGTCATCAAGAGGGAACTCAAATCAACATGTCCAGGTTCATTCAAGAGACATGAATATTTCAAAAAAGGAAAACTTTTAATGTGTCTGATTTTCGTCTCATGGCATTAATGGCCTGTTTAATGGCTGTCTCTTGCCGTTACAAGACCCTCTCACCCCTATAAATACAAGGGCCAGTGGCACATTACAACACACAAAAACTCTGCAGGAGAAGACAATGAAAAAATATACAGAAAAAATAGAGAAAAGAAGCAGGGAGAACTTGGAGATACGCTGCCAAAAGTCATCAGCACTTCCAGGAAGCCATACCGAATCCTTGCACAAGCCAAAGCTGCCACCCAGCGAACACCTCCACCCTCAGAACTACAGATCAAAGCACCTCTGTTTGGTAAAGAAATCTAATCTCAAACTCATTTCAATCTCTGATTGCATATTCATGTTATTACTGTTGTTTGTGAATAATTTAATGTGCTACATATAAGCTACAACGCAGAGATGAGATTATGCCATTGCTTGGGCACAATCTGAGTTTCTCCTTCGAATCCCAGGATAAAACAAACCCAGACCCAGATTCAGCAGGTGTGAATAAGGGGGAGATTCGAATCATGGGGGTAAAATCCCCCCTGGACCTTTAACATGTGATTCATTTTTGCAGGAAATATATTCCCAGGATCCTGTTCAGAGTTTTGAAGCTCAGTAGCTTAGCTTCGAACTAGACCCAGGACTTCCAGATCGAAGGATGACATATCCAGATCGAACACCCTCATAGTGCATCCCCTCATGCACCTTCGATCCAGCCTCTTCACTGGGTCGAAAGACAGCCCACACTTCTTTCGATCCAAGCCTCCAGAATTTTTTTGTTTTTCTTGATTTACTGCCTGATTTCATTTTCGTTTGGACCATTTTATTTGTTTTTTTTAATCAACATAAAAATCATAAAAATAAGTAACTTAGAATTAGGATTTAATTTAGTTAATTGATTTAACTCATTTTTTCCAATTTTAAAATCAGTAGACTTAGGATTTATTTAAATTCAATCCTTTTCATAAACAAAAAAATGCAAAAAATATTAGGTATGTTTTAGAGTTAATTTTAATCAGTATTTTTAATTAATTAAATTTGACTTAGCATTTCCCAAAATAAAATAAAACAACAAAAATATTTTATTCTTAGGATTTTTAGAGGTTATGTTCATATTCACGCGCGTTTATTTTATTGTAACTGCTTATTGGTTTGTAATAGCTTAACTAAGACTTTTACTTTACTGCTTTATTCCCCAATTTTGGACATGTAAATAATCCCGCTCCCCGAAGCCTTATAATAGCGTAGGATTTACAATTCCCGCACTTTAAATTCCTGTACATATATTAATTGTTTAGATGTATGCTAACTAGGCTATGCATGACAAGATTAACTCTTAACTTAAAATCAACAGTAGCTCACCATAACATGTACAAAGATAATATAAACGGAAAATTGACACACTCGCACATGCCACTCTTAGGGTACGCCTCACTTGGTTGCCTCGAATGTGGTCATTAAGTATATGATGTTTTAGAGGTCACCCTCCTGTCCAAAGATCAAAGTTGCCTCGAAATGGTTGCCTCGATAAAAAATGATCTAAGACATTAGGGTTACCGCTAAAGTATCCTAACATTGCTTTAGTGACCACACGTCCCTTAAATCGAATTGACCCGAAAACTCCAACGACGGTGCTACCTACTCCTCAATAGTGGGATAGCACTGTCTAAAGGACATTTGCACAATTTAATTCCTTTTTGAGTAGGTAGAGGCTCTTAAGTACTTTCTCCTTTTAAAACAAAAACAAACTTTTCGCACTTACACTTTCTTCAAAAACAAAACTCTTTTCAAAACCCACAAACACAAAGAAAAAGCAAACTTTTGAAAACATAGTGAACAAGCACCTAAGAGCCCGTGGATAACCACGGATAGAAAGGGTGCTAACACCTTCCCTTTCTATAATCTACCTCCCGAACCCGAGAAACATCTCGAAAAGGAATTTTTCTGTGCTTTTTTCCTTTCCTTGTTGGATAAAATAAAAGACGGTGGCGGCTCTTGCTTACCGCGACACTTTGCAAAAACAAATGCAAACGCAAACCAGCATTCCAAAAACAGCCAATTCTCGTTCCCACCGATCAGAATGCCATCCAAGAATGTTTGTTGAATTGTAAGTTGTAAGTCAAAAGAATAAGTATCAGAATGGTGCCCGTATTTAGAACGTATCTGAGTTGTATCTGGAGACTGAATCTATATGAGTAACAGAATAACATCTGTGTCTGGAGCGTATCTAAAATGTATCTGAAAGCTGTCTTTGAATGAGTATCAGGATGGCATATGTATCTGGTGCGTATCTGAACTGTATCTGAACTTGAATTTGAATAAGTGACAGAATAGCAACCGTGTCTGGAGCGTATCTGGACTGCGTCTTGAAATCTGAATGAGTGACAGAAAGGCAACCGTGTCTGGAGCGTTCTGAACCGTATCTGAACTTGAATTTGAATGAGTAACAGAATGACTTCCATGTCTGGAGTGTATCTGTACTGTATCTAGAAGATGAATCCGAATAAGTGACAGAATGGCCACCGTGTGTGGAGTGTATCTGGACTGTATCTTGAAGTTGAGGTCTGAATGAGTAACAGAATGACTTTCGCATCTGGAGCGTATATGTACTAGAATCTGAATGAGTAACAGAATGGAATCCTTGTCTGGATCGTATCCGTATTGTATCATGATTGCATATTGTTAATGGGAGCTCGTTAATCTTATCCTGAAAAGGGTAAAATGTTAGCTGAAACACAATGTTATGTTGCATGAAATGTATGATGCAATATATGTTCTTTATCAATGTTTATGATATATGGATGTAATGTATGCGCATGTAAGCTGATTTGCTGTATTGTTGAGGAAAATAAATCCTTGATTGCTGCGGATATGTGGATTCTTCATGTCTTAAATTTGGAAAAAAATTCGTTGGGAGAGTAATGCCATGTACTGGTTAAGGAATCTGTTTGGGGAATCCAGAGAACTTTGATGACTTCTACTGGGGATTAATGACGGGAGTCTTTGTTCTGCCGGGGAGTAATAAAAACTCTATAGGGAAGAAAACTTATTCCTGTTTGGAAAAAGTTCGGGAGTTTGGGTTGTCTCCCATTCTACCGGGGAGTTTATCCTAGGTTGGGGAGAAACAAAAGTTAACTGTTATCTGGTTGCTTTTCAGACTTCAAGACAACTTGCTGGGGAATTTGGATAAACTGGATGGCTTCCACTGTGGGTTAATAGTTTAAATTTTTGGCTCCGCTGGGGATCTTGATGACATACTGTAGGGATTGTTCAGGGAATAGCCTAAAGATGTTTTCCTATTCTTTCAACCTGTCAGTAATCGTTCTTTTTCATTTCGTTTATTTGTAAACAGTAATTATATTCAAATGCATATGTTCATTAATGAATCATTGGATGTTTTTGCAAATAAAACACAAGTGTAAAAAGAAAAGGAAAAATGGTTTTCTTCACTTTAAAGAGATATCTTTGTATTTACTTTGAATAAGTATTTTATACAAAAGAGACAGACATCCTAGTAAGAGGATGGTGTCATAAGAAAAATTTATACAAATAAAGATAGCTATGTGTAATAATCCCATGGGGTTCCCATTCTACTATAGCATTCGTATCTCTGAATATCTTGTCCATTTGTTGCTTCGTCCGAAGATGATTGAATTGATCAGAAGCTCTGAGTTTGTCTATGAAGAGATTGTCCTCAAAGTGATCCGAAGAGACATAGTCATACACTTTAATTCCTTAACTTTTTACTGAACCGCCCTTTCGGGTTTTCGATCCACCGGGAAACCCTTTTTTGCCCAAGTCGCCCTTTCGGGTTTTCAACTTGTCGGGTGTACAAATTTTTTTATTTTATCCATAACTTTTGCCCGAACCTTTTGGTTCGCCGGGATGCCCTTGTTTTTCCTAGGTGTGTCAACCTATCGGGTCTTTTATGCGTAGTATCTTTTGACTATGTCTGCGTTCATAGAGTGTGGCAGGTCGTCGCCGTCCATGGTGGTTAAGATCATTGCCCCACCAGAAAAGATGTTCTTGATTACAAATGGTCCTTCATAGGTAGGAGTCCATTTGCCCCTGGGATCACTTTGTGGCAAGATGATGCGCTTGATCACTAGATCCCCAACTTGATACACTTGGCGTATGAGTTTATTGTTGAAATCTTTGACCATCCGCTTTTGATACATTTGACCATGGCAAGCAACAATAAGTCTCTTTTCATCAATTAAGTTCAACTGATCAAGTCGGGTTTGAATCCAATCGTCTTCACTCAAACCTGCATCTTGTAAGATTAAGATTGCGCCTAAGAGGGGGGGTGAATTAGGTGGTGGTCGATTTTTGACTTATTTTATACTTTCTGGTTTTGATTTAATGCTTTGAAAACTGTAAAGTGCAGAAAGTAAAGAGACACGGAGAATTATCCTGGTTCCTTCCACACCCCGGAAGTACGTCCAGTCCCCTTGCAAACACGCAAGAGATTTTACTATATTGTTAGAACTTTTACAAGACTCTTCCTAGTCTTATCCACTAAAGAACCTAACAAATAACCAAGAACACCCTCTTGGATTTCCAATAAGTCTAATGAGAACAATCCTCTCAAAAGATACCTCTTGTTTCCAATAATGGACAACAAGGAACAAAAGTAATCTAATACTTAATTCCAATAATCCTGGAAATAAGTTACACTTTGTATGTTTTTATGAAGTATGATTTCTTGAAAGATGTTGATCACATAGAGTGACTTCTTTGAAGTTTCTTCTTTCTTCTCTTGTAAGCAATTCAAACTGTAACACAATGGTTAGATAATGCTCAAAGATTTCTGTTCTTTATATGTGTGAAAGTGCAGAAAATCTTTGTTCTTAAAAGTTAAGAAATATGAAGTTTGAATATTTTACAAAGTTCAGATTTTATTGCAAGAGAAGAGTTGTTTATGATTTGAAATATTTTGTAATATATAATAATCAAGATACCTTTCCAAAAGGACACTTTTCTGTTTGAAAAACTTGACAAGATGCAATGTTTGATCATGCAACTATTGGAGAAAAGGTGTGAAGGATATCTTGAAACCAGTTCAGATTTTTCAAAATTTTCAATGTGCAAATCGATTAACATAAGATGCAAATCGATTGCACGTGTTTGTAACGTTCAAAATTTCAAAAAATTTGAAGTGTAAATCGATTAGCATGTTGTGTCAATCGATTTACAAGAGTTAAAAAATCAGTTTGTTCTGTGATCAATCGATTTACACAACCTGTAAATCGATTGCTGGCAGGAGCAAACAGTTTTTTTGAAAAAGCATGTGTAAATCGATTTACACAAGATGTTAATCGATTTACAGCAGAGAAAAACTTAAAAAATGTTTTGAAATATAATTGAAGTGATGTGGCAAGTTTGTATATCATTTTTGAGCATTTCTAATCAATGTAGTTTAATTGAGAATTGATATACTTGATTGCTTGCCAAGTTCCTTGAAGCTTTGAGTGAATGATGCTTTAAGTTGATTTCCACTTCTTTTCCTTCTTTCCATAATGCTTGTTTGTCTTTCATCAAACTAGCTTGTTTGTCTTTCATCAAAACTAAAGTTGAGTTGAGGCTTGAGATTACATTCTCCCCCTTTTTGATGATGACAAACCATTTTCCTTTATGTGTTGATCAGAATTTTAGCAGAATGTGTTTTCTCCCCCTGAGAAGATTTCTCCCCCTATGGAGAAAAAGATTTGAAAGCTTGCTCTGTAAAGACAATGAAAACAAACAACCATAAAGTGCTATTACATCCTTCTCCCCCTTTGACATTATCAAAAAGAAGGGAAAGATGCAACAAGAAATTATACCAGAAAGAAATGTATAGGAACATGAATGAAAAACAAAAAACTTTCAAAAATTATCGAACAAAGTTTAAGAACACAATACATAAAATGAACACTTGAAATACAACAAGACAAAAACCATAATGATACTTATAACAAGAATTTAATAACATTGATCAGGAACATTTTAGAAAGGTCCTTGATATGGAAATTGTTGTTGAAGGGGTGGTTCGGTGTATTGAGGAGGCGGAGGAGCATGATTGGTTGGGTCGTATGGAGGGATATGAAGATTTGAATAAAGATATGAAAATTGTTGGTTCACATCATTCTGAAAAGCATTTATTCGAGATGAGGTAGAGTCATTTATCTCAGTCCATCGAGCATTGATGTTAGAATTGAGAGAAGCAAACTTTTGCGTCATGAAATCCATAACATCTTGATTTGTTGGACCAGAAGAAGCAGCAGGAGGAGGAACTTCATGGTCTTCTTCATGTGCATTATTACCGTTATCGCCGACAACATCCTCTCCAATGTAAGTGATGGTTTTTGCTTCAGCATTGAAATGAACACCCATCCTTGAATCAACATTTTTGATGGAGATCCTAGTGGTGATTGGATCCATTTCAATCCGCTCAAATCCAGTGAAATCTATATCAAAAGCTGCCATAATCCTTGTAATGAAATATGCATATGGTAGAAAGGTGGCCCTTGCGGCAACTTTTAGCATATGCATCACAATCAATTTTGCCCAATTAACCGGAATTCCAGTTTTCCTTGCATAGATGATTTGCAGTTCTAGGTCGGTCACCGTACAATGATTCCCTGCTCTAGGAAACAGAATATACACTAGAAAATAGTGAAACAACCTATCATCTATATGAAAATTTCCAGCACTCCATGTGTCCCTAGCTGGAATAACCCCGCCAAGACTTCGAATCCGCTTGGCACGGTATTCAGATTCTGATAACCTTCCAATGCTATAGAAAAATTCTCGCTTCTGATAGTTTTCCCAAGCAGCATCTTCTGGATCATAGAGGGTACTTCCAGAATATGGAATGTTCGAAATTCTGCCAATAGTTTTGGAATACAGAGGGATTCTTTTTCCAAGGACATAGGTATAACATTTGTTGTTGTCATAGCACATATTGCTGTAGAAAATTCTAACCAGATCCGGGTAATAGAAACCATGTGAAGATATTAATGGTTCTAAACCATAAGCTATGAAATCTCTTTGAAACGAGAAGCATTCATCTGGAAAAGTAGATAACATACCAAACTTTGGAGCAGAGATGATTTTCTTTTGAAAATGCTTGATAAATCTGTCCCTCTGTGGATCCGAGAGGTATTCGAGCACAGAGTTTTCAGATGTTGACGTAGCTTGCTTCTTTCCTTTCTCTGAGGCAGAGGCTTTTCTCTTGGGAGCCATGGATCTTGTTAGGGTTTTGGAAAGAGAGATATAGAGTTCTTTGTGTTGTTATGTGAGAGAGTGTGTTGGTGTTATGAGATAGTTTTGGTGAGTTTAAATAATATAGAGAGTAAGTGAGGTCTTTATGAGGTTTTAATTTTGGTGATTTGGTCAAGGTTTCATTGATTGGGCAATAGTAGGATGGGAGGTTGAGAGACAATGAATGTTTGACCAATATATTAAAAGCTCATACAAGTATCACATGTTAAAAAATAAATTGCATAGAGAAAATATACAGAAAATGCTTCAGATTCTGTGGTAAATCGATTTGCCCCTTGGTTAAATCGATTTACACAGAACATTTTTTATAAAGAATAATTTTCGTTCAGTGGTAAATCAATTTACATATTGTGTAAATCGATTTACACAAAAGATTTTATAAAAAAAAATGATTTGCTTCAGTGGTAAATCGATTGACATATGGTGTAAATCGATTTACTTAAAGAAAAATTTTAAAAATAATTATTTTTAACATTTGAAACAATGTCTAACCACATATATATGTACATTAAGGTATAGTTAAGGATTGAGTGCACCTTAAATATCTTGTTCATCGAGGATTCCAAGTTCACGATGAATTTTGAAAAAAACATCCTTTGCAAGAGGTTTTGTGAAGATGTCCGCGAGTTGATTTTGAGTGTCCACGAATGTGATCTCGACATCTCCTTTGAGTACATGGTCTCGGATGAAATGATGTCTGATGTCAATGTGTTTCGTCCGGGAATGCATAACTGGATTTTTCGTAATATTGATCGCGCTTGTGTTATCACATCGAAGAGGAATGCATCCAAGGTTTACTCCATAGTCAAGTAATTGTTGTTTTAGCCAAAGAATTTAAGCGCATCCACTTCCAGCCGCAATGTATTCTGCTTCGGCAGTGCTGAGAGCTACGCTTGCTTGCTTTTTGCATGACCATGAAACCAAGGCATTTCCAAGAATGTGACATGTTCCACTTGTACTTTTGCGATCAGTTTTGCAACCTGCATAGTCAGCATCAGAATAACCAACTAGATTGCACATACTACCTTTTGGATACCATAATCCGACGTTGGTTGTTCCTTTGAGATATTTTATTATGCGCTTGACTGCTGCAAGGTGAGACTCTTTAGGATTGGCTTGATATCTTGCACATAGGCAAACGCTGAACATAATGTCAGGTCTACTTGCTGTTAAATAGAGGAGTGAGCCAATCATTCCACGATACTTAGTTATGTCAATAGAATTCCTTGATTCATCTGGATCAAGATAGGTGCCTGATCCCATAGGAATTGCACTTTCTTTGCTACTTTCCATCTCAAATTTCTTTATAAGGTCTTTGCAATATTTTGATTGGTTTACGAAGATACCATGTTTGAGTTGCTTAATTTGAAGACCAAGAAAGAAATTCAATCTTCCCATCATAGACATCTCAAACTCTCCTTGCATCATAGACGAAAATTCCTTGCACATATTTTGGTTAGTTGAACCGAAAACAATATCATCTACATAGATTTGTACAAGTAAGGTATGATGATTAACATTTTTTATGAAAAGAGTGGTATCGACTTTACCCTTTACAAACCCTTTTTCACATAGGAATGCGCTTAGTCTATCATACCAAGCCCTTGGTGCTTGCTTCAGCCCATAGAGAGCTTTCTTTAGTTTGAAGACATGATTAGGATGTTTGAAGTCTTCAAATCCGGGAGGTTTCTTTACATAGACTTCTTCATTTATGAATCCGTTGAGAAATGCGCTTTTTACATCCATTTGAAAAAGTTCAAAGTCCAATGAGCATGCATATGCAAGTAATAATCTTATTGCTTCCAAACATGCTACCGGAGCAAAAGTTTCTTCAAAATCAATTCCTTCCTCTTGGTTGTATCTTTGAGCAACTAGTCTTGCCTTGTTTCGAGTGATTATTCCATTTTCATCCATCTTGTTTTTGAAAACCCATTTGGTTCCAATGATACGTTTATTTCCTGGATTAGGAACAAGTTCCCAAACTTCGTTCCGCTCGAATTGGTTTAACTCCTCTTGCATGGCAAGGATCCATTGATCATCTTCTAGTGCTTGAGCCACTTTAGTAGGTTCAACTTGAGATACAAACGCCATATTTAAGCATACATCCTTAAGATTTAGCCGAGTAGATACTCCTTTGCTAATATCTCCAATTATATTGTCAATTGGATGATCACGATGAGTTCTCCATTCTTGAGGAAGATCATCATCATTTTCATTTTGATGTGAAAGTTCATGTGTTTGTTCCGGATTGACAATTTTGCCATCTCCACAGGAAATCTCATGAGATAGATCTATAGAATCATCATCATCACAAATAACAACTTCCTCCTTGGAGGTGTTAGATTCATCAAAAGAAACATGCATTGATTCTTCTATAGTTAAAGTTCTTTTATTGTAAATTCTAAAAGCTTTGCTAGAAAGGGAGTAACTGAGAAAGATACCTTCATCCGATTTTTCATCGAACTTACCGAGATTGTCTTTGTCGTTGTTAAGGACAAAACATTTGCACCCGAAAATATGAAAGTGAGAGATATTTGGTTTTCTTCCTTTGTAAATCTCATATGGAGTTTTCTTTAGTATAGGTCTTATGATCACGCGATTTCTTACATAACATGCCGTGCTTACCGCATCCGCCCAAAAATATTTAGGCAAACTTGAGTCACTTAGCATGGTTCTAGCAAGTTCCACCAAAGACCTATTTTTCCTTTCAACTACTCCATTTTGTTGTGGAGTTCTTGGTGCTGAAAAATTGTGGAAGATCCCATTTTCTTCACAAAATTCTTCAAATAGACTGTTTTGGAACTCTCCACCGTGATCACTTCGGATTGATGTTATCTTTGATGACTTCTCATTTTGAACTTGTTTTGCATATCTCTTGAATGCCTTGAATGCTTCATTCTTGTGCACTAAAAACAAAGTCCAAGTGAAACGGGAAAAATCATCTACAATAACTAATGCATAAATGTTACCTCCGAAGCTTCTTGTTCTAGATGGACCAAAAAGATCCATGTGCAACAATTGAAGTGGTCTTGTTGTTGAAACTACATTCTTTGGTTTGAAAGTTGATTTGGTCTGTTTGCCCTTTTGGCATGCACTACATAATTTGTGTTTGATGAACTTCATCTTTGGTAGACCAATAACTAAGTCATGCTTAACCAATTTGTTCAAGTGCTCCATGTGAATGTGAGCAATCCTCTTATGCCATAACCAAGCGTCATTGTTGTTTACCATAAGACATTGTACCTTCATAGACAAATCATCTAGAGTAATCATAAAAATATTGTTAGATCTTATACCTTTGAGTTTTACCTCATTGGTTGCCTCATCCATAATAAGGCATTCTTCTTTGTTGAATTTGATCTTGAACCCTCTATCGCAAAGTTGACTTATGCTAAGAAGGTTGTGCTTTAATCCTTCAACATAGAGAACATCCTCAATTTGAATGGATGGAGGTGTGCCAACTATTCCAATGCCAAGAATCTTTCCTTTGGTGTTGTCTCCATAGGTGACATACCCTTTGGCTTTATGTACTAGATATGAAAATTGGTGTACATCTCCTGTCATATGCTTTGAACATCCACTGTCAAGATACCAAACATTTGAAGTGGATTTCAAGCATACCTACAAAACCAAATTATTTCTTGTTAGGTACCTAAGTTGCCTTGGGTCCTTCATAGTTAGTTCCCTTTTTCACCCATGCATAATGTCCACTAGCCATACTGAAATTTCTAATATAGCATGCATTTGGTGTGTGTCCAATAATACCACAGTAAAAACAGTTTGGAACAAATTTGCTCTTGTATCTAGGAATTTGTTTTCTTTTAGATACATTAGCCTTTTTCTTTTGATGATTATGAATAACTTGCTTCTTTTCTACTTTCTTGGGATTGGAACTATTACTAGCCTTTACAAAAACAGTGGGATTGTTACTTGGTTTCTTAGTATTCACATAACCAAGACCTCTTTTATCATTTGGATAACGTTGTTGGCTTAGTAATCCTTCCAATCCTATTTGTCCTTTTTCATATTGTTCAATGACTCTTTTCAATTGAACAATTTGAAAGACATTTGATTCACACTTGGAGCATGCAAAGGTTTCCTTTTCTTTAATAAAATTCTGTTTTTGAAGATCAAAATCTTTAGTCATGGTGTCAATTTTTTCTAGACAAATTAGAAGTTCTTTTTCTTGTTTTGACACCTTTTTGTATAAACTTTTGCATTCTTTCAAGAGTTCATCAATTGCACCTTGAACATCATCATCAAAAAGATTAAATTCATTACTAACCTCTTCTTCATTGTCGGAGTGATGCGATGCCATTAAGGCTAAGTTTGCACATTCGTCGCTTTCCGATTCCGATGAACTGCTCATATCATTATCTTCCCATGCTATGTAGGATTTCTTTTGTTTTGAGTCCTTTCCTTTGAATCCATTTTTCTTTGGGAGATTTGGACAGTTTGGCTTGATGTGTCCTTGCTTTCCACATTCATAACATGAGACATCTTATGTTGATGTGGAGGCTTCTCTTTTCTTGAAGTGCTTTCTCTTATGTGCATGAGATCCGCCTTTGTCATTTCTGCCAAAAAACTTTCCAAGTCTTTTCACTAGAAGCATGAAATTTTCATCTTCTTCCGGATTGTCTTCTTTTACCGCTTCTTTTGAATCAATTTTTAAAGCAATGTTTTTGGACTTCTTTTCTAGATTCTCATGTTTTTCAAGTCTACCGAGTTCTGTTTCGTATTCTTGAAGTTTGCCAAATAATGTAGCGGAAGTCATTGCGGAGAGACTCTTCTTTTCCGAGATTGCCGTTACCTTTGGTTGCCATTCCCTAGTCAATGATCTAAGGATTTTCAAGTTGAGTTCATCATTTGACAGGGTTTTACCAAGAGCAATTAAGTGATTTTTCAAATGCACAAATCTCTTTTGTAAGTCAAGGATGGATTCTCCGGGCTGCATTCGAAATAGTTCATATTCTTGACTCAAGGTATTTAGCCTTGATCTTTTTACTTCAGCCGTTCCTTCATGAGTTTGAACCAAGGTATCCCAAATTTCCTTTGCTGTTTTGCAGTTTGAGACACGGAAAAATTCGTCCATACTGAGTGCACCTTGAAGAAGGTTTATTGCCTTTTTGTCATAGAGAACTTTCTTTTTATCATCGTCGTCCCATGCAGTTTTGGGCTTTGCAGACCCAACGCCATTGATTACCGTTATCGGGATAAATGGACCATTTTCAACAGCATCCCATACTTCCTCTCCTTGTGCTTCTAAATGCGCCTTCATGCGTATTTTCCAAAAGTCAAAATATTCACCACAAAATAGAGGAGGCTTGTTGTTACTACCACCATCTCTGAAAACTGGTTGATGATTTGCGGAAGCCATTCTGGATCTCTAGGAGCAGGTTACCTATAACCTGCTCTGATACCAATTGTAAGATTAAGATTGCGCCTAAGAGGGGGGGTGAATTAGGTGGTGGTCGATTTTTGACTTATTTTATACTTTCTGGTTTTGATTTAGTGCTTTGAAAACTGTAAAGTGCAGAAAGTAAAGAGACACGGAGAATTATCCTGGTTCCTTCCACACCCCGGAAGTACGTCCAGTCCCCTTGCAAACACGCAAGAGATTTTACTATATTGTTAGAACTTTTACAAGACTCTTCCTAGTCTTATCCACTAAAGAACCTAACAAATAACCAAGAACACCCTCTTGGATTTCCAATAAGTCTAATGAGAACAATCCTCTCAAAAGATACCTCTTGTTTCCAATAATGGACAACAAGGAACAAAAGTAATCTAATACTTAATTCCAATAATCCTGGAAATAAGTTACACTTTGTATGTTTTTATGAAGTATGATTTCTTGAAAGATGTTGATCACATATAGTGACTTCTTTGAAGTTTCTTCTTTCTTCTCTTGTAAGCAATTCAAACTGTAACATAATGGTTAGATAATGCTCAAAGATTTCTGTTCTTTATATGTGTGAAAGTGCAGAAAATCTTTGTTCTTAAAAGTTAAGAAATATGAAGTTTGAATATTTTACAAAGTTCAGATTTTATTGCAAGAGAAGAGTTGTTTATGATTTGAAATATTTTGTAATATATAGTAATCAAGATACCTTTCCAAAAGGACACTTTTCTGTTTGAAAAACTTGACAAGATGCAATGTTTGATCATGCAACTATTGGAGAAAAGGTGTGAAGGATATCTTGAAACCAGTTCAGATTTTTCAAAATTTTCAATGTGCAAATCGATTAACATAAGATGCAAATCGATTGCACGTGTTTGTAACGTTCAGAATTTCAAAAAATTTGAAGTGTAAATCGATTAGCATGTTGTGTCAATCGATTTACAAGAGTTAAAAAATCAGTTTGTTCTGTGATCAATCGATTTACACAACCTGTAAATCGATTGCTGGCAGGAGCAAACAGTTTTTTTGAAAAAGCATGTGTAAGTCGATTTACACAAGATGTTAATCGATTTACAGCAGAGAAAAACTTAAAAAATGTTTTGAAATATAATTGAAGTGATGTGGCAAGTGTGTATATCATTTTTGAGCATTTCTAATCAATGTAGTTTAATTGAGAATTGATATACTTGATTGCTTGCCAAGTTCCTTGAAGCTTTGAGTGAATGATGCTTTAAGTTGATTTCCACTTCTTTTCCTTCTTTCCATAATGCTTGTTTGTCTTTCATCAAACTAGCTTGTTTGTCTTTCATCAAAACTAAAGTTGAGTTGAGGCTTGAGATTACACATCTTTCATAATTCTCAAAGAGGGGATCTGAACCTCAATAGGTAGAATAGCCTCCATGCCATAAACCAAAGAATAGGGTGTTTCCCCAGTTGATGTGCGAGCCGTGGTACGGTACCCATGGAGAGCAAACGGTAGCATCTCATGCCAGTCTTTGTAGGTGACTGTCATTTTCTGTATGATCTTTTTAATGTTTTTATTTGCAGCTTCGACGACACCATTCATCTTTGGCTGATAGGGGGATGAAATGTGATGTTGAATCTTAAAATGCTCGCACAAGGCGGTGATCATAGTACTGTTAAGGTTTGTACCGTTATTAGTGATGATCCTTTCTGGGATACCATACCAGCAAATGAGATTCTGCTTGATGAAGCGGGCAACAACATTCTTAGTAACGGATGCGAAGGAAGCTGCTTCGACCCACTTTGTGAAATAGTCAATGGCCACTAGAATGAAGCGGTGTCCATTGGAGGCTGTAGGCTTGATCTCCCCAATCATATCGATTCCCCACATAGCAAAGGGCCAAGGAGCTGTTAAGACATTTAGAGGGACCGGAGGCACGTGCACCTTGTCTGCATAGATTTGACACTTATGACAGGTCCGGGAGTGTTGATAGCAGTCTACTTCCATGGTAGACCAATAATAGCCTGCCCGTAGGATTTTCTTCACCATCGTATGCCCACTAGAGTGAGTGCCAAAGGTGCCTTCATGTAATTCAGCCATGATCTTTTCAGCTTCAATCTTATCCACATAATGGAGCAGAATAGAATCATGATTACGTTTGTACAGGATGCCATTACTTAGGAAGAACTGAGCGGAGAATCTCCTTAGGAACTTTTTATCATTGATTGAAGCTCCTTCTAGATATTCTTGAGCCTCGAGATACCTTTTGACTTCATGAAACCAAGGCTGGTCCACTACTTCTTCAGTATTAATATTGTGACAGTGTGCTGGTTCATCCATTCGTTCAATGGTGATCTGGGGAGCCTCGTTATCCCAATTAAGTTTAAACATAGATGACATTGTGGCTAGAGCATCTGCTAGCTGATTTTCTTCTCGCAGGAAATGCTCGAAGGTAATCTGCTCGAAATGTGGTAACAATGTCAAAACATGTTCTTTGTAAGGGATAAGGTTTGGATGTTTAGTGTCCCATTCTCCTTTGATCTGACTGATGACCAAAGCCGAATCTCCAAACACAACCAAAGATTTTATTCCCAAGTCTATGGAAGCCTTGAGACCAAAGATGCATGCTTCGTATTCCGCCATGTTGTTCGTACAGTTGAAGCAAAGTCTGGAAGTAAAAGGAGTATGGAACCCTTCCAGAGATATGAGTATAGAGCCGATACCATTACCAAGTGCATTGGATGCCCCATCAAAGAACAGGGTCCATCAGGATCCTTGTTCAGGTCTGTCATATGGCCTGATTTCTTCACCGTTGTCTAATGTCATGATGTCTTCGTCAGGGAATTCAAACTTCATGGACTGGTAATCTTCTACAGCTTGATGATCAAGATGATCAGCTAGCACGCTGCCCTTTATAGCTTTTTGGGTAGTGTACTGTATATCATATTCTATTAGGATCATCTTCTATCTAGCTATCCTCCTAGACAGAGCAGGCTTTTCGAAGATGTACTTTATCGGATCCATCTTAGATATCAGCAAAGTGGTATGAGTCAACATATATTGTCTTAGCCGGCGAGCAGCCCATACCAGATCCCAGCAATTTTTCTCGAGCAGTGAATATCTGGTTTCACAGTCGGTAAACTTTTTGCTCAGGTAATAAATAGCGTGCTCTTTTCGGCCAGACTCGTCATGCTGCCCCAATACATACCCCATTGAGTTCTCTAAAACAGTCATATACATGATCAGTGGTCTTCCCTCGACTGGTGGCATTAAGACAGGAGGCTCTTGTAAATACTCTTTGATTTTGTCAAAAGCAATCTGACATTCATCATTCCATCTGACTACTTGATCTTTCTTCAACAGCTTGAAGATTGGTTCACAAGTAGATGTTAGGTGAGAAATGAATCTGGCAATATAGTTCAGGCGTCCCAAGAATCCTCTGACTTCCTTCTCAATACGAGGAGCAGGCATTTCTTGTATCGCTTTGACTTTGGCAGGATCAACCTCGATGCCTTTGTTGCTGACAATGAAACCTAAGAGCTTACCAGACCGGACTCCGAATGTGCACTTGTTCGGGTTCAACCTTAGTTTGTACTCCTTCAATCTGACAAACAACTTTTGTAAGTGATCAAGATGTTCTTCTTCAGTTTGTGATCGGGCTATCATGTCATCTACGTAGACCTCTATCTAATGATGTATCATATCATGAAACAAAGCTACCATGGCGTGTTGATAGGTTGCCCCGACATTCTTCAGTCCGAATGGCATCACTTTGTAGAAGAATGTACCACACTGTGTGACAAATGTAGTTTTCTCCATGTCCTCAGGTGCCATTTTGATCTGGTTATAGCCTGAGAATCTGTCCATGAAAGAAAATACTTTGTGCTGGGTTGTGTTGTCAACCAGGATGTCGATGTGTGGAAGTGGAAAATCATCTTTATGATTGGCCCTGTTTAAATCTCTATAGTCCATGCACATTCTTACTTTTCCGTCCTTTTTAGGCACAAGAACAATGTTGGCAACCCATTGAGGATAGGAAGTAACAGCCAGAAATCCAGCATTGAACTGTTTCATGACTTCCGCTTTGATCTTCTCTGACATGTCAGGTCTCATGCGGTGGACTTTTTGCTTCACTGGTGGACAATCTTCTCTTGTGGGTAGATGGTGTACCACAATGTCTGTATCGAGTCCCGGCATGTCTTCGTATGACCAGGCAAAGATCTCAACATAATCATGCAATAGCTGAATTAGGCGCTCCTTGACACTCGCTCTAGATTAGCACCCACTTTGATTTCCTTTTTATCTTCCTCGGTACCCAAATTAATTGTATCCAACAACTCCTCATGAGGTTGAATAGCTCTTTCCTCTTGTTGTAGTAATCTGGACAATTCCCCCGGCACTTCACAATCTTCCTCACCTTCGTATTCGGCTTGGTTGATCAAATCTTCAGAGTCACTGAAGGCTATAGTAGTATCGTTACCCATGGGATCCAGAATGGAAGGGTACCTGCATTTGTGAGTGTGGGTGTGTGTAAGGGTATAGCCATCTTAAAACAATAAAATGTAAAAGAAAGACAATGTGCACAAAAGGTTTATATATGAAAAAGCGTCCATGATTCATTGAATGTCATATGAAGATGAAATAAAAACCCTTACAAATGGACCAATGTGCCTCGGGTAAGACACAAGGTTGAAAATGTACGAATTGTTTGTGAATATTACAAGCCCAACAGAAATGTAAAAGATAAATTACTAAGAGATGAAAGTTATTGGGACAAAGTCTTTGGCTTCCTAGTTGCGAAGTCCTCCGTTGACAGTAGGAAATATTCAATCTTCCAAGATGCCATCTTCTTCAATGTCTTCCAATACGTTGACTCCTTGGTTACTAATCTTCACAGGTGGCCCTCCGGCACGGGCGCGACGCACATCCTTCTGAGCAATTGAAGTAAACCCCAAGCCAAACTTGTCTGATTTGTACATAATGTCTGGAAGGTACCCCCAGATGGTGCATCCACCCTCTTCCACTACTGCCTTTGTGTCCTTTAGAGACGACATCTGAAGTGGAGGTCTTGTGATTCTAGGAATCGAGGATATTGTCTTAGTTGCTGCTATATCTTGAGAGACTTCTTCAAAATGTTGGAAAGGGGTTTCAATGAATTCGCCATCCAACTCTACATATCGGAAAGAATTCAGATGACTAATCATGTACTCCTCTTCCCCGTGGACAATTATGATCTTCCCTTGGACTGGGCATTTCAGCATTTGATGCAATATGGAGGTGACAGCACCGGCATTGTGGATCCAAGGCCGTCCTAACAGACAAGAGTAAGAGGGACGGATGTCCATCACATAGAAGGTTGAATTGAAAGTATGAGTTCCCACCTTTATCGGGATTTCCACCTCCCCATGGACCATCCTCTTAGGGCCGTCAAATGCTCTCACAACTATGTTACTAGGTTTTAATGTCAGCCCCTTGCAGTCCAATCTATCAAGGGCTTTCTTTGGTAAGACGTTTAAAGACGATCCCGTGTCCACCAAGACATGGGCTAGGGTTGTTCCTCTACACTCCACTGAGACATGTAATGCCTTGTTGTGTTTTCTCCCTTTGGGTTTCAGGTCAGCATCAAAGAAACCCAGGCCATTATCAACTGTCAAACTGGCCATACAGTCTTGGAACTGGTCAGCAGACGTCTCTTATGGCACATGAGCTGTCTTCAGAAATTTTACCAGAGCTTTTGCATGTGCCTCAGAGCACAGCAGCAGTGCTAACATGGAGATCTTGGAAGGGGTTTTCCCTAATTGTTCAACCTCATCATAATCACTCTTCTTTATTATCCTCATGATTTCTTCCATTTCCTTCTTGGATGTTTCGGGGATAGCTAGCGATTGAGCCTTCGTCCGGACAGGCTCTTCTTGAACGCTTTTTCCTTTATTCTCAGCAATGGAAGTAGGGATATGGATTGTATTGTCTTTGTCGGTAGGTACACTTGTAGGTATAATCACTGGTACAGATGTAATCTTCGGAACAGCCACGGGTCCAAAGACTGCCTTTGGAGGGGCAATCTCTGGAGAGAATATTCTACCACTACGGGTAATCTTGTAAGTTCCGACTATATTTCTAATGTCGGAATTTTCCTCTTTGGAGCTCTCTTCTTCGGCAGTCAGTTCATCGTGTTTGATACCATGGTAGTAGATTTCTCCACCATAATTCCATGGTACTGTTTTATCGGACTGATACGGGACCGGCCCAGGCATTGTAATCTTAAGTGGAGTAGTCTTTGGAGCGGATGTAATCCTTACGGGTCTTTTAGGGACCCTAGAAGGATTGGCATAGATGGTTATGATAGAAACTTCTTTAACTGGAACGGGTGAAACATGAGCATTCTCAAACAAAATTTCTTGGTTCTCAATAAGTTGTTGGATACCTTTTTTCAACAGAGGGCAGTCAAATGATAAGGATAGGCAAATGTGGCAGTCTTTGTCACAACCTGGGAATATACCAGCTTTCAACAAACTCAACTTAATGATCGGGAGCGGAGTTAATAGTTCATCCACGGTGGAAACAAACAAATCTTCCTCAAAAGCATTGGCATTGTGACCATGCCTAGGCATTGGAGCGGAAATAACATTTGGTTTCTCAGGCGCTTCAAACTTAACTTCCTTCGCGTCTATCAGGTCTTGAATTTTGTTCTTCAGAGCCCAACAGTTGTTGGTGTCGTGCCCTGGACTTTCAGAATGGTATGCGCATCTGGCATTCGGATGGTAATGAGGAGATGCAGTATTGGGATTCTTTGGGGCCTCTTTTAAAGTTGCCAGATTCAATTTCAGAAGATGTGGTAGGACCTGGGCTGGAGTCATGTTAATCTTGGTGAATTACCGGACTGGCCTTTCCACCCTTGGCTGGTTATTTCTTGACTGGTTATTTCTTGGCTGGTCTGATGCAGGCTTTGGAATCATAACGGCCCCCACCGTTGGTCGACATTTAATTCTTCCTTGATTTCTATGTGAATAGACGGCAGACACTTCCTTCTTCCCACTAAAGGGCTTTTTCACAACTGCAGAGGCAGACGCGTCTTTCTGAATCTTCCCACTTCTTATACCAGCTTCCACCCTCTCGCCGGTTAAAATCAATTCAATAAACCCTGCAGAGGAGCTCCCAATCAGATGATTGAAGAAAGGGCCTGATAGAGTTCCCAAGAACATGTCCACTAACTCCCTTTCAGTCAAAGGGGGTTGCACCCTTCCGACTAGATCCCTCCATTTTTGTGCGTAATCTTTGAAGCCCTCATTTGAAACCATATCCATACTCTGAAGTTGAGTACGGGTAGGCGCCAAATCGGCATTGTAATGATACTGTTTATAGAAGGCTGCTTCCAGGTCTTCCCAATTATGGACATCGGCCCTTTCCAACTAGTAGAACCAATCAAGTTGCGTTCCTGATAAACTGTCTTGGAAAAAGTGGACCCACAAGTCTTTGTCAGCAGAGTGCGGCTTAATCTTCCTGACATACGACCAGAGGTGCATTTTAGGACAAGACACCCCATCATACTTGGCAAATAATGGCACTTTAAACTTTGGCGAGATTACAATTCCTGACACCAGCCCTAATTCCTCGAAATCTAGCCTTGGTACTCTCTGTATTTCCATAGCAGTTAAACGCTCTTCCAGTTGTTTGTATTTGTCATCAGCCAGACGGTATTGTTGTTCAGAGTAGTCCTCTTCTTCCTCTTCTTCTTCAGAATCTGATGGTACTGCCGTTTCTTTTCCTTTTCTTTCCCCTTCATCAGACGTGGTTGGAAAATCTAAGGTCCTTCTGGCTTGTCCCTGAAACCTTCTGCCCATGATTACCACACCAGCTGGCTTCTTCTTCTTTTTCTCTTTCTCTTTTTCTAGCAGAGTCTTTAGCTCCTCCTGCCCCTTGGCTAAGGTCAAGAGCAACTGTTGAAATTGTGTATTTTGAGCTTGAAGGTCTTTAACCGTCTGTTCAAGATCCATCTTGCTGAAATAAACAGTAGAGGGATGAGGAAACTTGTTGCAAAGACTTGTTTATGTTTTATGATGAATGATATGTATTCATGCAATGCTTTCAAGGAATTAAAAATTCAAATTTGTTTAAAAAAAAAAAAGAAACACACGTTATATTATTAAAATAGAATTTTGAGTACATCAATGCCCCTAGGGAAAAATAATACAAAATTCTAAGATAGAAAGACGTTGCGCATCCTCTTTGGTGCAATGTAGGTATTGAGAGTCTGCTCTTCATGAATTAGCCGAGTGAGTTCCAAAACCTTCTTCTCGCTTGCATATAATTGGGCTTCGAAAGTATCGCGCTCTCCTTTGAGCTGTATCCAATCCCTTTGTAGGTCTTCGAGTGATGTAGGCATGTTAGGATGTAGGATAGTATATGGAACTTCTCCCTCCTTAACAGGCTCAATAATCACTGGGAGAATGGAAGGATAAGGCATCATAAGACTTTGAGAGCGGGTTTGTACCCACTTGAGGTAAGGCTCAAGAGGGATGGAATTCTTGTTTCCCAAAGTCTTGTTATCTACCTTGTTTCGCATCCTCCAAGCTCGGATGAATCTCTAGCGAAGTCCTTGATTGTCATTGTCGAAGTCGAAAACCAAGCCTTGAATCAGCATTTCATGTGGGCCATCCCTTCGGGCATAACCAAACTGTCTTAGAGCCGATCACGGGTTGTAGGTAATGCCTCCCCTAATGACAAGTAGAGGGACATTAGGGAATTCCCCACAACGGTCGACAATGATAACATTCTCTTTGGATCGAGAACACCAATGAATATCTGAATGTTTAAGTGTCATTAACCTTTGTGACCACCTCAAACCTTGCTCATTCTTCAAGACTGATTGGGGAAGATGAGAAATAAACCATCTTGCCAGGAGAGGAGTGCAACACATAAGAACACCTTTTTTCCTCATTGTACGAGTGTGAAAAGAGTGTAAGATATCTCCAAGCAATGTAGGCACCGGATTGCATGGCATGAAGATTTTGACAGCACTCACATCTATGAGTTGGTCAGGGTTGGGAAACAGGACCATCCCATAGATAAGAAGAGCCACAATCTCCTCAAAAGCTTGCAAGTCCAAGGAGTTCCAACAAATTTGGGCCTTCTCAAACAAGAACTTTGCCAAGAAGCCTTTGACACCACTTCTAGTTTCCCAATGGGTTGTGACATCAGATGAGTGCAAGTGCAGGGCTTGAGCAATCTCTTATGGCTTTGAATCTCTTTTCGTATCGTTGAAAGGTAGTTGATTGAGAATGGGAATCCTTAAGAGTTGAGAGAATTCTTCCAAATTAGGCACAAGCTGGTAGTCAGGAAATGTGAAACAGTGATGCAAAGGGTCAAAGAACTGGAAGAGAATCTTCATCATGTCTTCCTCTGTGTTGGAGGTGAACAAGTTGAGTAGACAAACATGACTTTCGGTGAAAGGAGAGTTCTCAGGAATCCTTGAAGCTAGCTCCTTGAGTTGTGGTGGAATTCTTACAAGGTTGACTTGGATAGTTTTCCTGCGAAGTGAATCCATATCCTACAAAACAAGAACAAAGATGAATTTCCAAAATCCTTGAAATTGTTAGTGGATGCATATGATGCTCATGATGTCCATGATGTTATGCACAAGTATATATGTACAAGCAAATCAAACAATTTCCTAGTTTAGGCTTGTATGGGGTTTCATAGGTAAGTACCCTCTAGAAGTTTAGTTGGCTCAACATGTCCTAGTAATAGTAACCGGGTTCTAAGGAGCTCAATATCACTGGATTGTTTCCTTGTTCATTGTTTCAGTTCAAGCCTCTTTACTGGAGACAGAAATATCCCAAGAAACCAACCCTCAATGAGTGTAGTATCGAGTATCTACCAACTTCAGACTGAAGCAAAGCCGGTCATCTCACTACATCCTAAAAGGCTAAGTTGGTCAAGTAAAGGGTTCTAGAAGTTCATTAGTGTTTCATGACATCACTCAGCGGCCCCGTATTCTCTTTGATTGACTCAAAGGCTACCGATACCCACAAACAGGTCACACTAACATAGCTATTTCTTAGACCATGTCGGTATACCCTGTACAGTTTCCACAACGTATTGCTATTTACTTATAATGTTTCCCAAATCCGGGTGGAGGATTTCAAACCCAAACAATAGAACCAAAATGTAAAGCATACAAGTCAAAAAAAGTAAGCAAATAAATGTGATCTAAACCCTAAGGTAACCCCACTTTTATAATAATCCCCAGCAGAGTTGCCAGTTCTGTGATACGGTGGGAGAACTGACTTGAGGTTTTGCGTTTTATCGCAAATGTCGCGGTTTAGCAAGAGTCGCCACCGACTTTTCTTTTATCCAAAAGGAAAGGTGAAAAAGCACAGGAAATACCTTTGAGATGTTTTCTTGAGTTCGGGGGGTAGATTATGAAAAGGGAAGGTGCTAGCACCCTTTTCATCCATGGTTTTCCATGGGATCTTAGTTACTTCCTTATATCACTTGCTTTGATTTATTTGAAATGGTGTTTGGTGTGATTTTGAAAGTATTTTGTAAAAGAGGCCATTCGTTTAGGCAATCTTTGTAATGATTCTCGTTCGTAAGAATGTATACAAAGATGTTTGTCTTTTGAAAATGTTTTCAATGTTTTGCAAGATGTTTTGAAATGTGTGTGTGTTTGTTTTTGAAAATAGCAAGGATTATTTGAAAAGGAGCAAGTAACTTAGAAGCTATCTACCTACTCAAATGTCTTTCTTATGCATTTTTTATTCCTTTGATATTGTTGACTTACCATTGATTTCGTAAGCAAACCTATCTTTGGATGTTAACGGGACGGGCGTGGGTCATCGTATAACCATGATAGCAATGTTGCCAAGTATCTTAGCATTTTTTGAGGGACCAATATCATTTTGTTTAGGCAACCTTTGAATAGAGTCATCGAGGGACTATGATTTTATACTTGTTTTGTTTTGCAAAGATACTTCGCATGCGTAACATGGCCATTTTATTTTAGGCAACCAAGTGGGAGAAACCCTAAGGGTGCTTGTGTGCAAAGTGTATCATTTTCATGCTTTTGTCTTGCATTTAGGGTTTTTCTATTTTGTTTTGTTTTGTTCTTGTCATGCAAACCCTAATTACTAATCATGGTATAAAAGCGATAAATTGCGTAATGTAAATATACTAAGCTATTACAACAATTATTATGGGAGGGGGGAATACAAGTTTGAATGGGGATTTGCACAAATATAAAACTAAATATATTATTACAACCAAATCGAATATGCGCAAATTAAATAAATATAAGACAAATATTTAAAATGCAATGCAATGTTTATGTTGGAAAAAATGTTTTATGTCTTGTTTTTGTATGAGAAAAATATTTAATTTAAACCTTAAAAAAGGAAAAAAGAATAATATTTATTTTTGGAAGGGGATTAAACCCTAGTTTTTATTTAAAAGAAAATAATGTTCTATATCATTATTTTGTATGTTTTTTGTATAAAAAATAATAAATAATATTATGCCTAAATACCAAAAATTAAATATGTGTAAAAAATAAGTATTTATGAGTGTAAAAATGTATAATAAAAATATATAGTATATTTAATTATTTACAAACTTATTAAGAAAATAAATTCTATTCAATTAAAATAAATCATTTTTTATGTGAGAAAATAATTATAAAAAAAATAAAATAAAAGTGTAAAAATAAAGAAATCATTTTTTGGATTTTTTATCATTCAGAAATAAACAAAATTATAAAATATGAAAATATGAAAAAAATATATATAAAATATAAAAAGTCAGCCAGGGGGGGTGCAATAGCAAGTCAGGGGGGTGCAAATAGCAAAAACAAAAAGGCCAAGGCAACAAAAAGCCCACAACCACTTCATCCCTGTCCTTCGTTCATCCTCTTCACACGTTTCCAGTTCAAACCTGTAACTTGCTTATGCTTGCATAAAAACAAAAACTCATAACATGAAAAATGTGGCATTTGAGCTCACGATTCCAACCATATAAATTATGTAACCTAACTCTTAAAGATCAAGGAGAATTTTGGAATCCCCAAATCGTGACCTAAAAATTTCAGAGACTTCAAGCTTCAAATTCTCTTAGCACAAGTAATGTAAATGAAAAGTAATGATATGCACAGCTTCGTTATGATGAGAGCTACATTTTTTCTTCACAAATCCTGGCTTGAAGTTGCCTATATACATATAGAGTTTAATAAAATACCTCCTTCAGCTGGAATTGTGTAGGACAATGTAGGGACTTTAATGGAGGCCTGGTGATTGTTTAAGCTTCCTTGCACTTCCCTGAACCTATTCCAATGCTTATCTTGCTTTGAGGATGGTTGGAACTCTCTGACCAAGTCCAACTGCAAGCTTCTAAATTGAAAATGGCAAATGCTGAAACAGGGGATACAGAACCAGGGTGATGGCTTGGATTGGCTAGGTATCAAGTGAATAAGATGTTTGAATTTATTAAACACAACATGCACGAGCCAAATGAGAGTTGGCTGTGCTTTTGCAGAAAACTGTGAGCTTAGGAAGAATTTTGGTGTTTTTGAGTTTTAGTGAGTTCTAAGTCCAAGCCAAACGTGTTATGCCTTGTACAAAGTTTGTATATTTGTATAGAAGTGATCCAAAGTCAGCCGTTACTAGTTGTGCAAGCTTTGGACCTTTTTCCAATTTTCTTGTACTTGAAGTAAAGTTGACAAGACCAATCCCACATGCTTGTACCAGCTTGCTTGAGGGCTGAAATGAATTTGTACAATTTGCTTGAGAGCTGTGTAGATTGCTTGTATCAAGGGGACATGTCCAATGCTCCAAGTTGACAAAGTTTCAAAAGTTCATCTTTATGAAAATGGCAATGTAACCTTTTTGGCCAAAATGGAATTACAACTTGTGTAAAGCTTAAAAAGCAAGGATAAAGGCTTTGTCAATTGAGTATGCATTTAATTATGGAGTGTATAGCAAGCTTAGGATCTGTAAAGCAAGATATAACCATCATAGATTTGATTTGCAACTTGATGCTATGTGAAAATGGCTTGAACAAAAAGTGAGAAAATGCCAACTTCCCTTCTTCGATTCTCCCTAACCAAAAATGATCTTGGAGAGTTCTTGGACATTTTGGAAAGCTTGAAATGTTCTCTATAATCCATATTTAAAATTCATTTTGAGATACCTCTTGGAACTAGTTGAAAAGTTGCCATGAAGTTGGGTCCAAAACCTGCCTAAATTAGGGCAAAAATTCACTAAGTTATTTAGTTCATGGCCATGTATTCACAATTTTATAACTTGAGATCCAAGCATATTTAGGGAAAAGTTTGTGAAGAAAAGTTGTAGATTTCATAGAGGACTACAACTTTCATGTTGGGAACTTTCCTTGAATCAAAATGCATCATGGTGAAAAAGTGGTGAAAAGTTGAGAAAAAGTAAGAAAATTTTCATACTTAGAAAAATTCTAAGTTATGAAAATTTTCAAATTAAAACCCTAATTTTCAAATTTGATTTTCTTGGTGAACAAGTTTCATATTTTGACATATCTTGATGAATTATGACCCTTGGTACTTGATTTTGACCAAAAAGTCAAAGTTTGCCTTTTCAGTATACAATTGACTTTTGATCAGTTGACTACAAATTTCATCTGTAAATCTAATGAACTTGAGATCTTTTGAGCCATGTAATTAGGTCAAGATGATGCAATTGAATCCTTGAAATCATGCTTTAACTAAATTGGTCATTGGCTAGGTTAAAAATCAGAAATTGCCCTTTCTCAGTCAAAACCCTAATTTTGACCATTTTGCCCTTTTGATGATTTGATCAAATTTCTTGAGGAGTTGTGATCCAAACTTGATCAAATGGTACATATGAGTCTAAAATGTTGATGTGGATAAAAAATTATGATGTTTGACTGTAAATTGGCCATGGTTGACTTTTTCCCCAATACAGCTGATTTTTAGGTCAACTGTCCAATTGACTGATAAAAAATGTGGTCCAAGGCTTGAAACTTATCACGAGCAATCTTAAGGGTCCAAAATGATGTATGAAAGTCACATTAAACATTAGTGGTCCAAAAATAATTGTGCAAATTCAAACCCTAATTTTGGGTTATCAGTGCAAGATGAGGTGTCTTGAGCTGACCAAACCCTAATCTTGTCTTGAGTCTAAGAAGTCTTGTGAGAAAAGTCTTGATAAATGAGAGGGCAAAGTTTGGGGTACAACATACACCAAAAGTCAAACTTTGACTTTTTGATCAAATATGAGTCTCAAAGATCATATTTCATCAAGACATTCAAAAATATGAAACTTGATCATCAAGAAACCAAGAAAGTCAAAAGTCAATTTGAAAAGTTAATCTTTTCAAGACTTAGAAATTTTTCTAAGTGTGTTAAACATGATAATTTCATAACTTCATGACATTTTTTCACCAAGATTCAAGATGATTCAATGAAAACTTTCAACATGAAAGTTTTAGATCTTGATGATATATACAACTTTTCTTTACTGATCAAGTCCTAGAAATGCTTGAATTTTGAGTTATAAATTCATGAAGTCATGCACTTTTTCTAAAAGACTTGGTAAAATTTTGACCTAGTTTGGTCAGGATTTTGACCTAACTTCTTGGAAAATTTTCACATAGTTCCAATTTGATTTAGCAAAAATGGCCAACATGAAGGTTGTAGAGGATGTTTCAAGTTTTCCAAAATGTCCAAAAACTTGAAAACATCATGTTTGAGCTAAGAGAATCGAAGATAAGAAGTTGGACATTCATTCTTGAATTATAGGTCATTTCCATGATGAACAAGAATTCAAATCTCTTAGCCATGCCTTGTAATCTTGCTTTGCAGGAACCTAAACCTATAAATCTATCAATAATTAGTTGATTGCACAAGCTTTTGAGCTATTGTACACTTGATCCAAGCATTATCCAATACATTTTTCTATTTTGAGAAGAAAGGCAAGACTTCCATTTTGGAAAAGCATGCTTTTGTAAAATGTCAACCCTTCTTGAGACTCCAACTTGTTCCCTCTGCACACACTCCATCTAAAATATCGTAATCAATATGTTTAAAGTGTTCAACCACTTTACATGCTTGTACCTTCTACCTTGAAACCATATTTCTCACTTTTCTTCAAAATCAAGCAACCTAGCCATAACCCTAGAACTCATAAATCCTTTGGGCAAATCATCTTAAATCTTTTCTATACAAATATATAAGTATATTGCAAGCAAAGACATAAGTTTACAAGCCCTTAAATAACCTCAAGCATTCTGCAACACATAACTGGCCAAAAACTCCATTTTTGAGCTTCAAACTTGAAACTTAAAATCCACTCGCACGTATTGACTTTTAATCATCCAAACACTTTATATACCTCATATACAAGTGATCTAAGTCCTTGTTTCCTAACTGTAATCACTCCATCATCATCCACTATTTCCAAAACTGAAGCTTATAACTTGACTTGAGTAGGGAGTTTCAGCCATCCTCAAAGCAAAGTATGAGTTGGAATACACTCAAGGAGGTCTAGGCAAGCTAAACAGATTCTTAGGGCACCTCAAAGCTTACTCAAACCTCATACACGAATCCATCTGCAAGAGGTAAGTTCTCTAAATTCAATATCTTGATACAAGCATCCTTTATGCATACATTCTGAAGTAAAAATGTAGATATCATTGCCCTAATGCTAACCATGTCCATAGTTTTCATTTACATCGACTGTGTCACTACGTCAAAAAAGACCTACGAAAGCGCTTTTTTTGGCCTTTAAAAGTGCTTAAAAGCGCTTTCTAAGGTGGCGCTGCTATAGGTTTTAGCAGCGTTTTTTGTTTAATGAAAAGCGCTTTCGTAGGTCTACCTAAGACAACGCTTTTTCTAAAAAGCGCTCTCTTAAGTAGGCTTTTGGCAACGCTTTTTCTAAAAAGCGCTCTCTTAAGTAGGCTTTTGGCAGCGCTTTTTTATGAAGAAGCGCTTTCATAGGTCTACCTAAGGTGGCACTTTTTTCTGCAAAAGCGCTTTCATAGGTGGTCTTTTAGCAGCGCTTTTGCCTGGAAAAGCGTTGTCATATGTTTACCTTAGACATCACTTTTTGTGAAAAAGCGCTTTCATAGGTTACCTAAGGCAGCGTTTTTCTTGAAAAAGCGCTTTCATAGGGTGTTTTTTTTAGAGGTATAATTTATATAATTCATATACCTGCATTGTTTGCAGCATATTATTTATATAAACCAGTTGCCACAACCTGTAATTCATAAACCGCGGTAATGCATTGTATACCATTGTAATCCAAAATATATATACACCATTTTTGTACCTCAAAATATATAAAAATCATTGTTATCAACATTGTAACTCAAAATCAGTCTTACAAAATCAACCCTAACAACAACTAAACCAGTCCTAATGTATGAAAGAAACACGGTCAATTATGTATTAAGGTCCTGGTCCTGCGAGGTTTGAACATAATAACACGGTCAATATGGTATTCCATGTTCACATGTAACGTATTCATAACACTTAATTTTCACATAATAATATATTCATACCTTATATGATTCTCTGCTCAATAAAATATTGACACAATTCCTCTTTGATTTCTTCCAACTGAAGTTTCGTGTAATATGCACATTTGTATTCATCGAAGTACTACATAACAAAACATAATATGCATGATTTAGTTAAAAGTAAAAAATTATATGAAATATCCGAGAAATAATAAAACAAATCCTAAGTTATAAATCCATACCGTGACTGGAATCTCTATTTGATTTAGTTGAATGATTTCTTTGATAAACCGCATAACGAAGTATCCGCAATCTATACCATTTTGTTGTTGAGGACACTATATAGAAAAACAAATAAGAATATATAGTTGTATTGTTTTATAAAATAGCATAAATATTATAAGCAAAATAGTGGAAATTAATATACTTGCACTTTGATCCAATTAATGTTGTTTGATTTAGACCGTCGTACCCGAGCTGCTCTTTGACACCGGAATACTTGTATCGCTCTAACAAAATAAAAATATATATTTAGAACAATGTCACAGAAATAATTAAATATATAAATACACACAAATATTTAGAATAATCTCACTTACGTATCTATCATTAACTTCATATCCGGATAATTTGTCCAATCACCGTCAACCGAATTCAAATAATAGACCACTTCTTTTATAGGATCGATAGCAACCAACAACCAGTGACGTCTATAAATTAAAACAACAGTTTAGAAGAAAATTTTCTACGCAAAAATTACAAATATTAAAATGAACTTAGAATGAAAATCTAACTCTGTAGGAATAGTATTATACGCCCAAAGATATAAGCTTTATGTACTTCCAGTTGCCATGAATCTTTCGACTAAGTGCTCTCTTACTGAATCTGGTTCCCTACCAATTGTCGCTCCGCTGACACGGGAGGAAGACACGAAATGGAATCTGTTTGACAATTGATTCCCGCGCATCAATTTGTCATATAACAGCCTTAAATAAAAATATAATTAATATTAGACTATATTCATTGAAATGTTTAAAAAAAAATTCAGCTAATTACATAATATAAAGATGGGGTTACTGGATGTATGCGTGCATAATACTGACGCCTATTTCTTTATGACGGAAAATCTGTTCCACGTCCTCGTGTCCAATTACTTCGGTGCAAGGAAAACCAAAGATACCTTGATCCATATCCATTTGACAAATACCACCATCCATCAAATATGTTGTTCCCACTATTGTTTCAAGACACTGCCGATATTGAGGGAAAAATCTAGTAGGAACCCTTTTCTTGGATGGTACGCCAATGATTTTCTGGCTCACTTGTTGTGACCCTTGAAAAGGTACCTAAAAATCATATAGACTCAGTTAAATTATAAAATTATGCAGTTTTTTATTCGGATCATATAATTAACAATTTAAACGTACCTCTTTTTGTGATACATTAGACTCGTCGTGCTGCAAAATCCCTTTACCCTTAGATGCGGGTGTTGTAGGAGTCTATAATTACCGTGGAAATAACTGAGGTCATAACTGACAGTTGAAGACTTAAAGATTCATAATTGTTTTCAACATACCTGATCATCTATGAAAATGAGGTCCGATGGCCATGCAACAAAAGATCCTATTGCATCTTGCAGCAATGTGGTCTCAGCAACAATGTCAGGTACCGGCAGCAACGCATCTATATCTAAAGCAATGTAAACTGATACTTTCATGTGTCCATCCGGAAGCGGTCTATGGTGAAGTAAATCTCCCGAAGTGTTATGGACTTTTCCCTTGCCAACTAGTCGATAAGTCGACGATGATAGGTATAGCTGGCAAGATCAAATGCCCTAAACCAATAATAACCGTTAGAAGTGACTAAAAATATTCTATAATAATAACGGATATATATTGAAAATTACCTCGGGAAATTTATGCTGACAGTTGATACTAGCTTTGTCACTAGTTTCTTTCAATTATGAACTGCTCTTTTCCGCCATATCTCTCTCTTTATCCTTCTGCAATTCACGGACTTGAGCTTGTAAATCCTGCAATGTTTGCATCACTTCTGCATTGCTAGGATTTCTTCTCCTTGGATGCTTATACAAAGAGGTTGGAGTCACACCATGACCTTTACCCCTCACCCAACCCGGATACTCAGCAATATTTAGTGCTTGACTAAGTACGCTCCTGGTATCCTAATGATCCTCACCTGGGGATATCGATTGCGACAAGGTCTCCTGTAATTCATTTACATATCGAAAATTATTAGTGGAGATAAAAAATTATTTAAATATTAATAAACATTTGATTTAACTAAAGACACAATCTTATACTTACACATTCATCATACACATGTTGAATATCGGGATTAACAGCTTGATCCTTGCCTACACGAGCTTCCTTCCACAAGAAATGTGTCGGTAGTGATGTTGCATCACTTTTCGTCTCTTCTAACTATGCATTGACACAAGTCTTAATATCATCAATTATAACACATTGAGAGAATTAATAATATCGTAGAGTTTATATTTACTTACAATTTTTTCCTCTAAGCGAGCATATCCCAAACGCTCTTTTTTGTATGGATATGCGGGTTTTGACGCTCTCTCGCGATTGATAGCACTCACTTTCTTGAAATTCTCGTCTCTTCTTTGGCCTACAAAACCAACCCATTATTCAGGTGTAATGAAGTTCTCATATTATTTTGGATGTTCCAGATCCTCTTCAAGAAAATTTCCTTCATCATCTTTAAGATACTTGTTTGTTAAAAATGTTCTCCACCCTCTGTGTCTTTTTCCAGCCAAACCCATTATATACTTTTTACGGGTATCTTCAATGTTAAAAGACCTCTACAAAAAAACATATGCATAAAGTGTGTTAGTAAAAGCAATTTAAACACATATTATCGTCAAGATAAAGCAAATAACAAAAACCATATATGTACCTTTATCTCAGTCCAAACTTTCTCTTTAGCCTCACCCAACTCTCCTCTTTTCCATCTAGGAGTGGTGATCGGAATGTGTATACGAACAAGCGTACCAATGTAGCTTGTCAACTTTGTAGCATTAGACCCAATTAGTTGGTCATTATCATTCCAATCTACATTATATGTTACTCCTCTATCTCTATCACGGATGATTCCCCTCATAATAGTTTTACCTCGTGTAATATCTTTTTCTGAAGTCTTTTCTGAAGTATTTTCTGGAGTATTTTCAGGAGCATTTTCAGGAGCATTTGCATCTTGTGAGTTTTCTTGATTACTAGCCATTTGACCTGTAATAATGAAAAAAAATAAAAATGAAATGAAAAAAATAAAAGTGAAATGACAAATAAAAATGAAATGACAAATAAAAATGAAATGACAAATAAAAATGAAATGACAAATATAAAAATGAAATGACAAATAAAAATGAAATGACAAATAAAAATGAAATGACAAATTAAATTTTATTGAATGATATAGGCTATAATTATATATACTATTACCCTTTTCACTAAGGTCTCTTTCTTTTCTTGGTAGGAATGTGTTCTACTCGTCTCTTAACAACGCAGACAATTGGATTGATCCAAATACCCTCATTATGATCATTTCTAACACATGATTCATTATCATTTTGATCAGTTATGGTTAAAGATTTAATGTCAACACCAATATCACTTTGATCTCCAATGCTTTCATCAATTACTTTGTTAGATAATAGAACTATAGACCATTTCGTACTTATCGGATCATTGACATAGAACACTTGTTTAGCTTGAGAGGCTAGAATGAAAGGCTCATCTTTGTACCCCACCCTATTAAGATCCACTTGCAAAAAACCTGACTTATCCATTCGTATGCCATTATTATTTTCAACCCACTTGCAACCAAATATAGGAATCTGAAACTTCTAGTAATCAAACACCCAAATGCGCTCGATAACCCCAAAATATGACAGATTTGCAAATTTTGGGTTTAAGTCCTTCACACTTGATATATGCATTGCTTCAACGATCAAGGTGACACCACTATTTTGCATAGTACTTTTGTCATCCTGTTCTTTGGTATAAAATGTGTATCCATTAATTGCATATGCGTTATAAGAAAACACAGCTAAACTTGGACCGTATGCTAAACATATCAATCTTTCTGCTACTGAAGCATGATCTGAACGATACTTTGAATAAATATGTTCCTTAAACCATGGTATGAAACTTTGATTATGCTCTCGTACAATCCAATTCTCATTTCTATTCGGATTTAAACCTCGAAGAACACCCTTGTGCATTTCAACATACGGCTCAACTTCAAGCTCATTATGCAGAACATACAAATGCACTTGATCCCGTTCGACCATTGATATTGTCACAACTTTATTTCCAATTAGCTTCTTACCCACTTTTTTTCAACAACATGAGATTTGGGGAGTCCAATTGATTGAACATTTGACAGATATTCAGTACAAAACTCAATCGCTTCTTCAACAATATATCGTTCAGCAATACAACCCTCTGGTCGACTTTGGTTTTTCACATACCCTTTTAATATTTTCATATAACATTCAGTAGGGTACATCCATCTCATATAAGCTGATCCGCACAGTTGTGTCTCTTTGACAAGATGAACCATTATGTCAAAAAACGAGGGAGGGAAATACATTTCAAGATCACACAAAGTAACAACTATTTCTTTTTGCAATGTTGGTAAGATCTCAGGATCGATCACCTTGCTGCAAATTGACTTGAAGAAAAAACACAGTTTAGTTATTGCGCTTCTTAGTTTTTCTGGAAGAATAAAACGTATACCTATCGGTAGAAAATGTTCCATTATAACATGGCAAACATGCGTCTTTAAACTCTTTAACTTGAGGTCTTGCATAGACACAAGTCTTCTAATATCTGATGAGTAGCCTTCTGGAACTTTAACCTCACTTAGGAACTTACACAATATTTTTTTCTCCTTTCTGGATAGAGTGTAAACAGCAGGTGGTAGATATGTTCGTCTTCCTTTTTTCACAGGTCCCAATTCAGCTCTTATTCCCATCTCTACCATGTCCTCCCTTGCTTTAAGACCATCCTTATACTTCCCTTTTATATTGAGTAACATACCAATAACACTGTCAAATACATTTTTTTCAATATGCATAACATCAAGAAAATGTCTTACGTACAAAGATTTCCAATATGGAAATTCAAAAAAAATCGACCTCTTCTTCCACCCACCTGTGACAACTTTATGTGCAAAAGGCTTGCCAAACTGAATACTCACATCTTTCACATTTTCAAATAATTGATCACCTGTCAATCCAGGCGGAGCTCTACGTTGTTATGTATCTCCGTTGAACGCTTTTCTCCATCCACGATATTGATGTTTAGAATTTAAGAATCTACGATGACCGAGAAAGACATTCTTCTGACAAAGTTTCAATCGCATCGTATCGGTTCCATCTTCACAGATAGGACACGCTTTTTCACCTTTAATGCTATACCCGGATAGATTTCCTTAGGCTGGAAAATCGTTAATTGTTCCAAACAACATCGCCCTCAAGTTGAAACTTTATTTCCTATACCCATCATAAACCTCCACACCGTTCTCCCACAAAAATCTTCAAATCTTTGATTAAAGGTTCCAAATATATGTCTATGTCATTTCCTGGTTGTTTAGGCCCAGAAATTAACATAGATAACATCTTGTACTTACGCTTCATACATAGCCACAGAGGTAGGTTATAAATCATAAGAATCACAGGCCATGTGCTATGCGAGATACTTTGAATAATACCGTGTGGGTTCATTCCATCAGTAGACAATGCCAAGCGAAGGTTTCTTGCTTCTTTTCTAAATTCAGGATAATCATTATAAATTTTCATCCACTGTGGTGAATCTTCCGGATGTCGAAACTTTCCATCAACAATTCTTTCATCCGCATGCCAAGTTAAGTGTCTTGAATCGGTTTCACTATGATACATCCGTCTAAATCTAGGAATTATAGGAAAATACCATAAGACTTTTGCCGGAGACAACTTTTTCTTATATCGAGGGGCACCGCATTTAGGACACTCATTTAACGATGCATACTCATTTAGAAACAAAACACAATCTTTTGGACAGGCATGTATCTTGTCATAGGGGAGAACATTACCCTCTGGTAGCATATCTTTCATAAGGGCTAATAACTCTAAAACTTTTATCCGACCATCCATTGCCCGCCTTTAAGTTGTACAACTTTAATACGACAGACAATCTTGTGAATTTTGTACAACCATTATACAACAGTTTCTCTGCATCGCTTACCAACCTCTCGAACATTTTGGGACTATCATTAATATCTTCTTCAAGCGCTTCTGCAATCTCTTCAACTCGATCATAATCGTATGTATCTGTGCCATTGTAGTTTGAAGCATAGGTCCTATTATCCCCCGATTCATCATTCCCGTCACTTTTCTCACCATGCATATTCCAACATGTATAACTTCTATCAATTCTATACCGTATTAAATGCGATGCCAACTGAACCGCATCAACCCGATTCCCATAACAACAACACAAACAAGGACATGTCATTCGACTGGGGTCTTCGGCGTGCATAACAGCAAACTTAACGAATTCCGATACCCCGTTCTCGTACTCTTTCGATAATCGATTGGAATACATCCATGTCTTATCCATGGTTTACATTTTCTGAGTCAATCTGAGCTAAATGATAAATTCGAAAATAAAACCAATACTCAAAACTTGCACTTGCTCTTGCACAACCATATAACAAAACCAATACTCAAAACTTTTCACTAAATTCATTTTTTCTATCAACTACTTTAGTACACAAGTATAATACATTCCTACTAAGAAAAGAGACGAGTAGAACACATAAACAAGAAACCATCATTGCTCAAAATCAATCATAAAAAGCACACGAAAAAAACAATATATTAATAGAGTTAACAATATGGCTACCTTTATTAATTATTTTGTTACGCTCCCTATTATTTCTCGCTTAGCTTGTTTTACCAATGCACAACTTGTTAATATAAATGATGTTTGATAAAATAAAAAGCACATGAAAATGTGTTGTTTTCTATTAATATCAGGACCATAGAATTTAATCGGATTAGAACAGCACGTAAGGAAGCCAATTAATTGTATGTAAATATAATAAATTAGAACCAAAGCAAGCATAAAACAATTTATTCATACAAAACTATACTAGAAATTGAAATACCTGGAGCTGAGTTATGTAACTTTGTGTTGTATATTGTTGTGATTTCTGATGCAACAAACTTTGTGATTTCACCTTGTGGTTCTCCTGTGGCAAGCGGTGGTCTTGTTGTTTTCTTTTCTACAAATCAAGCGGTAGTCGTTGTTCTCCCTGCAGATGCTAAAGGAGGCAGAGGTCCTGAAGAAGTCCTGAAACTGCCCCGGTAGTCCTGAAACAAGAAGACGTAGAGGATACAAATAAAAAAGTGGTAGTCGTTGATCGTGAAGAAAATCTGATTTAGGGTTTTGATCGTGAGCTCTGGTATAGGGTTTTGATGATATTGTGAAGAACAATAGAAAAGTGATGATATGAATTTTTGATATTTATTATAAAACTACCTACGAAAGCGCTTTAAAAGCGCTTTCTAAAGGTCACCTATAACAACGCTTTTTAATGTAAAAGCGCTTTCGTAGCATATCCTATAGCAGCGCTTTTAAAAGCGCTTTCTAAAGGCCAGCTTTAGCAGCGCTTTGGAAAAGCGCTTTCTAAGGCTGACCTTTAGCAGCGCTTTTGAAAAGCGCTTTCTTAAGGTACCCTCTGAAAGGCACCCTTTAGCAGTGCTTCCCAAAAAGCTCTTTCTAAGGGTGACCTTTAGCAGCGCTTTCTTAAGGCACCCTTTGAAAGCGCTTTTTTTAAGAGATTTTTTTTAAAACCTACAGCAGCGCTTTTTTCTAAAAGCGCTTTCTTTTATGTGCTGCTAAAACTTATTTTTGGCGTAGTGTGTGTAGAGAATTTTAGATTTGAAATTTCTGAAAAAAATTAGGTTTCAATTTAGGGCCAGAAAAATTAATCTCCATCTTTGACTTTTAGCTTACATAAGTTATATGGTTGGATTCATGGTGAAAAAATACACAAGTTTGATGTTTACATTTTTCAATTTCATTGAGAAATGAGTGAGATACGAATTTCAAAAATGGTGTTTCAGCCATGGGCGCGAGTAAGAAGATGAAGCATGCCTCAGGACTTGTTTTATTTTATATATTTATGGTTTTGTATTAATAAACAGATGTATAGCCACCCCAATAGTAATGTGCACGCCTATTAACCTTTGGGACCTGGGTTCGAGCCCCAGTGATACCCTTTTGATTTTTCTTATTATTTCTTTGTAGATCTAGTGCATTCATGCTACGCACACTCACCATGAAGCCTCTAATTAATTCCCTTTGATCTCATCATCAATTGATCTGGAGCTCCAATACATGCCCCCACGATGGACCTTCAGCCAGCCTCACTCACTGGATTATCAAATAGGCGTCTGGGCCTCCTTGGTTTGAGCCTTCCATTTGTTTGTTTTTGCTATGTTTCACTCCACTTGATTAGTTATTCATACGCAAGCCCATTCTTTTTTATTTCATTTTTTATTCACACAAAAATCTTACTTGGGCCTGGATTCCCTTTTGCTAGCTTTTAACCCCCCCCTTTCTACTTTTTAACACCAAGCCCAATATTTTTATTTCCTTTATATATTTTCTTTACTTTTATTTATTTATTTACTTTTTTATTTTTATTTTTACCAAAAATATAAAAAATACATTTTCTTAAATAATTTTCTAATTTTTATTTTATTTTTTCCCCTTATTTATTTTATAAACAAAATACTAAAAATATTTTTCTTAACTAATTAATTTCTTTTTAGAATTAGAATTAAATTAAACTTAGGTTTATTTAATTTTATTTTTTAATTAATTTAGACTTTAGGGTTTGATCAAATAATTGATTAATTTCTTTTGTAAATAATTAATTAGTTTTAATTAGGTCAAAAATTACTAAAATCTCTCTTTCATAAAAAAAACCCTAAAAATTGCTTTCTTAATTAACTTAATTTCTTTTCTTAAATTAATTTAGGTTTTATTAAATTAAATCCACTTAGACTAATTACTTATTTCCTTTCTTTTTATTAGTTTAATTAGGATTAAAATCTTTCATTAAAAAAACTCACCCACAATTTTCTTTCCTTTTTATATTATCTTTACATTATTGTATATTTCTATTGTTATTCATTATTTAATATGGTTGTAATAGTAATTAGGTTTTAATTGCTTTCAACCCTCATTTGTGATTTGTATCCCCATCCCCCAAAATGATGTAATAGCGTAGAACTTTAAATTCTCGCAATTTATCGCTTTCAATATTATTGTTAGTAATTAGGGTTTGTATGGCAAGATAAAATCAATTATTAGAAAACTATAATCTCAAAGACAAAATGCATGTAATCAGAACACTTTGCATACTTGCACCTTTAGGGTTAATCCACACTTGTTGCCTCGAATAAAAATAGTCATGCCCCTCGAACGTAGGATACTTTAGCAATGGCCCTCGAATACAAGATTGTAGTCCCTCGATAACCCTTCAATGTTGCCTTAGGTAAACGATCTTAGACCCTTACAACAAATTGCTAAGGTATCCTACAATGTTGCCTTTTATGACTATACGACGACCCATGCATGTCCCTTCATATCCAATGATAGGGCTTCTTACCAATCAATGGTAAGATACAAATATCTAAAGGAAAGGGAAATGAACAAAGACCTTTTGAGTAGGTAGAGCGCTCATAGTTTCTTGCTCACAATATTTCAAAACATCTTTGAAAACACCAACACTTTTCATGAACTATTTTCAAAAGTCAACACTTCGTATACATTCTTATAGAAACGAGAATCATTACAAAGTTTTCCTAAACGAATGAAATTTTCAAAATATACTTTCAAACAAATCACAAACACATTTCAAACAAAGCATTTCAAAGTGAGCTAGTAACTAAGAGCCCGTAGATAACTACGGATGAAAACGGTGCTAACACCATCCCTTTTCATAACCTACCCCCCAAACTCAAGAAAATTATCAAAAGGTCTTTCCTGTTCTTTTCACCCTTTCCTTCATTGGATAAAATAAAAGTCGGTGGCAACTCTTGCTAACTGCAACAATTGCGATAAAACATAAAACACCTAAGTCAGTTCCCTCACCGTATTACAGAACTGGTGATTCTGTTGGGGAATTAATTTTAAGTGGGGTTACCTTAGATATTAGATCAACTTTAAAAATGCTTTCATTGTTTGACTTGTATGATTTACATTATGGGTTATGTTTTGGTTTTTCATAGATCCTTTACCCTAATTTGGGAACATTATTAGGTATGTAGCAAAGACTGTGGAGAGTGTACGGTGTAGACCGATATGTTTGAAGCAATAGCTACGTTAGTGTGACACATTTGTGGGTACCAATATCCCTTGTGGTGAATCGAGGAGAATACGGGGCCTCTGTGTAGTGTCATGAATCATTAACTGACCTTAGAACATTTAGCTGAACAACTTGGCCATTATGAAGTAGTGAGATAGCCAACTTTGGTACAAAGCTGAAGATTGGTTAATACTCGATACTACACTCATTGAGATCAAATTTTTGGGATATTTTGGCCGCAAGAAAAGATTGATTATGCTAAAATAATGCCCAATGAAGAAAGATCAATGATATTGAGATTCCCTAGAACCCGTTTACTTTCTAGGACAGGTTGAACCAACTAAAGTTCATGAGGGTACTTACCTATGAAACCCATGCAAGCTTAAACCTAAGGTCTTTGTGTGCTTTGTTTGTGATTATTATTTATGACATCATAAACATCATAACATCATAAGCATTCTCACTAACCATTTCAAGGATTTAGGAATTTATCTTTATTCTGTTTTATAGGACATGGCTTCCACTCGTAGATATACCATCCGAGTCAACTTCATGAAAGTGCTTCCTTATCTTCAAGAGTTAGCATCGAGGGTGCATGTAGATTCTCCCTTCACCAAGAAATATGGTCGACTTCTCAACTTGGATACCTCAAACTTCCAAGAAGAAATAGTGTGTGTGCTCTTCTAATTCTTTGATCATATGCATCATTGCTTCACATTTCCCAACTACCAATTGGTGCCTATATTAGAAGAGTTATCTCAACTACTATGAGTGTCTGTGCTTGATCAAATACCATTCACCGGTTTAAAGGAGACTCCAAAGCCTGAAGTTATATCCAAAGCCTTGCATGTGAAGAGATCTGACATTGTGACAAATTGGGAGACAAGAAGTGGAGTTAAGTGTTTCTTAGCCAAATTCCTGTTGGAGAAGGCTCGTTCATTCTGGGAAGATATGGATTTTCAAGATTTTGAGGATGACTTTCCCTTTCTAATCTATGGTTTGGTTCTATTTCCCAATCCGGACCAACTCATAGATGTAAATACTGTCAAGGTTTCTCTCTCTCTCTCTCTCTCTCTCTCTCTCTCTCTCTCTCTCTCTCTCTCTCTCTCTCTCTCTCTCTCTCTCTCTCTCTCTCTCTCTCTCTTTCTCGTAATCTCGTACCTACCTTGCTTGGAGACATTCTAGATTGTTTCCACACTCGCACCATGAAGAAAAAGGGTACTCTTTTGTATTGTATTCCATTACTGTCTAGGTGGTTTATCGCACCTACCTCGATCAATGTTGAAGAATGATCAAGGCTTGACATGGTCTCAAAGGATGATTTCACTCTCCCACTCGGATATCCATTGGTGTTCTCGATCTTTGGAGGATATTACCATTATTGACTGTTGTAGGGAATTCCCTAATGTCCCACTCTTAGGAATTAGGGGAGGTATCACCTATAACCCTTCTCTTGCATTACGGAAGTTTGGATATGCACGGAGATATGGTCCCCATGAGGCGCTCATCTAAGGTTTGGTATTCGATTACGAGAGCGACGACCAAGGCTATCTTCAAAGGTTCATACGAGCTTGGAGAATGGTAAATAAAGTTGGTAGTGAGACATTGGGGCATAAAAAATCCATCCCTTTGAGCCTTACCTCAATTTGGTACGAACTCGTGCTCAAAGTCTCGTGATGCCTTACCCCGCCATCCTACCTGTGTTTATGGAGACCGTTGCTGAGGGAGACACCCCTTACACTCTTCTTCATCCTGATATGCCTACCAACTTTTAGGAATTGCAAAGATCATTGATTCAACTCAAAGGAGAGCAAGACACATTTGAAACCCAGTTCTACCAAGCGAGAAGAAGGTTTAGGAGCTTACGAGATAGCTTCATAATGAGCGAAGTTTGAATGCCTACATTGCACCGAAGAAGATGCGCTCATGGGAAGCCTGGTTCTTTTTTGTTTTAGGAGTTTATTTTGTGTTAGTTTTTCTTCCTCCATTGTAATCCCGTGAGAGGTATTTGTAATTCATGAACTCATTAATGCAATTAATGTTTGTGGTCTTCTTTTTGTCTAGCAAATTTAAATTCCATAAAATCCTTGAAACTACTACATTCGCATAACATGCGTCATATCATAAGTAGGTTTTCTGACACAGCAATCCTCATCTTTTTACTGTTTATTTCAGTACAAGATGGATCTCGAGCAAACTTTGAAGGACTTGCTAAAACAACCGGCTGAACAATCAACTGATAATGAAATCAATGAAGTCTCCATCGAACGTTTTTTTATCCCACATGAAGAGAAAGGTAAACATCGAGTAAATCTGGGAAGGGGGAAATCAAGGTCGAATGATCAAGAGATACGGGTAAGGGAGTCTGTTACGCGAGGGGAAGGTATTAGCACCCCACACGCCCGTAGTACTATATGATATTCACTCTTGTTGTCTATCTAATCAAAGGGTGTGTCTAATATATATCTAAATTGTACAGGGAATGTATGTAAAAGAAAAGAGAAAATAATGTAGGGAAAAATAAAGTTGTGCTCGTTCGGGCCCTACCCTAATGCCTACGTATCCCTTTTAAGGAATCAGAGCAACCGTAGTTCGGCTCACATGTTTTTGTTGGTTTCTATTTTTTAATGAACAATATTAATTTCTCCTTCTGCCGCAACTCGACCTTTGGAGACTTACGCGTCAGTACAAAAGTGAATTAACATGTTCTTTTGAAAATAATTTCGAAAGAAAAGCCCGAAAGCAAAAAAAGTTTGTGTTGGTTGATATTTTTTATCTTAAAAAAGGATTTGAAAATTGTTAGATGTTTAATGCATTTGCTAAGAAAAAAGTTTTAGTTTTAATGCATGGATGGAAAATAAAGAAAAATCATCTAAGGGATACTAACCTAAATCTATCTCTAATGTTATCATAAAATGATTAATCCTAAGGTTGAGTTTTGAAGGGAAATCTCCACCCTAAATGGACATGCTTGGATAAAAATCATAATGTCTATCTCAAATCATCATCTATAGATGAATCAAGAAGTCCCGAAGGAGAATAGTGTTGTACCCCAATTTTCCCCCTAAGATCCCTTCATCATACCATGTTGATTCCATCACAACAAGATCACATTAGGATTATTGGCTCCCGTCCCTATATTTAGCTTTGCTCTTTGAGGAATCACCAAGCACCTTAACTTGTGTCCTTTTGTGATCATGAATATTTTTTGTCTTGATTTCTTCTTTTAATTAATAAAATGCAATGTTGGTTTGTCTTGCTTGTTATCCATGTAGGTAAAGGCAATAAGATTCAGCAAGTTGCTCCATGGATTCATGAGTTTATTTCTATTCCCTAGTTAATAAAGCTTGAGAAGTTCAAGCTTCCCCGTTGAATTTGTTTTGTAAGGAATGGCATGGTAATGTTATTTTGGTTCACCATATTTCAAGGTTATAAAATTTGGTTCAAAAGCACAAGGGATTGATTGGAGAAGTTGGCTTACTTGGACAAGGCTTTGTTCCCATTGGTCACAAATGCATATTTCTATCAATTCTCAAGATATGGAATTGGTTTTGGTTGCTATGAGTTCTCATTATCATCCTCAACAACTTATATTTACAAATAATTTGTGTTGGTACAAGAAGTTTGTTCAAAATTGTCAAAGTTCCTCAAGGCATGTTTCTTGATCTAGGAGCTAGGGTTTTGAACTTCAAAGGAGTATATCTTCCTCATATTTTGGTATTTTTAAGTGATTCCAAATACATCCTTATCTTCCAATGGTTATTAATAAATCACTTCAAAAGTTCCAAGGAGTTTTCATGTGGAAGAAACTTGATGAAGAAGAAAGATTACAAGTCCTCCAGATGCATCCTCATCTTTCCATGTGTGACTTCAAATGATCATAACTTGGTCAATTTTTATCACATTGAGACCATTCTTTTTCCACAATGATCTTGAGGATGTGAACTTTATGCATTCTCTTATGTGCAAAGTGAGAAAATGGATGGAAGTTGCCTTAAGGATACAAAATATTATAGGTCATTTCATGATTTTTTTCCAACTTCAACAATTCATAACTCTCTCAATTTTTGGATATTGTGAATGGTTAAAGTTTCAAAATATCATTCAAGAGGTATATTTAATGCCATCTTTTTTGGTAAAGATCAAATTCCAAGAGGAATGCCATGTATGGATGCAAAACATTATAGGTCACTTTTGAAGAAAAATTTGAAATATTTCTAAGTATGGAAAGTCAACCCTTTTTCTCCAACTTTGACTCAATGCAATTTTCAGCTCAAGCATCCATTTGATCCCATTCTTTTTCCATTGCAAAGCTTGTAACCTCATCTTTCTAAAGAATCAAGAATCATGCCCTAAGATCCCTTGAGCTGAGAATGCCATTGGTCAGAAGTTGGCACTTTGAAACTGAATTTTTCACCAAGTCAGAAGTTTGAAATCCTTGATTTGGCTTTTTAAACACTTTGTTTCTATGCGTTTATGCCTCTAAACATGTTTAATGAAGTTCCGAAAGTGATTAGCATAGCAAAACGCGCGTTTTGGATGAGTTTTGATCAAATTGAAAGTCACACTTTTTTTGTTTGCAACTTCACACGATTTCCCTCCAAACTTCATCATTTCACACGCTTGGACATTCCATTTTATTCCCTATAAATAGAGGGTCATTCCCCATTCATTTCCTCAAGCTTGGATAGCCAGAATCACCCTGCCAAACATGTTCCATAACTCATAATTTAGCAACTTCGAAATCCATTCTCAAGCCTTTTTCAATCCAATTTTCCCATCAATTCATCTTCCTCGATCTTCCCTAAAGCTAACCATATAATTACATTCAAGAATCGTGCCCTATATTGCTTCATAGAAGTCCAGTTTCAGAGCTCTACAACTCAACTTCAATAGATAGATTCCTTCATCAATTCTTCAAAACTTTGATATCATTGTGATACTCTCATTGCCCTGGTTCTAGTCACAACACTTGCTTTTTACTGGAAACACGTTTTGACCATGAAATTTCAAATCCCTTTTCAAAACTTTCCTTCCAAATTGCTTGAGCTACAACTTATATAAATTTGTCGCGAGGGTGTGGTTGTCTTCGTTTTGAAGAGACGGAACGAATAGCATAAGTCTGAGCTTCTGATTTTATAGTTTGAGAGACCTACAATTCACGTTGGCTGGAGGTTGAAGATGACCAATGTGTCATCTTTCAACCAATGATGGCACGTCACTTGTATTTTTTGCAATCTGATTTAATTATTAATCATATACATTATTCACTAATGACCATGATATGCACAGTGCGCCAGATCCCTTGGATTTGATTACTAACGCATTTTGACTCTCATCCAATGGTCCACATATTTTTTACTTTTATTTTCTTTTTTGTTTTTTATATTTAATTGTTTTAAAATTCAAAAAATCATATAAAATCCATTTTTAGTCCAAAAATTCTGAAAAAATTATGAAAAATATTTTTGATTATTCTCTTTCTGATTTTTATTTTTTCACAATTTAATTGTGTATTGATATTTTTTATAAATTTTCACTTTATTTGAATTGTTTTAAATGTTTAAAAATACTTTTATGCATTTTTAAATTCTGAAAAAAATTATGGAATGATCCAATGATATTGTGACAAATATTGGTGACCTCACTTTTTTTTCTTCTGACTTTGGTATTTTTTATCATTTTTTAATTTATTTTACTCATTTCTTTTAATTTTAAAAATAGTTTATGACTTTAAAAAATTACCAAAAATTTTTTAAGATCATTTGAGTCCTTTTCTGATTTTTTTTATGGACTTACTTTTTATTTCTTGATCAATTTGAACATAGTTGATATTTTTCTCTTTTATTTCTATTTTAAAACATTTTTTAAAAACCTTTTTTTGTATATATTAAATGTAATATTATTTTGTGACTATTTTCTGGCTGATCTTGGGTTAAATTTTTTATCATGAACTTTATTAACATCATTGGATCCATGGTGTTGAGTCTAACTCCACAAAAAATGGATGAATGATTTTAATAATAGTTTGATTAAATTTAATTCAAAAGTGGTTTGTGTATTCTCTCCCACCCCTCTTCATCTCATCCCTTTTCTTATTGCACTAAGTGTTATTGGATCATGATCTCTATATCATGTCTCAAAACAAATGGTGCATAGATTACTATTGACTGGCCTCAAAATAGGTGTGACTTCTATATAAGTCCACTTACGGTTGCTTAACATAGCGCTAAATTTTGTCCCGATTCGAATAAATGATCATTCGTGGCCTAAACTTATGTTTGCAAGCCCAAGTATGTTAATTTGATATCTTTGATCCAATAACCTTGAGATTCATTGTGTGGAGGCTTTGGTTCTACCAATATTCTAATAGATCTACAACACCTTTGGTCAACGCGGATCACTTAAAAATCGTTGATCATTAAATGGTACTCATGAGGATTTTAAATGGATGATATACTTGACAAAAAGCAAATGCAACTTGTTGTGTGGAGGCTTTGGTTCTACCAATCCTCTAATGAGTTCCAAATTCAAGTTTTAAGATGATCATCCAACTAACCACTAATCACTAATAATTAACTTTATCTTTTATTTTTATTATATGCCCCTTTATTTTTATGCACTATTTACTTTTAGCATTTACATTTCATGTCATTTTTATCTTTTCTCATTTGAGTATTTACTTTCTTGTCATTTTTATTTTTTGCTCACTTGAGCTTTACTTTTCTTTTTTAAAACACCTAATAATCAACATAACCCCTAAAAATCTTTAATGATACTTGGACTATTTGATTACTATCCTTGGCATCATGGAGCATTGGACTTTTTGGACTTAGGATTAGAAACCTTGTCCTATGATTGGAGACCTTGTGACCTTATCTGATTATTTTGTCTGGAGATCTTGAGTTTTACCTCAAGACATTGGGTTGTTTGTCTGTTTTGTATGCAGGTTATTGTGATTACACTCTTTGTTTGTAATATGGAATTCACCTGTATACAGTTGTTACTCTGCCCAATTTTTGTGAAGACTTAATACACTTGAAGTTTGATTCTTTCAAGAGGTCTAGTATCATTGCTTGTTTGGTTTCAATCCAAAGAATGGGAATTCTATCTTGGCTCATAGTGTCAAGTATTGGCTTCTTGTTGGTTATATGGTTCTTATACCTAGCTTTTACCTTATGCTTTAGGATAGTCCCTTCTTCTCCTCCCATCTTCTTTAATTTAAAAAATCTTCTCCCTCCTTTTGAAAACTCTTCTTGTTTTAAACTTGAACCACTTTCATAATAAACTTGGACTTAGGTCCATCCATTTTCAAACATTTTCATAAATAAACTTCAATAAAATTAATAATACTTTGACATTTTTTTTGTGAGAAGACTAAAAATCAATAAATCTCATTCAAACCATTTTGTCATCTTGGTTTTCATCTTAAACTTTTCTCAAAAGATTTGAATCTTGTCAATCCTTGTAGTGATGCAAACAACTATACTTCTACGATATGTAGTGAAGTGAGATAGTTTCCACTTGGGTGTTGAGTGAGGCATTGTTGATTTTAAAATACAAGACATATCCTCCACTTTGAGATGATGCAAATTCTCCTTTCTCATGATTGTGGGTAGTAAGTATGTTTTCCACACGGACAATGACGATGATGTCTTATCTCTTAAAATCAACCAACACACTTGTGTTTTAAAATATTTAAAAGAGGAACTACATGTACCCTGATCCCCTATTGCACGAAAAGGTGGTACATATGTGTGATACGGTGGGAGAACTGACTTGAGGTTTTGCGTTTGTGTTTGCAAATGTTTCGGTTTAGCAAGAGTCGCCACCGACTTTTTATTTTATCCAAAGGAAAGGTCAAAAAGCACAGGAAAGACCTTTGAGATATTTTCTTGGGTTCGGGGGGTAGATTATGAAAAGGGAAGGTGTAAGCACCCTTTTCATCCATGGTTATCCATGGGCTATTAGTTACTTGTTTAGATCACTTGCTTTTGCTTTTCAATTGTTTGAAATGGTGTTTTTGTGTGTGGTTTTGAAAATATTTTGAAAAGAGGCCTTGGTCTAGGCAACCTTTGTAATGATTCTTGTTTGAATGTATATAAAGTTGTTTGTCTTTTGAAAAGATGTTTCAATGTTTGAAAGTTTGTTTTGGGAAATGTTTTGAAATTGTGTGTTTTGAAATTAGCAAGGATGTTTTGCAAATTTGATCAAGTAACTAGGAGTTGTCTACCCTACTCAAAGATCTTTCCTACACATTTTTAACCCTTTGACATTGTTGTTTTACCATTGTATTTGGTAAACAAACTTGTGTTTGGATGTTAAACGGGACAGGCGCGGGTCATCGTATTGACCATGATAGCAATTGTGCTAATATCTTAGCAAATTTTGAGGGACTAGATCATTTTTGTTAGGAAACCAAGATAGCGTCATCGAGGGTGTGATACGGTGGGAGAACTGACTTTGAGTTTTGCATTTTATATTCGCACTTGTTCGGTTTAGCAAGAGTCGCCACCGACTTTTTATTTTATCCTAAAGGAAAGGTTAAAAAAAGCACAGGAAAAACCTTTTGAGATGTTTCGTGGGTTCGGGGGGTAGATTATGAAAAGGGAAGGTATTAGCACCCTTTTCATCCATGGTTATCCATGGGCTCTTAGTTACTTGGTTTTATATCACTTGCCTTGATTTTTGATTGCTTGAAAATGGTGTGTGTGTGTGTGTGTGTGTGTGTGTGTGTGTGTGTGTGTGTGTGTGTGTTTTGAAAATGTTTTGAAATAGACGCCTTTGTTTCGGCAACCGTTGTAATGACTCGTGTTTGAGTATATACAAGGGTGTGTATCTTTTCGAAAAGATGTTTCAAATGTTTTTGAAGATTGTTTTTTGAAAGTGTTTGTGGAGTGTGGTTTTGAAAAGGAGGCAAGTGTTTTTGCAAGATTGATCCAAGTAACTAAAAGTTTGTCTACCCCTAAATTTACTCAAAGGTTTTTCCTCATGTTTTAACCCTTTTTAACAATTTTGTTCCACCATTATATTTGATGTACAATCTTGCGTTTAGGATGTTTTAACGGGACAGGCGCGGGTCATCGTATGGACCATGAATGCAATGGTGCCAAGTGTCTTTGGCAATTTGCTTGAAGGGACTATGATCATTTTGATAGGTAACTTTCGAAAGCGTCATCGAGGGACTTATGATCATTTGAATTGTTTTGCCAAAGAAACTCGACGTGCAAGCATGGCCCATTTTGGAAGGCAACATGTGGGATTACTCTAGCGGTGCGAGTGTGATTGTGTATTGATTTCATGTATTTGTCTTTGTATTAGGTTATCTAGCGTTTGATTTTATGTACATGCAAACCCTAGGTCTAACCATGGTATATTTGAAAGCGATAAATTGCGGGAATTTAAAGTCTACGCTATTACAAAATAGTATCCGGGAGTAGGGGTACAATTAGTTACAAATGGGGGATGAGACTTATAGGAGGATAGTGTCCAATAATTACAACCAAATCGAATTGCGATCAAATGTAATATGTAATCAAATGTACAGCAATGTATAAGAATAAAGCAAATGTGAATGTGTCAATGTATGTGTGTATTGTAAGTGTGTAAGTGTATGATTATTTACAAGTTGAGAAATGTGAACTTAAATGTATTATTAAGTATGTATTATACATTTTGTATATTTTTTTTATATCTTGTATTTTTGTGAATGTATTGTTATCATGTTTTGTGTTTTTGCTTAAGTATGTACAAACATAATATTTCAAGAAAAGAAAAGAAAGTCTTAAATCCTATTTCTTATATATTAGTATTTTTAGTATTAATGTACAAAGAAAATATTTTAAGAAAAGAAAATGTTTTAAATTAATGTCTTATATTAAATAAAAGTACTTCTTATGTATTTATAAATTAATGTATTTTAATTAATCTTTTTTATGTACAGAGTTTTAACTAAAAAAAAAAAGAAATGTTTTAAGAAAAGATTAATGTTTTTTTGGTGTATTTTAATTAATGTATTATATACAAAAGGGAAAAAAATGTTTCAATTTTGAGAAAGAATTAATGTTTTAAATTTGAGAAAGAAAAAAAATAATATGTTCAAGATTATTATTATGTTATAAAAAAAAAGGGTATTATTAATAAAAGATTGATGTAAAAATAATGTGTTAATTTATATATATAAAAAAGGATATGATAAGTAAAAAAAAGTATAAGTTTGAAAGAATCAAAAACGGGCTTTAGAGTTTTAAGCCCAATGACCAATAACCAGGATAATGGGCAAAAGGGGGTGCACTCAGGAAGAACAAAATGGACTTTAGGCGTTTAGAAAGGGCAAAGGCCCAAAGGTCTCATAACGTTTTGCAAGGGTTTAGGATGTTTGTTCATTCGGAAACGGCTTAGGGTTTTTAATATGCAGAGGCGCCGTTTGCTTCGATTCGTTCCTCTTCGTCTTCTCAAGCCGTGAATCTTGAATGAGCTTCTCCTTGCCTAGCCACCAACGCCACCATCTATCTCTCTTTCCTCCATAGTTCGAGCACAGTGGCCTTACGGAAAAAAAAAGGTTTGATTTTGACGCTTTATACGTTTTTACATTTTTTGCATGCTTATTTTTTGTTTTGGATTCTGACTTTAAGCTTGGTTATTGTGGTTTCTGTTGAGGTGTACAAAATGAAGGGAAAGAGGTTATACTACCTTTGTCTTCTGGAGATGGAGGAGAGATGGAGTTTGGAGGTGCTCTAGGCGGCTGAGAGCGAAGGGAAACGAGGCTGAGCTAGCTCCGGTAACCACGGTACTCTGTGTCTTTCTTTGCCTTGTATCTGTTGCCTAGCTTGCTTTTTCCTCTTCTTCTTGTTGGCTTCGTATGTTAGCTCGATGCCTTGTATGTTTTATTTGCCTATGATGAAAGTTTTCTGAGGCTTTGGTTGCCCTACTCTATGTTGTCTTGAATGCTTGCTTATCCTGAGTTATTACTTTGCCTCTTCCACCATGTGCCTTCTGTTGCTATGCTTGATGATGATTGATATGTTGCCTATGATGAAAGTTTTCTGAGGCTTGGTTGCTTAGAACTGCTTAGTGTTTGATATGCTGAGACATTGGGGGAATATTTTTGTGGTGGATGTTGTTGGTATGTTTGGTTGTTTGGCTCAGTGATGAACCATTGGTGTTCTGAGAGAGGCCTGTTGGCTAGGCTTAGTGTGCTTGATGCAGGTATGAGGCTTTTGTTTGAAAGGTTTCTGTTTGTGTTTTAAGGCTAGGCTTGACAGGTTGGGACAAAGGTTTTTTATTTTCATGTTAGGGGGCTTGGCCTTGTGTGCGTTGAGTTTGTATGCTTAAGGTTTGATGGACTTGGGAATTCTTAGGCTTTTTTTTGGCTTGGCTATTTCTGGTTTTTTGTTTATGTGGCTTGTGATGTATATGTTATGCAGGCGGAGGCTCCTCTCTTGAAAGGTTGAAGGCTTCTGTCTTTTATCCTGCAGGGTCTTGGCCTTTTATATATTCTTCTAGGGTCTTGGCCCTGTAGTCTTTGAAAGGCATGAGCTGTTATATTTTGTATATTCTTTCTTGGTCAAAATTGTGGACAGGTTTGCAAGGCTTGAGGTTTTCCCTCTTTGTGATATCCTGCTACATATGTTCTGCCCCCTTTTGCTGTGTATTCTGATATGCTGTTTATATCTCTGCCTTCTTCTCTTCACTGTGTTATTACAGTTTGTTTTTATATCTCTTTCAAGCCTAAGCCTATAAGCCCGGTACTTCTTTTTCTCTCTCTCCTCTCCCTTGACAATTTTTAAGCATTTAATATTGCTTATATTTGTCTTATTCTGAAAAAGCAAATGGCTGGAAAATGATGATATTGATGTTGCTTGCACTTGTATATTTTCCTCTGCATACTTCCATGTTTCTTGCATACTTTATGTACTTTCTCTTGACAACTTTTTGGATAGTTTGAATTTGTGACTTTATAGTTCAGTTTGGATTTGGACTTTGTTTGGCATGCTGTTTGAAACTTTTGGACTATGCAGTTTGCAATTTTTGTGCATTTCATACTTAAATTGCAAGACATTCCATCCCTCTTTGTGAACCGGGAGAAATCCCGTGATTTGCAGAGAGGTCAAACTGATTCCGGCCAGTCGCCTTTAATGATGAACCCAAATTAACCGTTTGTCTTCTGTTCATTTTATCTGCAATTGACTTTTCTTTCTTTTCTTATTTTTTTGCAGATAAAATCAAATGAAGCAGAGGGAGCGATGGATGGAAAATGAAGACTTAGGAATTAGGATAGTTTTTATTTCATTTTAAATATTTGTAAAATTATCATTGTAAATACTTTGTAAAAAAATACTGTATTTAAATAATAATTGTAACAAACAAATTAAAGATGAATAAAATCTATTTTTTATCAGTTAATTCCTTTTCTTCTTTTCAATTGTTTATTTTATTATTTATAATTCTCAAATTATAATAATTGGAAATAAATTCCAACCATTTTAACTCAAAATAATAAATAATCCATAAACGTCCGGCATCTTGAATAATCAAAGCAATGCACCGTCAAATCACACATGCCCAAATGTCTTTTCTTTTTACTGATTTAATCAAACACTGCAAACTCAATCCAAACGCCTCTTTCCAAATTTCAGAGTAAACTAAAAAGAACTAAGAATTAATTCTTTCCGAGAAATGTGCGCGCAAAACCCTAGTTCTTGATTAAAATGCCAAAGAAGCGTTCGCCTGATTAAAACCTGAGCCAAACTCAAACAAACCCTAGCAACCTGCTTGAACCGCTTCAAAATCAAAGAAAACCCTAATTTTGTCTGATTGATAAGAAAAGTCTGTTTGACTGAATCTCACGCCAATCTGAAAAATCAGGAAAGGCCCGAAACTGTGATTTCTTGTGGAAAAATACGAGGGAAAATTTTGGGGTACAACAGTTGCCCATGTTCAATCTTCTTGGACCTGAAGAGTTAGATTGGCAAGTTTGCCTTTCGCGACTCGAGGGTAAAAGGAGATTGGACACTAGAGTGCCCAGAAAATTTGCACTCGGTGATGTGATGGTAGAGGTGAATGGGCTTACAGATGCCATTTGGTGATGGGCTTAAATATGCCATCTAGGGATGTGACAGAATCTTGTCGGGGGATGGGCTTAGAGATGCCATCTGGAAATGGGCTTAAAGATGCCATTTGGAAGTTGTTGGTAGGAGGATGGGCTTATAGATGCCATCTGGAAATGGGCTTAAAGATGCCATCTGGAAGTGTTGGTCGCATGTCCTTGGTGAGTGGACGAGTATCAGAAAGGTATCCATGTTTTGGAACGTCTCTGAACTGGGAGTCTGAATAAGCAATAGATTGACATCCGTATCTGGAAGCATCCGCAAACTGTTTTCAAAAGTTGCATCTGAACAAGCGATAGATTAACATCCGTGTTTGGAGAATCCGTAAACTGTTTTCAGAAGTCTTGAAGAATCTAAACAAGCGATGGGTTAACATCCGTTACTGGAGAACCTGTGAACTGTTTTCAGAAGTCTTGAAGTTGAATAAGCAATAGAGCAGCATCCGTTGTTGGGAAGCGTTCGTAAACTGTTTTCAAAAGTTTCATCTGAACAAGCGATAGATTAACATCCGTGTTTGGAGAATCCGTAAACTGTTTTCAGAAGTCTTGAAGAATATGAACAAGCGATGGTTAACATCTGTTACTGGAGATCCAATGAACTGTTTTCAGAAGTCTTGAAGTTGAATAAGCAATAGAGCAGCATCCATTGTTGGGAAGCGTCCGTAAACTGTTTTCAAAAGTCTTGAAGTAGAGAAGGAACCGGTGTAGGGTTTCTTGATGACGAGTCCGTGTAAAACTACATCTGAATGAATCTGGAATAAGTATCAGAATGTCGCCGTGTTTGGGTCACATATGAACTATTTCTAGAAAGAAACTCGGAAGATGATGATCTTTGTCTGTCGACTGATCTTACCTGAAAAGATAAAGAGTTAGCTGTATGCGATGTCATGATGCATGATGCAATGTATTTTATCGATATTTATGATATGAATGTGATGGATGCACAGGTAAGCTGATGAGCTGTCTTGCTGAGGATAGATGAATCCTGGATGGCTGGTGATAAGAATCTTGACTACTGCCGGGGAAAATAATTCATTGGCCGCTGTTGGGGAGGGCAAGAATCTTAGATCATAAGACGTCCTGGGACCACTGTCGGGGAATCCGGAGCTTGGGTTGTATGCCAATCTACTGGGGAATTCATGTCTTGAGGGGATCTTCACTGGAGAATATTCGAATGTTCTGTGAGGAACTGAAAATGAGAGTCTTCACTCTGCTTGGGGATTGATAGTTGGAAGTTTTAGCTCCGCTGGGGATTTTGAAACTTGACTCTGAGGGGAGTTAGATTCTGTAAGGCTCTCTGGTTGGGGAAATCAGCTTTGAGAAAGCTCTTGCTCTGCTGAGGATCCTGAAGTTTAACTCTGCTTGGGGAATTAGGAACTCAGGTTGTATGCCACTTTGAGAACGAGAATCTTCATTCTGTTGACGGTTAACTGTTATCTGGTCGTAATCCAGGCTCCACAGAAATTTGTATTGCCATCTGGTCGTAATCCAGTCTTCACAATAGCTTGCTAAGCTGTTATCCAGTCAAATCCGGGCTTCACGGCTTATGCTGAAGATATACCACTATCTGGTCGACTCTAGGCTTGGTAGTATTCTTGACTGCTGTCTAGTCGTAATCCAGGCTTCGCAGAAATTTGTATTGTTATCTAGTCGTAGTCCAGGCTTCACAATAACTTGCTTAAGCTATTATCCGGTCAAATCCGGGCTTCACGGCTTATGTTGAAGATATACCACTATCTGGTCGACTCCAAGTTTTGTAGTATTCTTGACTGCTGTCTGGTCGTAATCCAGGCTTCGCATAAATTTGTATTATCATCTGGTCGTAATCTAGTCTTCACAATAGCTTGCTAAGCTGTTATCCGGTCAAATCCGGGCTTCACGGCTTATGCTGAAGATATACCATTATCTGGTCGACTCCAGGCTTGGTAGTATTCTTGACTGTTGTCTGGTCGTAATCCAGGCTTCGCGGAAATTTGTATTGTCATCTGGTCGCAGTCCAGGCTTCACAATAACTTGCTTAAGCTGTTATCCGGTCAAATCCGGGCTTCACGGCTTATGCTGAAGATATACCACTATCTGGTCGACTCCAAGTTTTGTAGTATTCTTGACTGCTGTCTGGTCGTAATCCAGGCTTCGCAGAAATTTGTATTGTCATCTGGTCGTAATCCAGTCTTCACAATAGCTTGCTAAGCTGTTATCCGGTCAAATCCGGGCTTCACGGCTTATGCTAAAGATATACCACTATCTGGTCGACTCCAGGCTTGGTAGTATTCTTGACTGCTGTCTGGTCGTAATCCAGGCTTCGCAGAAATTTGTATTGTCATCTGGTCGTAGTCCAGTCTTCACAATAACTTGCTTAAGCTGTTATCCGGTCAAATCCGGGCTTCATGGCTTATGATGAAGATATACCACTATCTGGTCGACTCCAGGCTTGGTAGTATTCTTGACTGCTGTCTGGTCGTAATCCAGGCTTCGCAGAAATTTGTATTGTCATCTGGTCGTAGTCCAGGCTTCATAATGTGTTGTAGAGATCAAGGTACTATCCGGTCAAATCCGGGCTTCATAACTTGAATTCAGGAGATCCCACTATCTGGTCGTAATCCAGGCTTTTTGAATCTGACACTGTTATCCGGTCGTAGTCTGGTCTTCACAATATGCTGTAGAGATCAAGATATTATCCGGTCAAATCCGGGCTTCCTAACTTGAATTCAGGAGAATTTGATCTTTGATGACCGTAACTTCCAACAGGTGATGAAGGAATACTCCGGACACTTTTGACATTCGAATGCCCCAAGTGATGATGAAGGAGTCTTGAATCAGATTACTCTGCCAATTGAGAGATTTCTTGAAATCTTGACTGGACTGCCCCAGGTTAACTGAACTTTGAAAGATCTGTTGAAACCTTGACTGGACTTCCCCAGGTTAATTGGATAGTGACATGTCGTGCCCCTTGTTGATAGGAGATTGTAGTGGAAGTGTCGTCCTCCTGAAGTGATTTTACTCATTGAGAGAGTTTTCGTTCCTCCGAACATTCGCTGTATGAATTTCTTCGCTGTCAAACAAAAGCCAGTTGCAAATAGTGATATTTAAGCAACGCAAAGTTTATGTTTGTCTCGAAGTTTTGAAAAAATGCGTTTTTTAGCAGAAAACTTTTCATAAGACAAATTCAACACAAGGTTTCAGAGCAAAGCCTTACAGGAGTCGGGATACCTTTTGTAACAGTATACTTTCGAACTAACCCATGCTTCAATTACGACTTTTGAAGGGTTGTAACGTGGCCTGGTTCACGGTTTAAGAAACAAAGGATAAAGGCTCAAAGTATATTTGTACCCACCCGCTCTTCGTGATGTTCTTCAACCCTAAGCTCAGCTAATTGCGCATCGCACTCTGTTTGAGTTTGGAACGACTTTTGGGTGATGGTTCACCAGATGAATTTGGGAGACAGTCATCATCTCCTTTTTCTCTTTTGTAACATTTTTCATGTTGTTGAGGATTTGTAATGACCTCTCTATTTTGATTTTGATTTGTTATCCCTAACTTTTGCCTGACTGTCTCTGTTTTCGAGATCACAGTCAGCGGGATGCCCCAGCTTTCTTAAGCCTCCTTTGCAGGTTTTGGCTCAGTGGGCTTTTTTCTTTTGAGAGATTGACTGCCTATGTGATAGGGAACCATCACTGTCTTTTAGTTCCAAGGGAGTGCTTTTCTTTTTTGACGTCGTTCGTTATGTTACGAACTGAGAGTTTGCGACTTCAATGCGCATTTTCTTTTGAATTAACTGAGATACTACCCTGCCCCAGGTTTATATCAAAGGTTTTGATTTGTTTAGAACAGAAAACTCCTACTTCTCTGGCTCGAAGGGGTTGACTAGGGATTATCTTCCTTATAACTCCAGTATTTGGGAATTGAAAGAAATGCTTGTACATCATCAGCAAGGTCCGTTCAAAAGCATACTGTATGAGATTATGGTATTGTTTCGTCATCCTCCCTCTAAAGGCTTGCAGCTTTTTATCAAGAGTTAAATATCATAAAGAAAGTATAAGAGTAGTGAAAACGAATGGATGAATTCAAGACAAACATATGTAATGCATTAATGAAACAGAGTTCAACATCAACAGATAATTGTTTGAAAACAAAAGAAATTACAACTTTGAAAATTCAAAAAGAAGCAAAAGTCTTTCAGCTCGAGCTTTGTCACTTCAGGTCGAGAACTCCTTAACGGAAGATTTTCATCTCGCCGTCTGGCATGAACCTCAGCACTCCAATGTCGATCAGATCTTGAATCTTGTTCTTCAAGGCCCAACAGTCGTCAGTGTCGTGTCCCGGGCTGTAGGAGTGGTACACACAAAATGCATCGGGATGATAGTTAGGAGCGGAGGTACTTGGGTTCCGGATAGGATCCCTCAAGGCAGTCAGGTTGACCTCCAACAAGCGCTCTAGAATCAAAGATGACGGTATGTCAGTCTCCGTGAACTGTCTTCCTGATGTATTTTGATTACGCCGATTACCCCGTTGACGCTGGCGAGGTTGTTGATGGGCTTGTGACCCTGAAGCAAGCAAAGGAGCCTTCCCCTTGTCTTCTTGGGTGGATGGAGGCTGAGCGGTGACTTGCTCTTCAACCTCAGATGTTTTCCCCAGTTGGTTGTTTTGAAGCAGTTGGCGGACGAGAACTTTGAGTTCCTCTTGTCTTTGAGACAGATCTTGGATGAGAGCCATCTGGCCCACTAACTGCCCCATCACTTGAATCCTCAATGTTTCCAGATCAAACTGCAGCTCCGCAAGCTGATCACTCCTGGCATTGTTTGAATTCTCCAAGCCCTTTGTGAGGATATCTTTCATTTCTTCTTGCCCCAGAGACAAGTTCAGGAACATCTCCTGCAGCTGAGCAGTCTGGTCTTGGATGTCTTTGACAGACCTTTCTAGAGCCATCTCTTACTGAAATAAACAACAGGAGAGTAAGGAAACCTGAAAAAGAAGAGGTCGTCAAGATGCGATGCATGATATGTGGATGCATGCTTTCACGGATCTCTTGGGGTAAACACAAGAGAATGTTAGAGGTTGAACTTTGATCTTGGATCGGAGAACTTTGCATCGGTGGATGTCTTTCCACGAGAATCAAGCTCACCATGTCAAGTGGGTCATAGCCTCTGATTCAAGTTGTTGCACTTGATCTTTGATGGCATCTGTTTAGAGGAGAAAACCTCTTACCCCTTGGTAGACGTCTGGTTCAACGTAACCCTGCATCAAAAGAACCCTCGAGATCCTTGAAAAGGTTATTGAAAATGCCATGGTATGATGTTATGATGTTATGTATATGTATGCAAAAAGCAAGTGAGTGTATATACAGGCAATCATATTCACACAAAGCACACAAGTCTTTAGGTTTAGGCTTGCATGGGGTTGTAGGTAAGTACCCTCTTGAAGTTAGTTGGCTCATCCTGTCCTAAAATAGAAACCGGGTTCTAAGGAGCTCAATATCATTGGATTGTTTTCTGTGTTCATTGTTTTGGTTTAGCCACTTAACTGGCGACCAAAATATTCCAAGAAAACAACCCTCAATGAGTGTAGTATCGAGTATCTACCAACTTCGGACTGCACCAAAGTCGGTCATCTCACTACCCCTAAAAAGGCTAGGATGGTCAATTAAGGTTCTAAGAGTTCGTTAGTGCTTCACGACATCACTCAGCGGCCCCGTACTCTCCTTGATTGAACTCAAGGGTTACTGGTACTCACAAATATGTCACACTAACATATCTTACTGCTTCAACCGTGTCGGTATACCCCGCACAGTTCCCTCACAGTTTTTTTGCTATTTACCTAAAAAGGTGCCCCAAATCCGGGTGTAGGATTTACAACAAACCCAAACAAAGACCCAAAAAAGTAAAGCAATCAAGGCAATCAAAGCAAAAATGTAAAGGTGATCTAAACCCTAAGGTAACCCCACTTTTAAGAAATCCCCAGCAGAGTCTCCAGTTCTGTGATACGGTGGGAGAACTGACTTGGGTTTTGCGTTTTATATTCGCACTTGTTCGGTTTAGCAAGAGTCGCCACCGACTTTTTATTTTATCCTAAAGGAAAGGTTAAAAAAAGCACAGGAAAAACCTTTTGAGATGTTTCGTGGGTTCGGGGGGTAGATTATGAAAAGGGAAGGTATTAGCACCCTTTTCATCCATGGTTATCCATGGGCTCTTAGTTACTTGGTTTTAGATCACTTGCCTTGATTTTTGATTACTTGAAAATGGTGTGCGTGTGTATGTGTTTTGAAAATGTTTTGAAATAGACGTCTTTGTTTCGGTAACCGTTGTAATGACTCGTGTTTGAGTATATACAAGGGTGTGTATCTTTTCGAAAAGATGTTTCAAATGTTTTTGAAGATAGTTTTTTGAAAGTGTTTGTGGAGTGTGGTTTTGAAAAGGAGGCAAGTGTTTTTGCAAGATTGATCCAAGTAACTAAAAGTTTGTCTACCCCTAAATTTACTCAAAGGTTTTTCCTCATGTTTTAACCCTTTTTAACAATTTTGTTCCACCATTGTATTTGGTGGACAATCTTGCGTTTAGGATGTTTTAACGGGACAGGTGCGGGTCATCGTATGGACCATGAATGCAATGGTGCCAAGTGTCTTTGGCAATTTGCTTGAAGGGACTATGATCATTTTGATAGGCAACTTTCGAAAGCGTCATCGAGGGACTTATGATCATTTGAATTGTTTTGCCAAAGAAACTCGACGTGCAAGCATGGCCCATTTTGAAAGGCAACATGTGGGATTACCCTAGCGGTGCGAGTGTGATTGTGTATTGATTTCATGTATTTGTCTTTGTATTAGGTTATCTAGCATTTGATTTTATGTACATGCAAACCCTAGGTCTAACCATGGTATATTTGAAAGCGATAAATTGCGGGAATTTAAAGTCTACGCTATTACAAAATAGTATCCGGGAGTGGGGGTACAATTAGTTACAAATGGGGGATGAGACTTATAGGAGGATAGTGTCCAATAATTACAACCAAATCGAATTGCGATCAAATTTAATATGTAATCAAATGTACAGCAATGTATAAGAATAAAGCAAATGTGAATGTGTCAATGTATGTGTGTATTGTAAGTGTGTAAGTGTATGATTATTTACAAGTTGAGAAATGTGAACTTAAATGTATTATTAAGTATGTATTATACATTTTGTATATTTTTTTTATATCTTGTATTTTTGTGAATGTATTGTTATCATGTTTTGTGTTTTTGCTTAAGTATGTACAAACATAATATTTCAAGAAAAGAAAAGAAAGTCTTAAATCCTATTTCTTATACATTAGTATTTTTAGTATTAATGTACAAAGAAAATATTTTAAGAAAAGAAAATGTTTTAAATTAATGTCTTATATTAAAGAAAAGTACTTCTTATGTATTTATAAATTAATGTATTTTAATTAATCTTTTTTATGTACAGAGTTTTAACTAAAAAAAAAATTAAGAAATGTTTTAAGAAAAGATTAATGTTTTTTTGGTGTATTTTAATTAATGTATTATATACAAAAGGGAAAAAAATGTTTCAATTTTGAGAAAGAATTAATGTTTTAAATTTGAGAAAGAAAAAAAATAATATGTTCAAGATTATTATTATGTTATAAAAAAAAGGGTATTATTAATAAAAGATTGATGTAAAAATAATGTGTTAATTTATATATATAAAAAAGGATATGATAAGTAAAAAAAAGTATAAGTTTGAAAGAATCAAAAACGGGCTTTAGAGTTTTAAGCCCAATGACCAATAACCAGGATAATGGGCAAAAGGGGGTGCACTCAGGAAGAACAAAATGGACTTTAGGCGTTTAGAAAGGGCAAAGGCCCAAAGGTCTCATAACGTTTTGCAAGGGTTTAGGATGTTTGTTCATTCGGAAACGGCTTAGGGTTTGTAATATGCAGAGGCGCCGTTTGCTTCGATTCGTTCCTCTTCGTCTTCTCAAGCCGTGAATCTTGAATGAGCTTCTCCTTGCCTAGCCACCAGCGCCACCATCTATCTCTCTTTCCTCCATAGTTCGAGCACAGTGGCCTTACGGAAAAAAAAGGTTTGATTTTGACGCTTTATACGTTTTTACATTTTTTGCATGCTTATTTTTCGTTTTGGATTCTGACTTTAAGCTTGGTTATTGTGGTTTCTGTTGAGGTGTACAAAATGAAGGGAAAGAGGTTATACTACCTTTGTCTTCTGGAGATGGAGGAGAGATGGAGTTTGGAGGTGCTCTAGGCGGCTGAGAGCGAAGGGAAACGGGGCTGAGCTAGCTCCGGTAACCACGGTACTCTGTGTCTTTCTTTGCCTTGTATCTGTTGCCTAGCATGCTTTTTCCTCTTCTTCTTGTTGGCTTCGTATGTTAGCTTGATGCCTTGTATGTTTTATTTGCCTATGATGAAAGTTTTCTGAGGCTTTGGTTGCCCTACTCTATGTTGTCTTGAATGCTTGCTTATCCTGAGTTATTACTTTGCCTCTTCCACCCTGTGCCTTTTGCTGCTATGCTTGATGATGATTGATATGTTGCCTATGATGAAAGTTTTCCGAGGCTTGGTTGCTTAGAACTTCTTAGTGTTTGATATTCTGAGACATTGGGGGAATATTTTTGTGGTGGATTTTGTTGGTATGTTTGGTTGTTTGGCTAAGTGATGAACCATTGGTGTTCTGAGAGCGGCCTGTTGGCTAGGCTTAATGTGCTTGATGCAGGTATGAGGCTTTTGTTTGAAAGGTTTCTGTTTGTGTTTTAAGGCTAGGCTTGACAGGTTGGGACAAAGGTTTTTTGTTTTCAGGTTAGGGGGCTTGGCCTTGTGTGCGTTGAGTTTGTATGCTTAAGGTTTGATGGACTTGGGAATTCTTAGGCTTTTTTTTGGCTTGGCTATTTCTGGTTTTTTGTTTATGTGGCTTGTGATGTATATGTTATGCAGGCGGAGGCTCCTCTCTTGAAAGGTTGAAGGCTTCTGTCTTTTATCCTGCAGGGTCTTGGCCTTTTGTATATTCTTCTAGGGTCTTGGCCCTGTAGTCTTTGAAAGGCATGAGCTGTTATATTTTGTATATTCTTTCTTGGTCAAAATTGTGGACAGGTTTGCAAGGCTTGAGGTTTTCCCTCTTTATGATATCCTGCTACATATGTTCTGCCCCCTTTTGCTGTGTATTCTAATATGTTGTTTATATCTCTGCCTTCTTCTCTTCACTGTGTTATTACAGTTTGTTTTTATATCTCTTTCAAGCCTAAGCCTATAAGCCCGGTACTTCTTTTTCTCTCTCTCCTCTCCCTTGACAATTTTTAAGCATTTAATATTGCTTATATTTGTCTTATTCTGAAAAAGCAAATGGCTGGAAAATGATGATATTGATGTTGCTTGCACTTGTATATTTTCCTCTGCATACTTCCATGTTTCTTGCATACTTTATGTACTTTCTCTTGACAGCTTTTTGGATAGTTTGAATTTGTGACTTTATAGTTCAGTTTGGATTTGGACTTTGTTTGGCATGCTGTTTGAAACTTTTGGACTATGCAGTTTGCAATTTTTGTGCATTTCATAGTTAAATTGCAAGACATTCCATCCCTCTTTGTGAACCGGGAGAAATCCCGTGATTTGCAGAGAGGGCAAACTGATTCTGGACAGTCGCCTTTAATGATGAACCCAAATTAACTGTTTGTCTTCCGTTCATTTTATCTGCAATTGACTTTTCTTTCTTTTCTTATTTTTTTGCAGATAAAATCAAATGAAGCAGAGGGAGCGATGGATGGAAAATGAAGACTTAGGAATTAGGATAGTTTTTATTTCATTTTAAATATTTGTAAAATTATCATTGTAAATACTTTGTAAAAAAATACTGTATTTAAATAATAATTGTAACAAACAAATTAAAGATGAATAAAATCTATTTTTTATCAGTTAATTCCTTTTCTTCTTTTCAATTGTTTATTTTATTATTTATAATTCTCAAATTATAATAATTGGAAATAAATTCCAACCATTTTAACTCAAAATAATAAATAATCCATAAACGTCCGGCATCTTGAATAATCAAAGCAATGCACCGTCAAATCACACATGCCCAAATGTCTTTTCTTTTTACTGATTTAATCAAACACTGCAAACTCAATCCAAACGCCTCTTTCCAAATTTCAGAGTAAACTGAAAAGAACTAAGAATTAATTCTTTCCGAGAAATGTGCGCGCAAAACCCTAGTTCTTGATTAAAATGCCAAAGAATCGTTCGCCTGATTAAAACCTGAGCCAAACTCAAACAAACCCTAGCAACCTGCTTGAACCGCTTCAAAATCAAAGAAAACCCTAATTTTGTCTGATTGATAAGAAAAGTCGGTTTGACTGAATCTCACGCCAATCCGAAAAATCAGGAAAGGCCCGAAACTGTGATTTCTTGTGGAAAAATACGAGGGCAAATTTTGGGGTACAACAGAGGGACTATGATCTTTTTGTTTTGATTTTGTTTTTCCAAGATACTCAACATGCATACCATGGCCATTTTAAAGGAAACAAGTGGATGAAACCCTAGGGGTGCTTGTGTGCATTGTATTGTCAATTTACATGCTTTTATGTCTTGTATTAGGTCTAGCTATTTGTTTTGATTTTGGATATTGCATACAAACCCTATTCTCTATCATGGCATATTTGAAAGCAATAAATGCGTAAAATTAATCTAAACTATTACAACATTGATATGGGGAGGGGGATACATTTTTGAATAGGGGATTATTTGCAAGAAATTAAAACCCTAAGATTATTACAACCAAATTGAATTCTTTATTCAAATAATAAATAAGCAAGTATTTAAATGGACAATTAAATAAATATGCAATATATTATAAATATGCAAAAAATGTTTTTTGTATTATTTTTATGTATGTAAAATATTTAATGTATCAAAAAATAAGAAAAAATATTATTTTTATTAAGGGTGGAAACCCTAATTTGTTTTAAGAAAGTATATATATATATATATATATATATATATATATATATATATATATATATATATATATATATATATATATATATATATATATATATATATATATATATATATATATATATATATATATATATATATATATATATATATATATATATATATATATATATATATATATATATATATATATATATATATATATATATATATATATGTACAATAAAATAAAAATATTTACAAATGTCAAGAAATAAAAATATGTTAGAAAAATATTATTTAAGTATATAAAAAAAATAAAAATATAATATTTTTATTGTAGTATTTACAAGTTTCTTATTAAGAAAATAAATGTATATATTACTTAATAACTATTTCTATGTCTAAAAAAAATAAAAAAATAAAATGAAATGTGAAAATTAAATAAAATATTTTTCGTAATTTTTAAAGTTTAGAAAAATAAAATAAATCAGAAACTAAAAAAGAAATGAAAAATATACAAAAAAAGATTAAATGGGCCAAGGGGTGTGAGAAGCAAATCAGGGGTGCAAAAAGTGAGAAATAGCCAGGCCCAGCCCAAGTCCAGCTTCGTCTTCAACCTTGTGACAAAAACGTGCGTCTGTATGTTCAAACTGGGAAATCCTGCATACGTGCTCTAAAGCGAAAACTCACAACACAAAAGTTATAGCATTTTTCAACATGATTCCAACCATGTAAAGAACTTAATCTAACTCTCAAAGACCAGAGAGAATTTATTTGGCCCTAATTTCTAACCTACCTTTTTCAGAAAGTTCATCAATCAAATTCTCCCAACTCAGTTAACTTAAATAAAATCTATGCATATGTACAGCTTAAGGGCAATGAGTACTACATTTTTTATTCACAAACCTAAGCTTAATGATTCCTAAATAGAGAGATAGAAAGTTGGAAAATACATGTGTTGTACCCCAAAATTTGCCCTCCCATATTCTTCAAAATTTGCCAAGTCAAAGCTTCAAACATCTCCCCAAGGATTGCACAGTTCAAGGGCCTCCTAACAGTCAAAAATTAGGGTTTTGGTTCTGATAAAGAAAATGAAGTTTCCAAGGGTCCAATCAAGTTCCATATTATTATAAACATGGTCAAGCATCCTCATACTAAGTTTCAAGACTCACAGCACAAAATTGCACAGTCAAAAACCCTAATTGCACTATAGTCAACTGTAGGGGCAAAATGGTCATTTGACAGTCAAAAGTCCAAATTTTTGATCAATACTTCATTTTGAAGCCACAAACATCATTTTATCAATTCTTGATCATGATTCTCAAAGCTTGGCTCAAAAATCATCAAGATGCAAAAGTTTCCATATTTGGACAGTTGAAAAAGTCAACTGTAAATTGACCAGGGCATAACTTTCACATGGATTATCAGAAAAATTCCATCCAAAGCTCATTTTGAATATAAAGACATTTCATACAACTCCTCTTCACACTTCAAGTCCAAGAAATGCTCTCACAAAAAGTTATCAATTTCAACATTATAGGTCATTTTCAAAAGTCAACAAAAAGGGACTTTAAGTCAAAGGCCTTAAATTGAGATTGGTAAATCAAAATGACATGGGACCAAAGGCATTGGTTAGAGGACTCAAAGACCTTTCCAAAATGTCCAAGAACATGATCAAAGCTTAAATATTGAGTAAGATATGCCTTGTGGAAGTTGGGAAATTTTTGGATATTTTGAAAAGTCAACATTGCTTCAAATGACCTAAAAATGCTATTGGGCCTCTTTTTCTTCCACAATTCATCATCCAAGGCATGTGCACGACCATGTGGCCCAAAGGGAAGTTTTTTTATCATTTTTATTTATTTATTTGGATTTTTTATTATTAATAATTCATTTAATTAATTAAAATATATAAAAAATACCAAACCAATGCAATCAAATCTTTTCATGCAAGGAATAAGCTTAAGATTTCGTGCAAGACCAAATATAGAAAGAATCAAGTCAATTGGCCATGATTTGTATCAAATATGCTTGAAAAAGATTTGAAATATTTTGCCATGAAAATCAATATCCTCTCCATCAATTCCTTGATCCTTTGGCTCTGAATTCTTACCCTAATCGTTCACCTATACATACTAATGCAAACCCTACTCCTCAAGAGGTCCAAGCTGCGCCATAGACAAAGAATCAAACTCACACTTTTGCCTAAAATTTTCAAAACTGAAAACAAGGTTCCAAGAGGTTTTAAGCCATAATACTTATTCCATTGTGTTCCTGAGGCTTCAAGGAACATATACAGATCAAAATCATCGTCCCTAACACAGGAAATAGGTAGAACGATCTTGACCGGTTCAAGCTTTTTTTCAGATTCTTGAAACATAATTCATGCATTATTTGTAAATTCTAATATTGGATTTGTGTTCATTATATCATTCTGAAGCTAACAATGTGGTTTGATTGAAGTTTTGTGCATCATACGCAAAAGTGCCATTGTTGCCTTTTAGGGTTACAAAGGTCATGAATTAGGGTTTCTTTATTCTGGAACAATTGAGATTCGAGACATATATCATTGAAACAAGCGTGCTTGGACGAAAAGAACCCAACCCTCGCGCTTAATTTATGAGGCCATATGGCATATTCGCTATTTTTTAGAAAGGTGCTTTTGGGGGCGGTTCAAAACCGTTGCCCATTCTTTTTTTGTTTCAGGAAAACATAAAGCGAGGAAGACGAAGGCTAGGTGTAAGGCAGCCGTTGGTTGGTTTGAATTTCGCGCAAAAAAGGAGCACTAACATTTGTTTTGTTTTATTATATTTATTAGTTATATGATATACAGATAAACAAAGCAGCTCTAGTGGTAAAGCGTCTTAGTGGTAATCTCCAGGACCTGGGTTCGAGCCCCAGGTCCCTCACCCTTTCCATATTATTTTTCAATTAATGCTTATGTGTAGTTTCAATGCTAGCGTCCATCATGCATCCACATTATCAAGCCGTCCACGCGTACAATCATACCAATCCAAGGGACCAGATCTGAAGACCATGGTGAACCTCAGTCAACACACATGCGCGCTAGCTGAAAAGTCAAAGAAGCCAAAGGTTAATGGGCCTAAAATGCTAAGATCCAACCTCTCATTTGGGGACAGAACCCCCCTAAGTTTGCAAGTTTCTTTTATATTTTTTCATTTTTATTTTGATTCAATTATTATTTTTAATTAGTTCTTTAATTTAAATATTTTCACAAAAAATATAAAAAAACAATATAAAATCAGAAAAAGACAAAAATAAGTATTCTTATTTAATATTTTAATATTTTGTAAATAAACATCATTAATTGATTTTAGTGTTAATTTAGGTTTAAATCTTAATGTTTTTCAATAAAACCTAAAATTGGTAGAATTAGGGTTTCAAGCATTTTTCATCCTTTTTTATTTTACTATATTAATTATTAATTCTTAATTAGTTATTTTTATAAATCAAGTTGCAATTAATTAATTAGGCTTAATTTTAGATAATTATCACATTTTCTTAATTAACTCAAAAATTTGTAGAAATTAGGTTTAATTATTTTAATTACTTTTATTCTTTTTTCACCATTATTAATAATTAAATATTATTTATTTTTGTAAATACTTGCAATTAATTAATTAGGGTTAATTTTAGGTTAAAGTTTAATACTTTTCTTAATAAATAAAAAAAATTAGAATTAGGGTTAATATTCTTTTCATTTAATTCTCATAAAAATCATAAATGCAAAAAATCTCAAAAAATAATTTCTTTTTCTTCTTTAATTTAATTAACTTGCTAATAATTTAATTTCATTAAAAAGGGTCCAACGCCCTCGCTTTCAATTATTGATTTGTTTCGCGCATTTTATTTTTATTCTTTATAATATTTATGTACCTCTCCCAAAGCCGTGTAATATATTTCTCGCACTTTACTTTATTTACTTTCTGTCAAATCGGGTCCTGGAAATTTTGGCGATGTGGACCCGCGCCTTTTGTAATAGTTTAGAACTTTACCTTTCTCGCACTTTTTTAACTATTAAATAAATGCATGCAAGAATGAATGACAAAAATAGAAACAAACGCATAGATCACCTTGACATGAATAAGACAAAATAACTGAATCAGACACACAAATCACACACCACCCCTAGGGTACGCCTCACTGTTGCCTTGCCTCGAAAGGTGATCGTCGAGTAGAGGATGTCTTAGTAAGTCCTCATGATCCGGGAACCTGGCATGAGGGTAGCTTCTAAGGTGTCTTCCCATTGCTCTGGTGATCACCATGTCCCGAACCTCGAATTGACTCGAACACCTCCAACGGTGGTGCTACCTACCTCTCAATGGTGGGATGGCACTACTTTAAAGGACATTTACACAGACGAATTCCTTAGGGTAGGTAGACGACTCGTGGATACTTGCTCTAATTTAAAACAAAACAAATCAAAAATACTTTTCACACCAACACATTTTCAAAAAGCTTTCGAAAGCATTTTTCAAACACTCTTGAGGACCGATACAAGAGTCGAACTGAAAATTTCAAAGAAACTTTTTAAAACCCACAGTTGAAAAGCAAACAAACCATTTTTGAAAACACAAGTGAGCAAGTATCTAAGAGCCCATGGATAACCATGGATAGAAAGGGTGCTAACACCTTCACTTTCTATAATCTACCTCCCGAACCGAGAGCAATCTCTATAAGGAATTTTTCTGTGCTTTTGTCCTTTCCATTTGGAGAAAATAAAAGACGGTGGCGACTCTTGCTTCCGCGACATTTCGCGAACCAGCGTTAAACAGTCAGTTCCAGATCCACCGATCACAGAACTGGCGACTCTGCTGAGGACAAAAACTTAAAGTGAGGTGTACCTTAGGGTTAGTTCATAACTGTGTTTTCAATTGTTTTGTTTTGCTTGCTTTAAAATTGTGGGACCGTCTCGGGAGTTCTATAGATCCTAACCCGGATTTGGGGATACCTTCTTAGAAAGTAGCAACAAGGTTGTGAGGGAACTGTGCGGGGTATACCGACATGGTTGAAACAGTCTGCTACGTTGATGTGGCACTTTGGTGTGTACCGGTAACCCTTGAGTTCAGTTAAGGAGAGTACGGGGCCTCCGCGTGGTGTCATGAAGCATCAACAGACCTTAGGAACCTTAATTGAACTATCTTGGCCTCTTTAGGGTAGTGAGATAACTGACTTTGGTGCAGTCCGAGGTTGGTTGATACTCGATACTACACTCAATTGAGGGTTGCTTTCCTGGAATATTTCGGTCGCCAGTTCAGTGGCTAAATCGAAACGATGAACAATGAAAGCAATCCCGTGATATTGGGACCCTTAGAACCCGGTTACTTCTAATAGGACAGGTTGAGCCCACCAACTTCAAGAGGGTAATACCCAGACCCCATGCTGGCCTAAACTCTAAGGGCTTCTCTTGTGTGACTTGTGTGCCTTCCAACTTGACTATTTGCATGCTTGTTATCTGACATTTGAGTTCCCTGCAGGTTTTGTCTACAGTCCTTAATTAGGACTCATAACAGGGTTACTGAGTTTACTTGCAGGTTTTGTTTATAGTCCTTAATTAGGACTCATAACAGGGTTACTAAGTTTACTTACAGGTTTTGTTTATAGTCCTTAATTAGGACTCATGACAGGGTTACTGAGTTTACTTGCATGTTCTGTTTATAGTCCTTAATAGGGACTTGTAACAAAGTTACCCACATCATTCCATGCATAGCATAACATCATACCATTGCATACATCCTAACCCATTTCAAGGATCTCAAAGGCTTGTGATGCAGGTCATGGTGAATCAACATCTCATCAAGGGGAAAAGAGGATTTATTTTCCTCTAGACAGAGTTGTCAGAGGCTATGACCCACTTGATATGGTGAGCTCTGACTCTTGAAGCAGGTTCCCCTAACCAAGGTTGTTTGGAAATCAAAACCAGACATGATGACTAAAGTCAGGGGCTATGACCCACTGGATATGGTGAGCCTTTGACCCTTTGAAGAAGTACTCTCAACAACATACAGTTCCTTCAATCAAACTACCGGACCCAAGTTCTAACAAATTTTCTTGTTTATCCCGCGAGGTCCTTGAAAACATTACATGCATGTCATACACATCATTGCATGACAGGTACCCTTGTTGCAGGTCACTTACCTTTCCCGCTGTTTATTTCAGCAATGGCTTCCCAACAAGATAACCAGGACCTTCTTGCTCAAGAGACTCGGCTCGGGGAAATCCTCCTTAATTTATCCAAGGGGCGGGAGGAGTTGAGGACACTTCTCACGGGGACTTTGGTCAGGAACGGTGCTGAGGACGAACGACTGAAACATCTGCAGGCTGAAGTGGATGCAATGAAGGCCCAGATGTTGGGGCAGGTGACTATCATTCAAGACTTAGCTCAAAGACAAGATGAGCTCGGGGTTCTCGTCAACCAACTGCTTCGGGGTAATCAACTGGGGCAAACATCTAAGGTTGAAAGTCCAGTCATCATTCAACCATCTTTGAGACAAGGAGATAAGAGGAGAGCTCCTCAAGTGGCTTCAGGGTCACAAACTCAGCATCAACTTCACCAGCTTCAGCCAGGCAAGCCCAGGAGGCAATTCACCCTGCTCAACATGTCGCTGTTTCAAGCTTTACAACGCCTGTTGAGATTGAATTTGATCACATTAAGGGCTCATCCCTAGAATCCCAACACAGCCCATCCTACTTATGATCCCAATAAAAGGTGTGCCTACCACTCTGCCAGTCCTGGACATGATACAAATGAGTGTTGGGCTTTGAAGAACAAGATCCAGGACCTGATTGATGAAGGGGAATTGGAGTTCACCCAAGATGGTCAGGCTGAATTTTTCTACCATCCCTCCAAGACTCACCATTTGAAGTGACAAGCCCTGAGATGAAAAGACTTTTGTTCATTCGAATGTTCAAGTTGTAATTTTCTTTTGTTCAAACATTTGTTCATTGTTAAACATTGTTATTTCATTAATGCATCGCATATGTCCATTTTGAAGCAATATATTCGTATTCACTAAATGCAAATTATTTTCATATTTTTTCTGATGATCAACTCTCAATTAATAATTCTAAGCCTCTTGAGAGAGGATGACGAAAACGATACCATAATCTACAGTATGCTTTTGAACAGACCCCGCTGATGAGGTACAGGCATTGTTTCAATCCCTAAACACTGGAGTTATAAGGATGATAATCCCTCGTCAACCCCTCTGAGCCAAAGAAGTAGGAGTTTTTCTTTTCGAAATTTAAAACCCTTAATCATAACCTGGGGCAGGGTAGTCTCTTGGTTGATCCAAGTGCATAACGAATGGCACCAAAGAGGTCCTTACAAAACAACAAAAGACAGTGATGGTTCCAAATAACCATAAAAACAGGAAGTCATTACCAAAATCTAAAAGCCCATTAAGTCAAAACCTATAAAGGAGACTTACGAAACTGGGGCATCCCGCTGACTGTAATCACAAAAGAAACAGTTCAGGCAAAAAATAGGGATAATAAAATTAAAAAAAAGAGGTCGCACAAACCCTCAACAAAAAGAGAATTGACTGCCTATTCAAAATAAATTTTCAATATCCGAATCATCACCGGAAAATCAGAGCAAAGACTCAAATAAGGTCTAACGTATGATCAACTGAGTTTAGGTTTGGAGAACATCACGAAGAGCGGGTGGGTACAAACAAAATTTGAGCCTTTATCCTTTGTTTCTTAAACCGTGAACCAGGCCACGTTATAACCCTCAAAAGTCCAAGCTGAAGCATGGGTTAGTTCGAAAGCATACTGTTACGAAAGGTATCCTGACTCCTTAAGGCCTACGGTAAATACGGAGTTGACATCACGTTTTACAAACATTCACTTGTTTTATGAAAAAGAATGCATTTTCAAAATCTTCAAGACAGACATAAGCTTTGCATTTTTAACATAACTTTGTTTGCATATGAACATTTGTTTGAGCGGCAGGGAAATTCGCATGATGAATACCTAGTGAACAAAAGCACCTCCAATCAAGGGGCATGGCATGATCATTGTCCATCATCTGGGGCAGTTAAGTCAAGATTCGGAGAATCTCTCAAAAGGCCAACCAGCTTGGGGCAAATCTCCATCTGGATCACTTGGGGCATTGGACGATCAAACGAAGATCTTCTGGTAACGTGACAAAACACTTCTAACAGGGGCAATTCCCTACATTCTGAGAATGGGGACATAGTCGAAAAAATACTGCGCATAATCAAAGACCCGCTAGGTTGACACACCTAGGCAAAAATAACGGCTTCCCGGCGAACCAAAAGGGTTCGGGCAAAAATAAGGGATGAAATGAAAAATCAGTACACCCGGCAAGTCGAAAACCTGAAAAAGGCGGCTTGGGCAAAAATGGGTATCCCGGTGGACTGAAAACCCGAAAGGGAGGTCCAGGCAAAAGTTATGGATCAAAGCGTACGAGTATGTCCCGTCATCTTGTCACCTACCTACCAGAAGTAGGTCTGTCCATCAATAAGCTATCAGCACCTCACAGGTCTTCCTCTCCCACCTCAGAAACAGGGGCAATGATGAGCCGTCCAAGCGATCTAATTGCTCTGTCCACAAGATATAAGGGATGTTCAGCTGAAAAACATAACCAGTACGTCTTAATTCCCAAGAGATTGAGCCAGCGAGTCAGTACACTCTCCCCAAGCAAAGATGCTATCAAACCTAAGGAAGTTGGGTATCCTCCAGCAGATCTCAACATTCCCCAGCAATATACGAACATTCTTAACGAGCATTCCCGGCAGTCTTGGCCTAAAGATTGTTCCCCAGCGGTATACCAAACATTCAGTGGAGTTACTTCCGATACATCTCAAAACTTCCCCGAGAGAGTCTGATCTAGTTCCCCAGGAAAGTTGGAATTCATCTCCCCAAGCAGTAAGCTTATCCCCAGTAGATTCTGGAAGCTTATCCTCACAGAGCACGAACGCGTCTCCCGGCTTTATTCAAAGAGTTATTTCCCTACCGGGATATAACTGGGTTATCCTCATCCGAAAGCCACGGAGAGATCGTCCTCGGCGAAGTCTTCTTATCCCCAACGAAGTCTATTAACACTTCCAACACAACAATGGTATCCCCAATGAAGTTACCATCAACATTTCAGCAAAGCACCCCTCTTCCCACAGAGTATTGCTCCCCAGCAAGATCGTGAGAGTACTTTTCTCCCCGCAGAGTAATTCATTCGCCAAGTTCATTCCCCAACGGAGTCATCTCCTCATACCGGTATTCTTGCAACTATCATCCAGCGGAAGCAAAATCTGTTCTTCAACACCAGCCCAGGAGTTAACTTCCTGGCACCCGTCAAGGATTTATTTTCTTAGACAAAAATACATTCATGAACATTACATCTTCATACATTATAGCATGCATATGCATCATACTACACGAATTTCATCAATTTTGAGGACATCCTGAAATCATGCAGTTCATGCATCATGATCTTGCATGCAACTGATGCTTTACCTTTTCAGGAAAGGTCAATACAAAAATGATTACTATCAACTATCGCAACTCTTTCTAGATATAGTTCAGATGTGAACCAGATATGGCGATGTTCTGATACTTCTTCCAGATTTCCTTCTAGATATAGTTCAGATGTGAACCAGATATGGCAACGTTCTGATACTTCTTCCAGATTTCCTTCTAGATATAGTTCAGATGTGAACCAGATATGGCGACGTTATGATACTTTTTCCAGATCTCCTTCTAGATATAGTTCAGATGTGAACCAGATATGGCGACGTTCTGATGCTTCTTCCAGATTTCCTTCTAGATATAGTTCAGATGTGAACCAGATATGGCGACGTTCTGACGCTTCTTCCAGATTTCCTTCTAGATATAGTTCAGATGTGAACCAGATATGGCAACGTTCTGATACTTCTTCCAGATTTCCTTCTAGATATAGTTTAGATGTGAACCAGATATGGCGACGTTCTGATACTCCTTCCAGATTCCCTTCTAGATATAGCTCGGATGTGACCCATGCATGGCGACGTTCTGACACTTATTCCAGTTGAAGATTTCAAGACCTAGACCGGTTCAGTTAATCGACCCTAAGATTTTCTGTTTCTTATCCAGTCCAAGGCCTTCTCTAGTCCAGCTAAATCGACCCCTAACAGATTTCCCTGATAAAGACTCAGTAGAAGTTATCCAAGATTCTCTCAATGATTGTTGTTGAGGTTGTAGTCGCCTATGGTTCTCTCCCCGATCCTGCGGAGGTGGTAATCCCAAGATTCGCTCAACGATTGCTGTTGAAGTTGAAGTTATCCAAGATTCTCTCAATGATTGCTATTGAGGTTGTAGTCGCCTGTGGTTCTCTCCCCGATACTGCGGAGGTGGTAATCCCAAGATTCGCTCAACGATTGCTGTTGAGGTTGAAGTTATCCAAGATTCTCTCAATGATTGTTGTTGAGGTTGTAGTCGCCTGTGGTTCTCTCCCCGATACTGCAGAGGTGGTAATCCCAAGATTCGCTCAACGATTGCTGTTGAGGTTGAAGTTATCCAAGATTCTCTCAATGATTGTTGTTGAGGTTGTAGTCGCCTGTGGTTCTCTCCCCGATACTGCGGAGGTGGTAATCCCAAGATTCGCTCAACGATTGCTGTTGAGGTTGAAGTTATCCAAGATTCTCTCAATGATTGCTGTTGAGGTTGTAGTCGCCTGTGGTTCTCTCCCCGATACTGCGGAGGTGGTAATCCCAAGATTCGCTCAACGATTGCTGTTGAAGTTGAAGTTATCCAAGATTCTCTCAATGATTGCTATTGAGTTTGTAGTCGCCTTTGGTTCTCTCCCCGATACTGCGGAGGTAGTAATCCTCCCAAGATTTTCTCTCGGCGTTCCTGTTGAGATAGTAATCATCCAAGGTTCTCTCACCGTTCCTGTTGAGGTAGTAACCATCCCTGGTTCATTCATCGTCGTTTGAAGCTCCAAATCCAGCTCCTGTAACCATTCAGGACACCCCTATACAAAGAATTGGAAGACCAGCTCCTGTAACAGGTCAGGTAATCATTTTTCTTTTGCAGGTACGTAAGTTCTCGCTAAGGAATCTCTTACGCGATCAACATCCAGATGGCATCTATAAGCCCATTCACCTTCCATCATCTCTTAGCATGGCATCTATAAGCCCATCATCCTATCCATCAATCTCCAAATGGCATCTATAAGCCCATTCCACCATCACACTGCCACTATGTGAGCGCAAATTTCTGGGCACTCTAGTGTTCAATCATCTTCCACCTTCGGATTACGAAAGGCACGTCAGCCAATCTGCATCCTCAGGTCTAAGAAGATTGAACAGGGGAAACTGTTGTACCCCAAAATTTGCCCTCCCATATTCTTCAAAATTTGCCAAGTCAAAGCTTCAAACATCTCCCCAAGGGTTGCACAGTTCAAGGGCCTCCTAACAGTCAAAAATTAGGGTTTTGGTTCTGACAAAGAAAATGAAGTTTCCAAGGGTCCAATCAAGTCCCATATGCTTATAAACATGGTCAAGCATCCTCATACCAAGTTTCAAGACTCACAGCACAAAATTGCACAGTCAAAAACCCTAATTGCACTACAGTCAACTGTAGGGGCAAAATGGTCATTTGACAGTCAAAAGTCCAAATTTTTTATCAATACTTCATTTTGAAGCCACAAACATCATTTTATCAATTCTTGATCATGATTCTCAAAGCTTGGCTCAAAAATCATCAAGATGCAAAAGTTTCCATATTTGGACAGTTGAAAAAGTCAACTGTAAATTGACCAGGGCATAACTTTCACATGGATTATCAGAAAAATTCCATCCAAAGCTCATTTTGAAGATAAAGACATTTCCTACAACTTCTCTTCACACTTAAAGTCCAAGAAATGCTCTCACAAAAAGTTATCAATTTCAACATTATAGGTCATTTTCAAAAGTCAACAAAAAGGGACTTTAAGTCAAAGGCCATAACTTGAGATTGGTAAATCAAAATGACATGGTACCAAATGCATTGGTTATAGGACTCAAAGACCTTTCCAAAATGTCCAAGAACATGAGCAAAGCTTAAAAATTGAGCAAGATATGCCTTGTGGAAGTTGGGAAATTTTTGGATATTTTGAAAAGTCAACATTGCTTCAAATGACCTAAAAATGCTAATGGGCCTCTTTTTCTTCCACAATTCATCATCCAAGGCATGTGCACGACCATGTGGCCCAAAGGGAAGTTTTTTTATCATTTTTATTTATTTATTTGGATTTTTTATTATTAATAATTCATTTAATTAATTAAAATATATAAAAAATACCAAACCAATGCAATCAAATCTTTTTATGCAAGGAATAAGCTTAAGATTTCGTGCAAGACCAAATATAGAAAGAATCAAGTCAATTGGCCATGATTTGTATCAAATATGCTTGAAAAAGATTTGAAATATTTTGCCATGAAAATCAATATCCTCTCCATCAATTCCTTGATCCTTTGGCTCTGAATTCTTACCCTAATCGTTCACCTATACATACTAATGCAAACCCTACTCCTCAAGAGGTCCAAGCTGCGCCATAGACAAAGAATCAAACTCACACTTTTGCCTAAAATTTTCAAAACTGAAAACAAGGTTCCAAGAGGTTTTAAGCCACAATACTTATTCCATTGTGTTCCTGAGGCTTCAAGGAACATATACAGATCAAAATCATCGTCCCTAACACAGGAAATAGGTAGAACGATCTTGACCGGTTCAAGCTTTTTTTCAGATTCTTGAAACATAATTCATGCATTATTTGTAAATTCTAATATTGGATTTGTGTTCATTATATCATTCTGAAGCTAACAATGTGGTTTGATTGAAGTTTTGTGCATCATACGCAAAAGTGCCATTGTTGCCTTTTAGGGTTACAGAGGTCATGAATTAGGGTTTCTTTATTCTGGAACAATTGAGATTCGAGACATATATCATTGAAACAAGCGTGCTTGGACGAAAAGAACCCAACCCTCGCGCTTAATTTATGAGGTCATATGGCCTATTCGCTATTTTTTAGAAAGGTGCTTTTGGGGGCGGTTCAAAACTGTTGGCCATTCTTTCTTTGTTTCAGGAAAACATAAAGCGAGGAAGACGAAGGCTAGGTGTAAGGCAGCCGTTGGTTGGTTTGAATTTCGCGCGAAAAAGGAGCACTAACATTTGTTTTGTTTTATTATATTTATTAGTTATATGATATACAGATAAACAAAGCAGCTCCAGTGGTAAAGCGTCTTAGTGGTAATCTCCAGGACCTGGGTTCGAGCCCCAGGTCCCTCACCCTTTCCATATTATTTTTCAATTAATGCTTATGTGTAGTTTCAATGCTAGCGTCCATCATGCATCCACATTATCAAGCTGTCCACGCGTACAATCATACCAATCCAAGGGACCAGATCTGAAGACCATGGTGAACCTCAGTCAACACACATGCGCGCTAGCTGAAAAGTCAAAGAGGCCAAAGGTTAATGGGCCTAAAATGCTAAGATCCAACCTCTCATTTGGGGACAGAACCCCCCTAAGTTTGCAAGTTTCTTTTATATTTTTTCATTTTTATTTTGATTCAATTATTATTTTTAATTAGTTCTTTAATTTAAATATTTTCACAAAAAATATAAAAAAACAATATAAAATCAGAAAAAGACAAAAATAAGTATTCTTATTTAATATTTTAATATTTTGTAAATAAACATCATTAATTGATTTTAGTGTTAATTTAGGTTTAAATCTTAATGTTTTTCAATAAAACCTAAAATTGGTAGAATTAGGGTTTCAAGCATTTTTCATCCTTTTTTATTTTACTATATTAATTATTAATTCTTAATTAGTTATTTTTATAAATCAAGTTGCAATTAATTAATTAGGCTTAATTTTAGATAATTATCACATTTTCTTAATTAACTCAAAAATTTGTAGAAATTAGGTTTAATTATTTTAATTACTTTTATTCTTTTTTCACCATTATTAATAATTAAATATTATTTATTTTTGTAAATACTTGCAATTAATTAATTAGGGTTAATTTTAGGTTAAAGTTTAATACTTTTCTTAATAAATAAAAAAAATTAGAATTAGGGTTAATATTCTTTTCATTTAATTCTCATAAAAATCATAAATGCAAAAAATCTCAAAAAATAATTTCTTTTTCTTCTTTAATTTAATTAACTTGCTAATAATTTAATTTCATTAAAAAGGGTCCAACGCCCTCGCTTTCAATTATTGATTTGTTTCGCGCATTTTATTTTTATTCTTTATAATATTTATGTACCTCTCCCAAAGCCGTGTAATATATTTCTCGCACTTTACTTTATTTACTTTTTGTCAAATCGGGTCCTGGAAATTTTGGCGATGTGGACCCGCGCCTTTTGTAATAGTTTAGAACTTTACCTTTCTCGCACTTTTTTAACTATTAAATAAATGCATGCAAGAATGAATGACAAAAATAGAAACAAACGCATAGATCACCTTGACATGAATAAGACAAAATAACTGAATCGGACACACAAATCACACACCACCCCTAGGGTACGCCTCACTGTTGCCTTGCCTCGAAAGGTGATCGTCGAGTAGAGGATGTCTTAGTAAGTCCTCATGATCCGGGAACCTGGCATGAGGGTAGCTTCTAAGGTGTCTTCCCATTGCTCTGGTGATCACCATGTCCCGAACCTCGAATTGACCCGAACACCTCCAATGGTGGTGCTACCTACCTCTCAATGGTGGGATGGCACTACTTTAAAGGACATTTACACAGACGAATTCCTTAGGGTAGGTAGACGACTCGTGGATACTTGCTCTAATTCAAAACAAAACAAATCAAAAATACTTTTCACACCAACACATTTTCAAAAAGCTTTCGAAAGCATTTTTCAAACACTCTTGAGGACCGATACAAGAGTCGAACTGAAATTTTCAAAGAAACTTTTTAAAACCCACAGTTGAAAAGCAAACAAACCATTTTTGAAAACTTAAGTGAGCAAGTATCTAAGAGCCCATGGATAACCATGGATAGAAAGGGTGCTAACACCTTCCCTTTCTATAATCTACCTCCCGAACCGAGAGCAATCTCTATAAGGAATTTTTCTGTGCTTTTGTCCTTTCCATTTGGAGAAAATAAATGATGGTGGCGACTCTTGCTTCCGTGACATTTCGCGAACCAGCGTTAAACAGTCAGTTCCAGATCCACCGATCACAACATGCTTCAGTTGAACACGAGTATGGCAATGTAGATATTTTCAGTGAAGCCTGAGATGCTTGTGAGCTTGTCTGAACTTCCTCTGACCTTCCCCAATGCTTAGTTGGATTTGTACTTGCTTGAATAAGCTTGTAGAAGTCAACCTGCACAAACAGAATTCGGAAATGGTGAAGGGTGTAAATGGAGTTACAGACACTGGCCAATGGTTGGGAGAGCTTAGGTGGGTTGTATGGAGTGTGTTAGAAGAGGTTTGGGGAAAAACGCATGAGTGGTTTGTGAGATGGAGGTAAAACTGCAGAAGCTTCCATGTTTTGCAAGAAGATGGTGTTTTGGTGTTTTGGAAGGCTTGAGAAGTGGTTAGCTCGTGCTTCTGGCTCAATGTGATATGAAAAACTTGTTTTTAATGGTTACAAGAGTTGGTTTTATTAGATTTCCAAGTTCTCTCCTTTTTGCAAGTTGACTTGGCTTTTAAGAAAAGTGTGAAGTGATCAAACAAAGGGCCTGTACAGGCCCCCTTCCTAGATGCACAAAGTTGTTGTACTTTGCCCTGATTTTGTGGAGTTGGTATGCTGCAAAAAGCTTGGTGCAATGCTCAAGAGAGACAAATTGACATAAAGCCAACTTTACCAAAGTAGCAATGTTACCGTTTTGCCATTTTTAGGTTAATTCAATGTGTAATCTTCCATTGATCATAATAATGCCTTAAACCATTGAGTTTGCATTCAATTTTTGAGTGTGGAAGGGTTTAGATACCTTTAAACAAGTACAAACAAGGCTGGATAGAAATTGCAATTTGTAGCATAGTGAAAAATGCCATGGATCAAAGTGACATTTTGCCAAATTCAAACCTTCGATTCTCCCTAACCATAAATGATTTTGGAGAGTTCTTGGACATTTTGGAAAGCTTGTAACATGATCTAAAATACATATTTGAAATGCATTTTGAAATTCCAATTGGAACTAGGTGAAATATTGCCATGAAGATAGGCCAAAATCCTGCCTAAACTAGGGCAAAATTTCACTAAGTTAAAAGTTTCATGGACCCTTATTCCAAAAATCATAACTTAAGATACAGGCATATTTTTGGAAAACTTTGTGAATAAAAGTTGTAGATTTTGTGGAGGACTACAACTTTCATGTTGGAAGTTTTGTTTGAATCCATTTGCATCATGGTGAAAATGTTGGGCAAAGTTGGGAAAAAATAAGAAAATTTCATAACTTAGAAAATTTCTAAGTTATGAAATTTTTCAATCTTAAACCCTGTTTCTTGGTGAACAAGTTTCATGTTTTGACACATATTGATGAAAAGTGACCCTTGGCACTTGATTTTGACCAAAAAGTCAAAGTTTGACTTTTTAGTGTACAGTTGATTTTTGATCAGTTGACTGGAAAATTCATTTGTCAATCCAATACAATTGAGATCTTTTGAACCTTGTGAATAGGTCAAGATGATAACATTGAGTCCTTGAATCCATGCTTGAACCCAATTTGCCATTGGCTAGGTTAAAAGTCAAAAATTGCCCTTCTGCAGTCAAAACCCTAAAAATGACCATTTTGCCCTTTTGATGATCTGATCAAATTTCTTGAGGAGTTGTGGTCCAAACTTGATCAAATGGATCATATGAGCCTATAATGTTGATGTGGATAAAAAATCATGAGGTTTGACTGTAAATTGGCCACATTTGACTTTTTCCCCAATACAGCTGATTTCTAGGTCAATTGTCCAATTGACTGGGCAAAAATTTGATTCAGAGCTTGAAACTTGGTATGAACAATCTTATGAGTCCAACATGAAGTATGAAAGTCACTTTGAGCATTGGAAGTCCAAAATTCCATGTGCAAACTAAAACCCTAATTTCAGGTCAATAGTGCAAGGAGATGTCTTGAGCAGAGCAAACCCTAATTCTGTCTGGAGTCCAAAGAGTCTTGTGAGGGGAAATCTTGATAAAATGAGAGGGAAAATTTTTGGGTACAACAGCTGACCCTGTTCAATCTTCTTGAACCTGAGGAGTTAGATTGGCGAGTTTGCCTTTCGTGACTCGAAGGTAAAAGAGGATTGGACACTAGAGTGCCCGTAAATTTGCACTTGTCAAAGTATAATTGAGAGAATGGGCTTAAATATGCCATTTGGAAGTGTGAATCTTGTTGGATATGGGCTTAAAGATTCCATCCAAGAATGTTTGTTGAAAATCAGGAGAATGAGCATCAGAATGGTATCCGTGTCTGGGGTATCTCTGAGCTGTTTTCTAAACTTCGAATATGAATAAGCAATAGAATTGCATCCGTGTCTGGAGCGTCTCTAAGCTGTTTTCATGATTGTATATTGGTAGCTTGTTAATCTTATCCTAAAACAGGTAAAATGTTAGCTGAAACACAAAGTTATGTTGCATGAAATGTATGATGTAATATATGCGTTTTATCAATGTTTATGACACATGAGTATAATGTATGTGCATGTAAGCCGATTTGCTGTCTTGCTGAAGAAAATAAATCCTTGATAGTTGGAGATAATGAAATCTTTGACTGCAGTCGGGGAGAATAAATCCTTGACCACCGCTGGAGATTAAAAATATTTGATCGCTGAGGATGAGAAATCCTTGCTAACTGCTGCTGGGGATAGAAAAATCCTTGGCAACTCACGGGAGTTAAAAACTGTGACAACCTATATGGGGATGTGAGAATCCTTCACGACTTTCCTGGGGATGTAGGGATCCTTTTGAGTCTTTAGAAGATGATAAACATTCTGTTGTGAAAATAAGGAAAGCTCTGATGGCTTCTGCGGGGAATCAGGAATGAGAATCTTCGATCTGCTAGGGGATTAAAGATTCCGACAAATTCATGCTGAGAGTAAAGAAGGCTCTGACAACTTCACTAGGGAACCAAGAATAAGAATATTTAATTTGTTGGGGGAGTGAAAAACTTTGTGGGGAGTAGTTGTTCCGATGGGGAGATCAGGAGTTTGGGTTGTATGCCAATCTTCTGGGGTTTCAAGGATGAGAATCTTCATTCTGTTAAGGATATCAGGAGTTTGGGTGTATGCCGATCTTCTGGATTTTCAAGAATGAGAATCTTCATTCTGTTAAGTATATCAGGAGTTTGGGTGTATGCCAATCTTCTGGGTTTTCAAGAATGAGAATCTTCATTCTGTTAAGGATATCAGGAGTTTGGGTGTATTCCAATCTTCTGGGTTTTCAAGAATGATAATCTTCATTCTGTTAAGGATATCAGGAGTTTGGGTGTATGCCAATCTTCTGGGATTTCAAGAATGAGAATCTTCATTCTGTTAAGGGTATCAAGAGCTTGGGTGTATGCCAATCTTCTGGGGAGTTATCCTCGGTTGGGGATAAAACAAAGTTTAACTGTTATCTGGTTGACTCTCAGACTTTAAGACAACTTGCTGGGGAGTCTGGAGAAACTGAATGGTTTCTGCTGTAGATTGATAGTCTTAGCTCCGCTGGGGATCTTAATGACATGTTAATTTTATTGTGTATGGATATTTGACTCCGCTGGGGAAGAAGGTTTCATATTTGCTGAGGGTCTATAGTTCAAAGTTTTACTCCGCTGGGGATGGGACTTTGAAAACTTAACTCTGGTATGGATTTTGAAATTTGACTCTGCTGGGGATATGTATTTCAAGGTTTTAGCTCCGCTGGGGGATCTAGATGATATACTGCAGGGGATTTCTCCTGGAATAGCCTAAAGACGTCTTCCTATACTTTCAACCTATCAGTAATAATTCTTTCCCATTTTGTTTATTTGTAAACATGTGATTATATTCAAATGCATATGCTCATTAAATAAATCATTAGACGTTTTCAAATAAAACACAAGTGTAAAAAGAAAGAAAAGGCAAATAATTTTCTGCGCTTTAAAGTATCTTTGTATTAACTTTGTATTAACTTTGTGTAAGTATTTTGTACAGAGGAAACAGACATCCTAGTAAGAGAATGTTGTCATAAAAAATGAAAAATTTTATACAAAGAAAGATGGCTATGTGTAACAAAATTCCATGGAGTTCCCATTCTGCTATAGCCTTCGTAACTCTGAACATCTTGTCCATTCGTTGCTTCGTCCGACGATGATTGAGTTGATCAGAAGCCTGTAGTTTGTCCGTGAAGAGATTGTCCTTAAAGTGATCCGACGAGACATAGTCATACGCTTTAATTCCCTAACTTTTTCCTGGACCTCCCTTTCAGGTTTTCAATCCACCGGGAAACCCTTTTTTGCCCAAGTCGCCCTTTCAGGTTTTCAACTTGCCGGGTGTACAGATTTTTTTTGTTTATCCCTAATTTTTTCCTGAACCGCCCTTTCGGGTTTTAGATTCACCGGGATGCCCTTTTTTTTTCCCAAGTCGCCCTTTCGGGTTTTCAACTTGTCAGGTCGTTTATGCGTAGTATCTTTTGACTATGTCTGTGTTCGCAGGGTGTGGCAGGTCGTCGCTGTCCATGGTGGTTAAGATCATTTCCCCACCAGAAAAAATGTTTTTGATCACAAATGGTCCTTCGTAAGTAGGAGTCCACTTTCCCCTGGGATCACTTTGCGGCAAGATGATCCGCTTGATTACAAGGTCCCCGACTTGATATACCTGGCGTCTGAATTTCTTGTTGAAAGCCTTGATCATTCGTTTTTTATACGCCTGACCATGGCAAACAATAGTAAGTCGCTTTTCGTCAATCAAGTTCAGTTGATCAAGCCGGGTCTGAATCCAATCGTCTTCACTCAAACCAGCATCTTTCATGATTCTCAAGGAGGGAATCTGAACATCGATAGGTAAAACAGCTTCCATGCCGTATACCAAAGAAAAGGGTGTTACCCCAGTTGATGTACGTGCCGTGGTACGGTACCCGTGTAGAGAAAATGGTAACATCTCATGCCAGTCCTTGTAGGTGACTGTCATCTTTTGTATGATCTTTTTGATATTTTTGTTCGCAGCTTCGATAATACCGTTTATCTTTGGCTGATAGGGAGATGAATTGTGATGTTGAATCTGGAACTGCTCGCACAAAGCGGTGATCATAGAGTTGTTTAGGTTTGTACCGTTGTCCGTGATGATCCTGTTGGGTATACCATATCGGTAAATGAGGTTCTGTTTGATGAAGCGGGCAACCACATTCTTTGTAACGGGCGAAGGAAGCTGCTTCGACCCACTTGGTAAAGTAATCAATAGCCACCAGGATGAAGTGGTGTCCATTGGATGCTGTAGGCTTGATCTCTCCAATCATGTTGATTCCCCACATTGTGAATGGCCAAGGAGCTGTTAGGACATTGAGAGGAACTGGAGGAATATGTACCTTGTTCACATAGATTTTTCACTTGTGACAATAACAAGAATGTTGATGGCAGTCAGCTTCCATGGTAGACCAGTAGTAACCTGCCCTTAGAATCTTCTTAGACATCGTATGACCGCTCGAGTGGGTGCCAAATGTACCATTGTGCAGTTCAGTCGTAATCTGTTCAGCTTCAACCTTGTCCACACAACGAAGTAGAACGCAATCAAGATTGCGCTTGTATAGGATACCATTGCTCAGGAAGAACTTGGTAGAGAATCTCCTCAAGAACTTTTTGTCATTGATTGAAGCTCCTTCAGGGTATTCTCGATTCTCGAGATACCTTTTGACTTCGTGAAACCAAGGTAGGTCCACTACTTGTTCGGTATTAATCTCATAACAATGTGCAGGTTCGTCCATTCGCTCGATGGTGATTTGGGGAGCCTCATTATCCTAGTTAAGTTTAAACATGGATGACATTGTAGCTAGAGCATCTACTAGCTGGTTCTCTTCTCGCGGGAAGTGCTCGAAGGTAATCTGCTCGAAATAAGGTAACAATGTCAGGACATGTTCTTTGTAAGGGATGAAGTTAGGATGTTTAGTGTCCCACTCTCCTTTGATCTGACTGATGACCAAAGCTGAGTCTCCAAACACAACCAAAGACTTGATTCCCAAGTCAATAGCAGCCTTGAGACCAAAGATACAAGCTTCATACTCGGCCATGTTATTGGTGCAGCTGAAGCAGAGTCTAGCAGTGAAAGGTGTATGGAAACCTTGTGGAGAAATGAGCACAGCATCGATACCGTTCCTAAGTGAATTGGAGGCACCATCAAAGTACAAAGTCCATCGGGATCCTTGTTCAGGTCCATCATACGGTCTGTTACCTTCAATGTTGTCCAATGTCATAATGTCCTCATTGGGGAAGTCAAACTTCATGGATTGGTAATCTTCGACAGCTTGATGAGCTAGATGGTCAGCTAGAACACTCCCCTTTATAGCTTTTTGGGTTGTGTATTGTATATCATACTCGGTCAGGATCATCTGCCATTTAGCGATTCTTCCAGATAAAGCAGGCTTTTCGAAGATGTACTTGATCGGATCCATTTTAGAAATCAGAAGAGTGGTATGTGTCAACATATACTGCCTTATCCGGTGAGCAACCCATACCAAAGCGCAACAAGTTTTCTCGAGCAGTGAGTAGCGAGTCTCACAGTCGGTAAAGTTTTTTCTAAGGTAATAAATGGAATGCTCTTTTCGACCAGACTCGTCATGTTGGCCCAGTACGCAACCCATTGAATTATCCAAAACAGTCAGATACATGATTAGCGGTCTTCCTTCGACGAGATGCATCAAATATGAGGTTCTAGCAAATACTCCTTGATTTTATCGAAAGCAACTTGACAGTCATTGTTCCATTTAACCACCTGATCTTTCTTCAAAAGCTTGAAGATTGGCTCACAGGTAGATGTTAGGTGAGAAATGAACCTTGCAATGTAGTTTAGGCGTCCCAAGAATCCTCTGACCTCCTTCTCAGTGCGAGGGGCAGGCATTTCTTGTATAGCTTTGACTTTGGCAGGATCAACCTCGATGCGTTTGTTACTGACGATGAAACCCAAAAGTTTACCGGACCTGACTCCGAAAGTGCACTTATTAGGGTTCAGTCTGAGCTTGTACTCCTTCAACCTGACAAACAGCTTTTGCAAATGGTCAAGGTGTTCTTCTTCTATTTGTGAACGGGCTATCATGTCGTCTACATAGAATTCAATCTCATGATGTATCATGTCATTAAATAAAGCTACCATGGTGCGCTGATAGGTTGCCCCAACATTCTTCAGTCCGAATGGAATCACTTTATAGCAGAAGGTACCCCATTGTGTAACAAAAGTAGTTTTCTCCATGTCTTCGGGGGCCATTTTAATCTGGTTGTACCCTGAAAATCCATCCATGAAAGAAAATACCTTGTGCTGAGCTGTATTGTCAACCAAGATGTCAATGTGCGGTAGTGGAAAGTCATCTTTAGGGCTAGCCCTATTTAAGTCTCTGTAATCCACACACATTCTCACTTTGTCGTCCTTCTTAGGCACGGGTACAATGTTAGAAACCCATTGTGGATAGGAAGTAATAGCAAGAAACCCAACATTGAACTGCTTCATCACTTCAGCTTTGATCTTTTCAGACATATCGGGCCTCATTCGGAGAACTTTCTCTTTTAATCGGTGGACAGTCTTCTCTTGTAGGGAGACGGCGAACCACAATATCTGTATCGAGTCTCGGCATGTCTTCGTAGGACCAGGCGAAGATCTCAACATATTCATTCAATAGCTGAACTAAGCGCTCTTTGACATTTGGCTTTAGGTTGGCACCCACTTTAACCTCTTTTCTGTCTTCATCAGAACCCAAGTTGATTGTCTCTAACAGCTCTTCATGGGGCAGAATATCCCTTTCTTCCTATTGTAGAAGTCTAGTCAACTCTCCTGTCACTTCACAGTCTTTATCACCTTCGTACTCGGCATGATTGACCAGATCTTCAGAGTCACTGAAGGCCATAGCAGAATTGTTGCCCATGGAATCGGGAATGGAAGGGTACCTGCATTTTGTGAGTGTGGGTGTGTGTAAGGGATAGCCACCTTTAGACAAATAAAATGTAAAAATAAAGAAAATGAACACAAAAGTTTATATATGAAAATGCCCACGATTCATTAAAAATGGCATATGAAGATGAAAAATCAAACCCTTACAAATGGACCTATGTACCTCGGGTAAGGCACAAGGCAAAAGTGTACGAATTGTTTAAGAATTATTACAGACCAACATAAATGTTCGAAAGATAAATTACTGATTTATGAAAGTAATGGGAACGAAGTTTTTCGCCTCCCAGTTGTTCAGCCCTCCTTCAACGGTTGGAAAGATCAGGTCTTCAAAGTTGCTCTCATCTTCACCATCCTCCAAAGCCTGAACCCCATGATGGGTGATCTTCAACGGCGGCCCTCCATCCTGGGAGAGGCGTACAACCTTTTTAGCGGAAGCAGTGAAACCCAAGCCGAACTTATCTGCCTTGTAAGGAAAATCTGGTAGCTGACCCCATATTGTGCTTCCTCCTTCTTCAATCACAGCCTTCACATCCTTGAGGGATGACATTCGAGACACAGGTTTGGTAATAATGGGCACAGAAGTCATTGTCTTTTGCTACCGCAACTTCAGGAGAAACCTCTTCAAAGTGTTGAAAGGGGGTCTCGATGAATTCACCATCTAATTCAACATAGCGGAATGAATTTAGATGGCTTATCATATACTCCTCCTCTCCATGAACCGTTATAATTTTCCCCTGGACTGGGTACTTGAGCATTTGGTGCAAAGAAGAAGTGACTGCCCCAGCGTTGTGGATCCAGGGTCTTCCCAACAAGCAGGAGTATGAGGGATTGATGTCCATCACATAAAATGTAGAGTTGAAGGTTTCCGTTCCCACTTTAATCGGGATGTCCACCTCCCCGTGGACCATCCTTTTAGAACCGACAAAGGCTCTGACAATGATATTGCTGGGCTTCAAGGACAAACCTTCACAGTCCAATCTGTCCAAAGCTTTCTTAGGCAAGACATTTAAAGACGACATAGTATCAACCAGAACGTGAGCTAAAGTAGTCCCTCTGCATTCCACCGAGACATGCAGGGCATCATTATGCTTTCTCCCCTTAGATGTTAGATCGGCATCGAAGAAGCCAAGACCGTTGTCGGCTGTTAGGCTAGCTACACACTCCTAGAACTGGTCCGCGGAGGTTTCCTGAGGCACGTGGGCCGTCTTTAAGAATCTGATCAAGGCTTTGGCATGAGCTTCGGAATAGAGCAACAAGGCGAGCATAGAGATTTTTGAAGGGGTTTGCCCTAGTTGTTCTACGACATCATAGTCGCTTTTCTTAATTATTTTTAAAATCTCCTATATTTCCTTTTGAGTGGTCTCGGGGATGACCAAAGGCTGAGCCCTCGTCCTGAAGGGCGCTTCTTGGATCCCCTTACCTTTATCAGCAGCAACAGCAGAGGGTACAACTACAGGAGTAACAATTTCTTCAATAACTGGAGTTCGCACAGATATGTTGACCGGCACAAGAGTAACCTTAGGAGCATTTGAGGGTCCGAAGATTGCCCTTGGAGGAGCAATCTCCGGAGAGAAAATTCTTCCGCTGCGGGTGATTTTACTCATCCCAGCAATATTTCCTATGTCAGGAGTTTCTTCATCGGAACTTTCTTCAACTGATTCAATCTGCTTAACACCGTGGTAGAAGATCTCTCCTCCATAATTCCACGGTATTGATTTGTTGGACTTGTATGGGATAGGCCCCGGCATAGTTATCTTCAGAGGTACAATCTTTGGATCGGATGTAATCTTAACAGGTCTTTTGGATACCTTGGAAAGATTGGCGGAAATGGTAATTATAGCAACATCGTTGACAGGAGTCGGAATAACAGGAGTTTTCTCAAAGAGGATTTCTTGATTATCCATTAGGCGTTGGATGCATAACGTCAACAACGGACAGTCTGATTGTAAGGATGAACAAAGGTAACAATCTTTTTCACAGGCCGGGAAAATCCTGGCATTCAACAGATTCATCTTGATTATTGGTAAGGGAGTCATTAAGTCATCGACAGTAGCAACATAAAGATCTTCTTCAACAGCATGGACATTATGACCATGTTTTGGCATTGGGGCAGAGATCACATTCGGCTTTTCGGGGGCGTCAAATTCCACTTCCTTAACGTTTATTAAATCCTGGATCTTATTCTTGAGGGCCCAACAATTGTTGGTGTCGTGCCCTATGCTATCTAAATGATAAGCACACTTGGCGTTGGCATGGTAAAAAGGAGAAGTTGTATTCGGGTTCTTCGGTGCCTCTTTCAAGGTTGTAAGGTTTAACTTCAAAAGATGGGGTAGAACCTGTGCAGGTGTCATGTATATTCGGGTATACTGCCGTTGTGGTCTTTCCACCCTTTGCTGGTTGGTTCTAGGTTGATTGTTTCTGGGCTGATCAGCTGCAGACTTCTGAATCATTACGGCACCCACCGTTGGCCGACGCTCAACCCTTCCCTGACCTCTTTGGGAGTAAACAGCTGAAACTTCCTTCTTTGCTGGAAAAGACTTTTTGATGGCAGCAGAAGCAGATGCATCTTTCTGAATTTTACCGCTCTTGATGCCAGCTTCAACTCTTTCACCAGTCAGAATCAACTCGGTGAACCCCATAGACGAACTTCCTATCAGGTGATTAAAGAATGGACCTGACAGAGTCCCCAAAAACATATCAATAAGCTCTCTTTCAGACAATGGTGGCTGCACCCTTCCAGCCAAGTCCCTCCATTTCTTAGCATACTCTTTAAAGCCTTCATTGGAGACCATACCCATACTCTGTAATTGAGTATGAGTAGGTGCTAAATCCGCATTATATTGATATTGTCTGTAGAAGGCAACAGCCAAATCCTCCCAATTGTGCACATCAGACCTCTCAAGCTGGTAGAACCAATCCAATTGTGTACCGACAAACTATCCTGAAAAAGTGGACCCGCAGGTCCTTGTCAGAAGAATGAGGTTGAATTTTTCTGACGTAAGACCGTAGGTGCATCTTTGGGCAAGACACCTCATCTTATTTAGCAAACTGAGGAACTTTAAACTTGGGGGGAATGACAATCCCAGAAACCAGCCCTAACTCTTCAAAATCCAGACCAGGCACCCTCTGTACCTCCATAGCTGCCAGACGTTACTCCAGATTCTTATACTTGTCATCTGCAGGAGGGTACTACTGTTCATAATAGTCTTCATCCTCTTCTTCTTCAGCCTCAGACTTAGATGGTACTGCAGCTCCCTTTCCTTTACCTACCCCTTCATCAGATGTTAAGGGGAAATCCAGGACCCTTCTAGTTTGACCTTCAAATCTTCTACCCAAAGTAGCCACACCAACTCTTTTCTTTTTCTTTTTCTCCTTTTCCTTCTCTAACAGTGCTTTAAGATCCTCCTGACCCTTCGCCAAGGTCATGAGGAGTTGTTGGAACTGTGAATTCTGCGCTTGTAAGTCTTTGACCGTCTGCTATATATCTATCTTGCTGAAATAAACAGTAGAGACATAAGGAAACATGGTGTGAAGACCTGTTTATGCATATGATGAATGATATGTCTTTATGTAATGCATTCAAGGATTCAGAAATTCAAATTTGTTGTAAACAAAAAGGAACATACGTCATATTAATAAGATAGAATTTGTTAGTACATAAATGCCCCATGGGCAGAAATAATACAAAATTCTAAGGTAAAAAGACGTTGCGCATCCTCTTTGGCGCAATGTAGGTGTTGAGAGTCTGCTCTTCATGGAGTCGACGAGTAAGTTCCAAAACCTTCTTCTCAATGGCGTAGAAGTTGGCTTCAAAAGTGTTTCGTTCTTCCTTGAGTTGTATCCAACTCTTTTGCAAATCTTCCAATGATGTTGGCATGTCAAGATGCAGGAGGATGTATGGAACCTCTCCTTCCATAACAGGCTCTTTGATCACAGGGAGAACGTAGGGGTAAGGCATCATAAGACTCTGGGCGTGGGTTCGTACCCACTTGAGGTAAGGCTCAAGGGGGATGGAATTCTTGTGTCCCAGTGTCTTACTGTCTACCTTGTTGGGCATCCTCCAAGCTCGGATAAACCTTTGTCGAAGTCCTTGAGCGTCGTTGTCGAAGTCAAAAACCAAGTCTGGAATCAGCATGTCATGAGGGCCAACCCTTCGGGCATACCCAAATTGTCTCAGAGCCAAGAAGGGGTTGTAGGTAATGCCTCCCCTAATGCCAAGTAGTGGGACATTAGGGAATTCCCCACAACGATCAATGATGATGACATTTTCTATGGACCAAGAACACCAATGAACATCAGAATGTGTAAGAGTCATCAATCGTTGTGGCCACCTTAAGCCTTGCTCATTCTTCAAGATTGATTGGGGAAGGTGAGAAATAAATCACCTTGCTAGAAGAGGAGTACAGCACATGATAACACCTCTTTTCCTCATTGTTCGTGTGTGAAATGAGTGTAGGATGTCCCCGAGCAATGTAGGCACAGGATTCCGAGATATGAAAATCTTGACAGCATTCACATCTATAAGCTGGTCAGGGTTTGGGAACAAGACCAATCCATAGATGAGAAGTGCTACAACCTCCTTAAAAGCTTGTAGATCTATAGAATTCCAACATTCTTGTGCCTTCTCAAACAGAAACTTTGCCAAGAAACCCTTGACATCACTTCTGTTTTCCCAATGACCTTTGATATCAGATGGTTGCAAGTGTAAGGCTTGAGAAACATCTTCAGGCTTTGGCTCTCTTTCTATACTGTTTGTAGGGTAGTTGATGGAGAATAGGAATCCTCAGGAGTTGAGAAAATTCCTCCAAAGTAGGTACTAGTTGGTAATCAGGAAATGTAAAGCAATGGTGTAGGGGGTCAAAGAACTGGAAGAGAACTTTCACCATGTTTTCTTAAATGCTGGAGTTGACCAAGTTGAGAAGTCTACCATGTCTTTCAGTGAAGGGAGAATTCTCTGGAATCTTGGAAGCAAGCTCCTTGAGTAGAGGAGAAATGCTCACAAGGTTGACCTGGATTGTTTTTCTGTGGAGTGAATCCATAACCTACAAAACAGGAACAAAGATGAAGATCCAAACCCTTGAAATATTTAGTGGATGCATATGATGCTTCATGATGTTCATGATGTATGCACAAGTATATGTACAAGAAAATCACACAAGATCCTAGTTTCAGGCTTGCATGGGGTTTCATAGGTAAGTACCCTCTTGAAGTTTAGTTGGCTCAACCTGTCCTATAAATAGTAACCGGGTTCTAAGGAGCTCAATATCACTGGATTATTTTCTGTGTTCATTGTTTCAGTTTAGCCACTTTACTGGAGACCAAAATATTCCAAGAAAACAACCCTCAATGAGTGTAGTATCGAGTATCTACCAACTTCGGACTGCACCAAAGTCGGTCATCTCACTACCCCTAAAAAGGCCAAGATGGTCAAGTAAAGGTTCTAAAAGTCCATTAGTGCTTCATGACATCACTCAGCGGCCCCGTATTCTCTTTGATTGACTCAAAGGCTACCGGTACCCACAAATATGTCGCACTAATATAGCTATTGCTTCAACCATGTCGGTATACTCCGCACAGTTTCCACAACATATTGCTATTTACCTATGAATGTTTCCCAAATCCGGGTAGAGGATTTCAAACCCAAACAATAGAACCAAATGTAAAGCAATCAAAGCAAACAAAGTAAGCATGTAAAGGTGATCTAAACCCTAAGGTAACCCCACTTTTGGAATATTCCCCAGCAGAGTCGCCAATTCTATGATACGGTGGGAGAACTGACTTGAGGTTTTGCGTTTGTGTTCGTAAATGTTTCGGTTTAGCAAGAGTCGCCACCGACTTTTTATTTTATCCAAAGGAAAGGTCAAAAAGCACAGGAAAGACCTTTGAGATGTTTTCTTGGGTTCGGGGGGTAGATTATGAAAAGGGAAGGTGCAAGCACCCTTTTCATCCATGGTTATCCATGGACTCTTAGTTACTTATTTAGATCACTTGCTTTTGCTTTTCAATTGTTTGAAATGGTGCTTTTGTGTGTGGTTTTGAAAATATTTTGAAAAGAGGCCTTTGTCTAGGCAACCTTTGTAATGATTCTTGTTTGAATGTATATATAGGTGTTTGTATTTTGAAAATATGTTTCAATGTTTGAAAGTTTTTTTTGGGAAATGTTTTGAAATTGTGTGTTTTGAAATTAGAAAGGATGTTTTGCAAATTTGATCAAGTAACTAGGAGTTGTCTACCCTACTCAAAGATCTTTCCTACACATTTTTAACCATTTGACATTTTTGTTTTACCATTGTATTTGGTAAACAAACTTGTGTTTGGATGTTAAATGGGACAGGCGCGGGTCATCGTATTGACCATGATAGAAATTATGCTAAGTATCTTAGCAAATTTTGAGGGACTAGATCATTTTTGTTAGGCAACCAAGATAGCGTCATCGAGGGACTATGATCTTTTTGTATTGATTTTGTTTTGCCAAGATACTCAACATGCATACCATGGCCATTTTAAAGGCAACAAGTAGATGAAACCCTAGGGGTGCTTGTGTGCATTGTATTGTCAATTTACATGCTTTTATGTCTTGTATTAGGTCTAGCTATTTGTTTTGATTTTGGATATTGCATACAAACCCTAATCTCTATCATGGCATATTTGAAAGCAATAAATGCGTAAAAGTAATCTAAGCTATTACAACATTGATATGGGGAGGGGGATACAATTTTGAATAGGGGATTATTTGCAAGAAATTAAAACCCTAAGATTATTACAACCAAATTGAATTCTTTGTTCAAATAATAAATAAGCAAGTATTTAAATGGACAATTAAATAAATATGCAATATATTATAAATATGCAAAAAATGTTTTTTGTATTATTTTTATGTATGTAAAATATTTAATGTATCAAAAAATAAGAAAAAATATTATTTTTATTAAGGGTGGAAACCCTAATTTGTTTTAAGAAAGTATATATATATTATATATTATTTATTTATGTACAATAAAATAAAAATATATACAAATGTCAAGAAATAAAAATATGTTAGAAAAATATTATTTAAGTATATAAAAAAATAAAAATATAATATTTTTATTGTAGTATTTACAAGTTTCTTATTAAGAAAATAAATGTATATATTACTTAATAACTATTTCTCTGTCTAAATAATAATAATAAAAATAATAAAATGAAATTTGAAAATTAAATAAAATATTTTTGGTAATTTTTAAAGTTTAGAAAAATAAAATAAAGTCAGAAATTAAAAAAGAAATGAAAAATATACAAAAATAGATTAAATGGGCCAAGGGGTGTGAGAAGCAAATCAGGGGTGCAAAAAGTGAGAAATAGTCAGGCCCAGCCCATGTCCAGCTTCGTCTTATACCTTGTGACAAAAACGCGCACCTGTATGTTCAAACTGGGAAATCCTGCATACGTGCTCTAAAGCAAAAACTCACAACACAAAAGTTATAGCATTTTTCAACACGATTCCAACCATGTAAAGAACTTAATCTAACTCTCAAAGACCAGAGAGAATTTCTCTGGCCCTAATTTCTAACCTAACTTTTTCAGAAAGTTCATCAATCAAATTCTCCCAACTCAGTTAACTTAAATAAAATCCATGCATATGTACAGCTTAAAGGCAATGAGTACTACATTTTTATTCATAAACCTAAGCTTAATGATTCCTAAATAGAGAGATAGAAAGTTGGAAAATACCTGCTTCAGTTGAACACGATTATGGCAATGTAGAGATTTTCAGTGAAGCCTGAGATGCTTGTGAGCTTGTCTGAACTTCCTCTGACCTTCCCCAATGCTTAGTTGGCTTTGTACTTGCTTGAATAAGCTTGTAGAAGTCAACCTGCACAAACTTAATTCAGAAATGGTGAAGGGTGTAAATGGAGTTACAGTCACTGGCCAATGGTTGGGAGAGCTTAGGTGGGTTGTATGGAGTGTGTTGGAAGAGGTTTGGGGAAAAACGTACGAGTGGTTTATGAGATGGAGGTGAAACTGCAGAAGCTGCCCTGTTTTGCAAGAAGATGGTGTTTTGGTGTTTTGGAAGGCTTGAGAAGTGGTTAGCTCGTGCTTCTGGCTCAATGTGATATGCAAAACTTGTTTTGAATGGTTACAAGAGTTGGTTTTATCAGATTGCCAAGTTCTCTCCTTTTTGCAAGTTGACTTGGCTTTTAAGAAAAGTGTGAAGTGATCAAACAAAGAGCCTGTACAGGCCCCCTTCCTAGATGCACAAAGTTGTGTACTTTGCCCTGAGTTTTTGGAGTTGGTATACTGAAAAAATCTTGGTGCAATGCTCAAGAGAGACAAATTAACATAAAGCCAACTTTACCAAAGTGGCAATGTTACCTTTTTGCCATTTTTAGGTTAATTCAATGTGTAATCTTCCATTGATCAGAATAATGCCTTAAACCATTGAGTTTGAATTCAATTTTTGAGTGTGGAATGGTTTATATACCTGTAAACAAGTACAAACAAGGGTGGATAGAAATTGCAATTTGTAGCATAGTGAAAAATGCCATGGATCAAAGTGACATTTTTCCAAATTAAAACCTTCGATTCTCCCTAACCATAAATGATTTTGGAGAGTTCTTGGACATTTTGGAAAGCTTGTAACATGATCTAAAATACATATTTGAAATGTATTTTGAAATTCCAATTGGAACTAGGTGAAAAATTTCCATGAAGATAGGTCAAAATCCTGCCTAAACTAAGGCAAAATTTCAATAAGTTAAAAGTTTCATGGACCCTTATTCCAAAAATCATAACTTGATATCCAAGCATCTTTTGGGAAAACTTTGTGAATAAAAGTTGTAGATTTTGTGGAGGACTACAACTTTCATGTTGGAAGTTTTGTTTTAATCCATTTTCATCATGGTGAAAATGTTGGGCAAATTTGGGAAAAAATAAGAAAATTTCATAACTTAGAAAATTTCTAAGTTATGAAATTTTTCAATCTTAAACCCTAATTTGCAAAATTAGGTTTCTTGGTGAACAAGATTCATGTTTTGACACATCTTGATGAAAAATGACCCTTGGCACTTGATTTTGACCAAAAAGTCAAAGTTTGACTTTTCAGTGTATAGTTGATTTTTGATCAGTTGACTGGAAAATTCATTTGTCAATCCAATGCAATTGAGATCTTTTGAACCTTGTGAATAGGTCAAGATGATGCCATTGAGTCCTTGAATCCATGCTTGAAACCAATTTTCCATATGCTAGGTTAAAAATCAGAAATTGCCCTTTCTGCAGTCAAAACCCTAAAAATGACCATTTTGCCCTTTTGATGATCTGGTCAAATTTCTTGAGGAGTTGTGGTCCAAACTTGATCAAATGGTTCATATGACCCTATAATGTTGATGTGGATCAAAAATCATGAGGTTTGACTGTAAATTGGCCACATTTGACTTTTTCCCCAATACAACTGATTTTTAGGTCAACTGTCCAATTGACTGGGCAAAAATTTGATTCAGAGCTTGAAACTTGGTATGAACAATCTTATGAGTCCAACATGAAGTATAAAAGTCACTTTTAGAATTGGAAGTCCAAAAATCCCTGTGCAAACTCAAACCCTAATTTCAGGTCAACAGTGCAAGGAGATGTCTTAAGCAGAGCAAACCCTAATTCTGTCTGGAGTCCAAAGAGTCTTGTGAGGGGAAATCTTGATAAAATGAGAGAGAAAATTTTGGGGTACAACAGTAGGCACTAAAGGTTTGCAACCGCAGCGTGTGCAAAAACCATAAAAATATATTTCTTTTCTCACCTCCACCATCCATTTTCTACACAACATTTTTATAGCCAAATATACAGATTTTTTACAAAGAGGTTCCTGCGGAGTACCGTAGATGTTTAGGGTGTTAATACCTTCCCTTTGCATAACCAACCCCCTTACCTTGAATCTTTCCCCCCCTCTTTTGGGTTATTCGCTCTTTTCCCATTCCTTTGGAAACAATAAAGCATGGTGGCTATTTTTATTTTGATCTGTATAAGTCTAGTAAATCTAATGGCTTAGTATTAAACATTTCTACTGCTACACATAACAAGGGTCTATCACCTAAAACTATGCCTATCTCGAATCATCATCTATAGTTGAATTGAGAGCTCCTAAGGGAACATGTCGAGGGTATATTATCTCAAAACATGCACACAAAGATGAAATCAAGCAAACAAGCCAATAAGCTCAAGAGAGCTAGCTCAAGAGAGAACATCTAGAGAGATCCTATCTAGGCTAGCATGCCAAAGAAAGTCTAACAAAACTATCCTACAGGGAACATGCAATGAGAGCGAAGTCGTGATCTCAATTTCTAAATTGAGTGACTCATCGATCAACAAGCAATAAAGGAAAGCAATGAAATCCTATAGGGAGAATGCATTGAGAGTGAAGTCGTGATCTCAATTCCTAAATTGAGTGACTCATCGATCAACAACTAAGGAAACAAACACAAGCATAACACATATAGCAAATGAAGTGTGGAATGCCTGCTACAGGTCTTCAAACAGCGACTTCGAGTGCACGCTCTTTATTTCCTACTTTTCATGATATCTAGAAAGTAGTAAAGTGCAAAATGAGATAAACAAGAGAAAATACCAAACGAATATCAATCCGTAGTGAAGCGTATCAAAACAAAGAAACCCGATGATCTTCTTGAAAAGCTTCACCAATCAAAGAAAAGAGTCAGAAATCGAATGCTCGGGATAAGTGTTGAAGCATCATCAATTTGAAAATAAATCACGATCAGAATCTCAAGCATATCCGTATATCGCACAATAAACCTGCATAAGACTCAAATCTCAACAAGCAAAGGTGAATTATAAATCTCCAGTAATCCGATAATCGGGATTTAATTCCTTAAAAAAATCTAACAAATTTTTATACTTGACTTCATTATTTTTATCATGTAAAGAAAATTCAAACAAGTCTAAACAATTAACAAAATTAGTTAAAAGAAAATACTAAAAGAATAAATCCCGGGGGTGCAATCTGTTGACCACGGTGCATAATCCAGCAATTCATAATGAAGTGCTAAGCCTAATTCAGAATAAATCCAATAGCCATTTTTGTTTTCATCCAGCAAGAAGTCACCAAAAAGAATTCAGGCCCAAGGATGTATGGTTCGGTCCATTATGAATTCAACATCCAAACCAGATTTTTCAAGATATTTTGCTTTAGATTTTACTTATTAAATTAAAAACTAAAGAAAAGAATGAATTAAATAAAATAAAAACAAATAGGATTAGGGTTATAACACTTTAGCTTCACGAGACCGTTTCTTCTCTTCCTCTTGTTCCAATCGGCATCGATAACCTCATCTTCTCCGGCGATCTCGATCTTAAACCACCGCCCCTGTATCAAACTCCGGCCACTACAAACACACAACTCTTCAGCCTCATCCTTCAAATCCTTAACTCTCACTGCTTGAAGAAACCAAAACCTAAACGCAAGAAGATGCTACCTCGAACCATGCCAGTGTGCATAGTCGAACTCTTGGAGATGCTTCAACGGTGTTCTAGTCGTGGTAGAGAATCAGAAATTCTGAAATAAAACAGGTATGCACTCACTCGTGGTATCTCCTCCCTTCTTCTTCTGCGTTTTTCCTCCTGAATTTCTATGATGTGCGATTCCTATTGATGTTGGTGTTGTTGTTATGTGCGAGATTATGAAGGTTTTTTAATGTTGATGTTGTTATGGTTGAAGCTTCAAGATCACATGTTGATGAAGATTGATGATGTACAGTAGTGTTGAGAATTTGATTGAAACTATGATGGCGTCGCTGAAGAGATTTGCAGAGGATAAAGGTGATTAAGGAGTTGTGTGATGAAGATGATGACTCAGTTTAGAAGAGAGTAGAGAGTTCTCTGAGATTTTTGGTGCGATTCTTCATAACTTGGAGAATGAAGAACTTCAGGGTGAGTTTTTGTGAAAGTTTTTTTCTTGTGTGTTGAATGATGGTTGTGAGTCCCTCCCTCCCTTTCTGTTAATCTCTTCTTGTTTGTTGAATTTTGTTGAGAGTTTTGATTCTTTTTCTAAAGTTTGTTAGAAGTTGTTTAGAAGTTGGTTAGAATATGGTTAGAAGATTGGAATCTGTTATGGGAATTAGAGGGTGGTTATAGTTAGTTTGTTAAATTCTGTTAGAGAGTTTCGATTCTTTTTCTGAATTTTGTTACCAAGGATGCAATATTAGCCCTCAGATCTTAGTAGCTTTATTATAAAAGGAATGGGTGAGATGGATTTGATAGAGGTTAGAAAATTAGTTGGGAATAGGTTAGGAGTTTGAGGAGTTAATTACAGGTTGGCAGTTGGGAAACAATGTAGTTATTCTGTTTTTATAGTTTTAGTTGAAAGTTGGCTGGCAGTTTTGTTGTTATGGAATGAGTGGTGAGATGAGAGTTATTTATTGGTTAGCTAGGATTCTGTTATGAGCTGTTAGCGAAACTTTTTTCCATTTGTTAGTTATAGAAATTTTAAAAGTCAGTTAGAAACATGGTTAGGAAAATTCTGTTGTAACTGCCAGGAAGTTTGTTGAAAAGAGAGTTAAAACTAGGATGAGATTGGACGTTTGGTTATACTATCTGAATAATAGTTGGGTCTTTAAAAGTTATGATTAAAAGATTAATATGACGATTGTTGTAGGCTGAATGTCAACTGAACTTGATTGTTTTGTAGGGTTGTTAATGTTGCAACTGGTTTTTTAATCAAGAGTCACCACTATTAGTTTTTATCCCAGGGAATGGAACCTAACAGAAAACCCTAATTCACGGACAGAGATTCTAGGTTGCAGACTCAATTAGACGAAAGAAAGGTGTTAGGCACCTTTAATCCACCTTGTTCACAAGGATATTAAGCTTTAGGTTTAGGTTTGGAATAAACAGGGTTTTAAGTTTTAATTAGCAACACTCGCCACGATTTTAGATCGCATGCCTACGTATCCACTTATGAGGAATCAGAGTCCCAATTCGTAGTTCGTATGGGTTGGTGTCTTTTAGAGGGTTTGTAAACACATTTTGAATCACTTCGCACTCGGTCGGGAGTAGTGATTGGGGAGATTTTTACTGAGTACGCAATAAGCCAAAATCGGTTTGAAACCCTATTTGCAAAAAGACTGTTGATTAGCTTAATTTGTTGCGAAAATAGTTTGAGATTTGTTTGTGTTTTTAATAATATTAATTGCGAAAATGTTTGGATTAATACATGATTAAAAAGATTTAATGCAATAATTTAATAAAATAATATATGAATTCTTGAATAAAATAGTTTATAATAATATAGATAATATTTCATGTAATAAGTAATAATATATAATACTAATTATACAAATATGATAATACTAATTAATAATAACAATTACAATTATTAATAAAAAGGAATAAATAATTAATGTATGAAAAATGATAAAAAGAAAATAATACAAAGTAATTAATTATTTTAAATAAACCTAGGTGGGTGGATTTCCAGTTACGAAGTAAAAACAGGGGGCGTTGCTTAGTAATCTGACTGGACCCAAGAATAGTTTTGGACAGGGGGTGTAAATTGCTTTGCAGTTTAGCAAATTTTAATCAAAGGGGGTGTGAATAGTGTGTGTGCATAGGCCCATTACGGATATGAAAGAGGCTGGTTGTTGTATGTAGCGGATACACGCGAGCTTATGGTGCGACTTGGCCTTATGACCGCCTGATCATAATCTGATGGCCAAAAGTGAACGAGCACAATTGCTATGGTGGGCACGCGACATGGACTAGGAACTGACAAGAGTTTTTTTGTTTAATTCATTTGTAGTCGTTTAGACTTTTCAACAAAAACTCCATCCTCTTTCTCACTCGCCCACTGCATCTCTTCATCTCCTTTCTCTCGCTATTTTTTCCTCAAAAACCCTAACTCGTTTTGACTGGCGGCGCTACTCCAAACAAAACCCTTTCTCCGCCATGACCCCTCTCGTGTCCCTAATCAACCCACAACATATGAAACCACACACCCTGTACACGATTTCGGCGATGACTGGAGAACTCGAAGCTGGTGTTCGAGCGACAGCGCGATGAGGACAGGGAGACGACGGTGACGGCTTGAAGGTGTTTTTCGAACGACGGAGGCGATGGTTATTTCAACGGTTGGCGATTAGGGTTTCCTATCCGGAAACTCTAATCGCCTATTCTTTTCGTCTTCGATGGTAAGGGGGTTCGTTCCAGCTTTCTTCTTTTCGTTTCTGGCTTTTTCAACTTTCGTCTTCCCTGCTTTCTGTCAAGGGCTCCCCCCCCCCCCTTCTGTCTTTTTGCCTCTTAGTATTTATAGTAGTTGGTTTTAGGGTTTTTTTATAGAATTGTTAGCATTACAGTTAGCATAGATTGGGAATGATTAGGGATTTAGAGATTTGATTTTGGATTGTAACAGATTTGTTGTAATGTAAACATTTTTGTTTTGTATAATCTTATTCTGTTTTCGTAAAGATTTGGTGAAGATCTTATATGTTCATTTCATTTCTGCAATTTTCAGTTTAGGACTTGATTACTGCATGTAAATCTGGGATTTGATTCATGCTTGTAGATTCTGTTTTAGTTGTAATATATATGATTTTGGAAAATGTAATGGGATTGGATTGTATAACCTTTTTCAGAACAATAATATTATCATTTTTTTATTCGGTTTGGGCTTGTGCCATAAACCCCTGTTCAGCCCAACAACATCCTCTTATTTTTCTTTACAGCAAACAAAAATCTAGTACAGTTGGCCCAATTGGCCTTTCTGTACCATTTTTTAAAAAGAATCCTTTTTTTATATAAGTATAATTTATAAATCAAATTTAATGTTTTAATAATAATAATAAAATATTTTAAAATCAACATCCTTTAGAAAATAATAAATGAAAACGTTTACCAATAACATAATTGTTTATTTTATATTTCTTCTTAAGATAATAACATCATTTTTAACAAAAATCCCTTTTCTTTAAAAACAAAATAACACCCAACTTTAAATGGGCTACTAAGCCCCAATGTACTTTGTAACTTGCAAACATACTCCATCTTTGTTATTCAAGCCCCAAAATGAATGGGCCAAACGAAGTATAATGGACTTTAAATTAATTGTTTTTACTTCTCCTTTCCACTAACAACAATAATACCTAATGCACCTTTACATAGTGCTTATTAATTAATGTTAACTCAAACTTAAATAGAGTTTATGATTTAATAACCTAATAATAATTTTACTATTTCCTTTGAATTGCATAGGCTATCTTGAATTGCATGAGCCATGGGTCAACATGCGTCGCGAACAGATTTATGAGTCTTTCCGATTTAGAAAGCTCCACTCTCGCGGATTAAGATACACCCCCGGTTGGCTTAAATTTTAAGATGGGCCATCAGATATTGTTGTACCATCTTTAATTAAATATTTCTCCTATTTTAATCTTGAAGAATAAAATCGTCGAGGTGGGACAAATTTGGGTAACGACAATTAACTGGTTGTTTAGCATGAGATTTGAACAGATGATGCAACAAGTTGAATCGGTCTTCTTTAGTGTGGTCTAAATGTTGCCTTGGTTTATTTTCTGTCACTGCAAAAAGGCTTGCAGATCCGGTTTTGATATATTTTGGTGTTAATGTTAACCGGTTTGAATCACACAGGTCGTGGATTCGATGAAGGTGTAATGATGATAAAGGATGAAGTAAAACAGTGAGAATAATGGTGGAGAGTGAAGGTCAAAGATTGATGAATATGAGAGTTTTTGTACGATTCTACTACAGCATCTAGAATCCCCCCGAACTGGTGAGTTTTTTTCTGTTATATCTTTCTGTTAGAATCTGAAAATTAGTTAGGAAACTGTTAGATGAAGTTAGTTAATAGATGAAGAATAAAAACTACTTTGGTTAGAATTCTGTTAGATAATGCTTGGTATCATAAGTTTAATGCTAAAGCAAAAAACTGTTAGTTGCAGTTATAAAAAGTTAGCTTGAAAAAGTTAATATAGTTTGATAGAAAATATTTATGTTATTAACTAAAGCTGCTAATGAATGTCAGTATTTATATATTCACTGTTTCTGATCCCTTCCCATTTCTGTTTTATGAACCGGTATCTTTCCTTTGCTTTTCTGACCTCTTTTATTTGTTCTTTCGGTCACTGGTGGATGCAGGTCAAGCCAGATTTTTATGAAACACCGATGCAACAATAGTTTTTGTGTGGTTCATCCTGCATACTCGAACATACTTGCTTGTTTTTATTGTATACACAGGTATGACAGACAGTTCCCATGTTGATGCAGATTCTGAAGGATTTTGTTCATGACTCGGCCAATCGCAATCACTTGAATAACGGTGATGCAAGAACTATATGATGAACATCGGGGCTGGTATAGAGAATAGGCTTATTGTAGCTTACTATATGGTCTTGTTAGATGATGTAATTGTGTATGATAATGTAACTTGCAATGTGATTGGTGTATTGACTTGAAGTTTAAGTTTTTGGAATTGTAATGGTGAATGGATATGATGTATATTTTTGATGGGCTAAAACTGGTAGTTTCCTTTGTAACTTTGTAATGGCATGAGTTTTGTAATGGAATAAAGTTGAAATGGAATTGATTGGATAGAATTTTTATGAAGTTTGAATACTATTGAATAAACTATTTTGAAAACTTTCATGTGGATAAACCTTGTATGGACAAAATGGTGACATATGGATCTTGAGCCATAAAAAACATGCCTTGAATACTTGAATTTTCACTTGGACTTATGAAATAAGGTTGAACAATGATGAATGATACTTGAATGGTCGTCATGAGATAAGCCTCAACTTGACACTTTTGTAATTAAAACTTTTTTGCCATTGTTCCTTGTTTGGATTAACTTCTTGACATCCTGAACACATATGCTCTTGAAAAACTTAATTTTGATATATTGAGTAAACAACGATGGACCCCTAATCCAATTTAATTCCCCCAATCTAACCCCAATTTGCGTGTCAAGCAAAAAGCGTTAGAAAGAATAATACCTTGAATTGGTGAAAATGGATATCCAATTGATATTACCAGATAAACTAAAATCTTGACCAAAGGATGACCACCATTTGATTATAATGAAGAGAACACCTCAAATGAAAACCAAATCAAATCTAAGCACCAAGGATTAGAAACCCTAATTCACACTTGTATCACCTACTCCTAAAATCTTGCATCTTAAGGCAAAGTTGATAGGAAAAACACCCTTGAACCCTGATATGCAGATCCCTAATTGATGAAATAAGGAATAGACGATTCCACCATATTGATGCATAATCAACCTCTAGGAGCTTCAACAACGAATATACCTTTGGATTCTGAAAGATAGTCCTAATAAAACCCCAATGGCATCAATACTCTTGACTAAACCTTTATCCCATAAAATAGGAGCAGATGATTCATAAAAATGTTTATGCTAAAGTTCACACTCTTTAGGATAGAACAAATACTCGTCACTTAATAGAAAGCTTCAGATGAAAGTCAAGTCTTGGTAAGAAAATCCAAGAAGTGGTGACAGAACTTGTAACACTAGTAACAAATGGAGGTCCTTAATTATGAAAGAAGGAGACTTCCAGATAGCCATAAGTTGCAACCCTAAACCATAATCCTTGGAGAAGAACTCGAATGGAGCATAATTTCCGAAAACCTGGCTTCGACCGCACATAGGAAAATAAACTCTGATAGCCTCGTAGCTTGATGAAGACAAAAAATCTCAGTGATGCAGATTACAACCCTAATTCCACCGCTTACTGTTTGAATAAGAAATCATCCTTTGTTAGATTTGTATACTTTGATCACAGTGAAACCCTGATATTGCACGACCACTTAACTTTAAACCTCTAGGCACTTTATCGAATGAAAATGTATGTTAATGACCTAACAGAATATATACAAATGAATGCAAAGTCTAAGCCAGAATAAGAGAAATTAGGAGGGAAAATTTTGAGGTGCAACAGCTGCCCCTATTTAATCGCCTTCAACCTGAAGGTGAGATTGGCGCCAGCCTTTTGAACCTTCAAGGTGGAAGAAGATTAAATACTTAAAAGAACCCGAAAATTTGCGCTCCGAAGCCTGCCATGTATTATTATATTTTTAGTTATCTGTATTTTTCTATTTTTTGCTTTTTGGGTTAAAGGGGTTATCGGGGACAAATGTATGTTAGACCAGGGTCAGACATACAGAGGAGAACTTGGTTATCGAGGAACATCTATTTGGAGTTGGTAGCGAACATATGCAAGAAAGATATCAAAAGATATATGCCTGAGGTCAGTAGTAGACATATGAACAAGGTATCGAGGATACATATCCGGGGTCGGTAGTGGATACATACGAAAGAGACAGACTGGAGAAAGCTCTTACAAAGATATCAAGCATACATGTCTGGGGTTGGTAGCAGACATATAACAGGAAAGAGACCGGAGGAAAGGACTCTAACCAAGGATATAAGGAATATACATCCGGAGGAAAGGACATATAACCAAGGATATCAGGAAAATATGTCCGGAGGAAAGGACATATAACCAAGGATATCAAGAAAATACGTCTGGAGGAAAGGACATATATAAGGATAGAGGCTGGAGGAAAGGACTCTAACCAAAGATATCAGGAAAATATGTTTGGAGGAAAGGACATATAACTAAGGATATCAAGAAAATACGTCTGGAGGAAAGGACATATATAAGGAAAGAGGACGGAGGAGAGGACTCTAACCAAAGATATCAGGAAAATATGTCCAGAGGAAAGAACATATAACCAAGGATATCAAGAAAATACGTTCGGAGGAAAGGACATATATAAGGAAAGAGGCCGGAGGAAAGGACTCTAAACAAAGATATAAGGAATATACGTCCGGAGGAAAGGACATATAACCAAAGATATCAAGAAAATATGTCCGGAGGAAAGGACATATATAAGGAAGGAGGCCGAAGGAAAGGACTCTAACCAAAGGTATTAGGAATATATGTCCGGAGGAAAGGACATATAACCAAGGATATCAAGAAAATATATCCGGAGGAAAGGAAATATATAAGGAAAGAGGCCGGAGGAAAGGACTCTAACCAAAGATATTAGGAATATACGTCTGGAGGAAAGGACATATATAAGGATATCAAGAAAGGAATGCTAAACACAGATAGACTTCTATAGAATGAACCTCGATTGAAGGCGAACTTTAACCAACAAAAAGGAGGGACATTGGGCAAAGGCGAATTTTCCAGACAAAAGAAGACTAACCGAAGGTATACTTTTTTGGGGGGAGAATTATGACCAAAGACGGACTTTTTGGGGATACTACGCGACAGATTCCATTGAAGAAACTGGACGAGGATTTTAACCAAAATAAATTCATAGAGAACGCCGCATCAAAGACGGACTTTACCAACAGAAAGGAGTATCGTGCAAAGGTAAACCTAGAATGGAAAGACACCGGGCAAAGGTGAACTTTCTGAAGAAAAGAGAACGTCGGGCGAAGACGAACCTTAACCAATAAGGGACACCGAGCGAAGGTGAACCCAAGATGGAAAGACACCGGACGAAGGTGAATTTTGGAGGAAAGATAACGTCGGGCGAAGACGAACCTTAACCAACAAAAAGGGACATTGGGCGAAGGTGGACCTAAGATGGAAAGACTCCGGGCGAAGGAGAACTTACTAAAGGAAAGAAAACATCGAGCAAAGACGAACCTTAACCAACAAGAAGGGACACCAGGTGAAGGTAGACCTATAATGAAAATACACCGGGCGAAGGTGAACTTATCGAAGGAAAGAGAACGTCGGGCGAAGACGAACCTTAACCAACAAGAAGGGACACCGGGCGAAGGTGGACCTAGAATGGAAAGACACTGGGCGAAGGTGAAGTTACCAAAGGAAAGAGAACGTTGGGTGAAGACGATCCTTAACCAACAAGAAGGGACACCGGGTGTTGTACCCCAAAATTTTCCCTCTCTTTTCACTCAAGATATGCCTCTAGAGGTCCTCAATTTCTCAAGGATGACTAAGGATTGACCTGACAAATCCTCCTCCTAAGGCAACAAGCTTCAAACTAGGGTTTCACTCCTTATCAAGATGGTTGAAGTCCAAGGATCCAAAATGCTTCCCATGGTCCCAATATGTTCTCAAGATCATCCATTTCAAGTTTCATGCCTTGCACAAGAAGTTTGCTCAATCAATTGCCCAGATGCCTGAAAATCAACTATACTAGGTCAAAAGTTAAATGTGGCCCACATATAGTCAAACTTCAAGATATTTGGTCAACATCAACATTATAAAGATATATCCATCATTTGATCAAGGGTTGATCATAATTCCTCAAGGAATGCCCCCAAATTCATTAAAACCCAAAAGTTGCTAAATTAGGGTTTCACATGAAAAGTCAACCAAACTTTGACCAGACATAACTTCTTCATACTTTATTAGAAATTTTCCATCCAAGGCTCATTTTGAATAGGATAAAATTACCTATAACTCATCTTCATCCCACAAGTTAAAAATATGCACTCATCAAAAGACATGAATTTCAACAAAAACACCTTTTGGGTCAAAGCTTCTTACATGAACATGGAAGACCCAATTGAGATGAAACCAAAAGGGTTATTTATGGGGAATTCTAAGCTTTCTAAAAAGTCCCAGAACACCCCTCCAGGGTTAAAATTGGAGGAGATATGCATTGTCAAAGTTGGCCATTTTTGGAAAATTGTCAAAAGTCAAATGTGCTCAAAAGTGCATTTTTTTGTCAAATGGGCCTAGCTTTTCATGATTGTATCTTGTTTGTGACATGGTCCACGACCTAAATCAGCATCCACGCATTTTTTGCTTTATTTATTTTTTTATTTTGATTTTTTATTATTTAAAAGTTAAATTAAATCAAATAAATTGCAAAAAATATAAAAAAGATTGGTTTTGATCTGATTTTTTGTAGGAATCAAATCCAATTAGGCTAGCATAGCATATCAAATTGTGCAAGGGATGATTGAAGCAAAAATTGGCATGATTATGATTGTTTTGGAAAGAGATAATACAAGAGAAAAATCAAATCAAATTTTCATGATTCACAAAGATTTAATTTGTTTTTGTTAACCTAATCAGTTCTACTACATATATAGAACATACACAAGCCAAAAGAACAAGGATTACAGTCGTGAGAATACAAGAACAAAACTCAAAAATTTGCAAGAAAGTGATGGATCATTCTTGGACTTAGAGGGTGATTCAAGCCATTATAAGACTACCAATAGACTCCTAGACATCTCCAGAACGTGTCTCAATCAATTGCAAGAATTTTCACGTCCAGAATCGCGAGTTACAGACCTACGGTTTGCACCTCCAAGCTTGAATTTGATTTCTTAATTAATGCATAATGAATCATTACTAAACATAGCATTGTGTTTGTACTAACATTTGGAATGTTTTGGTTTACATGATTTTGTGTTTTGATACACATATTGATGAATGCCATTGCTAGGGTTTGTTTGGCCATTTTAGGGTTTCCTTGCATAGGTTAAATTGGCCCAAGAAAAGGGTACCATGATGCTCGTGGCATCAAGACGAGTTGATCCATGTGCTTAGAATTTATTTATCATGCTTGCTGTTGATTTTTGAAACTTGCAGTGCTATAGCCATGGGATTTGGCCGTAGGTAAAAGTCCCTAACCTAAAGCGACGGAGGGGAAGACGATGGCGTGTCCCAGCCTGATTAGGCAATTCAAATTTCGCGCATTTTGCAGTTCATTCACTTTGTTTTATATAATATATATATTAGTCTTATCATATTAACAACTAAACATGATAGCCCATATGGCAAGGCGCGCATTGTATTGAGTGGGAGGACCTGGGTTCGATCCCAGGTCCCAGCATTTTCTCTATTTTCTTAACATTTACATGTAGATTCTATGCACATACGTTCCAGGCGCCTACCATGCATCCAACCATCCAGCCATTGGATCATCACTAATCCAAATCCAAAGCTCAATCAAGGAAAGACCATGGTGCACCTACAGGCATGACCAGCACTGGATCTCACGCATGGAGTGGGTTGAACAAAGAATGGGCCCAGACAATTCAGCATTATACCCCCCTTTCAGCTTCCATACAGGCCTATCTCTTTACTTTTCTATTTTATTTCTTGTTTTAATTATTTTATTAATTATTTTCTTTTACAAAAATAACACAAAAATCAGTTTTTTTTATTAAATCAAAATCACAAAAACATCAAAAATTATTTTTTCATAAAATATTCTATTTCTTTAATTAATTAGTTTAATTAAAATTAGGGCAATTTAATTCTTTTCATAATTAAAAATAGTTATAATTAGGGTTTAATTTTGTACATAATCTAATTTTTCTCAAAAAAATAACCTAAATCTTTTTCAATTAGATTTCTTAGGGTTCTCCAATTATTCTCGCATTTAATTCGCCGTGGGCTTTTAATTCTTTTTTTTATTATTGTAACTGGTCCGAGTTTGTAATAGTAATTAGGGTTTTAAATTCCGCATCTTTATTTTCGGTCAAAATAATTATGTATCTGCAAAAGCCCTGTAATAGCTAGGACTTTAACTTTCTCGCTTTAATTTCCGCAAACTATAAACTGCTTAGATGTATGTTAATAGGATTGTATGGAAAGACAAACTGAAAATTAATAGGGTAGAAAACCTTAAATGTGCATAGATAAATTAACTGAAAATTACACTCGCACATGCTCACTCCTAGGGTTTACTCCACTCCGGTTGCCTTCGGTAAATGGTCATGAAGTATAGGGTTTGTTAGTGGTTGTCCTCTAGCTCCGAAAGATCTAAAATGACCCATTTGGATGTTGCCTCGGAAAAAGATCTTTAAGGCTTTAGGATGATTACTAACATTTCCTAACATTGTTTTGTAATCATATTTGTCCCTTCGAATGTCCCTAAAAAACTCCAACGACGATGCTACCTATTTCTTAATAATGGGATAGCATTGTCTAAAAGGAAAACGAACAAACCTTTTTCGAGTAGGTAGATTAGTTCCTAGGTACTTGCTCAAACAAACAAAAACTTTTTCACACCAACACTTTCCAAACAAAGTTTTCAAAAACAACTTCGTAACATTCTTGAGGACAGAAACAAGGGTTAACACGAAGTAAAACAAAACTTTTCAAAAACAAGCACACACAAGCAGTTTTCAAAATGAGCAAGTACCTAAGAGCCCATGGAAAACCATGGATAGAAAGGGTGCTAACACCTTACCTTTCTATAATCTACCCCCCGTACTCAGAAACATCTCAAAAAAGGTTTTTCTGTTCTTTTTCCTTTTCTTGATTGGATAAAATATAAGTCGGTGGTGACTCTTGCTTACCGCGACATTTGCGGAAAAAAATGCAAACTAGTATTAACAGTCGGTTCTACCACCATATCACAGAACTGACGACTCTGCTGGGGAATAAAATATAAAGTGGGGTAAACCTTAGGATCTAGGTCATATTTAATTGCTTTCTCTTGATTGTCTTGCTTGCTATATATTTATGGGAACTGTTTCGGTTATTGATCCTACACCCAGATCGAGAAACACCTTTTAGGTAAGTAGAAATAAGATGTGAGGGAGTTATGCTAGGGTATACCGATACGGTTGAAGCAATAGCTACGTTGATGTGGCACTTTGGTTGGTACCCGCAACCCTTGAGTCAATCAGGGAGATGTACGGGGCCGCCGCGTGGTGACATAAAGTATCAACTGACCTTAGAACCTTTAATTGCACAACTTAGCCAGTAGGACGTAGCGAGATGGTCGGCTTTGGTGTATGCCCAAGGTCGACAGATACTTGATGCTACACTCATTGAGGTTTGACTTATGAGTTTTATTTGATTACGAGTCAATCATCGATTTAACAAGGCTTGGGGGAAAGATCAATGATATTGAGATCCCTTTAGAACCCGGTTACATATTTATAGGACAGGTTGAACCAATCCAGCTTCAAGAGGGTATGACCTTAAAACTCAAGCAGGCCTTAAACCTAAGGATTTGGTGTGATTTGTATGTGTTTGCTATACATGTGATTTATCATGACATCATAAACATCATACCATAGCATATCATACTAACTGTTTCAAGGGTTTCTAGGGCTCATCTTTGCTCTGTTTTGTAGGATATGGCATCCGCCCGCAGGAACACTATTCAGATTAACCTAGTGAAAGTATCTCCCCAATTAAGGGACTTGGTAGTAAGGATTCCCGAAAGCTCCCCTTTCACTGAAAAGCATGGTCAGTTGCTCAACTTGGTCACTGCAAAACCTGACGAAGAAATGTTGAAAGTGTTGTTTCAATTCTTCGATCCTCTGCATCAGTGTTTCACATTCCCGGATTACCAGTTAGTGCCTACTATGGAGAATTTTCTCAATTATTAAGGATACCCATTCTTGATCAGCTACCTTTTAGCGGTACGGAAAGACATCCCAAACCTGAAGAAATTGCTAAAGCTCTATCCTTACAACGGTACGACATAGTGACAAATTGGGAAACCAGAGGGAGTGTTCAAGGAATTCTGGTTAAATTTATGTTCGAGAAGGCTTACTATTTTTGGGATACCTTGGATCTACAAGCTTTTGAAGAAGTTTTAGTGCTCCTTGCCTACAGGATGGTAATGTTCCCTAATGCGGATCAACTCGTAGATGTGAGCACAATCTAGGTTTTTCTGTCTCGGAATCTGATACCTACATTACTCGGGGATATTCTACACTCTCTGCATGCTCGCACTCTAAAAAGAAGGGGGACCCTCCAGTGTTGCACTCCTCTATTGGCTAGGTGGTTTATTTCGCACCTGCCCATATCTACTTTGAAGAATGAACAGGGTAAAAGATGGTCTCATTGACTGATGTCCCTTACGCATTCAGACATTCATTGGTGTTCACGGTTCTCAGAAGATGTTACTATCATCGATCGCTGTGGTGAATTCCCTAATGTCCCTCTCTTAGGCATTAGTGGAGGAATCACTTATAACCCTTGCTTAGCATTACGACAGTTTAGTTATGCGAGAAGGGATGGTCCTCATGATACACTTATTCAAGGAATCCCCTTCAACTATGAGAATGATGTTCAGGGTTACCTCAAAAGGTTCATACAAGCTTGGAGTATGGTACATAGGGTTGACAGCAAGACACTTGGGCATAAGAATTCCATACCTCTCGAGCCTTATCTCATATGGGTACGAGCATGCGCTCAAACTCTTATAATGCCTTATCCCGCTATCCGACCTATGATTATGGAACCAGTTGCCGAGGGAGACACTCCTCATCTTGTTCTTCATCCAGACATGCCAACTGATCACGAAGAGTTACAAAAGTCCTGGGTTCAGCTTAAAGAGGAGCGGGATACGTTTAAAGCCCAATTCTACGCTAGTGAGAAGAAGGTCTTGGAACTCACTAGGCTACTTCATAAAGAGAGGAATATCAACGCCTACATCGCGCCAAAGAGGATGCGCTCATGGGAAACCTAGTCTTCTTTTTGTTTTATTTTGCTTGATTGTACTCTCAAAATACATTCTTTGTAACAATTCAAGTTTACTAATACAATTCGTGTTTGTTCCTTTTTTTAAGCAAATTTGAGCCTTTAAGAACCCTTGAAAACATTGCATACATATCATACATATCATTGCATAATAGGATTCATAACAGGTTTCTCATCTCCTCCGCTGTTTATTTCAGCAATATCTCTTGAACAAACTGTGAAAGATCTTCAGACTCAGAACATGCATTTCCAGCAAATGATTGTGGCTCTGGCCAAAGGACAGGAAGAGCTGAAGGCTCTGATTGTTAAGAAGAACAATAAGAAGACCAAGAGGACATCCAGTGTGGTACATATGAGCAGAAGGTTCAGAGGGCCGCCAAGACGGGTTGTTGATTTAGCTTCTTCATCTAAAGAGGGGGAGAATCAATAGGGTGAAACCAGAGAAGAGGACCCTAGTCCTAAAGAGTCTGACAATGAAACTAGTTATAATGAGGAGCAGTACCCTCCAACTGATGAAAAGTATAAGCAGTTAGAAGAGCGTCTGAGTGCTATGGAAATCCAGAAGGTTCCTGGGTTGGATTTTAAAGAGTTGGGTCTAGTCTCCGGGGTTGTCATCCCCCCAAAATTCAAGGCACCGGTATTTGATAAATATGATGGGATCTCTTGTCCTAAAATGCATCTATGTTCCTATGTGAGGAAGATACAGCCTTATACTGCTGACAAAGAATTGTGGGTTCACTTCTTCCAAGACAGTCTGTCTGGAACACAACTGGATTGGTTCTATCAGCTGGAAAGAGCCAATGTTCGTAACTGGGAAGACCTTGTTGTTTCATTTTATAAGCAACATTAGTATAATGCAGACCTCGCTCCCACTCGTACACAACTCCAAAATATGTCTATGGGTTCGAACGAGGGTTTCAAGGATTATGCTCAGAAGTGGAGAGATTTGGATGGAAGAGTTCAACCTCCCTTGGCTGACAGGGAGCTCGTGGATATGTTTCTGGGAACTTTGACTGGGCCATTCTTCAACCATCTGATTGGAAGTTCATCGGCGGATTTTACTGAACTGATATTAACAGGAGAAAGAGTGGAAGCTGGAATCCGAAGTGGAAAAATTCAGAAGGATGCCTCTTCTAGTGCTGCAAGGAAGTCGTTTGCAGGTGAAAAGGAAGTCAGTGCTGTCTATAACCAAAAGAATCAGAATCAAACTGAGCATCGTCTGGCGGTAAGGGCTGTTATGATTCCCAAAATTGCACCTGCTCAGCAAAGAACCAATCAGCCAAGAGCAGAAAGACCAACTAGATAATTCACTCAGATCAACATGACGTTGTCTCAGGTTTTACCTTATTTGTTGAAGTCCAATCTAGTTACTCTGAGGGAAGCTCCGAAGAATCCTAACACCACCTCTCCCTACTATAAACCGAATGCTCGTTGTACTTACCATTCGGAAAGTCCAGGTCATGATACCAATGACTGTTGGGCTTTGAAGAACAAAGTACAGGATCTGATTGATGCTAAGGAGATTGAATTTGATCCCCCGGAGACTCTCAACGTTATCACTGCCCTTATGCCGAAACATGGTCGTGGTGTTAATTTCATTGAAGAAGGTGTGTTTGTGACCTCTGTGGAAGAATTGGTGACCCCACTCATGACTATCAAGGGGAATTTGTTGAAGGATGGTTTATTTCCGGGTTGTGGTGAAGGTTGCCACTTTTGTTCATTTCTACCGACTGGTTGCCCTTTGTTGAAGGCAGGTGTTCAGCGCCTGATGGATGACAAAGAGATTCTATTTGAGAAGACCCTTGTTCTGACTGTTTCTTGTAAAGACGTTTCTATCATAACCATTTCCACCAATCCTCTCAGAGCCTCCGCTAAGAGACCCGTCAGGATTACATCAGTTCCGAAGGTGACTCTGTTGATCATAACCATGCCTGGACCAATCACGTACTCCTCGGACAAAGCTGTTCCCTGGAACTATGGGGCCAATGTCTATTACCACGGCGTAAAGCATGACATGCTAGCCATTGAAGACAAGATTGCTGAAAATGATGATTCTGACATCGTCAATATTGCCGGAACCAGTAAAATAACAAGAAGTGGAAGAGTGTTCTCCCCTGAAATTTCTCCCCCGAAGACTGTTATCGGACCTGTGATCATTCCTGCTATGGTTCCACCCAAGACTACTACTGCAATTCCAGTAATCACTCTTGTTGACCCTCCCATCACCGAGTCAGCCGAGACTCGGGGCAAAGACAATGATTGAGCATGTCCTGACAAAGGACAATTCAGTAACCATACCAGAAACTTCCAAAAAATAAATGGAAGAAATTTTGAAGATAATAAATAAGAGCGACTACAACTTGGTCGAGCAGTTGGGGCAGACCCCATCCAAAATTTATGTTGGCTTTGTTGTTGTGTTCTGAGGCCCATGCGAAGGCTTTGGTTAAGTTTCTGAAGATGGCTCACGTACCACAAGAGACATCTGCTGATTAGTTTGAAGATTGTCTGGCTAGTCTGACTGCCGATAATGGTTTGGGTTTTTCCAATGCGGATCTGACACCAAAGGGGAGGAAGCATAATGATGCTCTTCATGTTTCCGTTGAATGCAGGGGCACGACTCTGGCCCATGTTTTGGTAGATACTGGATCCTCATTGAATGTGCTACCTAAAAAATCTCTGGACAAATTGGACTACGAAGGCTTGACCTTGAAGCCTAGAAATATAGTAGTGGGAGCTTTCGATGGTTCGAAGAGGATGGTGCACGGGGAAGTGGATGTCCCTATCAAAGTTGGTTCCCAGACCTTCGACTCCACTTTCTACGTAATGGATATCAAACCATCATATTCTTGCTTGTTGGGACGCCCTTGGATACATGGGGCTAGGGTTGTTCCTTCTACCCTCCACAAAATGTTGAAGTACCCAATAAGAGGAAAGATTGTCACTTTGCATGGTGAAGAGGAGTATATGATCAGTCACTTGAACTCCTTCAGGTACATGGAAATGGATGGCGAGTTCATCGAGACTCCTTACCAGAACTTTGAAGAGGTACCTTAGATTATGGCTACAGCAGAAACTATCGACAGTCCTCCAAAGGTCACCAAATCTCCCTCAAAGATGGCTTCTCTCAAGGATGCACGAGCAGTGGTTGAAGAAGGTGGGTCTACCATTTGGAGTCAGCTCCCGGTTATTCATTACAAGTCTGACAAATCTGGTTTGGGCTTTACTATAGGTGCTCAAAAGGTTGTTCGTCGCGCTCAGGCTGGAGGACCTCCCCTACGCATCAGCAATCCCGGGGTTAATGCGCTTAAAGACAGTGATGGTGATTCCGACATTGACAGTTGGATCTTCCCGACTACCAACGGCGGACTCAGTAACTGGACTGCCAAGGAATTTGTACTGATTACTTTTGTTCAGAAGTAATTGTCTTTCTGATTTCTCGGATATGTAATTTAAAAACAATATAAACTCTATAGCCATATGTCTTACCCGGTGCACAATGGTTTTATTTGTGAGGGTTATCATGTTTCATTTTCATATGACATCAATAAAGCATTGGACGTTTGCATACAAATTTTGCGCTCTCTGTCTTTCTTTTCTTTTATTATGTCTATACAGCTATGCTCTTACACACACTCACGTATCCGAATGCGGATCCATATCCACTCTGGATCCCATTGATAATAGTTCGGCTACTGCTCATTATGACTTTGAAAATCCGATCAACCAAGCCGAGGACGAAGGTGGGGAAGATTATGAGGTACCCAGAGAACTTGCTAGACTATTACAGCAGGAAGAAAGGGACTTACAGCCTCATGAAGAGTCGGTTGAGACAGTGAACTTGGGCACAGAGGAAGACAGAAAAGAGGTTAAGATAGGTGCAAATCTGGAGCTTAGTGTCAAACAGCGGTTGGTACAGATGTTGCATGAGTATGTTAAAATCTCCGCCTGGTCATATGAAGACATGCCGGGACTAGACACGGATATAGTGGTTCATCGTCTTCCAACTAAAGAAGACTGCCCTCCGGTAAAGCAAAAGGTCCGTCGTATGCGCCCTGAGATGTCAGAGAAGATTAAAGCAGAGGTTATGAAGCAGTTCAACGCAGGGTTCTTAGCTGTCACCTCCTATCCGCAGTGGGTTGCTAATATGGTTCCAGTACCTAAGAAAGATGGTAAAGTACGAATGTGTGTGGATTACAGAGACCTGAACAGGGAAAGCCCCAAGGATGACTTCCCGCTTCCCCACATTGATGTTCTGGTTGACAACACCGTACAATACAAAGTCTTTTCCTTCATGGACGGTTTCTATGGCTACAATCAGATCAAGATGGCACCTAAAGACATGGAGAAGACAACCTGTGTTACACAGTGGGGCACTTTCTGCTACAAGGTGATGCTGTTTGGTTTGAAGAATGTTGGGGAAACTTATCATCGAGCTATGGTAGCTTTGTTCCATGACATGATTCACCATGAGATAGAGGTTTACATCGATGACACGATAGCCAAGTCTCAAACTTAGGAAGAACATCTTGATAATATACAAAAGTTGTTAGATAGGTTGAAGACGTACAAGCTGAGGTTAAATCCGAACAAGTGCACCTTCGGGGAGAGGTCTGGAAAGCTGTTGGGGTTCATCGGTAGTGATAAAGGTATTCATGTAGACCCTGAAAAGGTGAAGGCCATACAAGAGATGTCGGCTCCCCATATTGAGAAGGAAGTTAGAGGTTTCTTGGGACGCCTAAATTACATTTCCCGATTCATTTCACATTTGACTGCTACTTGTGAGCCAATCTTCAAGCTTTTGAAGAAAGATCAAGTGGTAAAGTGGAATAACGAATGCCAGGTTGCCTTTGACAGAATTAAGCAATACCTCCAAGAACCTCCTATTATGATGCCTCCAATTGGAGGAAGACCTTTGATAATGTACTTAACAGTGCTAGATAATTTAATGGGGTGTGTGTTGGGGCAGCATGACAAGTCTGGTCGAAAAGAGCATGCAATATACTACCTTAGCAAAAAGTTTACCGACTATGAAACACGATACTCACTGCTCGAGAAAACTTGATGCGCTTTGGCATGGGCTGTTCACCGATTGAGACAGTATATGTTGACCCACACTACTTTATTGATATCTAAGATGAATCCGATCAAGTACATTTTTTAGAAGCCCGCTCTCTTCGGAAGAATAGCAAGATGGAAAATGATCTTAACCGAGTACGACATCCAATACACAACCCAAAAAGCAATTAAAGGAAGTGTGTTAGCTGATCATTTGGCACATCAAGTCGTGGATGACTACCAGTCCATGAATTTTGAGTTCACGAATGAGAACATCATGTTAGTAACTGACTGTGAAGAACCTAGACCGGATGAAGGACCTGAGGAAGGATCCCGATGGTCTATGTTTTTTGGTGGAGCCTCAAACGCACTGGGTAATGGCATTGGCGCTGTAATCATATCTCCTGAGGGTTGTCATACTCCGTTCACTGCCGGATTATGTTTCAACTGTACCAACAACATGGCAGAGTATGAAGCGTGTATCATGGGTCTTAGAGCTGATATTGACCTAAGGATCAAGTTCTTGAGTGTATTCGGGGATTCTGCTTTTGTGATAAGTCAGATCAAAGGCGAGTGAGATACGAAATACCCAAACCTTGTCCCTTACAGAGAACATGTACTGACACTGCTACCGCATTTTGAAGAGATCACCTTTGAACATTTCCCACAAGAAGAGAATCAGTTAGTCGACGCACTAGCTACTATGTCGTCAATTTTCAAGGTCAAGTGGGACAATGAAGCTCCCCGAATCACTATTGAGAGGTTGGATGAACCGGCATATTGCTGTGAGATCGATACAGAGGAGGTAGCAAAAAAACCTTGGTTTCATGAGGTGAAAAGGTATATTGAGGCTCAAGAATACCCCGAAGGGGCATCTGTTAATGTCAAGAAATTTCTGAGAAGGTTTGCTGCAAAGTTCTTCCTCAGCAATGGAATCCTCTATAAGCGTAATCATGACTCTACCTTACTGCGGTGTGTAGACAAGAGCAAAGCAGAGAGGATCATGGCAGACCTACACGAAGGTACCTTTGGCACTCATTCTAGTGGACATACCATGGCAAAGAAGATCCTACGAGAAGGATACTACTGGTCCACTATGGAAGCCGACTGTTATCAGCATTCTCGAACCTGTCACAAGTGCCAAATCTATGTTGATAAGGTGCATGTACCTCCAGTTCCCTTGAACGTCTTGACAGCTCCCTGGACCTTTACAATGTGGGGCATTGACATGATCGGCGAGATAAGACCTACCACGTCCAACGGGCATCACTTCATCCTAGTGGCCATTGATTACTTCGCGGAGTGGGTTGAGGCTGCCTCCTTTGCTACGGTTACCAAGAATGTGGTGGCACAGTTCATCAAGCATAACTTGGTTTTTCGTTATGGTATCCCTGAGAGAATCATCACGGATAATGGTACTAATCTCAACAACTCGATGATCACTGAACTCTGTAAACAGTTCAAGATTCACCATCACAACTCTTCTCCTTACCGGCCGAAGATGAATGGGGCTGCCGAAGCTGCTAATAAGAATATTAAAAAGATCATACAGAAGATGACAGTAACATACAAATACTGGCACGAGATGTTACCGTTTACTCTTCACTGGTATCGTACTTCAGCATGTACGTCGACAGGGGCAACACCATATTCTCTAGTATATGGAATGGAGGTTGTCCTACCCATGGAGGTCCATATCCCTTCTCTATGGATTATGAAGGATGTGGGTTTGAGCGAAGATGATTGGATTCATACTCGACTTGATCAATTGTATTTAATCAACGAGAAAAGACTTATGATGTCTGCCATGGTCAAATGTATCAGAAACGGATGATCAAGGCCTTCAACAAGAAAGTCAGACAACAAGTGTATCAAGTAGGGGATCTGGTAATCAATCGCATCATAATGCTGCAAGGTAATCCCAGGGGCAAATAGACTCCCACCTATGAGGGGCCATTTATAGACAAGAACATATTTTCTAGTGGAGCCATAATTCTGACCACCTGTTGGTTGAAGATTTTGATAATGTTATTTAGAATTCAAAAGAGTTAAAGTTCTGATCGAAGTGGAATTAAACGCCATATTTCGAAGTTGCAGAAGCAGTGTTTCGAATAAGTGTGTCAAAGCTTGAAGCTTCGAACGGTGATTTTGGGAACATATCCAAAGGGGTCTCGAAACAACAGCGAGGCTAGAGCGTTCGAAACGGAGAAACCCCAAAGCATTTAAAATTCAAATGGAAGCGGGACTTTCAAAGTTTGAAAGTTATGTGTTGGAGCATTTGGGGACACGTGGAAAGATGAAAGAAGCATTGTCTTGCATGTTCGAAACGTGGCATGATCCTATAGCGAGACCGTTAGGGTCGAATTAGTATAAATAGAAGTCTTAGTATTAGGATTTCAGTGTGTCATATCTGTTATACAAAATACTCAATAACATTCAAACTACCACATGGCAAGGGAAACGAATGCGAGAGAAATGTATGTATGATAGCACCATGTATTTCTAACTTAATGAAAGCCTTTTTACCATTTCCAGTACTTTCTTCTTTTCTTTTTGTCGAATAACATTTGCAAGTTTCTTTATTTACTGTCTTTTCATTTCAATGTCTTTTCCTCAAAGTTTTACGTTTTACTGCTTTCTTTATACTTCGAGCACTTTATATTTCAGAGAACTGTTACACTTTCAATACCTTTACTTTCAAGTATTGTTTTTCAAGCGCATACTTTTACTTAAAATCATTTATAGATTTCTTGCATTAAACGCTTTCTTCACATTTTTAACTTCTACATTCCAGAAACCTTTTATGTTAAATGTTTTATAAATCGAAACCATTTACTTCATTTTTCATACAGTTTCATATGTCTCTTCAATCAGCATTACAATTAGCATTTATTCGTATAACTTAGTTTTCATATACATTTTGACCACATTCTTAAACTCTTAGAGAGAGGGATCGAAATAAACCAAACACTTGTACAATAGAAACCATGAATAATTGTTCGATTGTGAGAGTAACCTTAATATCCAAGGAGTCCTAGGATCAATCTAGTCGATCCTGTGAGTTACCAGAGAGATTGAATAGCGTTAACAAAGATTATTCGATATTTTGGAAGACTAGCGGTTGTTTACCAGAAATCACTGGAAACAAATTGGCACGCCCGGTGGGACCAATAGTTGGATATCAGAATTAAGGATTGTCGAGACGTAGCCATCCCAAAAACGTAGGAACCTGAGAAGTTTGCTGTTTTATGAACCTGAGAAGTGGTAAGATAACCAGCAACCAACCTCTATCCAGAAGAAAACGTTTGGACAAAATGTCTAATTCAGACAATCAACAAGGAGACCAAGGTGGCCCACATACCACAGGCACTAACGCGTCCATTTCGAGCGGAACATCTAATGTAATCCCTTCGAATGCACAGTCTGTTGCATCTTCAACCAGTAACATGGCCACCAATGGAGTGAGTGGCATATCAACTAACAGTTCGATCGTAGGAAATACTGGAACTATGGGCTACCCTGGGGGATTCGTTCCACCACCAGGAACACAATCCCATTTCGCCACACCATTAACTAGACCACCCGGCTTCGATGGGAATAGAATTAGAAGTTCTTCTTACGGAATGCCAACATCTTTTATGGCAGGTTTACACAATTCCACATCGAATTCATCCCCACAACTAGGATCTGGGTCTGGGGCGAACCAATTTACGACAAATAACCAAGGGTCAGTGGGTTATAGCACGTTGCCTATCCTAACCACAGATAACCAGTTGGCTTTTAGGCAATTGATGGATGACAGCAACCACAATATGATAGGGGTGTTAGCGCAAACCATGCAGGAAATATTTGCCCCAATAGTTCAGAATGTGACTGTGACGAACAGGGAAAACGCTGACAATATGAGTCGAATAGCAGACTTCTTTGCTCCCACAGAAAGGCGTAGGCAGAACCAGGCGGGACTTCGAACAAACATGCCTGTCATAGAACAAATTGCTAACGACCCAATTCATAGACTACCCAGGGAAGAAGCTAACTTAGGGGCCAGAGCACCAAGGTTAGAAGCCCCAATAATTCCGGGCCCACAAAGGGAAGTTATGGAACCAGGGGCAAGGATCGAAAGGCCAGAAGCCCCAGAATTTCGAGAAGAACAACCTAGGGGAGTTGTTTTGGTCGGTCGAAATCAAGATGCCGATGCCGTCGTTCATAGGATTCGAAACGATAACATCTTGGCAGAAAATAACCTAACCACCATGATAGAGAGGATCATGGCCCAGAATGGCCTCAATACGGGAATGAGGAGGCCAAATTACGCTTCTCCTATATTGGATTGTATAATGCATACTGATTTACCAAGGGGATATAAAGTCCCTAAATTTACAAAGTTCGCTGGGGATACCAACGAATCAACAGTCGAACACATAGCGAGATATCTAACCGAAGCGGGAGATATAGCCAATAATGAAGATCTCAGGATCAAATACTTCCCAAGTTCCTTAACAAAAAACGCCTTCACTTGGTTTACCACGTTGCCTCCTGGGTCTATTGACACTTGGACCCTTTTAGAGAGATTATTCCATGAACAATTTTACATGGGACAATCGAAAATAAGTTTGAAGGAATTGGCCAGTGTTAAGAGAAAGTTCACTGAACCCATAGATGATTATTTGAATAGATTTAGGCTGTTAAAATCCAGATGTTACACAGTAGTGCCTGAACATGAGTTAGTCGAAATGGCCACTGGGGGGTTGGATTATTCTACTCGAAAGAAATTAGATACTCAGTATTTGAGGGATATGGCTCAATTAGCCGATAGGGTTCGACAGGTCGAAAGACTAAAAGCTGAAAAAGCCAGAGTCTTTAAGAATAGTAAGAAAGAAAGGGTTTCCTATGTTGGGACTGAAGAAGTAGAAGAATATCCTGAATTCGAATTCGAAGAGGTCGAAATCGACCTCGCTGAATTAAAACAGGCCCCACCTTACTCCTGCAAAATGTTAGTTCCCACGAAAGGGAAAGATATTGTTGAAAATGAGAAAAGTGACAAGTTTCCAAAGAAGGTTTATACCTTCGACGTCACTAAGTGTGACGAAATTTTTGACTTGCTTGTCAAGGATGGCCAACTAATTGTGCCATCAAATGTCAAAATACCTCCCTTGGATCAGAGGAAGAAAAGGGGATTTTGCAAATATCATAGTTTCCTAGGCCACAAGACCTCACAATGTTTTCTTTTCAGGGACTTGATTCAAAACGCGATCAAAGATGGCAGACTAAAGTTTGCTGACAAGGTGAAGATGAAAGTGGACGAAGATCCTTTGGACGTCGCAGACACCAACTACTCCGAGCCTGCATGCATTGGAGAGGTAAACATGGTGGAAACCGATCGAAGCGACGCCCCAACAGGAGAGAAGGACACTGAAGTCGAAAACTGGGTGATGGTCGAAGTCAGCGAGGAAGTCACTGAAGACATCCAGAATACGCCAGACACTTCGATTGCTGCACCTGTGGCTGTTGCAGGAGAAACCCAGGCTACTGAAGGCCAAGGGAATCAAAACGAAGGATTGACACAAGTCACTGAGGGCTTGAGGCTGGAATTGGAGAAAGTCCAAATTACGCAGCCAGTTCCCCTTCAGAAGGAAATATGGGACACTCTGGGGGAACCCAGTGGAAAATTCGACTATCTGGTCAAATATTCTGCCCCAGAAAGTTCGAAGGTCCAGATCGAAGATATAAAGCCCACAGGATGGGGCGATGACGAAACTAAAGAGGGGGACGTGGAAATAAATATGGTGGATATGGAAAGACCCCGTTCTGAGATGGAGGAAGTGGAAAAATACCTAGAAAAAGAAAAGCACAGAATGGGGGATAATCACACTGGAGATGCTACTCTCAAAGATTATCTCATGACATGCCACAAAGGAGATCCAGGCATGATATCGTGCCCTAGGTGCAGCATCCTCTGCAACCAAAGAATTGCTGCAAATTTCGAAAGGGTACAGAGGGCTCGAACTGGCAACAATTGGCGCCAGGATAACCAACTCTTTAGGTGCTATCCCAAGGCTGGAGAGAGTTTATTGGAGTTTGTTTTTCGCTGCTACAAGGGGGCAACTAAGTGCTTGGTTTGCCCAAGGTGTTCTGCTGTGTATGACCAAAGCATGGCCAGGGCCTTCGAAACGATCCCTTTCGCCCCTTGCTGGAACCATCAAGAAACTGCCCAGATGGGCCCGCGTTTCGACAGCAGATACAAACAGCGAAGACCTGATAGCCCTCACCCCAAAGTTGCTCGAAGAGTGACTTTCAAACTCCCTGCTGAAGTACCAACCGATAGATGGCTACAAGTCAGAAATGACAAAGGCAAAGACAAATGGAGGGGTGCTGAACGAAGTGCACGCCATGCTGTGACATACAGGAGGCAATTCAACACACAAAAAAGGGAGGAAGTGAGATTAGAGAATTATAAAGGAAGGAACCCCATGTCAAGATCCCAGTGGCGCAGACAGCAAAGGATTCGAAAGGCTGAGAGAGAAGCTGTGGCAAACAAAGGGGATACTTCAACGAAGTTACAAGGTGAATCGAGCACCAACAAACCAAAAAATCAGACTGAAGAGAAACCTCCAGTCAATAGGAGGCTTTTTTCTGAAGACCAACGAGACGAACCAAAGGAATACACTCCAGGCCCGGAAGAGGACGAAGATATGATAACAGATAACTTCGAATCGGAGGGGGAGTCTTCATTCAACTTGAACTGTAACGTGGTGTCTGTGCTTCCCTGCGAATTTGGGCAAGAAACCGAAATCAATGAATATGAGGAGGAAGACACCACAGATTTAATGAAACATAGGCCCGTATGCTATTACGTGATGGACAATGGGGCTGTTGAGGAACAAAATGCGTTCTTCGAACGTCCAGAGCCTGCAATGAAGAATCATCTCAAGCCACTTTTCATTCGAGCGAAAGTAGGTGTCCATGGTGTGAACAAAGTTCTAGTGGATGGGGGTGCTGCAGTCAACCTGATTCCCCATTTTATGCTAAAAAGGTTAGAGATCCGTGAAGGAGATATCAAGCCCCATAACATGGTTCTATCCAATTATGAGGGAAAAGTGGGCAAAACACTGGGGGTGGTCCAGTTGGAATTGACAATAGGCTCAAGTTGCAGGCCCACCATGTTTATGGTTATCGAAGCCAATGCCAACTATAACCTACTGCTAGAAAGAGAGTGGATCCATGGCGTGGGGGCAGTTCCTTCGTCAATGCATCAACGACTAGTTCTGTGGAGAGATGACGGAATCGTGGAAAACATTGAAGCAGACCAGAGTTACTTTATGTCAACTGTCAATTTAGTTGACAAAAGGGATTATGATAAAAATCTGGCAAAGATTGCTCCATGTGTTCCAAACGATGAGATGAATGAAACTAGAAACGCCCACTACTACATGACACTTCGTCATGATGGTCTTTACTGGGATAGAACAATAATCAGTGAAGAAGAGGAAGTTGAAGGTGCTATACAAAAACGGCCAGCAGGCTGGGACTTCGACAACCTTAACCATGACTGAGTCTACCTTCTTCGAAAGGATTTCGGCCTATATGGCTGAGAATGAATCGAAAGCGGCCCTAGAGGCTGAAATAAATGAATCAACTGTAAAGACGAATGAAGTTAATGGAGGGGGTTCGAAATGCTCACCCATCAAAGAGTTGGAGATGGATCAAAGGTTGGATGCCATCTATGACAAAGAACCCTTAGGCTTCGAAAGGGACCCCATAAACTCAGGTGTCAAAATGTTGGCACAGGACCCGCTCGAAGAAGTCAACTTAGGGGATGAAAAAACGAAAAGAGTAACTTACGTAAGTGCTAAACTTAGCCCAGGCCTCAAGGAAAAAGTGATCGAAATCCTTAAGGAAAACAAAGATTGTTTCGCATGGGATTATGATGAGATGCCTGGTTTAAAGAGGGAGTTGGTCGAACATAGACTGCCAATCAAAGATGGCAAGAAGCCCATCAAACAAACTCCCAGAAGATTCGCACCAGCGGTTCTCACAAAAATTAAAGCTGAGATCGAAAGGTTGCTTCGCTGCAAATTCATCAGAACAACAAGGTACGTTGAATGGTTAGCAAACATAGTACCTGTTATTAAGAAAAATGGTTCTTTAAGAATTTGCATAGATTTTAGGGATTTAAATACTGCAACCCCTAAGGATGAGTATTCCATGCCCGTGGCAGAAATGCTAGTAGATTCTGCTGCAGGATTCGAATACTTGAGCATGTTAGATGGATACTCTGGATATAACCAGATTTTCATTGCTGAAGAAGATGTTGCAAAAACAGCATTTCGTTGCCCAGGAGCCTTAGGCACCTACGAATGGGTGGTGATGCCTTTTGGTTTAAAAAATGCTGGGGCAACTTATCAAAGGGCGATGAATTCAATCTTTCATGACTTCATCGAAACCTTCATGCAGGTGTATATTGATGATATAGTCATCAAATCTATATCTGCAGAAGCACATTTGCATCATTTAAGCCAATCATTCGAACGAATGAGAAAACATGGCTTAAAAATGAATCCCCTTAAATGTGCATTTTTTGTGCAGACTGGAGATTTTCTTGGTTTTGTGGTCCACAAGAAAGGAATTGAAATCAACCAGAACAAAACCAAAGCCATAATGGAGACGAAAACACCTGCGTCAAAAAGGGAGTTGCAATCTCTACTAGGGAAAGTTAACTTCCTCAGAAGATTTATTTCGAACCTGAGTGGAAGGACCCAAGCTTTCTCTCCGTTACTTCGTCTGAAGCAAGGTCAGGCCTTCGAATGGAACGAAGCTCACCAGGAGGCGTTTGACAAAATAAAAGAATATCTTTCCCAGCCTCCTATTTTGTCTCCACCATCATGGGGGAAGCCCATGAGATTGTACATATCTGCCTCTGAAGTTAGCATAGGTAGTATGTTAGCACAAGAGGATAACAATGGCGTCGAAAGAGCCATATACTATTTAAGTAGAGTGCTAAATGATGCAGAGACCAGATATAGCAATTTAGAAAAGCTATGTCTCTGTTTATATTTCTCTTGTATGAAACTCAAGTATTATATAAAACCTGTTGATGTTTATGTTTCGTCTCACTTCGATGTCATTAAACATATGCTTTCAAAGCCAATAATGCATAGTAGAGTTGGAAAGTGGGCTCTGGCCTTAACAGAATATTCATTGACATTCATGCCCTTAAAAGCTATGAAAGGTCAAGTGATTTCTGATTTTATTGTGGATCATTCGTTGGTTGAGCAGACAAGCATGAGTTACATCGAAATGCAACCATGGAAATTGTACTTTGATGGTTCAACCCACAGGAATGGAAGTGGTGTTGGAGTCCTTCTAATTTCTCCTGAAGGAATTCCAACAAAATTCAAGTATAAACTGGATGGTCCTCGTTGTTCGAACAACGAAGCTGAGTACGAAGCGCTCATTGTTGGACTTGAAGCTTTGTTGGAATTGGGGGCAACCAGAGTCGAAATTAAAGGAGACTCTGAATTGGTGGTCAAACAAATCACAAAAGAATACAAGTGCATAAAGGAAAATCTAATGGTATACTTCGTCATAGTCAATAGGCTATTGAGAAAGTTTGAATACATGGATATTCAACACATACCAAGATTAGAAAACCAAGAAGCAAATGACTTAGCACAGTTGGCTTCAGGTTATAGAGTATCTACCAAGAATCTTAAGGATTTGGTCGAAATAAGGGGAAGAGTTATGGCTACTAGATTCACACCATCGGATCTGGAAAGTATGAGATTGGGATATGCTGAGAAACAGGGATTCGAAATTCTAGCCATAAATACTTTGTCAGATACAGATTGGCGAAGTCCATTAAAGAGTTATTTAGCAGACCCAACTCTAAAGGTAGATAGAAAAACAAAATATAGAGCATTGTCATATCTCCTCATGGGGAACGAATTGTTCAAAAAGACCCAAGAAGATGTTTTATTGAAATGCCTAGGAGAAAGTGAGGCATATTTAGCATTGTCTGAAGTCCATAATGGGGCATGTGGGGCACACCAAGCAGGCCATAAAATGAAATGGCTGCTATTTCGATATGGTTTGTATTGGCCTAGCATGCTCAAAGATTGCATAGACTTTGCTAAAGGATGTGAGGAATGTCAGAAACATGCAGGAATTCAACATGCCCCTGCAAGTGAGTTGCATTCGATCATCAAACCATGGCCATTCAGAGGATGGGCATTGGATCTGATAGGGGAGATAAATCCTGCTTCGTCCAAAGGTCAGAAATATATCTTGGTAGGAGTAGATTATTTTACCAAATGGATCGAAGCTATACCGTTGGTAGTTGCTGATCAAGAGGCAATTATCGAATTTATACAAAAGCACATTATCTATAGGTTTGGATTGCCAGAAAGTATAACTACAGACCAAGGCTCTGTATTTACTGGTAGAAAGATGCAAGGATTTGCCCAAGAAATGGGGTTTAGATTTCTAACATCAACACCATACTATGCTCAAGCAAATGGACAAGTCGAAGCAGCAAATAAAGTAATAATAGGATTAATCAAGAAGCATATTGGCAAGAAGCCAAGAAATTGGCACAAAACTCTGGACCAAGTGTTATGGGCTTGTAGAACATCTCCTAAGGAAGCCACTAACACTACGCCTTTCCAAATTACATTCGGCCATGATGCAGTGTTACCAGTAGAAATTCATCTGCAATCAGTTCGAATCCAGAAACAAAACGAAATTCCAGCTGCATTATATTGGGAAATGATGATGAATGAATTAGTTGAGTTGGACGAAATTAGGTTACATGCGTTGGAAATTTTGATGAGGCAAAAAGAAAGAGTGGCCAGAACATACAATAAAAGGGGAAAGAAAAAATTATTCGTTATTAATGACTTGGTTTGGAGAGTCATATTGCCTATGGATAAGAAGAACAAAGCATTAGGTAAATGGTCACCTCATTGGGAAGGACCTTTTCGAATATTAAAAGTATTCTCAAACAATGCATACGAAGTCGAAGAACTCTTGGATGATAAACGTGTCCTAAAGGTTAATGGGAAATATTTAAAGAAATATAAGCCAAGCCTGCGGGAGATTCGAATAATAACAACGTAAACAAAATATTATAAAGAGCCAAGATGGCAAGATAGAATGCCAAAATGGCGTTGTTCGAATATTACACATAAAAATTTAGAAATAAACATTATTTTTCAATCGATTAAAGGTGCTTCGAAATGTTTCAAGTTTCTGCTGAGCAAACCGCCTGGCACCTTCCAAGGTTGCCACTTCTCCTTTAAGTTGTTCTGCAGTCTCCATTTCTGCAAGCCCCTGGTTGAGAAGCTCTTCGAATTGGTTACCTGCAGGATTAGTTTCGAAGGCTAGTTGTTGTTCCTTAGCCTCCTTAACTTTCTGCTGAAGTTCCAGAATCTGCCTTTCCCAAATAAGAATGGACTCAGCTCGAGCCTCATATTCAGTTTTCGCCTGCTTCAGATGCATAGCCTGATCCTCAGCTTCTTGAGAAAGCTTCGAAGCTTGTTCATAAGCGGCATCCATAGCAATGCGTTTCTCGTGAACCTTCTTGGCAGCAGATTCGTCTTGGAGAAGGTAGCCAGTTACGTTGTCCAGCAAATTCTGAAGATCAAACAAGAGAGTACTAACTGGCAAAGAGCAGTTGGAAAGATTAACCTTTGTGAGCAGCTCCTTCATAGTATAGCAAGCAGTACTATCTTGTTTAAGCACTTCGAATATATCCACATTAAGAATAGTTCTCCTAATTTTGTTGAGAAGAACAACTCTTTCATTTGTGGGAAGAGGATAGCTGGTTGAACTTGTGCCAGCCCTAGCGAGTGGAACGTCCCTCTGAGCCAACTTTACCTTCATATACCCAATGGGGTCATTTCGCCTCAGAAGTGCCAGTTCCTCGTCAGTCATTCGAGACGGAGAGGATTGGGGGAATTCCACGCGTAGGGGAACCACGTTTGTTTCAACCTCTAGGGTTTCGTTGATTGCATCACCATCCCCTTCATTTGCTTCGTGCTCTTGATCTTCTTCATCTTCGTCCAAATCTACCACTTCGATACCGTCCCTTTCGCCGCTATGTGCGTTAGACTCCGTCCCGGCAGTCGAACCATCATTGACGTTTTCCTCGTCATTGACGTTTTCCTCGTCATTGACGTCTTCCTCGTCATTTGCGTTTTCCTCCTCAGATTCTTCGTCTGCAGATTCTTCGAATCCTCGCCTAGAATCAGCTTTTTCTTCTTCAGTCTGAGTATCCTTTGGGTCCTCTTGAAGAGTTTCAAGAGGGGACTTTTGAAGAACCCTTTGTGAATCATCTGCAGACGTTTGAAGTATCGTTTCGTTCACCTCTTTCAGAGGAATGGAGGTACCTTGGTCATCTGGCTGTTCAGAAGTTCCAGCCAAAACCGCCACATTGGAAGAACCTTTGTTTTGGACCAAATTGCTGGAATCTCCTTGAGGAGAGGAGTTAAGCGGAGCAGCAGCTCTGGACGGTGAGGTCGAAATGGTAGAAGTGGGATTCAAGATGTTCTGCAAGGAGCAGCAGAATGTTAAAGAAAAACATTCACCAAGGTAATAAGAAGTTAAACATTTTTAAAAAAAAGAAGTTCGATTTACCTGTGGGCCCTCAGAGGAAAGGTTACTAGCTATGCGTTCCAACTGTGGGTTGGAGGTCGAAGGTGGATTTTTGGATTTAGGTAAGGGAGCAGCATCCCTGGAGTCGAGTCCAGAGACACTAGGCGGAACAGTGCTTTTAGGTGTAGCTTTCTTTAGCTTCTTCTTCGAAGCAGTATTTGAGTTTCCTCCAGCAGTGGGATCTTCCCCAGTAGTGCTTGGTTTCCGCTTCTTGGGAGTAGTGGGAGGAAGCTTGTTAGTCTGAACGAATTTTAACGAAGTTAGATATAAAAAGCTTGAGTGAATTCGAAGCATCAAAAACTAAGTGATTACCGTTGGAATTGGGGCACTTGTGGTTGTTGGCGTTATTGTTGTTGTTGTAGTTGCAGCAGTAGTTGTTGTTTCGGGTGGATTAGCTTTTTCGGTAGTTTCGATGGAGGCTTGAGAGGCACTCCCTTCCTTCGATTTCGAGGCAGCGGTCTTTATCCTGATAGCTGTAAATCAAAACAATTAAAGCAAAGGTTAAAGATATGGAAAATAAAAGACATTTGGGATTTTTTCCCAAGCATTCGCACCTGTGCCTTGATCAGATTTAATTGACATGGCAGAAAGGTCGTATCGAAGATGTCCTGGGAAATCATGAAGCCAGTATCGAGCCCATGTCACAGTCTCAAATGGCTTTGGTTTCCTTTGAAGATATTTGAACATCTCTTTGCAAGTAAACCACCATGGATATGGGGGAAACCAAGCCAGAGCCAGTTCTGAGGTAGGTAATCTGGGAAATTTAGGTGGATGCATTTCGAATGCCAACCTATACCTATCCTCAGGTGACAGCCCTGAAGGAAGTTTTAGCTTAGAAACTTTTTGTTTAAATTTTTCCTTCAAGGTCTCAGCTGCTTGATGCACAGTGGAGCCCAAGCGCGTGGGGTCGTAAGTAGTTTCAAAATAATTTTGAAAAGCTTTTATCTCTTTGGCATGAGTAAACATACCTTTCTTTGCTGGTACCTGCACATCGAAGGCATCAATTAGTTTCTGTCGAATTGTAAGTGTATCGAACATACAAGTTTGATAAAACTTAATCCACCACTCCAGAAATCCTTTAGCCGCGAGATGGGTAGGTTCGAAGGCTATCAGCTCAAATTGGGCAAAGCCTTGATATTGTTCTTGCTGGATCTTGGCTTCCCTTGCCTTGAAAGTTCGACCAGATGTGATGGCACTCTCAGTTTGGAACAAAGGTTCAGGAATCAGTTGGCATAAGCCAAACTGCCTCGAAACGAAGTTTGGTTGGTAGGCAAAGAGAAGAATTTGGTTCTTAGCTGGGGTTATCCTTGAAGAGATGAGTCTAGGAAGCAAGAAAGCTCTCCATACATCTTGGATCTCCTTGCTCTTGATGGCTTCTGAGAGAGCCATGGTGAACCAAGAAGGTCCATGAGCCCTCGAAGCAAAAGGCGCCATGCTCTCTTCGAACTTATGCCTTTTTGAGAGTATCATGATGTACTTCGAGAATTGAACCTTGAAGTCATCCTTGTCATCATTAGGAGTTAGTCTTCGAAGCCTAGTGCCTTCGACTATCCTATCACTTATTTCTGAATCTTGCTCATCTATGGTGTTGGCGGTTGATAAAGAAGGTTCGAACATGGCATTCAGCCATAGTTGAAGTAACCAAAATGGGCCAGCTAATAGAATGTTTTTGGAAGTGTGGGATTTGAGGCTCGAAACAGCTGACCTCAGGCTCTCATAGAGGTCAACTAAGAGTAATTCACTTAGGCACACTTTGCGATTTTCGTGTAAATCCCTAGCTAAAGGAATGAATCTACTAGCTACCTGCAGGGATCTACTACAGAAAACGTACCTAGACAGCCACAGGGTCAAGAAAGCAATGTGCTCTATGTCAGACACATTATCCCCTTCAGCATGATAATGGCTGATAAATTTGGAAAAGCTGGCTAACTTGACTTCGAAGTCAATTATGCTTGAGTGCTCTTCATTGTCAGGAACATAAGTTTCTCCCACTGGCGACAGCCCAGTAATGGCCGCTATATCGAAGAAGGTTGGGGTAATCATGCCACCTGGGAGATGGAAAGTGTTGTAGGTACTATCCCAGAAATAAAGGGACGCAAACATCAGAGGATGGCTATAGGTGAATCCAGGTTTCGATAGCTTAATGAGGTTATAAATGCCTAATTCTTCCCATTGCTGGGATTTCTTGGCTTCTACTTTCGTGAACCAGTTTTGATAGGCAATATCAGAAGTAGGGCAAGATCGAAATGGCTTAAAATTGCTTTTTACATAGTCAAATGGGTCCTTGGGAGGAACAGTTGGGGTTTCTACGGTATTCGAACTTAGAGATTCTACTGCCCTAGGGGCATCCATTTTGTTGAATAAGGGTTTGAAGCTATAACATACGGGGAAAATTGTCCTGGTGTCCTTTAGTATTTCAAAAACTGTAAGAGGGCCATTTAAGGCTAACCTCTTACCAGCAACATGGGTAGGGATGAGTACCTGTGATGCGTACAACATTTCTTTTTCTTTGGAAATCATTTGAGGAGCAAGAGCAGATTGGCCTTGAATGGTGACGATTTTACTCTCCATGGTTGCTCCTATAGTTTTTCCTTTCTTCTTGGAGACTTTCTTGAGTTGGGAAGAGGTGGAGGAAGACATTTTTGTTGATTGAGAGCTTAGATTGTTTTATGAGAGAAGAAGAGTAAAAATCCAGAGTATGAAAGATTTAGAGTGTAAAAAGAGAAAGGAAGATTAAGTTGATGTTTTATAATGAGAAGATTAAGCATCCACCGAGTAAAAGTGTGATACGTGGAGATCATGGGTTGGTGTGATGAAGAGGTGGCGAGAAGTTGATATAGGTAATAGGCGTGATTTAAAAATAATCATTGCTTATAACTGCACCATGCTGTGAAGTGACTCTGGGTGGTTAAGGAACCCAAAAGGTGCTATGATTGATGTGACTGGAGTCAAATGCATTAAATGTTATGATGATTCGAAAATCCTATCAAAATCTTGTATAAATATTTAAAATAGGTATTTCTCAAAGAGGTCGAAATACATATTTTAAAGGGGCAATTTGTTGGCTGAAGATTTTGATAATGTTATTTAGAATTCAAAAGAGTTAAAGTTCTGATCGAAGTGGAATTAAACGCCATATTTCGAAGTTGCAGAAGCAGTGTTTCGAATAAGTGTGTCAAAGCTTGAAGCTTCGAACGGTGATTTTGGGAACATATCCAAAGGGGTCTCGAAACAACAGCGAGGCTAGAGCGTTCGAAACGGAGAAACCCCAAAGCATTTAAAATTCAAATGGAAGCGGGACTTTCAAAGTTTGAAAGTTATGTGTTGGAGCATTTGGGGACACGTGGAAAGATGAAAGAAGCATTGTCTTGCATGTTCGAAACGTGGCATGATCCTATAGCGAGACCGTTAGGGTCGAATTAGTATAAATAGAAGTCTTAGTATTAGGATTTCAGTGTGTCATATCTGTTATACAAAATACTCAATAACATTCAAACTACCACATGGCAAAGGAAACGAATGCGAGAGAAATGTATGTATGATAGCACCATGTATTTCTAACTTAATGAAAGCCTTTTTACCATTTCCAGTACTTTCTTCTTTTCTTTTTGTCGAATAACATTTGCAAGTTTCTTTATTTACTGTCTTTTCATTTCAAAGTCTTTTCCTCAAAGTTTTACGTTTTACTGCTTTCTTTATACTTCGAGCACTTTATATTTCAGAGAACTGTTACACTTTCAATACCTTTACTTTCAAGTATTGTTTTTCCAGCGCATACTTTTACTTAAAATCATTTATAGATTTCTTGCATTAAACGCTTTCTTCACATTTTTAACTTCTACATTCCAGAAACCTTTTATGTTAAATGTTTTATAAATCGAAACCATTTACTTCATTTTTCATACAGTTTCATATGTCTCTTCAATCAGCATTACAATTAGCATTTATTCGTATAACTTAGTTTTCATATACATTTTGACCACATTCTTAAACTCTTAGAGAGAGGGATCGAAATAAACCAAACACTTGTACAATAGAAACCATGAATAATTGTTCGATTGTGAGAGTAACCTTAATATCCAAGGAGTCCTAGGATCAATCTAGTCGATCCTGTGAGTTACCAGAGAGATTGAATAGCGTTAACAAAGATTATTCGATATTTTGGAAGACTAGCGGTTGTTTACCAGAAATCACTGGAAACACCACCATGGATGGTGATGACCTTCCACACCTTGTCAATGCGGATATAGTGAAAAGATACTACGCATAATAAAGACCCGCTAGGTTGACATACCTAGGCAAAAATAAGGGCATCCCGGCTAACCAAAAGGGTTCGGGCAAAAATTAGGGATAAAAAATGAAAAAATTTGTACACCCGGCAAGTCGAAAACCCGACAGGGCAGCTTAGGCAAAAAAGGGTATCCCAGTGGACTGAAAACTAGAAAGGGAGGTCAAGGAAAAAATTAGGGATTAAAGAGTATCACTATATCCCATTGGATCACCTTGCGATCAGACCTCAGTAATCAGATATCAAGCTCAAACGGTACCGATCAATCCAGTCAGCTTCGGACAAGCAGCAAAGTGATGAGATGCTCGAAGACATAGGGGTAATTGCAGAATTGAAACCCAATGGGATCACTACACGTAGCTGTTTTCTTTTTGTACACAATTTCTGTAATAATTTCCATTTTTACAGCGGCGTTCTCTTACTAGAGCGTCATCCTCCTTGTAAAAAACGCCTGTTATAGGCAAAAATTTCAAATCAATACAAAGCGTCTTTTGAGTACAAAACTTTGTGTTTGTTTTTTCTGTTTTCTATTTTTTTTGCAAAAAAAAACGTCCAATGTTTTACTCTTGACATATGCATTTGAATATGATTATTGTTCATAAATATCTGCATATAAAACAGAAAGACAGTTACTAAGAACTCAAAGAAACTGGTACAAAACCTAAATACCGACAGTTACCCCATCCATCATGGTACAAGGGGCAGAGACAGTTGGAAGCAAAGTCATTATCACATACAAGCCAGTGATACCTATATTCCCAACAGAGCCGAGACAACCAAGGTCCGACCTCCGTATCCCCAAGCTAGAATTCCTTCCCCAGCAGGTTCCTTTAGAAAGCTGATATCTGCATTCCCCAGCCGAGTTTTATAACCATGAGCAGTTTATAAAGCCATCTCCCGAGCAGAGTTTATTTCTCTGACAGCGGAAGCTCAATCTCCAATAGATCTCTTCTCTCGAGCAATGGAAGTTCATCCCCAGCTGAGTTTATTTCTCCAAATCAGCAGATCTTCCAACAGAGTATCTCTTCTCCATATAGTCATTCCCCCGCAGGATTATTCTCAGACAGAGTCTCCTCCAGCATAATATTCTCAAGCAGAATGGATGTAAATCCCCATCTAATCATCTTCAGTCACTATCCCCAGCGGAAACGAAGAACTCAACTCATTATACTCTCCAACAGCAGTCCAGGATTTATTTTCCCCAACTAGAGAATATCACAATAGCATTGCATATCCATACATCATGGCATGTGCATACATATTATACAGCACAATCTCATTTATTTTGAGAACATCATTACTCAATATATTTCATACATCATGACATTACATACGACTAACTCTTTACCTTTCAGGGAAAGATGAAATCAAGTTCTCACAAGTTCTATCTGGTTCAGTCAAACCGACACCAAGGTTTCTATTCCAATTGAAGATATTCCAACACTTTTCAAGATTTTCTTTGGTTCAGTCAAACTGACACTAAGGTTTCTATTCCAGTTGAAGATGTTCTAAGTCTTTCATTTGGGTCAGCCGAATCACCACTAAGATTCTCCTAATTTATATGCCAGTCAAAGTCAATCCGAGACCTTCCCCCGGTTCAGTCAAGTCGATGCTAAGATTTCTTTCCCGGTGGAAGACAGCTCGAGACCTTTCCCTGGTTCAGTCAAATTAATACTAAGATTTCTATTCCAGTTAAAGAAGCTATGAAGCCCAGAAGTTGACCGGATAATAACTTGATTTCCCCAAATTACTGAAGCCTGGAGCACGACCAGATAACGGTAAAAGACACTGTGAAAACTGGAGCACGACCAGATAACAGTATAAGGTACTATGAAGCTTGGAATCCAACCAGATAGCAGTTTACTCGGCCAATTACTATTATAGCATGGAAATGACCAGATGTTAATATGCCTTAAATTCAAGTTGAAACCCGGATGCAACCGGATAACCACTTAATTCCTTTTGAAGCCTGGAGCACGGCCAAATAATAGTTTTTGAGATTGCAAATCCTGGAGCACGACCAGATAGTAAGTTTAATCTCATCTCCCCAGTAAGTCACTGTAAATTCTGGAGCACGACCAGATAGCAGTCAGTCTTATTATCCTCAGCAAATCACTGTAAGGTCTAGAGCACGACCAGATAGCAGTTTACTTTCATCTCCTCGGCTAAGAGATGATTCCCCAGTAGAGTAACGGACAACTGAAGTTCCTAAAATTCCATTTCTCCCAAGACAGAGACCAACATTCCTCAGCAGATTCCTCCTCAACGACGGGAACAGGAATTCTCATCAAAGGCATATCTCGGGAAATCAACATCCTCTAGATGGCATCTTTAAGCCCATCTCCGACGATTCTCCATCATATCTTCCAGATGGAATCTTTAAGCCCATCTCAGGTGACCTTCCGTCATATCCTCCAAATGGAATCTGTAAGCCCATTCCCAATACTACCTACACAGTCCAGCACCATCTCAGACGAGTGCAAATTTATGGGCACTCTAGTGTTCAATCATCTTCCACCTTCAAATTACGAAAGGCAGACAGCCAATCTACATCCTCAGGTTTAAGAAGATTGAACAAAGGCAGCTGTTGTACCCCAAAATTTCCCCTCTCATTTCACTCAAGACATACCTCTATAGGTCCTCAATTGCTCAAGGATGACTAAGGATTGACCAGACAAATCCTCCTCCTAAGGCAACAAGCTTCAAACTAGGGTTTCACTCCTCATTAAGATGGTTGAATTCTAAGGGTCCAAAATGCTTTCCATGGTCCCAATATGTTCCCAAGATCATCCATGTCAGGTTTCATGCCTTGCACAAGAAGTTTGCTAAGTCAATTGCCCAGATGCTTGAAAATCAACTATACTAGGTCAAAAGTCAACTGTGGCCCACATAAAGTCATACTTCAAGATTTTTGGTCAACATCAACATTTTGAAGAGATATCCATCATTTGATCAAGGGTTGATCATAATTCCTCAATGAATGCCCCCAAATTCATCAAAACCCAAAAGTTGCTAAATTTGGGTTTCATAGGAAAAGTCAACCAAACTTTGACCAGGCATAACTTCTTCATACTTTATCAGAAATTTTCCATCCAAGGCTCATTTTGAATAGGATGTAATTACCTACAAGTCATCTTCATCCCACAAGTTCAAAATATGCACTCATCAAAAGATATGAATTTCTACATTATAAGTCCTTTTGATAAGTCAACAAAAACACCTTTTGTGTCAAAGCTTCTTACATGAACATGGAAGACCCAATTGAGATGAAACCAAAAGGTTTGTTTAGGGGACATTCTAAGATTTCTATAAAGTCAAATAACACCCCTCTAGGGTTAAAATTGGAGGAGATATGCATTGTCAAAGTTGGCCATTTTTGGAAAATTGTCAAAAGTCAAATATGCTCAAAAGTGCATTTTTTGTCAAATGGGCCTAGCTTTTCATGATTGTATCTTGTTTGTGACATGGTCCACGACCCAAATCAGCATCCACATATTTTTTCTTTATTTATTTATTTATTTTGATTTTTTATTATTTAAAAGTTAAATTAAATCAAATAAATTGCTACAAGAGCAAAATCAAATCAAATTTTCATGATTCACAAAGATTTAATTTGTTTTTGTTAACCTAATCAGTTCTACTACATTTATAGAACATACACAAGCCAAAAGAACAAGGATTACAGTCGTGAGAATACAAGAACAAAACTAAAAAATTTGCAAGAAAGTGGTGGATCGTTCTTGGACCTAGAGGGTGATTCAAGCCATTCTAAGACTACCAATAGAATCCTGGACATCTCCAGAACATGTCTCAATCAATTGCAAGCATTTTCACGTCCAGAATCGCGAGTTACAGACCTACGGTTTGCACCTCCAAGCTTGAATTTGATTTCTTAATTTATGCATAATTAATCATTACTAAATATAGCATTGTGTTTGTACTAACATTTGGAATGTTTTGGTTTACATAATTTTTCATTTTGATGCACATATTGATGAATGCCATGGCTAGGGTTTGTTTGGCCATTTTAGGGTTTCCTTGCAAAGGTTAAATTGGACCAAGAAAAGGGTACCATGATGCTCGTGGCATCAAGACGAGTTGATCCATGTGCTTAGGATTGATTTATCATGCTTGCTGTTGATTTTTGAAACTTGCAGTGCTATAGCCATGGAGTTTGGCTATATGTAAAAGTCCCTAACCTAAAGCTACAGATCTATGGGGAAGACGATGGCGTGTCCCAGCCTGATTGGGCAATTCAAATTTCGCGCATTTTTCAGTTCATTCACTTTGTTTTATATAATATATATTAGTCTTATCATATTAACAACTAAACATGATAGCCCATATGGCAATGCGCGCGTTGTATTGAGTGGGAGGACCTGGGTTCGATCCTAGGTCCCAGCATTTTCTCTATTTTCTTAACATTTACATGTAGATTCTATGCACATACGTTCCAGACGCCTACCATGCATCCAACCATCCATCCATTGGATCATCATTAATCCAAATCCAAAGCTCAATCAAGGAAATACCATGGTGCACCTACAGGCATGACCAACACTGGATCTCACGCATGGAGTGGGCTGAACAAAGAATGGGCCCAGACAATTCAGCATTATACCCCCCTTTCAGCTTCCATACAGGCCCATCTCTTTACTTTTCTATTTTATTTCTTGTTTTAATTGTTTTATTAATTATTTTCTTTTACAAAATAACACAAAAATCATTTTTTTTATTAAATCAAAATCACAAAAACATCAAAAATTATTTTTTCATAAAATATTCTATTTCTTTAATTAATTAGTTTAATTAAAATTAGGGCAATTTAATCATAATTAAAAATAGTTAGAATTAGGGTTTAATTTTGTACATAATCTAATTTTTCTCAAAAAATAACCTAAATCTTTTTTAATTAGATTTCTTAGGGTTCTCCAATTATTCTCGCATTTAATTCGCCGCGCGCTTTTAACTCTTTTTATTATTATTGTAGCTTCTCCAATTTTGTAATAGTAATTAGGGTTTTAAATTCCGCATCTTTATTTTCGGTCAAAATAATTATGTATCTACAAAAGCCCTGTAATAGCTAGGACTTTAACTTTCTCGCTTTAATTTTCGCAAACTATAAACTGGTTAGATGTATATTAATAGGATTGTATGGAAAGACAAACTGAAAATTAATACAATAGAAAACCCTAAATGTGCAAAGATAAATTAATTGAAAATTACACTCGCACATGCTCACTCCTAGGGTTTACTCCACTCCGGTTGCCTTCGGTAAATGGTCATGAAGTATAGGGTTTGTTAGTGGTTGACCTCTAGCCCCAAAAGATCTAAAATGACCCATTCGGATGTTGCCTCGGAAAAAGATCTTTAAGGCTTTAGGATGATTACTAAATTTTCCTAACATTGCTTTTGTGATCGTATTTGTCCCTTCGAATGTTCCTAAAAAACTCCAACGACGATGCTACCTATTTCTTAATAATGGGATAGCATTGTCTAAAAGGAAAATGAACAGACCTTTTTCAAGTAGGTAGATTAGTTCCTAGGTACTTGCTCAAACAAACAAAAACTTTTTCACACCAACACTTTCCAAACAAAGTTTTCAAAAACAACTTCGTAACACTCTTGAGGACAGAAACAAGGGTTAACATGAAGTAAAACAAAACTTTTCAAAAATAAGCACACACAAGCAGTTTTCAAAATGAGCAAGTACCTAAGATCCCATGGAAAACCATGGATAGAAAGGGTGCTAACACCTTCCCTTTCTATAATCTACCCCTGTACTCAGAAACATATCGGAAAAGGTTTTTTCTGTTCTTTTTCCTTTTCCTGATTGGATAAAATAAAAGTCGGTGGCGACTCTTGCTTACCGCGACATTTGCAAACAAAAAATGCAAACCAGTATTAACAGTCGGTTCTGCCACCGTATCACAACGGGCAAAGGTGAACCTAAGGTGCAAAGACACCGGGAAAAGGTAGACCTAGAATCTAAAGACACCGGGCGAAGGTGGACTTACCGAAGGAAAGAGAACGTCGGGCGAAGATGAACCTTAACTAATAAGAAGGGATACCAGGCGAAGATGGACCTAGAATGGAAAGACACCGGGAAAAGGTGATCTTACCAAAGGAAAGAGAATGTCGGGCGAAGACGACCTTTAACCAACAAGAAGGGACACCGGGCAAAGGTGAACCTAAGGTGGAAAGACACCAGGCGAACATGAACTTACCAAAGGAAAGAGAACGTCGGACGAAGACGAACCTTAACCAACAAGAAGGGACATCGGGCGAAGGTGGACCTAGAATGGAATGACATCGGGCGAAGGTGAACTTACCGACGGAAAGAGAACGTCGGGCGAAGACGAACCTTAACTAACAAGAAGGGACATCGGGCGAAGGTGGACCTAGAATGGAAAAACATCGGGCAAAGGTGAACTTACCGAAGGAAAGAGAATGTTGGGCGAAGACGACCCTTAACCAACAAGAAGGGACACCAGGAAAATGTGAACCTAAGGTGGAAAGACACAAGGCGAAGGTGAACTTACCAAAGGAAAGAGAACGTCGGACGAAGAAGAACCTGAAAAGGAAGAAAGACCAACTAAAGGGGACTCTAAACAGAGATTACCAACACGTGTTGGGATTTAAGAGTTTCCAAATACACAAGAACTACAAAATCCCTCAGGCCAAAGGCGGGGTGTAATTCTTCAAGAGTGGCAATTATCTGAATTACCACACACCAAGTATGGATACTTAAACACTTGAGAAGCGAGAAAGGCTATACACCGACTCTTACTCGTACTCTAACGACAAAGCAAACATGGGTAAAATAACCAAAGGCTTGCAAGGGCAAGCACAAACCATAAACTTACTGGGGATTCCCATATGTATTGAACTCAAATAGAACGTCGGTCGATGGAGAACTTGTAATTAGAAAAAGAGACCAAATGTAGGGACTCTAAACAAAGATTGCCAACACACGTTGGGCATTAAAAGTTTATAAATACACAAGAACTACAAAATTCCTCAGGCCAAAGGCGGGATGTAATTCTTCAAGAGTGGCAATTATCTGAATTACCACACACCAAGTATGGATACTCAAACACTTGAGAAACAAGAAAGGCTATACACCGACTCTCACTCGCACTCTAACGGCAAATAAAACACGGGTAAAATAACCAAGGGCTTGCAGGGGCAAGAGAAAACCACGGCTTATTGGGGAAATGGAGAAATACCAAAGACCTGACTGGTGGTGAATCAAAATAAACTCCGCTAGGGAAACAAAATAGAGTCACCCTAGGCTTGTTGTGGAGATAATTCAAATCTGAGCGTATAACAATTTGGTTACCACAGGTGAACATAATTGGCTTATACTCATGCATGTTTGAATTTTTTAGCGTAATGCTCTGTACAATGGAAATGTTATGCGTTTTAGTAAATACAATGTAATGATGCATGCTTAGTAATGCACTGGGGAGATCACATCAAAAATCGGATGTTATGAACTTTCGAACGATTATGCTTGCACATCTGATCTTTTGTAGAGAAAAGGAAGTCTAAACTTCAATGGAGCACCGAGACTCCGAACCACCAACCTCTGAATATCGATATCACTCGGGAAGTAACTTTCTGAAGAGAAATACTGCAAAATTAAATTGCAGTTCAAAGAGAATCTTGAATCATGATCAAACTCCTAACTTCCTGGGGAACAAATTCTTTATCCTCTGTTAGAAAGAGGAGAGCTTTGTTGGGAATGGAAACTTCTGGCATAAAATTTCTTGACAAAGATAACTTCTATTGGGGAGTATAGAAATTCTTAAATAAAAAGAATTCTACTCAGACCACACTGGGGATAACATTTCTGGAGGGTAAAAGATCTTCACTTGGGGAAGAAACAAACATATCGGGATAGAAACTCCACTGGAGATATCTCAACAAAATCTTCTATCAACGGGAAACGAGTTATGACTGACACTCCTATGCACACCACACTAGAGAGACAGAACACATGCCCCACTAGGGGGATAAAGCTAGATTCACAGGGGAATCATAAGTACCTTAGTTCGAAAGGTTTTCAAAATTCGACTTCGACCGGGGATAAAGACTGCCTCTTACATTCATGGGGAGCCAAAAAAATTTAGATGGTAACATCAACAATATCCATTGCACTGGGTGTAGCCATCTATGCAAAATTCAAACTGGCAAGAAGTTTTGTATTGGGGAGCAGAAATAATTTTACTGCGGATGATCCTCATGAGGTTATCAAATTAGAACCTCTCATAGGAAAACATGAGTCTCTTTAAGAACTCTGATATAGGCAAGCCACTTTGAAGAGGGGGTACACACTGCACTAAAGAGGAGAACGCATACTCCATGGGGAGAATAAGTGCAAACCTCGTTAGGGAAGCCATAGACTGTTGACTTCAAGGGGAATATACCAAAATCTCTGGTTAGTGAGTAAAATGATTCTTCCTAGAAAACCTGGAAAGAAATAGACTACACTGAGAATGAGGGATACTCGGGGCGAAATTACGCCTTTACTGGGGAAAAAAACTGCAAATATAAATTGCAGTTCAGAGGAAATTTTGAACTCTGATCCAACTCCCAACCTCCTGGGGAAAAGATCCAACATTTCTTTCTAATGATAAAGAGAATCTTGCTGGGAACTGGGATCTTCTGATGTAAATCCTCAATAAAAGTGACTTCGACTGGGAAATCGAAGAATTTTTTTAATAAAAGAATTATACCCAGGCCACACGGATAATACTACCGTTGAGAGTAACAATATTCACTTGGGAAGAAGAGGTCATATTTAAACCATAAGCTTAAGGTTAAGAAACTTCACCGAGGAAACATTTCAGCAATACTGCATCACTGAGGGTAAAAGAACCCTAAATGGAATTCGTCTATGCACATCACTCTAGAAAACAAGAGACTTGCTCCACTGAGGCATAATAAGCATGTTGATCAAGCATCTCTTCAAGAAAACCTGACTCGGGAAAACTTCCTTAGGGAGAAAAGATACAAATGTCATAGAGACGATGAACGAAAACCTCACGAGGGGGATAAATACCAACCACAGAGTCACAGGGTATCGACTCCAAGGGGATATAACAAAGGTATATAATCTAATGAAATGATCTTTCTCAGATCCTTCAAAACAAAGTAGACTGCGCTGAAGAAGAAGATTGTACATAATTGTGCTGAAACTCACTTCTTAAGAGATCAACCTTCTGGAAGAGACAAACTTTTAAACAAGCTCTTATCAAGAGTGCTCACTTCAGTGGGGATTACACATGGATATACTTTCATGGGAGATAAAGCATTTTGTCTGGGCGAGAGCACGCCTTCACTGGGGATGAATAATTCTGTTTTGAGCAAAAGTGAGCATCCACTGGGGAAATTGGATCCCATTCTACAAAAATCCTCATGTTGGCCGCATACCGACCTTTCTTGATTCATTTTCTGGTATGCTTCTTGTCATAAAAGACCAATAGTACTCGCAAAAAGAGAAATTATGGCAATATGCCCCATGTTTGGAATGACAACCTTCATTGAAGAATAAACAATTTGAACTACCAACTGCTGGGTAAGAACTGCGATTCCAGATTAGCATTTCACCACGTCAACTATGAGGAGGAATGCCACTAAGAAGTGGACTTTGGATAAGATGCTGCAAACAATAAATTGCAATCAACTGAAAAGAAATCATCTTGACTTCAGACAGCTTCTAAATTTCCAGGGAGAAAGAACATTCTCCTCCTTCGGAGAAATGAGGGATGTTTCATTGGGGAATAAAAATATCTTGAAGAGAAACCCCTTAGCGGACACACTTAGTCAAATAGCAGCGGATCTTTTACTAGGGAAAAGAGTCCTTTTATGAAACAACGCTTTCATCATCAACTTCGTATGGGTAACAACCTCACATGATCTTTGCGTTACTGCTCGTATCCTACTGAGGATAACAATCCACACTTTAACTGGAGATAATGATCCTAACTTCTGATGAAGGAACATCAATAAGTGGACCTAAGTCTCTAATGAGCCGAGGATAACAATCCCGACTTCCCGGCATAATTTTCAAACTCACGAGTCATTTAGATTGCGTATGGACTTGATCTGATCAACCCTTGAAGAGGATAAAATTCTCCATGCACAAATTCTTGCCCCATTCTGTAAGGCTTTTGAAGAAAATTGCCTCAAGGAGACTTTCTGAGATCTGTATCATCGAAGATAATCTGCCCTAGTGTTATGAACTTTGGAATTATGGCTCCTGACTGACCAAAGTTGGAAACAGCTTCAACCATGCTTAAGTGAATTCTCGTGCATATGTAGATTCTGAAAAGATTCTTCTCTAATTAACAAACTCTTAGAGAGATTTGTCAAATCTCGACATAATTGCCCCAGTTTGGATGTACTTTGAGGGATCGAATCCCGACTTGAGCACCCCAGATTGGCTGAACGTTTACTCAATGGCATATTAAATATGCTTTCCCCTGCTTAACAGAATCTTGATAAACCTTTTCTTCGTCTCATTCTTATGGAGGAATGAGAAGTTTACAGAGTTTTGGAGACAACACAACCTTTGGGTGGCTGGCTTATGTCTTGAAAGTAGGCTACTTCACAACCATACTTCTCGACTTGAACTGCTCCATTCTCGAGCAAATACTTGAAGCAATATGTCCCTTGGGACAACCTAAAAGTAATGCACCATTGCTCGACAGAGACTCTAGGCAATCAACTTTTGCAGTCTACTTCAGATCATTTCTCAAACTGGTATTCTTTTACTCAACAGAGTCAATAGAAGGTATGCCCCAGATTAAGATCATTCTCGCAAATGATTTACCTTTCAACGGTATCCTGAAGCAATTTGTCCCTTGAGATAATCAAACTTTCATTTGATGCTCACTATGCAAGCTTACTTGATGTTTAAGCACTTGTTCATATGCAAAGAATGTTTATTCTAAGAATGGTAATTGTAATGCAAAGCTCATGTTTGCCTTGAAGTTTAAAAACTTATATTGAAAATATATTTGAAACAGAATTTTTTTGTACAAAAGATAGTAAAAAGATGGAGTGATACAAAGTCAAAATTTTTAGTAAGCCTCCTAAGATTCAGATTATTGTATTCTCGTTACAGTGCACTTTCAAATTAACCCATGTTTTAGTTAGGACTTTTAAGGGTTGTAACGTGGCCTGGTTCACGGTTTTAGAAAAAGGATTTAAGGCTCAAAATTATTTGGTGCCCACCTCCTACATGATGTTCTCCAGTCCTAAATTCAGTTAACTCGATATGAGCACTCATCTCTCAAAAGGAGGTTACAATGGTTGAGGAGTCAAATGAGGTTTTTCTGGACATGGCAGTCACTCACCTCTTTCTTTCTTAGTGTTTAACCACACGACTTTATTCCTTGTTGAGGATTTTTATTCGGTAATCCCTTTTTACTTTTTGCGTTTTTCTTTCTCTTTCCCTAAATTTTTCCTGGACAAATTCCTTTGAATCTTGATTATGAAGCCCAGCGGGATGCCCTGACTTTTTCCTAAGCGACTTGTTTTCCAAGTTTCGACTCAGCGGGGCTTTTTGTCTCTTTCTTATTCATTTCCTTTTTGAACAAGTCGTTTATCTTTACGTCGTCTTTGATTTATTGGAAGTGATTGTGACTGTCCGAGTCTTTAGTAGATGAGGGATAGCCATTGTTGCATCGCCACTTGTTTTCCCTGATGTATGAAAGATACCCATTGGGATATCATTTTCTTTGATGCACACTACTGGTGAGAGGGTTAACCATTGCGGTTTTTACTTTCCTTAGCCTTTTGATGGATAACCATTATTGTATCCTTAGGTGCGCACTCCTGATGAGTTCTGAACGCTCGATCGGATCAACTGAAATCTACCCTGCCCCGGGTTAAATATGAGGGGTTTTTTGAAAAGAAAAGAAACTCTTACTCCAATGCTCAAAGGGGTTAACGAGGGTCTATCTCCCTTATATCTCTGGTATTTAGGAATTGAAACAATGTCTGTACATCATCAGCAGGTTTTTTCATTCAAAAGCACATCGTTTGAAATTTTTGGTATATTACTCATTATCCTCCCTCCAGAGGTTTTTGGTTTATTTAATAAGAGTTAAGTATCAAAAAGCAAAGAAAAACATTAATGAGTGAATACAAATGGATTAATTCAAGACAAACATATGCAATGCATTATGGTTAGTATTCGGGAATAAGCAAATTTTGCATGCAAGAAAGTACTGAACCAAAACAAGGAAGATTACACATGAGAATGAAAATGTGATTTGAAATTTCCCTGTTGAGGAGACTAGTCTCCGTATGGACTTATTGCTTCAGAAGATGCACTTGGTAGTCTTGATATTCACTGAGTCAAGGGAGACTTCAAATCTGACTGGATGGCCCGAAATTGATAGCATGTGCATCAAGCGAGTATTGCACCTTATCTCCGAATGGTTTACAATCTTCAGTTGAATGGCCAAGTGCCCCAGTATGGTAATCACATTGAATTCCTTCAACATATGTGATGAATGCTTTATCAAGCGAACTTGCATAAATTGCATCACAAAGCATCTTATACCATAGAGAAGAAATGCCAACCATCTTCTACTACACAGAAGAGAAATCCAGCCGTTGAATTCTGGAGCGTCTCCTACTACACAAAAGAAGCGTTGTCTTCTATTACATAGAAGCGACATCCAGAAACCATACTAAAGGTTCTTCTACTACACAGAAGAAAGTAAACTTCATCTCTTACTTCACAAGATAGAAGTTTTAGCAATCGAATTATGGAGAATCTCCTACTTCACAAAAGAGTCTCAGTCTTCCACTACACAGAAGAAAGTAAACTTCATCTCTTACTTCACAAGAGAGAAGTTTTAGCAACCGAATTACGAAGAATATCCTACTTCACAAAAGAGTGTCTGCCTTCTACTACACATAAGCAAAATTCATAAACTGTAATAAAGAATCTTCTACTACACAGAAGAAACTAAACTCTAAATGTAGCATTCGACCTTTGAGGTATTTTTCTTCTATACAGAAGCAGATGTCCAAGAACTCGATATCTTATACTTCTTCATCATAGAAGCATCACCCTCATCTTCTACTTGTACATAAGAAGCATTCAGCTGAGGAAAAAGAGCCTGAAATGGTTTTCCAAACATGGATTGAACCTTGGAAAAGAAGCCAAATAAGTACTAAACTTCATACTTCAACCCCTTGTAGTATTCAATATCCTAACCAAGTGCCCCAGAATGGGAGACACATCTATAATTTGAATTGAAATTATGGGAGAAATTTGTTGGAGGATGACATAAAGCACGAAGCTTAATCAACTGAGCTTCCAACACACGAGGAAGTAACTAGATATAAGGCATTGAGATTGTATTAACCTACTTCTCAAGCTTTTTCTGTCTCTACTGGTAAGTTTTACCCCATGGGTTCACTTGGAGACCAGAAACTAGCTGCTAGCAAGAAAATCCGAGAACATGAAGCTCTGGGTGAGACCCACAAAGTATCTCATGGTTTGAAAAAAATTCCCATAGGCTGGGGATGAATGACATCTCTTGTTGCAACAGCGTATACATGATCACTTTTCTTTGTCGACACTGTCTTCAAAACTTCTATACCCGACTCAACTAAGTCTTCAACTGGCTATTTTTCCCCTTGAGGATTTCTGACTACAGGCCATTGCTGGCATATCCCTAATAAACAGCCCCATTTGATTCTTTTCATCTCATCATCACATCCAATTCCCCACAAAGTTGTTTCGTAACCTGAATCTGATCATGGAGTGGCGAGAAGTCAAGATTAGCAGTTCTAAAAAGAAAATATCGAGTCTGAATAAGGATTCCCCATTACGAGTACCTTCTGAGTACCTGCTATGGATGCATGAAGATGCATGAGGTGAATGAGTGGATGCAATTCCATGTTCAATCATTTTATTTTTTATGCATACAATCTTTCACATTTCTTTTTTTTGTATAAAATAAACATGCTATGATGCAAGGTGCAATGACATAAGTTCAAAATTTCAGCATAACAATTGCACAACTCTCTGGATAACTATTGTATCAATCTGCTGCATTATCCGAATATTACGGGGTCAAAGGTTCGGCATCAATTTTAGAACATAATGGAACCGAGTTCCATGAATAACTGTCATATAATCTCTATCCAAGTTGAATATGTCAAGATCAAAGGTCCAGAACATAACCAAATAACCATAGTCACCAACAGAACAATACGGTCACCATTAGAGTATAGTCACCAACTGTACCTGTAATAATCAAGTCCCTCCCCACTCACGGGTAAAGACTAGGTCAGGGTAGGTCAAAGGTAACTCAAAATCATGGGTCCGCCTGAAAGTACTACCGCGTTACCCACAGACATGAATGTCGATAGCAATTCATTTGAACCTCATTCGAGCGTGGTATATGACATGACTGCACTAATCGGACCATGTCCTATAGCTGTCATGCCCCCACTTTATTCCTAGTGTCCTAGTGCACTCTGGCCTAGGTATTGGGCCTTTTATCTCAATAGTAACACCCACCCAACATGGAAAACAAGATCTAGCACAGCAGTATCACCAATATGGAAAGCAATAAAATACAATACAAACACATGCTCAGATAAACATGTACAAATGAATAAACTGAAAGCATAAAAATAAACACCCAAAGAAAAGAAAACAAGATCTAGGATCGACTCGGGGATGGACCAGCAATAGGTGAATCTTTCTCCCCAGTGAAGTCGCCAGCTGAAACAACCGGCTGAACAATCAACTAATAATGAAATCAATGAAGTCTCCATTGAACGTTTTTTTATCCCACATGAAGGGAAAGATAAACATCAAGTGAACCTGGGAAGGGTGAAATCAAGGTTGAGCAACCAAGAGACCTGGGTAAGGGAGTATGTTAGGCGAGGGGAAGGTATTAGCACCCCACACGCACGTAGTACTCTACGGTATCCACTCTTGTTGTCTATCTAATCAAAGGGTGTGTCTAATCTATATCTAAACTGTACAGGGAATGTATGCAAAAGAAAAGAGAAAATAATGTAGGGAAAAGTAAAGGTGTGCTCGTTCGGGCCCTACTCCAATGCCTACGTATCCCTTTTAAGGAATCAGAGCAGCCGTAGTTCGGCTCACATGACTTTGTTGGTTTGTATTTTTTAATGAACAGTATTAATTTCACCTTATGTCGCAACTCGACCTTTGGAGACTTACGCGTCAGCACAGAAGTGAATTAACATGTTCTTTTGAAAAGAGTTTCGAAAGAAAATCCCGAAAGCAAAAAGAGTTTGTGTTAGTTGATATTTTTTACCTTAAAAAAGGATTTTTAAATTGTTAGATGTTTTATGCATTTGTTAAGAAAAAGAAAGTTTTAGTTTTAATGCATGGATGCAAAAGAAAGAAAAATCATCTAAGGGAGACTAACCTAAATCTATCCCTAATGTTATCATACAATGATTAATCCTAAGGTTGAGTTTTGAAGGGAAATCTCTACCCTAAATGGACATGCTTGGATAATAATCCTAATGTCTATCTCAAATCATCATCTATAGATGAATCAAGAAGTCCTGAAGGAGCATAGCAAGGGTCTATCACCTAAAACTATGTCTATCTCGAATCATCATCTATAGTTGAATCGAGAGATCCTAAGGGAACATGCCGAGGGTATATCATCTCAAAATATGCACACAAAGATGAAACCAAGCAAACAAGCCAATAAGCTCAAGAGATCACATCTAGAGAGATCCTATCTAGGCTAGCATGCCAAAGAAAGTCTAACAAAACTATCCTACGGGGAACATGCAATGAGAGCAAAGTTGTGATCTCAATTTCTAAATTGAGTGACTCATCGATCAATAAGAAATAAAGGAAAGCAATGAAATCCTATAGGGAGCATGCATTGAGAGCGACGTCGTGATCTCAATTCCTAAATTGAGTGACTCATCGATCAACAACCAAGGAAACAAACACAAGCACGACACATATAGCAAATGAAGTGCGAAATGCCTGCTAGAGCTCTTCAAACAGCGACTTCGAGTGCACGCTCTTTATTTCCTACTTTTCATGATATCTAGAAAGCAGTAAAGTGCAAAATGAGATAAACAAGAGAAAATACCAAACGGATATCAATCTGTAGCGAAGCGTATCTAAACAAAGAAACTTGATGATCTTCGCGAAAAGCTTCACCAATCAAAGAAAAGAGTCAAAAATTGAATGCTCGGAATAAGTGTTGAAGCATCATCGATGTTAAAATAAATCACGATCGAAATCTCGAGCATATCCGCATATCACACAATAAACCTGCATAAGACTCAAATCTCAACAAGCAAAGGTGAATTACAAGTCTCCAGTAATCAGATAATCGGGATTTAATTCCTAAAAAAAATCTAACAAATGTTTATACTTGACTTCATTATTTTTATCATGTAAAGAAATTTCAAACAAGTCTAAACAATTAACAAAATTAGTTAAAAGAAAATACTAAAAGAATAAATCCAGGGGGTGAAATTTGTTGACCACAGTGCATAATCCAGCAATTCATAATGAAGTGCTAAGCCCAATCAGAATAAATCCAATAGCCATTTTTGTTTGCATCCAGCAAGAAGTCACCAAAAAGAATTCAGGCCCAAGGATGTGTGGTTCGGTCCATTATGAATTCAACACCCAAACCAGATTTTTCAAGATTTTTTGTTTTAGATTTTACTTATTAAATTAAAAACTAAAGAAAAGAATGAATTAAATTTATTAAAAAAAACAAATAGGATTAGGGTTATAACGCTTTAGCTTCACGAGACCGTTTCTTCTCTTCCTCTTGTTCCAATCGGCAGCGATAACCTCATCTTCTCCGGCAATCTCGATCTCAAACCACCGCCCCTGTATCAAACTCCGACCACTATAAACACACAACTCTTAGGCCTCATCCTTCAAATCCTTACCTCTCACTGCTTGACGAAACCAAAAGTTAAACGCAAGAAGATGCTACCTCGAACCGTGCCAGTCTGCATAATCGAACTCTCAGAGATGCTTCAACAGCGTTCTGGTCATGATAGAGAATCAAAAATTCTGAAATAAAACAGGTATGCACTCACTCGTGGTCTCTCTTCCCTTCTTCTTCTGTGTTTTTCCTTTTGAATTTCTATGATGCGCGATGCCTATTGATGTTGGTGTTGTTGTTATGTGCGAGATGTTGAAGGTTTTTTAATGTTGATGTTGTTATGGTTAAAGCTTCAAGTTCACATGTTGATGAAGATTGATGATGTGCAGTAGTGTTTAGAATTTGATTGAAACTATGATGGCGTTGCTGAAGATATTTGCAGAGGATAAAGGTGATCGAGGAGTTGTGCGATGAAGATGATGACTCCATTCAGAAGAGAGTAGAGAGTTCTCTGAGATTTTTGGTGCGATTCTTCATAACTTGGAGAATGAAGAACTTCAAGGTGAGTTTCTGTGAAAGTTTTTTTTGTGTGTTGAATGATGGTTGTGAATCCCTCCCTCCCTTTCTGTTAATCTCTTCCTGTTTGTTGAATTTTGTGGAGAGTTTATATTCTTTTTCTAAAGTTTGTTAGAATTTGGTTAGAAGTTGGTTAGAAGATTGGAATCTATTATGGGAGTTAGAGGGTGGTTATAGTTAGTTTGTTAAATTTTGGTAGAGAGTTTCGATTCTTTTTCTGAAGTTTGTTACCAAGGATCCAATCTTAGCCCTCAGATCTTAGCAACTTTGTTATAAAAGGAAAGGGTGAGATGGATTTGATAGAGGTTAGAAAATTAGTTGGGAATAGGTTAGGAGTTTTAGGAGTTAGTTACAGGTTGGAAGTTGGGAAACAATCTAGTTATTTTGTTTTGACAGTTTGGTTGAAAGTTGGCTGGCAGTTTTGTTGTTATGGAATGAGTGGTGAGATGAGAGTTAGTTATTGGTTAGCTAGGATTCTGTTATGAGCTGTTAGCGAAACTTTTTTCCACTTTTTAGTTATAGAAATTTTGAAAGTCAGTTAGAAACATGGTTAGGAAAATTCTGTTATAACTATCAGGAAGTTCGTTGAAAAGAGAGTTAAAACTAGGATGAGATTGGATGTTTGGTTATACTGTCAGAATGTTAGTTGGGTCTTGAAAAGTTATGATTAAAAGATTAATGTGAAGATTGTTGTAGGCTGAATATCAACTGAACTTGATTGTTCCGTAGGGATGTTAACCAGTTGTTTAGCATGAGATTTGAACACATGATGCAACAAGTTGAATTGGTCTGCTTTAGTGTGGTCTAAATGTTTCCTTGGTTTATTTTCTGTCAATGCAAAAAGGCTTGCAGATCCGGTTTTGATATATTTTGGTGTTAATGCTAACCGGTTTGAATCACACAATACTTGATGTGTAGGTGCAGGTCGTGGGTTCGATGAAGGTGTAATGATGATAAAGGATGAAGAAAAAGGGTGAGAATAATGGTGGAGAGTGAAGGTCAAAGATTGATTAAGATGAGAGTTTTTGTACGATTCTACTACAGCATCCAGAATCCCCCTGAACTGGTGAGTTTTTTTCTGTTATATCATTCTGTTAGAATCTGAAAATTAGTTAGGAAACTATTAGATGAACTTAGTTAATAGATGAAGAAAAAAAATATGTTGGTTAGAATTATGTTAGATAATGTTTGGTATCATAAGTTTAATGCTAAAGAAAAAACTGTTAGTTGCAGTTATAAAAAGTTAGCTTGAAAAAGTTAATATAGTTTGATAAAAAATATTTATTTTATTAACTAAAGCTGCTAATGAATGTCAGTATTTATATATTCACTATTTTTGATCCCTTCCCATTTCTGTTTTACGAACCGATATCATTCCTTTGCTTTTCTGACCTCTTTTATTTGTTCTTTCGGTCACTGATGGATACAGGTCAAGCCAGATTTGTATGAAACACTGATGCAGCAATAGTTTTTGTCTGGTTCATCCTGCATACTCGAGCATACTTGCTTGTTTTTCTGGTATACACAGTTATGACAGACAGTTCCCATGTTGATGCAGATTCTGAAGGATTTTGTTCATGACTCGGCCAATCGAAATCACTTGAATGACGTTGATGCAAGAACTATATGATGAACCCCAGGGCTGGTATAGAGAATAGGCTTATTGTAGCTTACTGTAGGTTTTTATTAGATGATGTAATTGTGTATGAGAATGTAACTTGCAATGTGATTGGTGTATTGACTTGAAGTTTAAGTTTTTGGAATTGTAATGGTGAATGGATATGATGTATATTTTGGATGGGCTAAACCTGGTAGTTTCCTTTGTAACTTTGTAATGACATGAGTTTTGTAATGGAATAAAGTTGAAATGGAATTGATTGGATAGAATTTTTATGAAGTTTGAATACTATTGAATAAATTATTTTGAAAACTTTCATGTGGATAAACCTTGTATGGACAAAATGGTGACATATGGATCTTGAGCCATAAAAAACATGCCTTTAATACTTGAATTTGCACTTGACTTATGAAATATGGTTGAATAATAATGAATGATACTTGAATGGTCGTCATGAGATAAGCCTCAACTTGCCTCTTTTGTAATTAAAACTTTTCTGCCATTGTTCCTTGTTTGGATCAACTTCTTGACATCCTGAACACATATGCTCTTGAAAAACTTAATTTTGATATACTGAATAAACAAAGATGGACCCCTAATCCAATTTAATTCCCCTAATCTAACCCCAATTTGCGTGTCAAGCAAAAAGCGTTAGAAAGAATAATACCTTGAATTGGTGAAAAATGGATATCCAATTGATATTACCAGATAAACCAAAATATTGACCAAAGGATGACCACCACTTTATTACAATGAATAGAACGCGTCAAATTAAAACCAAATCAAATCTAAGAACCAAGGATTAGAAACCCTAATTCACACTTGCATCACCTGCCCCTAAAATCTTGCATCTTAAGGCAAAGTTGATAGGAAAAACACCCTTGAACCCTGATATGCAGATCCCTAATTGATGAAATAAGGAATAGACGATTACACCGTATTGATGCATAATCAACCTCTAGGAGCTTCAACAACGAATGTACCCTTGGATTCTGAAAGATAGTCCTAATAAAACCCCAATGGCATCAATACTCTTGACGAAACCTTTATCCCACAAAATAGGAGTAGATGATTCACAAAAATGTTTATGCTAAAGTTCAAACTCTTTAGGATAGAACCAAATACTCGTCACTTAAGAGAAAGCTTTAGATGAAAGTCAATTCTTGGTAAGAAAATCCAAGAAGTGGTGACAGAACTTGTAACACTAGTAACAAATGGAGGTCCTTAATTCTGAAGGAAGGAGACTTCCAGATAGCCATAAGTTGCAACCCTAAACCGTAATCCTTGGAGAAGAACTCGATTGGAGCATAATTGCCGAAAACCTGGCTTCGATCGCACATAGGAAAATAAACTCTGATAGCCTCGTAGCTTGATGAAGATAGAAATTCTCAATGACGCATATTACAACCTTGATTCCATCGCTTACTATTTGAATAAGAAATCAGCCTTTATTAGATTTGTATACTTTGATCACAATGAAACCCTGATATTTAACGACCACTGAACTTTAAACCTCTAGGCACTTTATCGAATGCAAATGTATGTTAATGATCTAACGGAATATATACATATGAATGCAAACTCTAAGCCAGAATAAGAGAAATTAGGAGGGAAAATATTGGGGTGCAACACTTGCAGACTCAAAACTCTCAGTTTCAAGAAACTATGCTCAACTTAGCAAAAGGGCAGTAAGAAATGATGTTACTTCTGGTTATGAAGAAGAAGACCAAGAAGAAAGTTATAATCAACATGGGGAAGAGATTCAAAGGCCCCATTTGATAAGTTCAAGTTGAAGAAGACTCCTCCGAGGAGGATGAAAATCAAGATGAAGATGCTAGGAGCACCCATATTGGGGGTGGAAACAATCAAATCTTTGAAGACGGAGATTATTTTGATGAGCAATATCCACCGGCCGGCGAAAAGTATAAGTAACTAGAAGACAGATTGAAGGCTATAGAAATCCAAGTTATACCTGGCTTGGACTTTGGTACTTGGGTTTGGTTTCTGGGGTAGTCATTCCCCATAAATTCAAAATTCTCATTTTTTCCAAGTACGATGGTGTTTCATGTACGAAGCTTCGCCTAAGATCTTATGTCTGCAAAATTCAGCCGCATGCCGCTGATAAGAAATTGTGGATGCACTTTTTTCAAGAAAGTCTATCTGGGACTCAGTTGGAGTGGTTTTACCAATTGAAAGGGACTAACATCCATACTTGGGAGAATTTGGCCATTGATTTTTACCACCAATATCAATATAACGCTAATCTTGCGCCAACTAGGGTGAAAATGCAAGGAATGGCCATGGGATCAAATGAGGGCTTCAAAGAATACGCTCAAAAATGGAGAGACTTCGCTGGCAGGGTGCATCCACCTTTAATTGATAGATAGTTGGTAGATATGTTTATGGGAACATTGACTGGACCATTTTTCAACTTGGTAATTGGAAGTTCATTGTTCGGGTTCACTGAATTGATCTTGACTGGTGAGAGGGTTGAAAGCGGGATTAAAAGCGGGAAGATACCCATGGCCTCTACCTAAAATGTTGTGAAAAAGCCATTTATTGGTAAAAAAGATACTAATGATGTGTAAGGGTCAAGAAGCCATGCTAAGAATGATCGTCATCATTCAGTAGGGGTTGTACTGATTTCTAATCCAACTCCAACTCAACAACCGCGTCAACAAAATAGTCAACAAAGACCGGATGTCCAAAGAAGACAGTTTACTAAAATCAATATGCGACTATCTCAAGCCATGTAACATCTATTGAAAGCTGATTTGGTGACCTTGCGAGACCCTCCTTCCAACCCTAACACTACTTCTCCAAAATACAACCCCAATGCCAAATGTGCTTACCATTCAAACAGCCCCGGTCACGATACCAATGATTGTTGGTTTCTAAAGAACAAAATCCAAGACCTGATTGATAACAAGACAATTGAATTCGACCCTCCGCTAACTCCAAATGTAATCACCACACCCATTCCAAATCATGGTAAGGGTTTCAACGCTATTGAAGATGCCTCTTTTGTCGCCTCCGTCAAAAATTTAACCACTCCTTTGAAAACTATTAAAAAGTATTTGTTGAAAGTCGGAGTATTCCATGGTTTCCTTGAAGACTATTGCTAATGTGTTGTACAAATTAATGGTTGTGAATGGCTTAATAAAGGTTTCCAACACCTGATGGATAGCCATGAGATTTTATTTGAAAGAACTCTGTGATACGGTGGGAAGAGAACTGGCTGTTTTTTTTTTTGAATGCTGGTTCGCGTTTTGCGTTTGTTTTCACAAAATGTCGCGGTAAGCAAGAGTCGCCATCGTATTTTATTTTAACCAACAAGGAAAGGAAAAAAGCACAGAAAAATTCCTTTTTCGAGATGTTTCTCGGGTCCGGGGGGTAGATTATAGAAAGGGAAGATATTAGCACCCTTTCTATTCGTGGTTATTCATGGGCTCTTAGGTACTTGCTCAAAGTGTTTTCAAAATTTGCTTTTCTTTGTGTTTGTGGGTTTGAAAGAGTTTTTCGATTAAAAGGTGTAAGTGCGAAAAGTTTTGTTTTGTTTTTTTAGAATGAGCAAGTACTTAAGAACCATCTACCTACTCGAAAAAGGAATTAATTTGTACAAATGTCCTTTAGACAATGTTATCCCACTATTAAGGAGTAGGTAGCACCGTCGTTGGAGTTTTAAGGGTCAATTCGATTAAGGGATGTGTGGTCACTAAAGCAATGTTAGGACGCCTTAGAGGTAACCCTAATGTCTTAGATCATTTTTCTGAGGCAACCGTTTCGACGCGACTATGATCTTTAAACAAGAGGACGACCTCTAAAACTTCCTATACTCAATGACCACGTTCGGAGGCAACCAAGTGAGATGTACCCTAAGAGTGCGCATGTGCGAGTGTATTATTTCGGTTAATTTTATCTTTACACATGTCATGGGTGAGTTATGTTGATTTTAAGTTCATACATTTGATCTTGTCATGCATTCCCTATTAAACATCTAACAGTGTATAGTTGCAGAATTTAAATTGCGGAAATTAAATCTAAACTATTACAAGGCGTCGGGTATTTACATAGCCAAAAACAACCCTTGAAATTTAAATTGCGGAAAATAAAAGAAAGCGATAAAATAATTTTAAAATCCTAATTAAAAGCTATTACATACTGGGAAACAATTACAACATTGGAATCAAATGAATCGCGTGCAAGAAATTAAATCGGATGCATTTTTTGGGGTTTTGACCCCTTTTTTGAAAGAAGGTATCTTTTTTGTTATTTTTTAATTAAGAAATTAAATCTAAGTTAATTATTAAATTAATTAATTAATTAATTAAAAAAAGATATTTTTTGGATATTTTGGATATTTAAATAAATAAAAATAAATTGATTAAAGTTAGTAAAAACCTAATATTCTACATTGATTTTAAATATTGCAAAAAAATATATTAAAAGTTAAACCTAATTAAACTAAGTTAATTGAATTAATTTATTTACAAAAATAAAGTCATGAATTTAATTTTAATAAATAAAATGTATTTTTTGTGTTTTTGATTTTATTAAGAAAATTTTAATTGGTCAATTAAACAATAAAATAAAAAACAAAACAATTAAATAAATAGATTAAAAAAGAAAGGAAAAGAAATAACCCAGGGGGGTTCAGGCCCAATTTGGGAGTGAGATTGGCAATTCTTTGGCCCAACAGGCGCAGGCCTGTATTGACTTTGCTGATCCAGTGGGCGTCCATTGACTTGAGCATAGGATGGACATCATCTTTGGTCCACCAGATCTGGCCTGGGGCCATCTGGCGCTTCAAGATTTGAGGGAGTATGGTGCACTGCGCCTTGGAAATCACATGGAATAACCTGTTGAACAATAAAACAAATGCATTTGGGGGACCTGGGATTCGAACCCAGGTCCCATTGGATTTTCGACTAGCGCCTTTACCAACTGAGCCAATGTGTTTAATTGTTAATGGAATACACAGTAATTAATATATTTGAAACAAACTCATATGCCTGAATAAAAAATAAAAAGCGCGAATATTTTGAATGGGCCAATTGGAAAGGGGCGCGTCATCGTCCTCCCCAATGAACCCTGGATATTTACCTGCGGATTTTTATCCGCAGCTAAATCCATGGGTGTCTCCTAAAATCTTCCCTAGGTCATGGAAATTAATTCCAAACACATGGTTGTGTTCGTCTCCTTCCACTGATCATATCTATGCCCTTTGTTGGTTCCAATTTTCCCTACAAAACAAACGCCCAAAAACAAGCTTCCAAAACCCTAGGTTCGGGTATGGGGCTATGGCTCATGAAAACACAATTGAATGATGCAGAAATGTTCCTAATGGAACGATAAACATGATAGTGTAAAGATTTTGCCAGAAAAATGCATGAATATGAGAACACGATTTCATGTACAGGGTCGTGTTTAGGGAGACTTACAGCGCGTTTGATGAGGTTTCAGGGCTTGCAAAGGATTGGTTTTGATTCAATGGATGTCCAGCAAGAAGATAGCGTGGAGGTTTTGCTCTGAATCGGCCTCAAGATGTGATTTCAGTTTCCAACTTTTCAAGCTTTTTCCAAGTTTTTATTCTTGTGAATTAGTAGCCTCCAACCCCTAATTTTTGTGCCTCTAGCTTGTATAAGTAATAAGGAATGAATTAGGTTAACATTTGTGGACTCAATCCTTATGCATTGATGATTTTGGATTTGATATGATCTTCCATTACAAAGCTTCCAAAAATGTCCCAAATCCAATATTTTTTTCATAACATGTCTTGATACGAGTTTGATCTTGTCCATGGTGATAATTGAAACCTGTATCAATCAAAAAGATCATATTTCATCAATATTTGGATTTTATTTGGATTTAAATTGATTTAAAATGAATTAATTCAATAAAATCAAATAAAATAGTAAAAGCAATTAATGGACACAAGATTGAATATAGGACACATGTGTAGTGTCACAAGATCAAATCAATTGGAAAAAAGTGGGTCCATTTGACAAAATTTGAAGTTTTGGGGATAGTTTAATTTTGGCAATTTTGGAAAAATGCCCAACTTCAACAATGCATAACTTCTTCAATTTTGAACTTTTGGAGGTGTTCTTGGACTTTTTGGAAACCTTGATATGTCCTATAACCAACCCTTTTGTTCTAATCTCATTTTGATATTCCATGATCAAGTTATAAGCTTTGGAAAAAAAGGTGTTTTTGTTGACTTTCAAAAATGACCTATAATGTCCAAATTTATAACTTTTTGTGAGTGCATTTTCTGATCATGGGGTATGAATATGGATTGTATTAAATTTCATCATCTTCAAAATGAGCTCTGGATGGGTCATTTATCATAAATTATGAGAAAGTTATGCTTGGTCAAAGTTGAGTTGACTTTTCCTACAAAACCCTAATTTAGCAACTTTTGAGTCTTGATGAATTTTGAGCAATCCTTGATGAATCATGATCAACCCTTGATAAAATGATGAATTATCCTTCAAAATGAGAATGTTGACAAAAAATCTTGAAGTTTGACTATTTGTAGGCCACAGTTGACTTTTTCCCTAGCACGGTCGATTTTTGGGCCTCTTGAGCAATTGACTGATCAAACTTCCTCTACAAGGCTTGAAATTTGACATGGATGATCTTGAGAACATATTAGGACATTGGGGAGCACTTGAGGTAATTTGGATGCAAATACCTTGATGCAACACAAAACCCTAATTTTGAATTGACTGCCTTAGGAGATGATTTGACTGTCCAACTCTTGAGCAACCTTGAGCCACTTGGAGATTATTCTTGCAATGTCTTGAGAAATATGGGAGGGAAAATTTTGGGGTACAACAGTTGCCCCTGTTCAATCTTCTTAAATCTGAGGATATAGATTGGCTTTCGGGCCTTTCGTGATCCGAAGGTGGAAGATGATTGAACACTAGAGTGCCCAGAAATTTGCGCTCGCATGAAGTGGTATAAGCATGGTGATGTCGGGAATGGGATTACGGATTCCATTTGGAGATTATTCTTGCAATGTCTTGAGAAATATGGGAGGGCAAATTTTGGGGTACAACAGTTGCCCCTGTTCAATCTTCTTAAATTTGAGGATATAGATTGGCTTTCGGGCCTTTCGTGATCCGAAGGTGGAAGATGATTAAACACTAGAGTGCCCAGAAATTTGCGCTTGCATGAAGTGGTATCAGCATGGTGATGTCGGGAATGGGCTTACGGATGCCATTTGGAGATTGTTGGTAGGTAGTCTTGTCTTCTTTGACTGGATTGGCATCAGAAATATCTTTAGGAATCGATTTAACTGGACCAGAGGAGGTTTTGTCTTCTTTGACGGGATTGGTATCAGAAAAATCTTTAGGAATCGATTTAACTAGTCTTGTCTCTTTTTACTGGGTTGCCATCAGAAAAATCTTTAGGAATCGATTTAACTAGTCTTGTCTCTTTTGACTGGGCTGGCATCAGAAAAATCTTTAGGAATCGATTTAACTGGTTTTGTCTCCTTTGATTGGATTGGCCTCAGAAAAATCTTTAGGAATCGATTTAACTGGTCTTGTCTCCTTTGACTGGGTTGGCCTCAGAAAAATCTTTAGGAATCGATTTAACTGGTCTTGTCTCCTTTGACTGGGTTGGCCTCAGAAAAATCTTTAGGAATCGATTTAACTAGTTTTGTCTCCTTTGACTGGGTTGGCCTCAAAAAAATCTTTAGGAATCGATTTAACTGGTCTTGTCTCTTTTGACTGGATTGGCCTCAGAAAAATATTTAGGAATCAATTTAACTAGTTTTGTCTCCTTTGATTGGGTTGGCCTCAGAAAAATCTTTAGGAACGATTTAACTGGTCGTGTCTCTTTTGACTGGATTGGCCTCAGAAAAATCTTTAGGAATCGATTTAACTGGTTTTGTCTCCTTTAACTGGGTTGGCCTTAGAAAAATCTTTAGGAATCGATTTAACTGGTCTTGTCTCTTTTGACTGGATTGGCCTCAGAAAAATCTTTAGGAATCGATTTAACTGGTTTTGTCTCCTTTGACTGGGTTGGCCTCAGAAAAATCTTTAGGAATCGATTTAACTGGTTTTGTCTCCTTTGACATAGCTGAGAACTTAACTGCATCTTTCCTGAAAGGTAAAGGTCAGTCATATGCAATGCATGATGGGGATCAAGCAATGATGTTCTCAACATAAATGAGATTATGTTTGTATGATGCGTATATGCATGTATCATGATGTATGGAAATGTAATGCTTTAGCTGGGGAAAATAAATCCCGGATAGTTACTGGAGAATAGAGTTGAATGCTTCGTTTCCGCCGGGGATGGTGAACGAAGTTGATTGCGAGAATAAACCTGCGGGAGAAGAGAACTCCGTTGGGGCATAAACTTGATGAAGAGATTACTCTGTGGGGAAGAGATGCTCTGTTGAGGATTTTAACGATAAACTCCGCTGGGGATTCCGTTGATAAACTCCGCTGGGGATAGATTACCGTTGCTGGTGATACTGAATCTGTGGAGGATTGAATTCCTGTTGGGGAAAAGAAAGAACTTCGTTGGGGATGATCTTTCAGATGCAACTTGCTTGGGGATAACCCTGTTAGACTTTTGTGGGGATAAACCTCTGAATTTGCTGGGAATGATCCTTTGAACTTGGCTGGGGAGATTTATTTTTGTACTCCGCTGGGGATAAACTTCCAGAGTCTACTGGGGATGATGATTCAGCTCCGTTGGGGAAGCTTTTTCAGAGCGTGCTGAGAAATATTGACTCCACTAAGGGTATCTTGTATTCTGTCGGGGAACATTCTTATACTTCATTGAGGAATATTAAGACTGCCGGGGATACTCTTATACTTGCTGGAGAATATTATTATACTCCATTGGGGAATACTAAGACCTTTTTGGTGTTGACGGTAGTCCAACTTTGCTTGGGGAGAGTATTGCTGATTGTTCACGGTTGTAAGTCTCAGTTGAGAGAGCTACCATTATTATCCTATTCTGCGGGGAGTGAAGGTATCTTAGCCATATTCTTCGGCTGAACTTACCTTATACCCGGTGGACAAAGCAACTACACAGCTTGGACAATTTCTTATGCCCCTGTTTCTGATATTACCAGTAATTCATTTTTTGTTTCGCATGTAAATACTTATGAGCAGCAATTAATGTCAAATGCATATATCAAAAATGAACATTGGACGTTCTTTGCAAAACAAAACGGATAAAGAAAAACATTTTGAAATTTCTTTGAAGATGAATTGTATTGATTTTGAAGTTTGGCCTGTAAATAGGCGTTTTTGTACAAGAGGCTGACGTCCTAGTAAGGGAACGCCGCCGAATAAATAGAATTTATACAATTTGTGAAAAGAAAACAAAACAGCTATGTGAATGATCCCACTGGGTTCCAACTCTGCTATTGCCTTTATGTCCTCGAGCATCTCTTCACTTTGCTACTTGGTTGAAGGTAGATCAGATTGATCAGTGTCGCCAAGGCTTTATAGTTGATACCGAAGTCTGGATGCAAGGTGACCCAATGAGATATAGTGTTACGCTTTGATCCCTAATTTTTGCCTGGACCGCCCTTTCGGGTTCTCAGTCCACCGGGATACCCTTTTTTGCCCAAGTCGCCTTTTCAGGTTTTCGACTTGCCGGGTGTACAGATTTTTATATTTTCATCCCTTATTTTTGCCCGAACCTTTTTGGTTCGCCGGGAAGCCCTTATTTTTGCCTAGGCCAGTCAACCTAGCGGGTCTTTGATTATGCGTAGTATCTTTACACTATGTCTGCATTGACGGGGTGAGGAAGGTCGTCACCATCCATGGTGGTTAGAATCATAGCTCCTCCTGAGAAAATGTTCTTAACCACAAATGGCCCTTCGTAAGTAGGGGTCCATTTTCCCCTGGGATCACCTTAAGGTAGGATAATGCGCTTGATTACCAGGTCCCCAATTTGATACTCTTGTCATCTAACTTTCTTGTTAAATTCCTTGATCATCCATTTTTGGTACGTCTGACCATGACAAATAGCAGTAAGTCTCTTTTCGTCGATTAAATTCAGCTGATCAAGTCGGGTCTAAATCCAGTCATCTTCACTCAAACCTGCATCCTTCATGATTCGCAGAGAGGGTATCTGAACTTCAATGGGCAAGACTGCCTCCATACCATATACCAAGGAATAGGGTGTTGCCCCTGTTGACGTATGTGCTAAGGTACGGTATCCATGAAGAGAAAATGGTAACATCTCGTGCCAGTCTTTGTATGTCACTGTCATCTTCTACACAATCTTCTTAATGTTCTTATTAGCCGCTTCTACAGCCCCATTCATCTTCGGCCGGTAGGGAGAAGAGTTGTGATGTTGTATCTTGAATTGCTCACAGAGCTCAGTGATCATCTTGTTGTTAAGATTGGTACCATTTTCCGTAATGATCCTCTCTGGTACACCGTATCGACAGATCAGATTGTGCCGAATGAAACGTGCCACAATGTTCTTGGTTACAGTAGCAAAGGAAGTTGCTTCAACCCACTTCGTAAAGTAATCAATAGCCACCAGGATGAAACGATGCCCGTTAGATGCCATAGGTCTGATCTCGCCGATCATATCAATGCCCCACATTGCAAAAGGCCAAGGTGTCGTCAAGACGTTCAGAGGAACTGGAGGTATGTGCACCTTATCAGCATAGACTTAGCACTTGTGACATGTCTAAGAATGCTGATAGCAGTCAGTTTCCATTATGGACCAATAATATCCTGTCCGAAGGATTTTCTTTTCCATGGTATCTCCACTGGAATGAGTTCTGAAAGTACCTTCATGTAATTCTATCATGATCCTTTCTGCTTCATTCTTATCCATACAACGCAGTAAGATCGAATCATGGTTACGCTTGTAAAGGATGCCATTGCTGATGAAGAACTTTGCCGCGAACCTTCTCAGAAACTTCTTATCATTAACAGGTGCACCCTCGGGGTATTCCTGAGCCTCAAGATACCTTTTTACTTCGTGAAACCAGGGCTTTTCTGTTACCTCTTCAGTCCCAATGTCACAGTAATGTGCAGGTTCGTCCAGTCTTTCAATAATAATCCGGGGAGCCTCATTGTCCCAATTGACTTTGAACATAGAAGACATCGTAGCCAACGCGTCCGCCAACTGATTCTCCTCTCTAGGGAAGTGTTCAAAGGTTATCTCCTCGAAATGGGGAAGCAACGTCAATACATACTCCTTGTAAGGAATAAGATTCGGGTGTTTCGTATCCCACTCGCCTTTGATCTGACTGATCACGAGAGATGAATCTCCGAATGCACTTAGAAACTTAATCCTTAGGTCAATTGCTGCTCGAAGTCCCATGATGCACGCTTCATACTCCGCCATGTTGTTGGTGCAGTTGAAACATAGTCGGGCGGTGAACGGAGTATGAGAGCCTTTAGGAGATATGATCACGGCGCCAATGCCATTACCCAAAGCGTTCGAAGCTCCGTCAAAGTACATAGACCATCGGGATCCTTTCTCAGGTCCTTCATCCGATCCAGGTGTCTCACAATCAGTTACCAACATGATATTCTCATCTGGGAATTCAAAGTTCATAGACTGGTAATCATCCACTGCCTGATGTGCCAAATGGTCTGCCAACACACTTCCCTTAATTGCTTTTTGAGTCGTGTACTGAATGTCATACTCAGTCAAGATCATCTGCCATCTTGCTATTCTTCTGGACAAAGCAGGCTTTCAAAGATATACTTGATTGGATCCATCTTCGAAATCAATAGAGTAGTGTGAGTCAACATATACTGTCTCAGCCGGCGAGCATCCCATGCCAAAGCACAACAAGTTTTCTCGAGCAGTGAGTATCGGGTCTCACAGTCGGTAAACTTTTTTCTAAGGTAATAAATAGCATGCTCTTTTCATCCAGACTCGTCATGTTGACCCAGCACACACCCCATGAGTTGTCGAGTACTGTCAAGTATAAGATCAGAGGTCTCCCTTAACTGGAGGCATCAAAATAGGTGGCTCCTGAAGATACTCTTTGATCCTTTCGAAAGAAGCCTGGCATTCATCATTCCAACGTACTACTTGATCTTTCTTCAACAGCTTGAAGATTGGCTCACAAGTAGCAGTCAGGTGTGAGATGAATCAGGCAATGTAATTGAATCGTCCCAGGAAGCCTCTGACTTCTTTCTCTATTCTGGGAGTTGGTATTTCCTGTATAGCTTTCACCTTTTCCGGATCCACTTGAATACCTTTGTCGCTTACAACAAAACCCAGCAGCTTACCAGACCTCACCCCGAAGGTGCACTTGTTCGGGTTTAACCTCAGCTTATACAACTTCAGCCTGTCAAACAGCTTCTGCAGATGGTCAAGGTGTTCCTCCTTAGTCTGGGACCTCACAATCATATCATCGACGTATACCTTGATCTCATGATGGATCATGTCATGAAACAAAGCAACCATGGCACGCTGATGCATTGCCCCAGCATTCTTTAGTCCAAAAGGCATGACCTTGTAGCAAAAGGTACCCCACTGAGTAACAAAAGTTGTCTACTCCATGTCTTCGGGAGCCATTTTAATCTGGTTATAACCGGAGAAACCATCCATAAAGGAGAATACTTTATGCTGAGCGGTATTGTCAACCAGAACGTCAATATGAGGTAGAGGGAAATCATCCTTGGGGCTTGCCCTGTTCAAATCCCTGTAATCAACACACATTCGAACCTTACTGTCTTTTTTCGGCACGGGAACCACATTGGCCACCCACTGAGGGTAAGAAGTAACTTCTAGAAAGCCGGCGCCAAACTGTTTCATAACTTCAGCCTTGATTTTCTTAGACATCTCTGGGCGCATTCGGCGGACCTTTTGTTTTATTAGAGGACAGTCTTCCTTGGTAGGTAAGCGATGAACCACAATATCAGTATCCAAACCAGGCATATCTTCGTAAGACTAGGCAAAGATCTCAACATAGTCATGCAGCATCTGAATCAGCCGTTGCTTCACACTAAGCTCCAGATTTGCACCGATCTTGACCTCTTTTTTGTCTATCTCAGTACCCAGATTCACTGATTCCACCGGCTCTTCGTGCGGCTGAATAGCCCTCTCTTCTTGAAGTAACAGTCTTGTAAGTTCACCAGGCACTTCGCAATCATCTTCACCTTCATCTTCGGCTAAGTTGATCGGATTTTCGAAGTCATAACCGGCAGTAGCAGAGTCGTTACCAGTGAGATCCAGAGTGGATGTGGACCTGTATATGTGAGTGTGTGTAAAATAGCTGTTTTGAAATATATAATAAAGAAAAACAAGGAGCGCAAAATTTGAAATGCAAGAACGTCCAATGCTTTTATTAATGATATATGAAAATGACACACATAAAGCCCTCACAAATGAAGCCACGGTGCCCCGGGTAAGACACCGGGCCATAAAGTTTAAAACATTGTCTGTTACAAATTCAAAACAAAGAGTTTCATTACTGGGTAACAAAAGTAATAGGGATGAAGTCCTTTGTTGTCCAGTTGCTTGGTCCACCGTCAGTCGTAGGATAGATCCAGCTGTCGAACTCAGACTCTTCAACATCATCTTCAATGGCATTCACTCCCGAGTTGCTGATGAACACGGGAGGTCTTCCAATCCGTGCATTCCGAACCGCCCTTTGAGCTTCTGCAGTGAAACACAAACCAAACTTGTTAGTCTTCTGTGTAAAATCAGGGAGTCGGCCCCAATTTGCACACCCACCTTTCTCAACAACAGCCCGAGCATCCTTGAGGGAAGCCATCTTCATAGGAGAATCTTCAACAACAGCCCCAGCTGACGCCAGTGTCTGAGGAACCTCTTCAAAATGCTGAAATGGGGTCTCAATGAACTCCCCATCCATTTCTACATATCGGAAAGAGTTGAGGTGGCTAACCATGTACTCTTCCTCTCCTTGCACTGTCACAATCTTCCCTTTGACCGGGTACTTCAGCTTTTGGTGGAGCGTTGAGGTTACGGCCCCAGCTTTGTGGATCCATGGACGACCCAGCAAACAAGAATAAGATGGTCGAATGTCCATCACATAGAATGTAGAATTTAAGACCTGAGAACCAACCTTGATCGGGATATCAACCTCTCCATGTACCATTCTTTTAGACCCATCAAAGGCCCTGACGACAATGTTGCTTGGCTTCAGCTCCAACCCTTCATAATCCAACCAGTCTAGAGCTTTTTTAGGCAAGACGTTCAATGAGGAACCAGTATCCACCAATACATGAGCGAGAGTAGTGCCCCTGCATTAAATGGAGACATACAGGGCATCGTTGTGATTCTTCCCTTTAGCAGTCAAGTCGGCGTCAGAGAAACCCAACCCATTATCAACAGTTAAATTGGCCATGTAATCTGTAAACTGATCAGCTGATGTCTCTTGTGGCACGTGGGCAGTCTTCAAGAAGGTAATCAGGGCCTTGGCATGGGCCTCTGAGCACAGTGACAACATGGAAATCTTGGATGGGGTTTGCCCCAGCTGTTCAACTACATTGTAGTCACTCTTTTTGATGATTTTAAGAATCTCTTCCATCTCTTATTTAGAAGCTTCAACAGTAATCGTCTTCGGTGCCTCCGTCTGGGCAGGCACGTCAGTGGTAATCCCTTTGCCCCGAGTGTCAGATGACTCGGCGACAGGGGTAAGAATAGGAACTTGAACAGGAATAGTAGCAGGTACACTGGCAGGTGTAATAACAACAGGTTTTCGGGCAGTTGGCGGAGAGATATCTGGTGAGAAAAGTCTTTCGCTGCGGGTGACTTTAGCAGGTCCAACAATATTGCTGATGTCAGTATCAGCATCCAACTCTTGCTTAACTCTATGAAAATAAACATCAGCCCCATAATGCCAAGGGACGGCTTTATCAGAGGTGTAGGGGATGGGCCCCGGAATAGTGATAATCACAGGTGCGATTCTTGGGACGGGTGTAATTCTAACAGGCTTCCTCGAGGGAGCCTTGGAAGAATTGTCGAAAATGGTAATGATGGCAACTTCTTCAGAATGAATTACGAGAACAACAGTCTTCTCAAACAGAATCTCTTTACTATCCATCAGGCGTTGGACACCTGATTTCAAAAGTGGGCAACCAGTAGGTAGAACAGAACACATACGGCAACCTTCGTCACAGCCCAGAAATAAACCGGCTAGAAAAAGGTTCTTCTTGACAGTCATCAAAGGGGTAACAATGTCATCCACAGAAACCACAAACAAGTCTTCTTCTATAGCATTCACTCCATGCTTGGGCATAGGAGCAGTCACAACATTAGGCCTCTCGGGCGCCTCAAACTCAATCTCCTTCGCATCAATTAAGTCCTATATCTTATTCTTCAAAGTCCAGCAATCATCGATATTATGCCCCGGGCTATCAGAGTGATAAGCACAGCGGGCATTAGGGTTATACCTTGGTGAGGTTGTATTTGGATTCTTTGGGGCTTCCTTTAGAATCACCAGATTAGTCTTCAACAACTGTGGCAGAATCTGAGATAAGGTCATGCTGAGACGAGTGAATTTCCTCTTAGGTCTCTCGTCCTTTTGTTGATTGTTGTACTGAGGAGCACCAGCAGGTTTTGAAATAACAACCGCATTCACAACTTGGCGGTGTTCAGGTCCATTCTGTCTTTTTGAACTGTAGATAGCATTGGAATCTTTCTTAAATGGCTTCTTCTCGGTGCTTGACGAAGCACCCTTCTGTATCTTACCAGCCTTAATACCAGCCTCAATCCTTTCACCAGTCAAAATTAGCTCTGTAAACCCAGATGAAGAGCTTCCAGTCAAGTGGTTGAAAAATGGACCAGACAGGGTCCCCAGAAACATGTCCACAAGCTCCCGATCAGCCAAGGGTGGTTGTACTCTATCGCCGAGGTCCCTCCACTTCTGAGCATAATCTTTGAATCCTTCACCCGTTCCCATTGACATACCCTAGAGTTGGGTACGCGTGGGAGCAAGGTCGGAGTTGTATTGATACTGCCTGTAGAAAGCAGTAGCCAAATCTTCCCAACTGTGGATACTGGCTCCGTCCAACTGATAAAACCACTCAAGCTGAGTCCCTGAGAGACTGTCTTGGAAAAAGTGGATCCATAGGTTCTTATCAGCGGTATACGGCTGAATCTTCCTCACATATGACCGGAGGTGCAGCTTCGGACAAGAAACTCCGTCATACTTAGCAAAGGCTGGTGCCTTGAATTTGTTGGGAATCACTACCTCAGATGGTAGACCTAGATCACCAAAGTCCATACCAGGCACTTTCTGAACTTCCATAGCACTCAATCGGTCTTCTAGTTGCTTGTATCTATCCTCGGCCGGAGGATACTATTATTCATCGAAGTCCATCTCATTGTCGAAGACCACAGGGCTAGGAGCCCTCCTTTCCTCTTGACTATCTTTCCCTCCAGACGAGGTGGTCAGATCAACTTCATTCTGTAGCCTGTTTCCAAACCTGTGACCTGTGTTAAACAGGATTGTCCTCTTCTTCTTCTTCTTCTTCTCTTTCAGAATCAAGGTCTTCAGATCTTGCTGACCCTTAGCTAGATTCATGAACAGCTCTTGGAATTAGGCATTCTGGGCCTGGAGGGCCTTGATAGCTTGCTCAGTTGAAGGTTCAGCAGACATGATGAGTGCTGAAATAAACAGCGAAGAAGATAAGAGACCTGTAATGGGTACCTGTTTATGAAGTGCATGGGATGCAATGCGTATGACATGTTTTCAAAGATAATCGAGAGATTCAAATTTGTAAACCAGAAAGGAAACACACTTTATTAAATAAACTTCAAAACTCAAATTGTTCAACTGATGCCATTAAGGCGTTACATGAAAGGAAATACTGAAAAGTAAATAAAAACTGGAAAGGAAATCATCAAAGGTCAATCAATGCTCCCATGGTCTCTTCTTGTGAATGCGGACATATTCATTAAGAATCTGCTTGTTCTCCAGTTGCCTAGTCAACTTCTGGATCTTCTGATCTTGCTCGTTGAACCTCTCTCGGTAAGAATCTCGTTCCTCTCTCAGCTGCATCCAAGACCTTTTCAGTGCCCCAATGTCAGTGGGCATATAAGGATGGAGGATGGTTGGAAGAACCCCTTCTTCATTAGCGACTTCAAGAATGACAGGCCGGACGGCTTCATACGGCATACCCAGCTTTTGGGCACGGATACGGACCCATCTGAGATATGGCTCCATCGGGAGAGAAGTCTTTGGACCCAGCTCATGTGGATTAGATTGGTGAACTCTATCCCCAAGCCCTTATGAATCTGCTACGTTGCTCGTCGCTATCCCCTTTAAAATCAAAGATGATATTAGGCATTAGCAGCTCATGAGGTCCTTCTCTTTTGGCTCTTCCAAGATGACGGTGAGCTAAGCATGGGTTGTAAGAAATTCCTCCATAGGTTCCTATCAGAAGAACATTGGGGTACTCCCCACATCGATCAATAATAGTCACCTTATCCATACCCTTGAGAGTCCAGACAATGTCATTATGAGAGAGAGACATAACCCTATAAGCCCAGCCCATTCCTTCTTTGTTCTTCAGCACTGACTTGGGGAGGTACGAAATAAACCACCTCGACAATAAAGGAGCACAGCACATCAGGGTTCCCCGCTTTCAGGCAGTACGATCATAAAGTTGATGAAGGATGTCAACCAAGAGAGTGGGTACCGGATTGCGAGAGATGAAGATTTTTATCGCATTCACATCAACAAAAGTGTCAGGATTCGGAAACAATACCAAGCCATATATCAGAAGAGCTAGAATATCCTCGAATGCCTTGAAGTCTAGACTATCCCAGAAATAGTTAGCCTTACCAACCAAAAACTTAGTCAGAAAGCCTTTTGCTCCACTTTTAGTCTCCCAATTAGCCATTACTTCTTCCTTTGTCATATGAAGGGCTGCAGCAATCTCTTCAGGCCTAAGAATATTCTCCCAACCAGTAAACGGGGTTTGCTCCAGAACAGAGATACCGAGCAGCTCAGAGAACTCTTCTAATGTGGGAACCAGCTGATAGTCTTGAAAAGTAAAACAATGGTACAACGAATCATAGAACTGGACTAGGACACTCATCATTTGCTCGTCCAATTTGGAGGTAACCAAGCTGAGAAGGTAACCATGCCTCCTGATGAAGGAAGTAGTATCAGGCATCTTTGCAACCAAATCCTTAAGCAAGGTAGGAACCTGGACAAAGTTGATCCGGATGGTATTCTTACGCATAGGCATCATGGTGACCTACAAAATAGAACAAAGATGAATCCCTCCTGTCTTTGAAATAGGTTAGTCCAATGCAAGATGTATGCAATGTTATGATGTCATGATGTCATGATAGTAAGCACACCACAAGTATCCACAAATAGCAAACATGGTAAAGGCACACAAGTCACATAGAAAGCCCTTAGATTTCAAGCTGGCAAGGAGCTTAGATACTACCCTCTTTCAGTTCAGTTGGTTTAAACCTGTTCTAAAAATAGTAACCGGGTTCTAGAGGATCTCAATATCACTGACTACCCTCAATCGGTCATAATTCCAGTTTAGCAACCTTTTCTTGCGGTCGGAATCATCGCGAGAGTTTAGTCTCAATGAGTGTAGCATATTGCTACTATTCTATGGCCAAGTTGGTCAATTTAAGGTTCTAAGGTCAGTTGGTGCTTAATGACCCCTTAGAAGACCCATATTCTCCTCGTTCCAACACAAGGGATATCGGTACATACTAAAGTGCCACACCAACGTAGCTAATGCTTCAACCGTGTCGGTCTACGCCGGAAAGTTCCCTCATAGTTTATTGCTACTTACCTAAAGGGTATCCCCCAGATCCGAGTTAGGATCTATAGTAACTCCGATACAAGCCCACAAATATAAATCATACAAAGCATACAATTGAAAACACAATGATCTAATCCTAAGGTACACCTCACTTATTATAGTCCCCAGCAGAGTCGCCAGTTTTGTGATACGGTGGGAAGAGAACTGACTATTTTTTTTGGAATGCTTGTTCGCGTTTTGCGTTTGTTTTTGAAAAATGTCGCGGTAAGCAAGAGTCGCCACCATCTTTTATTTTATCCAACAAGGAAAGGAAAAAAGCACAGAAAAATTCCTTTTTCGAGATGTTTCTCGGGTCCGGGGGTAGATTATAGAAAGGGAAGGTGTGATACGGTGGGAGAACTGACTATGGTTTTGCGTTTGTTTTCGCAAATGTTTCGGTTGAGCAAGAGTCGCCACCGACTTTTTATTTTATCCTAAGGAAAGGTTTAAAAAGCACAGCAAAAACCTTTGAGATATTTTCTTGGGTTCGGGGAGTAGATTATAGAAAGGGAAGGTATTAGCACCCTTTCTATCCATGGTTATCCATGGGCTCTTAGGTACTTGCTTAGATCAACTTGCCTTGGTTTTCAATTGTTTGAAATGGTGCTTTGTGTGTGGTTTTGAAAATGTTTTAAAAAAGATGCCTTGTCTAGGCTACCCTTGTAACAATTCTTTACTCGAATGTTTTACAAAAGGTGTTTGTCTTTTTGAAAAGATGTTTCAAGGTTTTTGAAAGTTTGTTTTGAAAGTGTTTGTGAAGTGTGGTTTGAAAAATAGGCAAGTGTTTTTGTTTTGCAAGTTGTCAAGTACTTAAGAGCTATCTACCCTAAAGTTCTCAAAGATTTTTGCTATGTTTTAACACTTTTAACAATTTTGTTCCACCATTGCATTTGGTGGACAATCTTGTGTTAGGATGTGAAAGGGACGGGCGCGGGTCATCATTTAGACCATGATTGCAATGGTGCCAAGTATCTTTGGGCAATTTTCCTTTAAGGGACTTGATCATTTTTTAGGCAACTTTTCGAAAGCGTCATCGAGGGACTATGATCATTTGAGTTGTTTGTTTTGCCCAAAGAGACCTAACATGCAATATGGCCCATTATTGAAGGCAACAAGTGGAATACCCTAGGGGTGCAAGTGTGATTAGTGTTGTCCATTTTCATGCTTGATTATCTTGAAATTAGGTCAAACTATTTTGTTGTTTTTTTTTATTTGCATACAAACCCTAATTCTAACATGGTATATTTAGAAAGCAATAAAGTGCGAATTTTAAAGTTCCTAAGCTATTACAACACAATATGGGAAGGGGGGTACAAATGTTCAAATGGGGGGTATTTGACAAGGAATTTAAACCTAACTATTACATCAATTTGGATTATTTACAAGATAATTAATGTACAATAATTAAATGGAAATAAAATAAATATGCAAGATGCAAAAAAATATTTTTTATGTGTATGAAAAAAATATTTTTATATGTCAAGTAAACAAAATAAAAAATATTAATTTTTGGGTATTTTTATGTTTAGGGTAAAACCCTAATTTATTAAGTAAATATATTAATTATTTAATATGTACAAATATTTATCAATTATATACAAAATAAAATAAAAATGAAGTATATTTGTCAAAAAGGTATTTTTACTATCAAATATTAATAAAAATAAAAATGTATATATTTTTGTATTTTTGCCCTAAATATTCTAATAAATATATATGTATTTGTATTATTTACTAAATATATATTATATATATAAAATAATAATATTTAATATTTTATAAAAAAGTATTTTTGATGTAAAATGTTTTCAAGGGAGAAATAAAATAAAAATTAGAAATAAAATAAGTTTGCATTATTTTTGGTATTTTTAAATAAAAGTGTTTATTTATTTATTTATGTACAAAAAAACTATTCTAAACAAATAAATGCCTATAAATTCAAAAATGGTGTGAAAAATATTTTTTATATTTTTAATATTATTAGCAAAAATAAATAAGTCAGAATAAAAAAAGAAAAGTCAAAAAATCATTAAAATAAGCAAAATGGGCTCAGGGGGTGTAAAAGCAAAAATGGTGTGTAAACAGAAATGACAAATCAAGCCCAGCCCACCAAGTCCTTCTTCAACCTCTGGCCAGAAACAATGTCAAAAACGCGCGCTTTGTTCACTGATTCAAACATCCTGATTCCTGGCTTTTTAATGAAAACTCACAACATCAAAAATGTTCAGCATCAAACAACGAATCCATACATACCAAAAACTTGATCTAACTCTCAAAAATGAGAGAGAATTTCTCCATTCCCAAATCTTAACCTAATTTTTTATCAATGTTCAGACATCAAATTCTCATGGCACACGTAACATAAATGAAAACTAACTACATGGGCATGTTCAGGGCTATGAATGTGACATATTTTCTTCACAAACCTAAAGCTAACAATCCCTGGATAGAGAGATACAAGTTCATGAACTTACCTGTTCAGTTGAAGTTGTATCTGGTGATGGAGGTACTTTCAGTGCAAGGTGATGATTGGTACAGCTTCCTTGATGTCCAGGGACGCTATTCCAAGTTTTACTTTGCTTTGAAACAAGCTGAATCGAATTATAGAACTCTACCTGCAAATCAAAAAAATGAAAATGGCCAAACTGATTAGAGGAGTTACAGTCCACTTCTAATGCTTTGGATAGTTTGCATTGATGGTAGGGAAGGTGTTTGAACTGGTTTGGGCAAGAATGCACGATGGAAATGAGTTGTGGGATTCAAACTGCAGCAGGTGCTCTGTTTGGACAGTTTGAGGGTGATTCTGGGAATGGGGAGGTATTGGGGATGCTAGGCTCGTGTTTCAGCTTAAGATGAAAGTCTTGAATGTGTTTGACCAGTTTTTCTAAACATGTGTTAACTGATATGAGAGTTCTCTTAAGTTATGGCAAGTTTCTTCTACTTTAAGCAACCAATGGCCAAGTCGAGTTTCTAGCTTGTACAGGCCCCCCTAATGTGCTGCATAACTCAGTCTTGATCAGTGCAATTAGTCCATAAACTTGTGCCAAAGAGATTTGAACTGTACCACTTGGATTGCAAATTTGACATAAAGTGCAACTTTATCAAAATGGATATATTGCTTTTTCTAAATAAGGATTAATTCTCCATGTAATGTCCAAATGCATAGAACAACATCTTGGCACAATGGTTTAGCATTGAATTATTGAGTAAAAATGGGATTAGAGGCCTGCAATGTAGCTTGCACATGCTGAGTTTGAAAATGTACAAGTTATGGACATGTAAATTGGCCAAATCAAAAGTGAGTTTTTCCCAACTTGCCAAATTCGATTCTCCCTAACCATGAGGTTGTTTGATGAGTTCTTGGACATTTTGGAAAGCTTGGAATGTGTACTACAATCCATCTTTGAAATGAAAATTGAAATTCCAAGTGGAAGTATATGAAAAATGGTCTTGAAGTTAGGTAAAAACCTTGCCTAAAATAGGTCAAATTTTCTCTAAGTTAAGAATGGTTTGGTACCCTTGTTCCAAAAATTGTAACTTGAGCTACAAGCTTCTTTTGGGAAAACTTTGTGAATCAAAGTTGTATATTATGCAATAGGCTACAACTTTCATGTTTTGACTTTTGCTTGAATCCAAATGAATCTTGGTGAGAAAGTGGGGCAAAGTTAGGAAAAAATTAGGGTTTTTCATAACTTAGAAAAATTCTAAGTTATGAAAAATCTTCATTTCAAACCCTAATTTGCAATTCTTGATTTCTTGATGAACAAGTTTCATGATTTGGCATGTTTTGATGAAAAATGAATCTTGACTCTTGATTTTGACCAAAAAGTCAAAGTTTGACTTTTCAGTATACAGCCAAAATTGATCAATTGACTGGGAAATTCAACTGTCAATCTTGTGTATTTGGGATCTTTTGAACTTGTTGAGCATGTAAAGACAATTCCATGGGGTCATTGAATCCATATGTGAGCTTGTTTTGCCATTGGCTAGGTCAAACAGTCAAAAATTGCCTTTGTGCAGTCAAAACCCTAAAAATGACCATTTTGCCCTTTTGATGATCTGATCAAATTTCTTGTGGAATTGTGATTCAAACTTCATCAAATGGTCCATGTGAGTTTATAATGTTGATGTGGGTCAATTTTCATGAGATTTGACTGTCAATTGGCCACAATTGACTTTTTCCCCAATACGGCTGATTTATAGGTCAACTGTCCAATTGACTGGGCAAAACTTGGAATCAAGACTTGAAACTTGGTATGGATAAACTTGGGAGTCCAATATGAAGCATGAAAGTCATCTTAGTAATTTTTGGTCAAAACATCTTTGTGCAAACACAAACCCTAATTTGGGTCAACAGTGCAAGGAGAAGTCTTGAGCAGATGAAACCCTAACTGGATCTTGAGCTTCAAGGGCTTTGTGATGAGAAATCATTGAGAAATGGGAGGGCAAATTTTGGGGTACAAAAGTTGCCCCTGTTCAATCTTCTTGAACCTGAAGAGTTAGATTGGCAAGTTTGCCTTTCGCGACTCGAGGGTAAAAGGAGATTGGACACTAGAGTGCCCTTAAATTTGCACTCGTCAAAGCAATGGATGCGGGAATGGGCTTAGAGATACCATTTGGAGATGGGCTTAACGATGCCATCGGGAGGAGTGACAGAAACTTGTCGGGGATGGGCTTAAAGATTCCATCTGGAATGAGTATCAGGAAGGTGTCCATGCTCTGGATTATCTCCGAACTGGGGTCTGAATAAGCAATAGATTGACATCCGTATCTGGAGGCATCCGTAAACTGTTTTCAGAGGTTGAGAAGAGTCTGAACAAGCGATAGATTAACATCCGTCGTGGGGAAGAATCCATAAACTGTTTTCAGAAATCTTGAGAAGAATCTGAACAAGCGATAGGTTAACATCCGTTATTTGGAGAACCCGTGAACTATTTTCAGAAATCTTGAAGTTGAATAAGCAATAGAGCAGCATCCGTTGTTGGGAAGCGTCCGTAAACTGTTTTCAGAAATCTTGAGAAGAATCTGAACAAGCGATAGGTTAACATCCGTTATTTGGAGAACCCGTGAACTGTTTTCAGAAATCTTGAAGTTGAATAAGCAATAGAGCAGCATCCGTTGTTGGGAAGCGTCCGTAAACTGTTTTCAAAAGTTGCATCTGAACAAGCGATAAATTAACATCCGTTATTGGGAAGAATCTATAAACTGTTTTCAGAAGTCTTGAGAAGAATATAAACAAGCGATAGGTTAACATCCGTTACTTGGAGAACCCGTGAACTGTTTTCAGAAATCTTGAAGTTTGAGGAGGAACCGGTGTAGGGTTTCCTGATGATGAGCTCGTGTAAAAACTGCATCTGGATGAATCTGGAATAAGCATTAGAATGTTGCCATGTCTGAGTCACATCTGAATTATTCTTGGAAAGAATCTCGGCAGATAATGATTTTTGTCTGTCGACTGATCTTACCTGAAAAGGTAAAGAGTTAGTTATATGCAATGTCATGATGCATGATACAATGTATGTTATATGATATGAATGTAAATGAATGCGCATGTAAGCTGGAGAGCTGTCTTGCAAAGGATAGATGAATCTGAGATGGCTGAAGATAAAAGTATCTTGACTGCTGCCGGGAAGAATAATTCCTGGTTGTTGCTGGGGAATAAGGAGCTTGGGTTGTATACCAATCTTCTGAGGGATACCAGACCTTCAAACGTCGAGGGGCCTCAGAATCACTTGTAGGGACTTGGAATCTCCTTGGTGACTTGCAGGGTAAGAGAATTTCTGATGATTTCTATTGGGGATTTTAGAACCTGGTAGACTTAAGCTGGGGAGATAAGACTGAGAATCTCTAGTCTAGTGAGAAGCATTTCCGTGGGGAAAAGGTTCACTAGTCTGGCTCCGCTGGGGATACTGGAACTTAGTTCTTAGGGGAATTGAGTTCTGGAAGATTCTCTGGCTGGGGATAACAAAGATAAACTCCTCTGGGGGATTGTATTGATAAGTTATGCTGGGGAACTTTGATGAACTCCGCTGGGGACAGGAAGAATTTTGCCGAGTGCGATCTTCCGTGGCAATTAGCTGAGGATAACCCAGTTATAAGCCCTTGTGAGGAGTAACTTTGAATAAAGCTCGGGAGAGACGTCCTCATTTTGCAGGGGATAAGCTTCAAGATTTGCTGGGGATATGGATTCCAAATCTCCTGGGGGTTTCCTTTGAAAGGGTATCAGGATATCCAATTGCACCTTCAACCTATCAGTAATCCTCTTTCTTGATTCATAAGGAAATGATTATGTTCAGATGCATATGCCTATTTAACAAAACATTGGACGTTTCTCAAAATAAAACAATTAGTGCAAGAGAAAAAGAGAAAGGAAATGACACAAATTTCTGGGAAGAGTATTTGTATTAACTTTCTCTGAGTATATTTGTACAAAGGAGACAATCATCCTAGAAAGAGTATTTTGTCGTAAATATTGAAAGATTTATACAAAATAAAGATGGCTATGTGAAATAATTCCATGGGATTCCACTCCGCTATAGCCTTCACAACTCTGAATATCTGCCCATCCAATGCTTCGTTTGCCGATGATTGGATTGATCAGAAACCTGGAACTGGTTGATGAAGAGATTGTCTTTGAAGTGATCCGACGAGACATAGTCATACGCTTTAATTCCCTAACTTTTGCCTGGATCTCCCTTTCGGGTTTTCGATCCACCGGGAAACCCCTTTTTGCCCAAGCCGCCCTTTCGGGTTTTCAACTTGCCGGGTGTACAGATTTTTTTTTATTTTTATCCTTAACTTTTGCCTGAACCGCCCTTTCGGGTTTTCGATTCACTGGGATGCCCATTTTTGCCCAAGCCGCCCTTTCGGGTTTTCAACTTGTCGGGTTATTTTATGCGTAGTATCTTTTGACTATGTCTGCGTTCGCAGGGTGCGGAAAATCGTCGCCGTCCATGGTGGTCAGAATCATCGCACCACCAGAAAATATGCTCTTGATCACAAATGGTCCTTCATATGTAGGAGTCCATTTGCCCCTGGGATCACTTTGCGGCAAGATAATCCGCTTGATTACGAGATCTCCGACTTGATACACTTGACGTCTGACTTTCTTATTGAAGGCCTTGATCATCCGTTTTTGATACGTCTGACCATGGCATATAGCAGCGAGTCGCTTCTCGTCGATCAAATTGAGTTGATCAAGTCGGGTTTGAATCCAATCATCTTCATTCAAACCTGTGTCCTTCATAATCCTTAGAGAAGGAATCTGAACCTCCATAGGTAGGATAGCTTCCATGCCATATACCAAAGAAAATGGGGTTGCCCCGGTTGAAGTACGTGCCGTCGTACGGTATCCATGTAGAGCAAACGGTAATATCTCATGACAGTCTTTGTAAGTGACTGTCATTTTCTGAATGATCTTCTTAATGTTTTTGTTCGCAGCTTCAACAGCACCGTTCATCTTCGGCCGATAGGGAGATGAATTGTGATGATAAATCTTGAACTGTTCGCACAAAGCGGTGATCATCGTGTTATTCAGATTTGTACCGTTGTCTGTGATGGTCCTGTCTGGAACACCATACCGGCATATGAGATTTTACTTGATGAAACGGGCAACCACATTTTCAGTAACAGAGGCGAAGGAAGCTGCTTCGACCCATTTGGTGAAATAGTCAATGGCAACCAGGATGAAGCGATGTCCGTTGGAAGCCGTGGGCTTGATCTCTCCAATCATGTCAATGCCCCACATTGCAAATGGCCAAGGAGCAGTCAGAACATTGAGAGGAACCAGAGGGATATGAACTTTGTCAGCGTAGACTTGACATTTGTGGCAAGTACGGGAATATTGATGGCAGTCAGCTTCCATGGTAGACCAGTAATAGCCTGCCCTTAGGATCTTCTTAGACATTGTATGCCCGCTCAAGTGAGTGCCAAATGTGTCGCTGTGTATCTCAGTCATGATCAACTCCGCTTCAGCTTTGTCTATGCATCGGAGTAATACACGATCATGGCTTCGTTTGTAAAGGATGTCGTTGCTCAGGAAGAACTTAGCAGCGAATTTCCTTAAGAACTTCTTGTCATTTACGGAAGCTCCTTCGGGATAATCTCTAGTCTGGAGATACCTTTTGATTTTATGGAACCAGGGTTGTTCCACTACTTCTTCGGTATTAATCTCGTGACAATGTGCAGGTTCATCCATTCGCTCGATGGTGATTTGGGGAGCCTCGTTATCCTAGTTGAGTTTAAACATGGAGGACATTGTAGCTAGAGCATCTTCTAGCTGATTCTCTTCTCGCGGGAAATGCTCGAAGGTAATTTGCTCGAAATGAGGCAACAATGTCAAGACATGTTCTTTGTATGGGATAAGATTAGGATGCTTGGTATCCCACTCTCCTTTGATTTGACTGATAACCAAAGCCGAATCCCCAAATACGATCAAAGATTTGATCCCCAAGTCTATAGCAGCCTTGAGACCAAAGATGCAAGCTTCATACTCAGCCATGTTGTTTGTGCAGTTGAAGCAAAGTCGGGCCGTGAAAGGTGTGTGACAGCCTTCTGGAGAAATGAGTACCGCACCGATACCGTTTCCAAGTGCATTTGAAGCACCATCAAAGTACAGGGTCCATCGGGATCCCTTTTCGGGTCCGTCATACGGTCTGTTACCTTCAATGTTGTCCAAATTCATGATGTCCTCGTCTGGGAAGTAAAATCTTATGGGTTGGTAATCTTCGATAGCTTGATGAGCCAGATGGTCAGCTAGTACACTCCCTTTTATAGCTTTTTGAGTGGTGTATTGGATGTCATACTCAGTCAGGATCATCTGCCATCTGGCTATTCTTCCAGATAAAGCGGGCTTTTCGAAGATATACTTGATAGGATCCATTTTGGAAATCAACAAGGTAGTATGAGTCAACATATACTGTCTTAGTCGGCGAGCAGCCCATACCAAAGCGCAGCAAGTTTTCTCGAGCAGTGAGTAGCGAGTCTCACAGTCGGTAAACTTTTTGCTAAGGTAATAAATAGCATGCTCTTTTCGACCAGACTCGTCATGCTGGCCCAAAACACACCCCATTGAGTTATCCAAGACGGTCAGATACATGATCAATGGTCTTCTTTCGACGGGTGGCATCAGAATAGGAGGTTCTAGCAAATACTCCTTGATTTTATCAAAAGCATCTTGGCAATCGTCGTTCCATTCGACTACCTGATCTTTCTTTAAGAGTTTGAAAATTGGCTCACAGGTAGAAGTCAGATGAGAGATGAATCTGGCAATATAGTTCAAGCGTCCCAAGAACCCTCTAACCTCCTTTTCAGTACGGGGAGCAGGCATCTCTTGTATTGCTTTCACTTTTGCTGGATCGACTTTAATGCCTTTGTTGCTTACAATGAATCCTAGAAGTTTACCAGACCTAACTCCAAAAGTGCACTTACTTGGATTCAGCCTGAGTTTGTATTCTTTCAATCTGGCAAACAGCTTTTCTAGATGCTCAAGGTGCTCCTCCTCTGTTTGTGACCGAGCTATCATATCGTCTACGTGAACTTCAATCTCATGATGTATCATATCATGAAACAAAGCTACCATGGCGCGTTGATAAGTTGCCCCAGCGTTCTTCAGTCCGAACGGCATCACCTTGTAACAGAAAGTGCCCCATTGTGTGACAAAAGTTGTTTTCTCCATATCCTCGGGGGCCATTTTGATTTGATTGTAGCCCGAGAATCCATCCATGAAGGAAAACACCTTATGCTGAGCTGTGTTGTCGATCAAAATGTCAATGTGTGGAAGTGGAAAATCATCTTTGGGGCTGGCTCTATTCAAATCCAGGTAGTCCACACACATCCTGACTTTGCCATCTTTCTTAGGTACTGGAACGATGTTAGCGACCCATTGAGGATAGGACGTAACAGCCAGAAAGCCAGCGTCGAATTGCTTCATCACTTCTGCTTTGATCTTTTCAGACATGTCAGGCCTCATTCGGCGGACTTTTTGCTTTATCGGTGGACAATCCTCTCTTGTGGGGAGACGGTGAACCACGATATCTGTGTCTAAACCCGGCATGTCTTCATAAGACCAAGCGAAGATTTCAACATACTCATTCAACAACTGTATTAGGCATTCCTTGACACTTGGTTCCAGATTGGCACCCACTTGCACCTCCTTCCGGTCTTCCTCGGTTCCTAAGTTGACAGTTTCCAATGACTCTTCGTGTGGTAAGATGGCCCTTTCCTCTTGCTGTAGAAGTCTGGCTAGTTCCCCTGGCACTTCACAATCTTCGTCATCTTCATACTCGGCTTGATTGACCAGATCTTCAGAGTTATTGAAGGATATAGCAGAATAGTCACCCATGGAATCCGGAGTGGATGGATACCTGCATTTGTGAGTGTGGGTGTGTGTAAGGGATAGCCATCCTTAAACAAAAAATGCAAAAGGAAAGAAATGAACACAGTAGTTTATCAAATGAAAAACGTCCAATGAATCATTAAACATGGCATATGGATATGAAAATAATCAAAACCCTTACAAATGGACCTACATGCCCCGGGAAAGGCATGAGGTAAAAAGATAGTGTACGGATTGTCGAAAATAAATATTACAGACCGAATAGGAAATGTTTGACAGATAAATTACTGATGAATAAAAGTGATGGGGACAAAGTCTTTTGCCTCCCAGTTGCACAATCCTCCTTTGACAGTTGGGTAAATCCACTCTTCGATGTTGCTCTCTTTGTCTTCATCCTCCAAAGCGTTGATTCCGTAGGGAGAAATTTTGACTGGCGCTCTTTCAATCTTCGAACGGCGCATAGCTTTCTGGCCCGCGGCTGTGAACCCTAATCCAAATTTGTCTGTTTTATGTGGAATATCAGGCAACTGCCCCCATGCTGAATTCTTCCCCTCCTTCATTGCGGCTTTCGCGTCCTCCAGAGATGCCATCCTGGCCATCTGCCTCGGTACTTCAGCTGCCAACTTTGCTACTGCTATTTCAGGAAGGACTTCTTCGAAATGCTGGAAAGGCGTCTCAATGAACTCCCCCTCTACCTCCACATACCGGAAGGAGTTCAAGTGGCTGATCATGTACTCCTCTTCGCCATGGACGGTTATAATCTTTCCCTTGACAGGATACTTCAACATTTGATGTAAGGAGGAGGTGACTGCCCCGGCATGGTGTATCCAAGGCCTACCCAACAAGCAAGAGTATGACAGACGGATGTCCATCACATAGAAAGTAGATTTAAACACCTCGGTGCCCACCTTGATGGGAATATCAACCTCCCCATGGACCATTCTCTTCGAACCATCGAAAGCTCTGACAACAATATCACTCGGTTTCAACTCCAACCCTTCACAATCTAGTCGGTCCAAGGCCTTCTTAGGCAGTACATTCAGCGACGAACCAGTGTCGACCAAGACATGTGCGAGAGTAGTTCCTCGGCACTCGACTGAAATGTGCAAAGCATCATTGTGGTTTCTACCTTTAGGAGTTAGGTCGGCATCAGAGAAACCTAATCCATTGTCCGCAGTAAGGCTAGCCACGCAATTTTGAAATTGATCTGCAGAGGTTTCCTGGGGCACATGGGCTGCCTTCTGGAATTTTATCAAAGCTTTAGCGTGCGCTTCCGAGCAAAGTAGTAGTGCCAGCATGGAGATCTTTGAGGGGGTTTGCCCCAGCTGTTCTACCACATCGTAATCACTCCTTTTGATTATCTTCAAGATCTCATCCATTTCCTTCTTGGAGGTTTTCGGGATGACCAAGGGTCGAGCCCTCGTCCTGACGAGCTCATCTTGGATTCCCTTACCCTTATCAACAGCGGTAGGAGGGACAATACTAGGAACAACAACATCTTCAATCAAAGGGGTTCTAGCAGAGAGTTTTATTGGTGCAGGGATGACCTTGTTGGCAGATGAGGGTCCAAAGATTGCTCTTGGAGGGGCAATCTCTGGAGAAAATATTCTCCCGCTCCGGGTGATTTTGCTCGTGCCTGCAATGTTTCCAATGCTGGCTTCTTCATCATCCGAACTTTCTTCAGTTATTTCGATTTGTTTAATACCATGGTAGTATACGTCACCGCCATAGTTCCATGGTATTGACTTCTCATAAATATAGGGGACAGGCCCTGGCATTGTTATCTTCAAAGGAACAGATTTCGTAACTGGTGTAATCTTAACAGGCTTTTTTACGGCCTTGGAAAGATTGGCGTGAATGGTTATGATTGAGACATCTTCAGTATGGGTTGGAATAGCATAAACTTTTTCAAACAAAATTTGTCGACTGTCCATTAGGCCTTGGATGCCTTTCTTCAGTAACGGACAATCAAACGGCAGAGAGTAACAACAATAGCAGTCTTCTTTACATCCCGGGAAGATCCCGGCCCTTAACAGATTCAACTTGATGGTTAACAATGGAGTTATCAGATCATTGACATCAACAACATACAAATCTTCTTCAATGGCATTGACATTTCGGCCGTGCTTCGGCATGGGAGCCGATATCACATTAGGCTTCTCCGGAGCGTCAAACTCCACCTCCTTCGCCTCTATCAGGTCTTGGATTTTATGCTTGAGTGCCCAACAATCATTGGTGTCATGCCCGACACTGTCAGAATGGTAGGTGCATTTAGCATTAGGATGATAATGTGGAGAGGACGTATTCACATTTTTTGGTGCCTCTTTGATAATGGCGAGGTTCAACTTCAACAGATGGGGAAGTACTTACGCTGGAGTCATATTAATGCGGGTGAACTGCCGTTGTGGTCGTTCCACCCGTTGTTGATTTGGTCTGGACTGGTTATAGCGAGGTTGTTCACTTGAAGGGTTTTGAATCATTACGGCCCCCACGGTTGGCCGACGCTCAGTCTTCCCTTCTCTTCTCTGGGAGTATACTACAGTTGTTTCCTTCTTAAAAGGCTTCTTCTCAACACTTGCAGCAACACCCTTCTGAATCTTCCCTGACTTGATGCCAGCTTCTATTCTTTCGCCTGTTAATATCAAATCGGTAAACCCCGCGGAAGAGTTACCAATCAGATGATTGAAAAATGGCCCAGATAGGGTCCCTAGAAACATATCAACAAGTTCACGGTCAGTTAAAGGAGGCTGCACCCTGCCAGCCAAATCCCTCCATTTTTGTGCATATTCTTTGAATCCTTCGCCTGTTCCCAGTGACATACCCTGAGGTTGGGTACGAGTAGGAGCAAGGTCAGAATTGTACTGATATTGTTTGTAGAAGGCGGTGGCCAAGTCTTCCCAGTTTCGGACGCTGGTTCCCTCTAGCTGATAAAACCACTCCAGTTGAGCCCCAGAAAGGCTGTCTTGAAAGAAATGGATCCAAAGGTTCTTATTTGCCGTATAAGGTTGGATCTTTCTTACGTAGGACCTGAGATGCATTTTTGGACAGGACAGCCCATCATACCTCACAAAAACTGGCACTTTGAACTTTGGGGGAATCACAATCCCGGCCACTAAACCCAAGTCTTCAAAATCCAAACCCGACACCCTTTGTAGCTCTATGGCGGCCAACCTGTCTTCTAAACCTTTGTATTTATCATCATCCGGAGGGTATTGTTGATCAGAGTAGTCTTCATCCTCTTCGACCTCCTCTTCTTCCACATTGGACTCGGAAGGTACCGCAGCCCCACCTCCTTTACTGGTTCCTTCATCAGAAGTAGGAGGAAATTCAAGCACTCTCCTGGCCTCTCCATCAAATCTTCTCCCTAAAGTAGCCACCCCGAGTCTCTTTTTCTTCTTTTTCACTGGGTCTTTATTCCCCAGCAAGGTCTTGAGATCCTCCTGACCCTTAGCCAAGGTCATCAGGAGTTGCTGGAACTGTGCATTTTGAGCTTGCAGGTCTTTGACTGTTTGCTCGAGATCCATCCTACTGAAATAAACAGCAGATAGATAAGGAAACCTGGAGTGAGACCTGCTTATGCACATGATGAATGGTATGCTTATGTATGCAATGCATTCAAGGATTTAGAATATTCAAACTTGTTGCAGACAAAAAAGAACGCACGTCATATTAATAAGAAGAAATTTGTTAGTACATAAATGCCCCATGGGCTAAATATTACAAAAACAACTTCTCAAGGTAAAAAGACATTGCGCATCCTCTTTGGTGCGATGTAGGTGTTGAGGGCCTCTTGCTCATGGAGTCGGCGGGTAAGCTCTAGAACCTTCTTCTCGCTAGCGTAGAAGCTGGCTTCAAAAGTGTTTCGTTCCTCCTTGAGCTGAATCCAACTCTTCTGCATTTCTTCCCACGATGTAGGCATGTCAGGATGTAGGATGGTGTAGGGAACCTCTCCTTCCTTGACGGGCTCTTTAATCACAGGGAGAACATGAGGATAAGGCATCATTAGACTCTGGGCTCGGGCTCGTACCCACTTGAGATAAGGCTCAAGAGGGATGGAGTTCTTGTGTCCCAGTGTCTTGCTATCAACCTTGTTGGGCCTCCCCCAAACTCTGATGAATCTTTGGCGAAGTCCTTGCGCATCGTTGTCGAAGTCAAAAACTAGGTCAGGAATCAATATGTCATGAGGGCCATCCCTCCGTGCATATCCAAACTGCCTCAAAGCTAGGCAAGGGTTGTAGGTGATACCTCCTCTGATTCCAAGTAAAGGAACATTAGGAAACTCTCCGCAACGATCGACGATGATGACATTTTCTCTAGACCGAGAACACCAATGTACATCAGAGGGAGTAAGAGTCATCAACCGTTGGGACCACCTTGAGCCTTGGTCATTCTTCAAGACAGACTGTGGAAGGTGCGAAATAAACCACCTTGCAAGGAGAGGAGTACAGCACATGAGAACACCCCTCTTTCTCATTGTTCGTGTGTAAAATGAGTGAAGGATGTCCCCAAGCAATGTTGGTATTGGATTTCTGGACAAGAAGATTTTGACGGCGTTGACATCTACCAATTGGTCAGAATTTGGGAATAGGACCAACCCATAGATAAGGAGTGCCACAATTTCTTCAAAGGCTTGTAGGTCCAATGAATTCCAACATTCTTGTGCCTTCTCAAACAAGAATTTTGCTAAGAATCCTTTGACGCCGCTTCTGGTATCCCAATGCCCCTTGATGTCGGATGGTTGTAGATGTAATGCTCGAGCAACATCTTCCGGCTTTGGTTCCTTTTCCGTACCGTTGAAGGGTAGTTGATTAAGGATAGGAATTCTCAGGAGTTGAGAAAACTCCTCCAAAGTGGGCACCAACTGGTAATCGGGGAAAGTGAAACAGTGGTGAAGAGGGTCAAAGAACTGGAATAGCACTTTCATCATGTCTTATTCAATGTTGGTGTTGACTAAGCTGAGCAGTCTACCATGTCTTTCACTGAAGGATGAGCTTTCCGGAATTCTTGAGGTGAGCTCCTTGAGTTGAGGAGAGATTCTCACAAGGTTGACTTGGATGGTTTTTCTGCGAGGAATTTCCATGACCTACAAAACAAGAACAAATATGAAGATCTAAACCCTTGAAGTGGTTAGTGAATGCATATGATGCTTTATGATGTTTATGATGTATGCACAAAACATATGTACAAGCAATTCACACCAAACCCTAGTTTCAGGCTTGCATGAGGTTTCATAGGTAGGTACCCTCTTGAGTGTAGTTGGCTTAAAAACTTGTCCTATAAATAGTAACCGGGTTCTAAGGAGCTCAATATCATTGGATTGTTTTCATCGTTCATGGTTTTGGTTTAGCCACTTAACTAGCGACCAAAATATTCCAAGAAAACAACCCTCAATGAGTGTAGTATCGAGTATCTACCAACTTCGGACTGCACCAAAGCCGGTCATCTCACTACCCCTAATAAAAGGCCAAGATGGTCAAGTAAGGTTCTAGGTCATTAGTGCTTAGTGACATCACTCAGCGGCCCCGTACTCTCCTTGATTAAACTCAAGGGTTACCGGTACTCACAAATATGTCGCACTAATATAGCTATTGCTTCAACCGTGTCGGTATACCCCGCACAGTTTCCACAACGTATTGCTATCTATGAATGTTTCCCCAAATCCGGGTGCAGGATTGCAAACCCAAACAAAAGAGCCAAGATATAAAGCAATCAATTCAAACAATTAGTCATGCAAGAGGGTGATCTAAGCCCTAAGGTTACTCCACTTTTAAAAATCTCCCCAGCAGAGTCGCCAGTTCTGTGATACGGTGGGAGAACTGACTATGGTTTTGCGTTTGTTTTCGCAAATGTTTCGGTTGAGCAAGAGTCGCCACCGACTTTTTATTTTATCCTAAAGAAAGGTTTAAAAAGCACAGCAAAAACCTTTGAGATATTTTCTTGGGTTCGGGGAGTAGATTATAGAAAGGGAAGGTATTAGCACCCTTTCTATCCATGGTTATCCATGGGCTCTTAGGTACTTACTTATATCAACTTGCCTTGGTTTTCAATTGTTTGAAATGGTGCTTTGTGTGTGGTTTTGAAAATGTTTTAAAAAAGATGCCTTGTCTAGGCTACCCTTGTAACAATTCTTTACTCGAATGTTTTACAAAAGGTGTTTGTCTTTTTGAAAAGATGTTTCAAGGTTTTTGAAAGTTTGTTTTGAAAGTGTTTGTGAAGTGTGGTTTGAAAAATAGGCAAGTGTTTTTGTTTTGCAAGTTGACAAGTACTTAAGAGCTATCTACCCTAAAGTTCTCAAAGATTTTTGCTATGTTTTAACCCTTTTAACAATTTTGTTCCACCATTGCATTTGGTGGACAATCTTGTGTTAGGATGTGAAAGGGACGGGCGCGGGTCATCGTTTAGACCATGATTGCAATGGTGCCAAGTATCTTTGGGCAATTTTCCTTTAAGGGACTTGATCATTTTTTAGGCAACTTTTCGAAAGCGTCATCGAGGGACTATGATCATTTGAATTGTTTGTTTTACCCAAAGAGACCTAACATGCAATATGGCCCATTATTGAAGGCAACAAGTGGAATACCCTAGGGGTGCAAGTGTGATTAGTGTTGTCCATTTTCATGCTTGATTATCTTGAAATTAGGTCAAACTATTTTGTTGTTTTTTTTTATTTGCATACAAACCCTAATTCTAACATGGTATATTTAGAAAGCAATAAAGTGCGAATTTTAAAGTTCCTAAGCTATTACAACACAATATGGGAAGGGGGTACAAATGTTCAAATGGGGGGTATTTGACAAGGAATTTAAACCTAACTATTACATCAATTTGGATTATTTACAAGATAATTAATGTACAATAATTAAATGGAAATAAAATAAATATGCAAGATGCAAAAAAATGTTTTTTATGTGTATGAAAAAAATATTTTTATATGTCAAGTAAACAAAATAAAAAGTATTAATTTTTGGGTATTTTTATGTTTAGGGTAAAACCCTAATCTATTAAGTAAATATATTAATTATTTAATATGTACAAATATTTATCAATTATATACAAAATAAAATAAAAATGAAGTATATTTGTCAAAAAGGTATTTTTACTATCAAATATTAATAAAAATAAAAATGTATATATTTTTGTATTTTTGACCTAAATATTCTAATAAATATATATATGTATTTGTATTATTTACTAAATATATATTATATATATAAAATAATAATATTTAATATTTTATAAAAAAGTATTTTTGATGTAAAATGTTTTCAAGGGAGAAATAAAATAAAAATTAGAAATAAAATAAGTTTGCATTATTTTTGGTATTTTTAAATAAAAGTGTTTATTTATTTATTTATGTACAAAAAAACTATTCTAAACAAATAAATGCCTATAAATTCAAAAATGGTGTGAAAAATATTTTTTATATTTTTAATATTATTAGCAAAAATAAATAAGTCAGAATAAAAAAAGAAAAGTCAAAAAATCATTAAAATAAGCAAAATGGGCTCAGGTGGTGTAAAAGCAAAAATGGTGTGTAAACAGAAATGACAAATCAAGCCCAGCCCACCAAGTCCTTCTTCAACCTCTGGCCAGAAACAATGTCAAAAACGCGCGCTTTGTTCACTGATTCAAACATCCTGATTCCTGGCTTTTTAATGAAAACTCACAACATCAAAAATGTTCAGCATCAAACAATGAATCCATACATACCAAAAACTTGATCTAACTCTCAAAAATGAGAGAGAATTTCTCCATTCCCAAATCTTAACCTAATTTTTTATCAATGTTCAGACATCAAATTCTCATGGCACACGTAACATAAATGAAAACTAACTACATGGGCATGTTCAGGGCTATGAATGTGACATATTTTCTTCACAAACCTAAAGCTAACAATGCCTGGATAGAGAGATACGAGTTCATGAACTTACCTGTTCAGTTGAAGTTGTATCTGGTGATGGAGGTACTTTCAGTGCAAGGTGATGATTGGTACAGCTTCCTTGATGTCCAGGGACGCTATTCCAAGTTTTACTTTGCTTTGAAACTAGCTGAATCGAATTATAGAACTCTACCTGCAAATCAAAAAAATGAAAATGGCCAAACTGATTAGAGGAGTTACAGTCCACTTATAATGCTTTGGATAGTTTGCATTGATGGTAGGGAAGGTGTTTGAACTGGTTTGGGCAAGAATGCACGATGGAAATGAGTTGTGGGATTCAAACTACAGCAGGTGCTCTGTTTGGACAGTTTGAGGGTGATTCTGGGAATGGGGAGGTATTGGGGATGCTAGGCTCGTGTTTCAGGTTAGGATGAATGTCTTGAATGTGTTTGACCAGTTTTTCTAAACATGTGTTAACTGATATGAGAGTTCTCTTAAGTTATGGCAAGTTTCTTCTACTTTAAGCAACCAATGGCCAAGTTGAGTTTCTAGCTTGTACAGGCCCCCCTAATGTGCTGCATAACTCAGTCTTGATCAGTGCAATTAGTCCATAAACTTGTGCCAAAGAGATTTGAACTGTACCAATTGGATTGCAAATTTGACATAAAGTGCAACTTTATCAAAATGGATATATTGCTTTTTCTAAATAAGGATTAATTCTCCATGTAATGTCCAAATGCATAGAACAACATCTTGGCACAATGGTTTAGCATTGAATTATTGAGTAAAAATGGGATTAGAGGCCTGCAATGTAGCTTGCACATGCTGAGTTTGAAAATGTACAAGTTATGGACATGTAAATTGGCCAAATCAAAAGTGAGTTTTTCCCAACTTGCCATGAGGTTGTTTGATGAGTTCTTGGACATTTTAGAAAGCTTGGAATGTGTAATACAATCCATATTTGAAATGAAAATTGAAATTCCAAGTGGAAGTATATGAAAAATGTTCTTGAAGTTAGGTAAAAACCTTGCCTAAAATAGGTCAAATTTTCTCTAAGTTAAGAATGGTTTGGTACCCTTGTTCCAAAAATTGTAACTTGAGCTACAAGCTTCTTTTGGGAAAACTTTGTGAATCAAAGTTGTATATTATGCAATAGTATACAACTTTCATGTTTTGACTTTTGCTTGAATCCAAATGAATCTTGGTGAGAAAGTGGGGCAAAGTTAGGAAAAAATTAGGGTTTTTCATAACTTAGAAAAATTCTAAGTTATGAAAAATCTTCATTTCAAACCCTAATTTGCAATTCTTGATTTCTTGATGAACAAGTTTCATGATTTGGCATGTTTTGATGAAAAATGAATCTTGACTCTTGATTTTGACCAAAAAGTCAAAGTTTGACTTTTCAGTATACAGCCAAAATTGATCAATTGACTGGGAAATTCAACTGTCAATCTTGTGTATTTGGGATCTTTTGAACTTGTTGAGCATGTAAAGACAATTCCATGGGGTCCTTGAATCCATATGTGAGCTTGGTTTGCCATTGGCTAGGTCAAACAGTCAAAAATTGCCTTTGTGCAGTCAAAACCCTAAAAATGACCATTTTGCCCTTTTGATGATCTGATCAAATTTCTTGTGGAATTGTGATTCAAACTTGATCAAATGGTCCATGTGAGTTTATAATGTTGATGTGGGTCAATTTTCATGAGATTTGACTGTCAATTGGCCACAGTTGACTTTTTCCCCAATACGGCTGATTTCTAGGTCAACTGTCCAATTGACTGGGCAAAACTTGGAATCAAGACTTGAAACTTGGTATGGATAAACTTGGGAGTCCAATATGGAGCATGAAAGTAATCTTAGGCATTTTTGGTCAAAACATCTTTGTGCAAACACAAACCCTAATTTGGGTCAACAGTGCAAGGAGAAGTCTTGAGCAGATGAAACCCTAACTGGATCTTGAGCTTCAAGGGCTTTGTGATGAGAAATCATTGAGAAATGGGAGGGCAAATTTTGGGGTACAATAGAAGGTATTAGCACCCTTTTTATCTGTGGTTATCCATGGGCTCTTAGGTACTTGCTCAAAGTGTTTTCAAAATTTGCTTTTCTTTGTGTTTGTGGGTTTGAAAGAGTTTTTTGATTGAAAGGTGTAAGTGCGAAAAGTTTTGTTTTGTTTTTTTAGAATGAGCAAGTACTTAATAACCATCTACCTACTCAAAAAAGGAATTAATTTGTACAAATGTCCTTTAGACAATGCTATCCCACTATTGAGGAGTAGGTAGCACCGTCGTTGGAGTTTTAAGGGTCAATTCGATTAAGGGACGTGTGGTCACTAAAGCAATGTTAGGACTCCTTAGCGGTAACCCTAATGTCTTAGATCATTTTTCCGAGGCAACCGTTTCGAGGCAACTATGATCTTTAAATAAGAGGACGACCTCTAAAACTTCCTATACTCAATGACCATGTTCGGAGGCAACCAAGTGAGGTGTACCCTAAGAGTGCGCATGTGCGAGTGTATTATTTCAGTTAATTTTATCTTTGTACATGTCATGGGTGAGCTATGTTGATTTTAAGTTCATACATTTGATCTTGTCATGCATTCCCTATTATCAAACATCTAACAGTGTATAGTTGCAGAATTTAAATTGCGGAAATTAAATCCAAACTATTACAAGGCGTCGGGTATTTACATAGCCAAAAACAACCCTTGAAATTTAAATTGCAGAAAATAAAAGAAAGCGATAAAATAATTTTAAAGTCCTAATTAAAAGCTATTATATACCGGGAAATAATTACAACATTGGAATCAAATGAATCGCGTGCAAGAAATTAAATCGGATGCATTTTTTAGGGTTTTGACCCCTTTTTTGAAAGAAGGTATCTTTTTTGTTATTTTTGAATTAAGAAATTAAATCTAAGTTAATTATTAAATTAATTAATTAATTAATTAAAAATATATATTTTTTGGATTTTTTTGGATATTTAAAGAAATAAAAATAAATTGATTAAAGTTAGTAAAAACCTAATATTCTACATTGATTTTAAATATTGCAAAAAAAATATTAAAAGTTAAACCTAATTAAACTAAGTTAATTTAATTAATTTATTTACAAAAATAAAGTCATGAATTTAATTTTAATAAATAAAATGTATTTTTTGTGTTTTTGATTTTATTAAGAAAATTTTAATTGGTCAATTAAACAATAAAATAAAGAACAAAACAATTAAATAAATAGATTAAAAAAGAAAGGAAAAGAAATAACCCAGGGGGGTTCAGGCCCAATTTGGGAGTGAGATTGGCAATTCTTTGGCCCAACAGGCGCAGGCCTGTATTGACTTTGCTGATCCAGTGGGCGTCCATTGACTTGAGCATAGGATGGACATCATCTTTGGTCCACCAGATCTGGCCTAGGGCCATCTGGCGCTTCAAGATTTGAGGGAGTATGGTGCACTGCGCCTTGGAAACCACATGGAATAACCTGTTGAACAATAAAACAAATGCATTTGGGGGACCTGGGATTCGAACCCAGGTCCCATTGGATTTTCCACTAGCGCATTTACCAACTGAGCCAATGTGTTTAATTGTTAATGGAATACACAGTAATTAATATATTTGAAACAAACTCATATGCCTGAATAAAAAATAAAAAGCGCGAATATTTTGAATGGGCCAATTGGAAAGGGGCGCGTCATCGTCTTCCCCAATGAACCCTGGATATTTACCTGCGGATTTTTATCCGCAGCTAAATCCATGGGTGTCTCCTAAAATCTTCCCTAGGTCATGGAAATTAATTCCAAACACATGGTTGTGTTCGTATCCTTCCACTGATCATGTCTATGCCCTTTGTTGGTTCCAATTTTCCCTGCAAAACAAACGCCCAAAAACAACTTCCAAAACCCTAGGTTCGGATATGGGGCTATGGCTCATGAAAACACAATTGAATGATGCATAAATGTTCTAAATGGAATGATAAACATGATAGTGTAAAGATTTTGCCAGAAAAACGCATGAATATGAGAACACGATTTCATGTACAGGGTCGTGTTTAGGGATACTTACAGCGCGTTTGATGAGGTTTCAGGGCTTGCAAAGGATTGGTTTTGATTCAATGGATGTCCAGCAAAAAAGATAGCGTAGAGGTTTTGCTCCGAATCGGCCTCTAGATGTGATTTCAGTTTCCAACTTTTCAAGCTTTTTCCAAGTTTTTGTTCTTGTGAATTAGCAACCTCCAACCCCTAATTTTTGTGCCTCTAGCTTGTATAAGTAATAAGGAATGAATTAGGTTAACATTTGTGGACTCAATCCTTATGCATTGATGATTTTGGATTTGATATGATCTTCCATTACAAAGCTTCCAAAAATATCCCAAATCCAATATTTTGTTCATAACATGGCTTGATACGAGTTTGATCTTGTCCATGATGATAATTGAAACCTGTATCAATCAAAAAGATCCTATTTAATCAATATTTGGATTTTATTTGGATTTAAATTGATTTAAAATGAATTAATTCAATAAAATCAAATAAAATAGAAAAATCAATGAATGGACACAAGATTGAAGATAGGACACGTGTTTAGTGTGACAAGATCAAATCAAGTGGAAAATAGTGGGCCTATTTGACAAAATTTAATGTTTTGGGGATAGTTGACTTTTGGCAATTTTGGAAAAATGCCCAACTTCAACAATGCATAACTTCTTCAATTTTGAACTTTTGGAGGTGTTCTTGGACTTTTTGGAAACCTTGATATGTCCTCTAACCAACCCTTTTGGTCTCATCTTATTTTGATATTCCATGCTCAAGTTATAAGCTTTGGCAAAAAGGTGTTTTTGTTGACTTTCAAAAATGACCTATAATGTCCAAATTTGTAACTTTTTGTGAGTGCATTTTCTGATCTTTGGGTATGAAGATGGATTGTAGGAAATTTCATCCTATTCAAAATTAGCTCTGGATGGGTCATTTCTCATAAAGTATGAGAAAGTTATGCTTGGTCAAAGTTGAGTTGACTTTTCCTACAAAACCCTAATTTAGCAACTTTTGAGTCTTGATGAATTTTGAGCAATCCTTGATGAATCATGATCAACCCTTGATCAAATGATGAATTATCCTTCAAAATGATAATGTTGACAAAAAATCTTGAAGTTTGACTATTTGTAGGCCACAGTTCACTTTTGCCCTAAGACAGTCGATTTTTGGGCCTCTTGAGCAATTAACTGACCAAACTTCCTCTGCAAGGCTTGAAATTTGACATGGATGATCTTGAGAACATATTAGGACTTTGGGTAGCACTTTAGGTCATTTGGATGCAAAGACCTTGATGCAACACAAAACCCTAATTTTGAATTGACTGCCTTAGGAGATGATTTGACTGTTCAACTCTTGAGCAACCTTGAGCCACTTGGAGATTATTCTTGCAATGTCTTGAGAAATATGGGAGGGAAAATTTTGGGGTACAACATTTGCCCCTGTTCAATCTTCTTAAATCTAAGGATATAGATTGGCTTTCGGGCCTTTCGTGATCCGAAGGTGGAAGATGATTGAACACTAGAGTGCCCAGAAATTTGCGCTCGCATGAAGTGGTATCAGCATGGTGATGTCGGGAATGGGCTTACGGATGCCATTAGAAGATTGTTCTTGCAATGTCTTGAGAAATATGGGAGGGAAAATTTTGGGGTACAACAAACTCCATTTGTGAAAAGTTTGACCGAAGTTGTATCTCAAGAATTTGAAGACGTGTCTGTCATTACTATCTCAAACAAACCTATTAGGATCACCTCAAAAGGTCCTATTCGGATTACCCTTGAACCAAAAATAGCTCCACTAATTATCACCACACTGGGGCCAGTCCGCTACTCTTCTGATAAAGTTGTGCCCTGGAATTATGGGGTGGGAGTATACTACCATGGTATCAAACAAGATTCATAGATCGATAAAGATAAAACTACTGACATTACAAACATTGCTGGATCAAGTAAATTTACTAGGACGGGGAGGATCTTCTCTCTAGAAATTTCACCTCCGACAAACACTACTACACTCATTCGTATTACTATTGTTAAACCTGTTGCTGATACTCAAGGAAAAGAAAAAATGACTGAGCCTGCCCTGACGGAGGCACCCGCAAAAGATATTACCATTGAGGACCCATCTACCCAAGAGATGGAGGAGATTCTAAAAATTATCATAAAAAGTTACTATAAGATAGTGGAACAGTTGGGGCAAACACCTTCGAAGATTTCCATGTTGCCTTTTTGCTATGCTCTGAGGCCCATGCTCAAGCACTGATAAAATTCTTGAAAAATGCCCATGTTCCTCAAGAAACTACAGCCAACCAATTTGAAAACAGTGTAGCAAGCTTGACTTCTGACAATGGTTTAGGGTTCTCTAATACAGATTTGACCCCGATAAGGAAGAATCACAACAAAGCTCTCCACGTCTCCATAGAATGCAAGGGAACTACCATGGCACATATATTAATGGACACTGGATCTTCTCTCAATATCTTACCTAAAGGATATTTGGATAGGCTAGACTGCGATAGACTGGTTTTGAAACCTAGCGACATCGTAGTAAGGGCTTTCAATGGTTCTAAGAGGATGGTCCATGGAGAGGTTGATCTCCCTATCAAGGTTGGGTCTCAAGTATTCAACTCAATAATCTATGTGATGGGTATATGTCCTGCTTATTCTTGCCTTCTTGGACGCCCATGGATATATAGGGCAGGTGCGGTGACTTCCACACTACATCAAAAGTTGAAATATTCAGTCAAGGAGATTTTGTTACCGTCTGTCGTGAAGAAGAGTTTATGATTAGTCATCTAAATTAATTCAAATATGTTTAAATGGATGGAAAGCTCATTGAAACCCCTTGTCAAGTATTTTAAGTTGTCTCTCCCATGGTTGTTGTTACCAAGGCCATTCCTGACACTCTTGAAGCTGCTAAAGATACACCGAGGATAACCTCTCTCAAAGATGCTCGTGTTGTTGTTGAAGAAGGAGGTTGCACCATTTGGGGAAAACTTCCTGATTTATCTTTTAAGTCATGCAAATTTGGATTTAGCTTCACTTCCAAATCTCAAAAGGAGGTTCGACATGATCGCATAGGGAAACCACCTCTCTGCATTAGTAACCATGAGATTAATGCCCTTGAAGACTCTGATGCTGATTGTGACTTTGATGATTGGATCTACCCAACTTCTGACGGAGGGCTTGACAACTGGAAGACCAAGGACTTCATTCTCATCTCCCTCAACCAGGAGTAATTTCCATTTACTGTTTTTATTACTTTGAGAACTTTGTCTATAATTTCCATTAAAATAATGACTTTAAGCCATGTGCCTTGCCCGGGGCACGGTGGTCCATTTGTTAAGGGGTTATCATTTTCATATGCCATATGCTTATTTTAATGAAAAACATTGGACTATTTTGCATTCAAATTTTGCGCTCTTTACCTTTCTTTACTTTATTGCATTTTCAAAAAAAATAGCCATGTGACCTTACATGCACACACACATTTGCAGATCCACATCCACTCTGGATCTCATTGACAATAACTCTAATATTGCAATCTATGACTTTGAAAATCCAATCTATCAAGCCGAAGACGAAGGTGAAGAAGATTGTGAAATACCTGGGGAACTCGCCAGACTTCTGTTACAAGAGGAAAAAGTCATTCAACCACACGAGGAGTCAGTTGAAGTGATAAACCTAGGTACTGAGGCAGAAAACAAGGAGGTCAAGATCGGTGCCAACTTGAAATATTGTGTCAAGAGAAGATTGGTCCAGATGTTACAAGACTATGCTGAAGTGTTCGCTTGGTCATATGAAGATATGCCAGGGCTTGATATTGATACTTTAGTTCATCGTCTGCCAATGAAGGAAGATTGTCCTCCGGTCAAGCAAAAGGTTCATCACATGCGGCCAGAAATGTCTGAGAAAATAAAATATGAGGTAATGAAATAGTTTGATGCAGCTTTCTTAGCAGTGACGTCATACCCTCAATGGGTGGCAAATGTTATTCCAGTACCAAAGAAAGACGGTAAAGTCCATATGCGTGTAGACTACATGGATTTGACTAGGGCAAGCCCCAAAGATGATTTCCCATTACCTCATATTGATGTCTTGGTCAACAATACTGCTCAACACAAAGTTTTCTCCTTCATGGATGGATTCTATGGTTACAACCAAATCAAAATAGCACTCGAAGACATGGAGAAAACCACTTTTGTTACATAGTGGGGCACCTTCTGTTATAAGGTCATGTCTTTCGGTTTGAAGAATGCATGTGCAACCTATCAATGGGCTATGGTAGATTTATTTCATCATATGATTCATCATGAGATAGAAGTTTATGTTGATGACATGATTGCAAGGTTGCAAACTAAGGAAGAACACCTTGACCACCTCCACAAGCTATTTGAGAGGTTGAAGAAATACAAGTTGAGGATGAATCCTAACAAGTGCATCTTCGGAGTGAGGTCTGGAAAACTCCTAGGCTTCGTCATTAGTGGAAAAGGTATTGAAGTCGATCCTGCAAAAGTAAAAGCCATCCAAGAAATGCAAGCTCCTTGTACTGAGAAGGAGGTCAGAGGTTTCTTAGGTCAACTCAACTATATTACCCGGTTCATATCTCACTTAACTGCTACTTGTGAGTCAATCTTCAAATTGTTGAAGAAAGATCAAGTAGTCAGATGGAACGATGATTACCAAGCAGCTTTTGACAAGATCAAGGAGTATCTACAAGAACCTCCAATCCTGATGCCTCCAGTTGAAGGAAGACCTATGATTATGTACTTGACTGTATTAGAGATATCAATGGGGTGTGTGTTGGGCCAACATGACGAGTATGGATGAAAAGAGCAAACAATATACTACCTTAGCAAAAGGTTTACCGACTGTGAAACCAGATATTCACTGCTCGAGAAAACTTGTTGCACTTTGGCATGGGCGGCTCGCCGGCTAAGATAGTATATGTTGACTCACACCATTTTATTGATTTCTAAGATGGATCCCATCAAGTATATCTTCGAGAAGCCAGCTCTCTTCAAACGAATAGCTAGATGGAAAATGATATTAACTGAATATGATATCTAGTACACTACACAAAAAGCAATAAAGGGAAGTGTACTGGTGGATCATTTGGCCTATCAAGTTGTTGAGGACTAAGAATCCATGAACTTTGAATTCTCGGACAAGAATATCATGCTGATAAACGATTGTGAAAAGCCTGGACCATACGACGGACCTGAACAAGGATCCTGATGGACTATGGTTTTTGATGGAGCTTCCAATGCATTGGGTAATTAAATTGGTGTTGTGATCATTTCTCCCGAAGGTTGCCATACACCTTTCACTGCCAGACTGTGCTTCGACTGTACAAACAACATGGCCGAGTGTGATACGATGGGAGAACTTACTTGAAGGTTTTGCATTTGATCGAAAATGTTGCGGTTAGCAAGAGTCGCCACCGACTTTTATTTTATCCAAAAGGGAAGGTGAAAAATCACAGGAAAGACCTTTGAGATTGTTTCTTGAGTTCGGGGGTAGATTATGAAAAGGGAAGGTATTAGCACCCTTTTCATCCATGGTTTTCCATGGGCTCTTAGTTACTTGCTAGATCACTTGCTTTTGTTTGAAATTATGCTTTGTATAGTTTTTTGAAAGTATTTTGTAAAGAGGCCATTTTTTAGGCAATCTTTGTAATGATTCTCGTTCGTAAGAATGTATACAAAGATGTAGATCTTTTGAAAATGTTTTCAAGTTTTGTAAGATGTTTTGAAAGTGTGGGTGATTGTTTTGAAAATAGCAAGGATGTTTGTTTTGAAATAGAGCAAGTAATTAGGAGCAATCTACCTACTCAAATGTCTTTCTTGTTCATTTTCTTTTCCTTTGACATTGTTGTCTTACCATGATTAGCAATATTGTAAGGTATCTTAGCATTATTTTTGATGGACTAAGATCATTTATAAGGAAACTTAGATAGCATCATCGAGGGACCGTGATCTTGTGTTTTTGCTTGTTTTTGCTAAGATACCTCACATGCGTAATATGCCCATTTTGTATAAGGCAACCAAGTGGATTTTACCCTATGGGTGATAGTGTGTAAGTGTATTGTTTTCATGCTTGATTTTGTCTTGAATTAGGGTTTTTTAAGCATTGGTTTTAGTTTTTCCATACAAACCCTAATTACTAGCATGTTATATAAAAGCGATAAATTGTGAAATTTAAAGTTACTACGCTATTACAACATTTGTGGGGAGCGGGTGTACAAGTTGAATGGGGATTGAAAAAATTAAACCTATTTAATCTATTACAACCAAATTGAATGGGTATGAATATACAAGGAATTTAAATAAATACAAAGTATAAAAATAAATGTACAAGGATGCAAAATGTGAAGAAAATGAATCTGTTTGGTTTTCATGAAAGGAAGATTTTTGTCTTAACCTAATTAAATAAAGAGAATAGTTAATTAAGTTTGAATTTATTAAGAAAAGATTTTAAATGAAAATCCTAATTTCATTAATCAAAAGAAAATAAGTTTAAGAAAAGTATTTTTTTAGTATTTTTTATCTTGAAAATATTTATAGTATTATAAAATATTTTTAGTCTTTTTTATATTAAAATAATGTATTTTAAATGGTGTGAAAAAAATAAATAAATAAAATAATATTAATTAAGTCTATAAGATTTACTTGATAAAATAAATAAAGTATAATATATAAAAATATTTTTTTGTGGAAAAATAGAATAAAATAAGTCAAAATATAAATATAACAATTTTTTGTATCTTATGATTTTTTTAGTATTTAGAAAATATATATTTAAGAAAAGATAAATGAAATAAATAAATAAATAAATAAATAACTTGGGCCAGGGGGTGCCAAGAGGAAACAAGGAGGTTAGTGAGCAAAAACAAACAAAAAAACAAGCCAGGCTCAAAGGGGCCCAGCGCCTGCCAAAAAAACAAACAAAGTCAGAAAAATGTGAAAAAATGAAAAGGGTACCACTGGGGCTCGAACCCATATCCCATAGGTTACAGGTGCGAGCTTCTACCACTAGGATGGCTATACATTCGTTAATACAAATGAAACAATAAATATGTAAGGCAAAACGTGTTCTGAAGACTTCATCTTCAACCTCCAGCCAGATCAACTGTAACTTGCTCATTTCTCATCAAAAATGAAAACTGTAAACATGAAACTTGTAGCAAATTTTCTCACGATTCCATAAATGTAAAGTATTAAAACTATAGATCAAAGATAAGCAAGAATTTTAATGGCCCTAATCTTAACCCTAAAAATTTCAGAAGTTTCAGTTTCAAAATTCTCTAAGCTCAAGCAAAATTAATGGAAACTAAGGACATGGTTAGCTTCAGGGCAATGATATCTACATGTTTTATTCACAAATAAACTATTGATGATGCATGTATGAAGAGTTCCAAGTTAAGAAAACTTACCTCAAAACTGGAAATCGTGTTTGGAGTTTGAGCTTGTTTCAAGTGATGGTGATGATCAGGTTAGCTTCCTTTAGGTCCTAGGAAGCTAGTGCAATGGTTTGCTTGAGTTGAGAGTGGCTGAAATGACTTGGAGAAGTCAATGTGCAATGCTCTGTTTTTGGTTATGGAAGATAGGGTAAATGATGTTACAGAAATGAAACAGGTATAGGGATAAGTTACACTTGATGTAAGGAAGCTTTAGAAACTAAAAGGCCAAGAAACGCACGAGGGAAATGTGAGTTTGAGGTTCAAGGTCAGAAACTGTACAACAATGGAGTTTTTGGGCAATTTCTAATTTGAGAGAGTTTTGGTGTATTTCAGGGTGCTCAAGCTCATGTTCTAGCTCACAAATAGTGACTCTATTTATAAGCAACAAGTTTGGAATGCTCTAGTTGATCAGAATTCAAATTTACATGTTTAAGTTAAACATGTGATTTTTTGACAAAACAAGTTTCCATGCCTCGTGTACTTGCTAAGATAGAGTGGTTATGCTTTAAACAAGCTTGCTTATGACTTTGTGGATGGAGTGTGATCAGGGGGAACAATTTAGAGGCTCAATGTTAACTTTATGCAAAAAGCTTGCTTTACAAGAATGGCATTGTTAACTTTGTGCCATAAATGGAAATGCAACTTGGACAATAGCTCAATTACTTGGATAAAAGCCCTAACAGATGTTTAAACATTTAATTATGGATTTACAAACAAGTTTGAGGCTTGTAAAGCAAGGATTATGCAGCCTAGCATGGATTTGGTTCAAGTGTTCATCAAAAATGACTTGTAATTCAAGTGACAAAACCTTAACTTCATCTCTTCGATTCTCCCTACTCAAGAATGATCTCAAGGATTTCTTGGACATTTTGGAAAGCTTGAAATGTTCTCTATAACCCATATTTGAATTGCTTTTGAATATTCCCCTTGTAACTATATGAAAAAGTGCCATGAAGTTGGGTCAAAATCCTGACCAAATTATGGCAAAATTTCACTAAGTGTTTTGTTTCATAACCCTATGTTCATAAAATTATAATTTGAGATCCAAGCATTTTTAAAGAAGTTGTGTAAATCAAATTTTTATATTTCATGGATATCTACCACTTTCATGTTGGAAGTTTCTCTTGAATCATCTTGCATCATGGTGAAAATTTTGTCCAAAGTTATGAAAAAAACATGAAATTTCCAACACTTAGAAAAATTTCTAAGTTTTAGAAATTTTGACTTTTCAAAATGAAATCTTGACTTTTTGATTTCTTGAGGAATAAGTTTCATATTTTAACATGTTTTGATGAATTATGATCTTTGGCACTTGAATTTGACCAAAAAGTCAAAGTTTGACTTTTCAGTATATAGTTGAATTTTGATCAGTTGACTGGAAAATTCATCTGTCAATCCAATGTACTTGCAATGTTTTGAACCATGCCATTAGGTAAAAATGATACAATTGGACTCTTGAGATCATGCCTTAAACCAATTGACCATTTGCTAGGTCAAAAACCAGAAATTGCTCTTTCCTAGTCAAAACCCTAATTTTGACAATTTTGCCCTTTTGGGGATTTGATCAAATTTCTTAAGGAGTTGTGGTCCAAACTTGATAAAATGATTCATATGAGTCAAAAATGTTGATATGGATCAAAAATTATGAATTTTGACTGTAAATTGGCCACAGTTGACTTTTTCCCTAATACAGTTGATTTTTAGGTCAACTGCTCAATTGATTGAGCAAAAATATGATCCAAGGCTTGAAACTTGACATGAGTAATCTTTGGGGTCCATAATGATCCATGAAAGTAACATGGGACATTGGACGCTCAAAAATCCTTGTGCAAACTCAAACCCTAATTTTGGTCATCAATGTTTGAGGAGATGTCTTGAGCTTGATCAAACCCTAGTGTAGTCTTGAGCCCAAGGAGATCTTGTGAGAAAATTCTTGATAAGTGAGAGGGAAAATTTTGGGGTACAAAATCTGCCCCGGTTCAATCTTCTTAAGCCTGAAGAGTTAGATTTGCATGTTTTTTCCATTCGTGACTCGAAGGTGGAAGACGATTGGACATTAGAGTGCCTAGAAATTTGCACTGGGTGATGTGATGGTAGAGGGAATGGGCTTAAAGATTCCATTTGGAGAGATGATAAAAATTTGTTGGAGATGGTCTTGTAGATTCCATCTAAGAGTGATTGTTGAATTGTAATTTGTAAGCTGAAAGAATGAGTATCAGAATGGCGTCCGTGTCTGGAGCGTATCTGAACTGTATCTGGAAACTGATTTTAAATGAGTGTCAGAATGGAATCCGTGTATGGAGCGTGTCTGAACTGTTTTTGAAAGCTAAATCTTTAAATGAGTTATCAGAATGGCGTCCGTGTCTGGAGCGTATCTGTATTATATCTGGAAGTTGAATCTGAATGAGTATCAGGATGGCATCCGTGTCTGGAGCGTATCTGAACTGTATCTGAAAACTGAATCTAAATGAGTATCAGGATGGCATCCGTGTCTGGAGTGTATCTGAACTGTATCTGAAAACTTTGAACATTGTTAATGGTAGTTGTTAACCTTATCCTGAAAAGGGTAAAATGTTATCCAAAAGGCAAAGTCATGTTGTATGAAATTCATGATATGATGCATTCATTTTAACACGTTTATGATATATGGATGCGATGTATGCGTATGTGAGCTAATCTGCTGCACTACTATTGGATTGGGGAAAATAAATCCCCGAATGTTGTTGAGGATATGTAAGTCTTCATGTCTTGAAGTAGAAGTGTTAATGAATTTCCCTTTAGAGAAATAAACTATGTTGTAAGGGAAATGCCTTGTACTGCTTGGAAAATCCTGTCTGGGGAATTCGGAGAAATTTGACGACTTCTACTGGGGATTGATAACTGGAAGCTCTGTTCTGCTAGGGATTAAACTGCACACTGTGAGGGATTATGAAAATAGCATAGAGAGATTTCCCTATCCCTTAAAGCCATCAGTGATTGTCTTTTTATCTCGTTTATTTATAAATAGTAATTATGTTCAAATGCATATGTTCAAAAATGAATCATTGGACGTTTTTTATAAACAACACAAGAGTAAAGTTGAAAAAAACAGATAGTTTTGCACTTTCATAATGATATCATTGTATTGACTTTGAGTGAGTATTTTTTATACAATGAGACAAATATTCTAGTAAGAGAATACTATCGTAAAAAGTGAAAATTTTGATACAAAGAAAAGATAGCTATGTGTAATAATCCCATGGGGTTCTCATTCTGCTATAGCCTTTGCATCTCTGAGTGTCTTGTCTATTTGTTGCCTCCTCTGAAGATGATTAAATTGATCAGAACCTTTGAGTTTGTCAGTTGAAGCCAAAGGTTGTCCATAAAGGTGATCCAACGGGACATATTCATGCGCTTTAATTCCCTAACTTTTGCCTGGACCGCCCTTTCGGGTTTTCAGTCCATCGGGAAACCCTTTTTTTCCCAAGTCGCCCTTTTGGGTTTTCAACTTGTCGGGTGTACATATTTTTTTTTATTTTATCCCTAATTTTTGCCTGAACCTTTTTGGTTTGCCGGGATGCCCTTGTTTTGCCTAGGTGTGTCCACCTAGCGGGTCTCTTATGCGTAGTATCTTTTGACTATATTCGCATTCGCAGGGTGCGGCAGGTCATCACCATCCATGGTGGTCAAGATCATTGTGCCACCAGAGAATATGTTTTTGATTACAAATGGTCCTTCGTATGTAGGAGTCCATTTGACCCTGGGATCACCTTGCGGCAGTATGATGCGCTTGATCACCAAATCTCCAACTTGATATACTTGTTATCTGACCTTTTTGTTGAAAGCCTTGATCATCCGTTTTTGATACATTTGACCATGACAGACAGTAGTAAGCCTTTTCTCATCAATCAAGTTTAGTTGATCAAGTCGAGTCTGGATCCAATCGTCTTCATTTAGCCTTGCATCCTTCATAATTCTCAGAGAGGGGATCTGAACCTCAATAGGCAAGACAGCTTCCATGCTGTAAACCAGGGAATAGGGTGTTTCCCCGGTTGATGTGCGAGTTGTGGTACGATATCCGTGGAGAGCGAATGGTAGCATCTCATGCCAGTCTTTCTATATGACTGTCATTTTCTGTATGATCTTTTTAATGTTCTTATCCGTGGCTTCGACAGCACCATTCATCTTTGGCCGGTAAGGGGAAGAATTATGATGCTGAATCTTGAATTGCTCGCACAAGGCGGTTATCATAGTATTATTCAGGTTCGTACCATTGTCTTTAATGATCCTCTCCAGGATACCGTAACGACAGATGAGATTATGCTTGATGAACCGGGCAACAACATTCTTGGTAACGGAAGCGAAAGAAGTTGCCTCCACCCACTTGGTAAAATAGTCAATGGCCACTAGGATGAAGCGGTGTCCATTGGAGGATGTTGGCTTGATTTCCCCAATCATATCAATTACCCATATAACAAAGGGCCAAGGAGCCGTCAAGACATTCAGAGGAACTGGAGGTACGTGCACCTTGTCAGCATAAATCTGACACTTGTGGCAGGTTCGAGAGTGTTGATAGCAATTTGCTTCCATGGTAGACCAGTAATAGCCTTCCCGTAGGATTTTTTTGCCATCATATGCCCACTGGAATGGGTGCCAAAAGTGCCTTCATGTAACTCAGCCATGATCCTTTCAGCTTCAACCTTGTCTATGCACTAAAGTAACACAGAGTCATGGTTGCGTTTTTAAAGAATGCCATTACTAAAGAAGAATTTAACAGAGAATCTCCTTAAGAACTTCTTATCATTGACTGAAGCTCCTTCTGGATATTCTTGGGTTTCGAGACACCTCTTGACTTCGTGAAACCAAGGCTGGTCCACTACTTCTTCAGTATTAATCTCGTGACAGTGTGCTGATTCATCCATTCATTCAATAGTGATTTGTGGAGCCTCGTTATCCCATTTAAGTTTAAACATAGATGACATTGTGGCTAGTGCGTCTGCTAGCTGATTTTCTTCTCGCGGGAAGTGCTCAAAGGTAATCTTCTCAAAGTGTGGGAGCAATGTCAAAACATGTTCTTCGTAGGGGATAAGATTAGGGTGTTTGGTGTCCCATTCCCCTTTGATCTGGCTAATGACCAAAGCTGAATCTCCAAATACATTCAACGATTTGATCCCCAAGTCTATGGAAGCTTTGAGACCAAAGATGCACGATTAGTATTCCGCCATGTTATTTGTATAATTGAAGAAGAGTCTTGCAGTAAATGGAGTATGACACCCTTCAAGAGATATGAGTACTGCACCAATACCATTGCCGAGTGCGTTAGATGCCCCATCAAAAACCAGGGTCCATCAGGATCCTTGTTCAGGTCTGTCATATGGCCTGAGTTCTTCATAGTTGTTTACCATCATGATGTCCTCATCTGGGAATTCAAACTTCATGGACTGGTAGTCTTCTACAGCTTGGTGAGCAAGGTGATCAGCTAGTACATTGCCCTTTATTTCTTTCTGGGTAGTATATTATATATCATATTCTGTTAGGATCATCTATCGTCTCGCTATTCTTCCAGAGAGAGTAGGTTTCTCGAAGATGTATTTTATTGGATCCATTTTAAATATCAACAAGGTAGTATGGGTCAACATATACTGTTTTTGCCAGTGAGCAGCTCATAACAGAGCGCAGCATGTTTTCTCGAGCAGTGAATATCTTGTTTCACAGTTGGTAAACATTTCGCTCAGGTAATAAATAGCATTCTCTTTTCGGCCAGACTCGTCATGTTGCCCTACCACACACCCCATTGAATTTTCCAAAACAGTCAGATACATGATCAATGGTCTACCCTCGACTGGTGGCATTAAAGAAGGAGGCTCTTGCAGGTACTCTTTGATCTTGTCGAAAGCAGTTTGGCATTCATCATTCCATTTGACTACTTGATCTTTCTTCAATAGTTTGAAGATTGGTTCACAAGTAGCTGTCATGTGAGAAATGAATCTGGCAATGTAGTTTAAACATCCCAAGAATCCTCTGACTTCCTTCTCAATACGAGGAGAAGACATCTCTTGTATCGCTTTCACCTTGGCAGGATCTACTTCAATACCTTTATTGCTGACGACAAAGCCTAGGAGTTTACCAGACCTTACTCCAAATGTGCACTTATTTGGGTTCAACCTCATTTTGTACTTTTTTAATCTCTCAAACGGTTTCTGTAAATGATCAAGGTGATCTTCTTCTGTTTGAGATCTAGCTATCATGTCGTCCACATAGACTTCTATTTCGTGATGTATCATGTCGTGAAATAAAGCTACCATGGCACGCTGATAGGTTGCCCCGCATTCTTTAGTCCGAATGGCATAACCTTGTAGAAGAATGTGCCCCATTATGTGACAGAGGTTGTTTTCTCCATGTCCTCTGGCGCCATTTTGATTTGGTTGTAACCTGAGAAACCGTCCATGAAGGAAAACACTTTGTGTTGTGCAGTATTGTCAACTAGGATGTCAATATGGGGAAGTGGGAAATCATCCTTAGGGCTTGCCCTATTCAAATCTCTGTAGTCCATGCATATTCGTACCTTGTCGTCCTTTTTGGGCACGGGGACAACATTGGAAACCCATTGCGGATAGGAGGTGACGGCCAAGAATCCAGCATTGAATTGTTTCATGACTTCTGCTTTAATCTTCTCTGACATATCTGGTCGCATTCGACAGACCTTTTGTTTTACTGGTGGGAAATCCTCTTTTATAGGTAGACGATGTACCACAATATCTGCATCAAGTCCTGGCATATCTTCATACGACCAGGCAAAGACCTCAACATACTCGTATAGCAACTGAATCAGACGCTCCGTGACACTGGGTTCTAGATTGGCACCCATCTTGACTTCTCTTTTGTCTTCTTCGGTACCTAGGTTGATTGTATCCACGGGTTCCTCATGGGGCTGAATGGTTCTCTCTTCTTGTTGTAGCAATTTGGTAAGTTCCCCTGGTACTTCACAATCTTCCTCACCTTCGTATTTGGCTTGGTAGATTAGATTTTCAGAGTCACAGAAGGCCATAGCAGAATCGTTACCCATGGGATCTCGAATGGATGTAGACCTGCATTGTGAGTGTGAGTGTGTGTAAGGGTATAGCTATCTTTGAAAGAAATGAAAATGTGAAAAAGAAAAAACAATGAGCACAAAGTTTGTATGCAAAACGTCCATGATTCATTGATGTCATATGGAGATGAGATAATAACCCTTACAAATGGACCGTTGTGCCTCGGGTAAGACACAAGGTTTTAAGAGTTTGAAATGTTTTAATATTACATATCCAACAAAATGTAAAGACAAATTACTGTGGGATAAAAGTGATCGGGACAAAATCTCTAGTCTCCCAATTGTTGAGCCCTCCACTGACAGTTGGGAAGATCCAATCCTCCAGGTTGTAGCCATCTTTATCATCCTCTACCGCGTTGACCTCACGGTTGCTGATCTTCATGGGTGGTCCTCCAGCACGAGCGCGGCGTACAGCCTTCTAAGCACTTGAAGTGAAACCTAGGCCAAACTTGTCAAATTTGTATGGGATATCTGGGAGTTGTCCCCAGATAGTGCACCCACCTTCTTCTATTACTGATTTTGCATCCTTCAAAGATGACATCTTGAGTGGAGGCCTTGTGATCTTAGGAACATACCTGGTTATTGCTACATCTTGCAGGACTTTTTCAAAGTGTTGGAATGGAGTTTCTATAAATTCACCATCTAACTCCACATATCTGAAGGAATTGAGATGGTTGATCATATATTCCTCTTCTCCATGAACGGTGATAATCTTCCCTTAAATTGGATACCTCATCATTTGGTGCAACGTAGAAGTAACAGCGCCAGCATTGTGAATCCATGGTCTGCCTAGCAAGCAAGAATATGAAGGGCGGATATCCATTACATAAAAAGTTGAATGAAATGTTTGGGTTCCAACCTTTATGGGGATATCCACTTCCCCATGCACCATCCTTTTTGAGCCGTAGAAGGCCCTCACTACTATGTTACTTGGCTTCAATGTCAATCCCTCACAGTCAAGCCTATCAAGATCCTTTTTAGGCAATACATTCATATATGAGCCGGTGTCCACCAAAACATGAGCCAAGGTTGTGCCCTTGCATTTCACTGAGACGTGCAATGCCTCATTATGCTTCCTTCCTCTTTGCGTTAAATCAGCATCTGAAAAACCTAGACCATTATCTGCAGCCAAGCTAGCTACGCAGTCTTGGAACTGATCAGCAGATGTTTCTTGGGGTACATGGGCAGTTTTCAGGAATTTTACCAAGGCCTTTGCATGCGCCTCGAAATATAGTAGTAAAGCCAGCATGGAAATTTTGGATGGAGTTTGCCCCAATTGTTCAACTACGTCATAGTCGCTTCTTTTTATGATCTTTAGAATTTCCTCCATCTCTTTCTGGGAGGTCTCAGGGATAGCCAGTGATTGTGCCCTCGTCCGGACAGGCTCAATCATAATACCTTTACCTCAAGTCTCGGTTGATTCGGAAGTAGGAATGCCAGTAGGAGTGATAGCAGGGATTGTAACAGCTTTGTCAGTTGGAGCATTGGTGGAGATGATTGTGGGACTGGTAATAGCCTTTGGAGGAGCAACAACAACATGAATGATTACGGGTCCAGAAACTGCTTTTGGGGGAGCAATTTCTAGAGAGAATATCCTTCCGCTTCGGGTAATCTTGCTAGTCCCGGCAATGTTACTGATATCAGAGTTATCTTTCTCGGAACTTGAATCTTCGATAGCTGGCCAATCTTGCTTGATATCGTGTTAGTAAACATTCCCTCCATAATTCCATGGTACGACTTTGTATGATAAATACGGGACTGGTCCAGGCATTGTAATTATCAAAGAAGCTACTTTTGGAACTGATGTAATTCTAACGGGTCTTTTGGTGGAGACCCTGGAAGAATTGTCGGAAATAGTCACAATGGAAACATCATTATAAGAAACAGGTGGAACAAAAATCTTTTCGAACAAAATCTCCTTGTTATCTATCAGGCACTGAATGCCTGCTTTCAACAAAGGACAGCTTGTTGGTGAGGACAAATATAAATGGCAGATTTCATCACAGCCTGGAAATACACTGGCATTCAATAAGTTCTTTTTGATAATCAGGAGTGGGGTCATAAGTTCATCAACTTAAGTAACAAACATATCTTCCTCAATAGCATGGGCATTATGGCCATGTTTGGGCATAGGGGCAGAAATGACATTGGGCTTTTCTGGCGCATCGAATTCAATCTCTTTGGCTTCAAGGAGGTCTTATACTTCGTTCTTTAAAGTTGAACAGTTGTTAGTGTCATGGCCGAGACTCTCAGAATGGTATGCGCAACGGGCATTAGGATGATAGTGAGGAGATGTTGTGTTAGGGTTCTTTGGAGCTTCTTTCAAAGTCACTAGTTTGGATCTTAGCAAGTTTGGCAATACTTGAGATAAGGTCATGTTAATTCTGGTGAATTGTATGACTGGTCTTTCCATCCTTGGTTGGTTGTTTCTTTGCTGATGAGGCGCGGGTTTAGGAATCATAACAGCCCCCACCATTGGACGGTGTTCGGACCTATCTTGATTTCTCTGGGGATAAACAACCACTTCCTTCTTTCCGATGAATGGCTTCCTTACAACAGCAGAGGATGCATCTTTTTGAATCTTTCCATTCTTTATCCCGGCTTCTACCCTTTCTCTGGTCAATATCAATTCAGTAAAACTCACCGATGAACTCCCAATTAAGTGATTAAAAAAAGGACCAGACAAGGTGCCCAAAAACATGTCTACCAACTCTCTTTCAGATAGAGGAGGTTGAACTCTTCCGGCCAAGTCTCTCCATTTTTGTGCATAGTCCTTGAAGCCTTCATTTGAAACAATGGCCATACTCTGGAGTTGAGTACGAGTAGACGCAAGATCAGCATTGTATTGGTATTGTTTGTAAAAGGCTGCAGCAAGATCTTCCCAGTAGTGAACATTGGCTCTTTCTAGCTGATAAAACCAGTCAAGTTGAGTTCCATACAGACGGTCTTGGAAGAAATGTAGCCATAAATCTTTGTTAGCGGTATGGGGCTGGATCTTCCTTACATAGGCCCGAAGATGCATTTTTGGGCATGAGACTCCGTCATATTTGGCGAACACAGGTGCTTTAAATTTTGGAGGAATGAAAATTCCTGATACCAGTCCCAACTCCTCAAAGTCCAATCCAGGAACTTTTTATATTTCCATTGCACTCAACCATTCTTCTAGATGCTTATACTTGTCGTCGGCTGGAGGGTATTGTTCTTCAGAATAGTCTTCTTCTTCCTTTTCCTCTTCTGAATCAGACTGAACAATTGTTTCCTTACCCTTCCCATCTTGGTTGTCTTTCTCACCGGATGTCGTTGCAAAGTCTAGGGCCCTTCTTGTCTGCCCTTGGAATCTTCTTCCCATGTTCAGAATTCTGGTTATCTTCTTCGTCTTATTTTTCTTCTCCTCAACCAGCAAGTTCTTCAACTCTTCTTGTCCTTTGGCCAGATTTAAGAATAATTGTTGAAACTGTGTATTCTGAGCTTGGAGGTCCTTCACCGTTTGCTCGAGATCCATCTTACTGAAATAAACAGTAGAGAGATGAGGAGACTTATTGCAAGAAACTTGTTTATGTTATGATGAATGATAAATGTGTATGCAATGATTTCAAGGATTTTTAAAATTCAAATTTGTTTTAGATAAAAAGGAAACACACGTTATATTAATAATTTAAAGTTTTGAGTACATCAATTCCTTCTTGGGAAAAACAAATACAAGAAACTCTAAGATAGAAAGTTAGTGCGCATCCTCTTTGGTGCAATGTAGGCATTCAGAGTCTGCTCCTCACGAAGTAGCCTAGTGAGTTCCAAAACCTTCTTCTCGCTTGCGTAGAATTGGGCTTCAAAAGAATCTAGCTCCCCCTTGAGTTGTATCCAATCTCTTTGTAAGTCTTCGAGAGAGGTGGGCATGCCAGGATGTAGGATAGTGTATGGAACATCTCCTTCCATGACAGGCTCAATGATTACCGGGAGAATGGAAGGATAATGCATCATAAGACTTTGAGCACGAGTTCGTACCCATTTGAGGTAAAGCTCAAGATGGATGGAATTCTTGTGACCCAATGTCTTGCTATCTACCTTGTTCAACATCCTCCAAGCTCGGATAAATCTCCGGCGAAGACCTTGATCGTTGTTGTCGTAGTCAAATACCAAACCTTGAATCAGCATCTCGTGAGGGTCATCCCTTCGGGCCTAACCAAACTCTCTTAAGGCTAAGCAAGGGTTGTAGGTGATACCTCCCCTAATTCCAAGTAAAGGGACATTAGGAAATTCTCCATAACGGTCGATAACAGTAACATTCTCTATGGATCGGGAGCACCAATGAATGTCTGAATGTTTGAGCGTCATCAACCTTTATGACCACCTTGAACCTTGCTCGTTCTTTAATACAAATTGGGGAAGATGCGAAATAAACCATCTTTCCAAGAGAGGAGTGCAACACATAAGGACACCTCTTTTCCTTATTGTGCGAGTGTGAAAAAGAGTGTAAGATGTCTCCTAGCAAAGTAGGCATCGGGTTGCGTGATATGAAGATTTTGACGGTGTTCACATCTATGAGTTGGTCAAGATTTGTAAACAAAACCATCCCATAGATGAGGAGAGCCACAATTTCCTCAAAATCTTGTAGGTCCAAAGAGTTCCAACATTTTTGGGCTTTCTCGAACAAGAACTTTGCTAGGAAACCTTTGACACCACTCTTTGTTTCCCAATGAGTTGTGACATCAGATGAGTGCAAGTGTAGAGCTTGAGCAATCTCTTCTGGATTCAGGTCTCTTTTTGTACCATTGAAAGTTAGTTGGTTGAGAATAGGAATCCTCAAGAGTCAGGAGAATTCTTCCAAAGTAGGCACAAGTTGATAGTCGGGAAATGTGAAGCAATGGTGTAAAGGATCAAAGAATTGAAAGAGCACCTTCATCATGTCCTCATCTGTGTTGGAGGTGACCAAGTTGAGTAGGAGACCATGTCTCTCAGTGAATGGAGAGTTTTCTAGAATCCTTGAAGCTAGCTCCTTAAGTTGTGGAGGGATCCTTACAAGATTGACTTGAATGGTTTTCCTGCGAAGAGAATCCATATCCTACAAAACAAGAACAAAGATGAATCTAAAAATAATTGAAATGGTTAGTGAATGTGTATGATGTTATGATGTTCATGATGTTATGTACAAGTATGTATATACAAACAAATCAAACAAGTCCTTAGGTTTAGGCTTGCATGGAGTTTTATAGGTAAGTACCCTCTTGAAGTTTAGTTGGCTCAAACCTGTCCTAGTAATAGTAACTGGGTTCTAAGGAGCTCAATATCACTGGTTTCTTTCCTTGGTTATTGTTTCAGCACAAGCCTCTTTAATGGTGACCGAAATATCCCAAGAAACCAAACCTCAATGAGTGTAGTATCAAAAATCTACCAACTTCAGACTGCACCAAAGTCGGTCATCTCACTACATCCTAAAGGCCAAGTTGGTCAAGTAAAGGTTCTAAAAGTTAATTAGTGCTTCATGACATCACTCAGCGGCCCCGTATTCTCTTTGATTAACTCAAAGGCTACCGATACCCACAAATATGTCGCACTAACGTAGCTATTTCTTAGACCATGTCGGTATACCCTGCACAGTTTCCATAATGCATTGCTACTTACCTATAATGTATCCTAAATTCGGGTAGAGAATTCAAACCCAAACAAAGAACCATAATGTAAAGCATACAAGTCAAATAATGTAAGCAAGTAAATATGATCTAGCTCTAAGGTAACCCCACTTTTAGAATCTTCCCCAGAAGAGTCGCCAGTTCTGTGATACGGTGAGAGAACTGACTTAAAGGTTTTGTGTTTGATCGCAAATGTTGCGGTTAGCAAGAGTCGCCACCGAATTTTCTTTTATCCAAAAGGAAAGGTGAAAAAGCACGGGAAAGACCTTTGAGATTGTTTCTTGAGTTCGGGTGGTAGATTATGAAAAGGGAAGGTATTAGCTCCATTTTTATCCATGGTTTTCCATGGGCTCTTAGTTACTTGCTAGATCACTTGCTTTTGTTTGAAATTGTGCTTTGTGTGGTTTTTTGAAAGTATTTTGTAAAGAGGCCATTGTTTAGGCAATCTTTGTAATGACTCTCATTCGTAAGAATGTATACAAAGATGTTGATCTTTTGAAAATGTTTTCAAGTTTTGTAAAATGTTTTGAAAGTGTAGGTGATTATTTTGAAATAGCAAGGATGTTTGTTTTGAAATAGAGCAAGTAATTAGGAGCAATCTACCTACTCAAATGTCTTTCTTGTTCATTTTCTTTTCCTTTGACATTGTTGTCTTACCATTGATTTGGTAAGCAACCCTATCTTTGGATGTAAACGGGACGGGTGTGGGTCATCGTATAACCATGATTAGCAATATTGCAAGGTATCTTAGCATTCTTTTTTAGGGACTAAGATCATTTGTAAGGCAACTTAGATAGCATCATCGAGGGGCCATGATCTTGTATTTTTGCTTGTTTTTGCTAAGATACCTCACATGCGTAATATGGCCATTTTGTATAAGGCAACCAAGTGGATTTTACCCTAGGGGTGCTAGTGTGCAAGTGTATTGTTTTCATGCTTGATTTTTTCTTGAATTAGGGTTTTCTAAGCATTGGTTTTAGTCTTTCCATACAAATCCTAATTACTAGCATGTTATATAAAAGCGATAAATTGCGAAATTTAAAGTTACTATGCTATTACAACATTTGTGGGGAGGGGGTGTACAAGTTGAATGGGGATTGCAAAAATTAAACATATTTAATCTATTACAACCAAATTGAATGGGTATGAATATACAAGGAATTTAAATAAATACAAAGTATAAAAATAAATGTACAAGGATGCAAAATGTGAAGAAAATGAATTTGTTTGGTTTTCATGAAAAGAAGATTTTTGTCTTAACCTAATTAAATAAAGAGAATAGTTAATTAGGTTTGAATTTATTAAGAAAAGATTTTAAATGAAAATCCTAATACCATTAACCAAAAGAAAATAAGTTTAAGAAAAGTATTTTTTAGTATTTTTTATCTTGAAAATATTTATAGTATTATAAAATATTTTAATCTTTTTTATATTAAAATAATGTATTTTAAATGGTGTGAAAATAAATAAATAAATAAAATAATATTAATTAAGTCTATAAGATTTACTTAATAAAATAAATAAAGTATAATATATAAAAATATTTTTTTACGGAAAAATAGAATAAAATAAGTCAAAATATAAATATATCATTTTTTGTATTTTAGGATTTTTTTAGTATTTAGAAAATATATATTTAAGAAAAGATAAATGAAATAAATAAACAATTAATAACTTGGACCAGGGGTGCCAAGAGGAAACAGGGAGGTTAGTGAGCAAAAACAAACAAAAAAACAAGCCAGGCCCAAAGGGGCCCAGCGCCTGCCAAAAAACAAAGTCAGAAAAATGTGAAAAAATGAAAAAGGGTATCATTAGGGCTCGAACCCAGGTCCCATAGGTTACAGGCGCACGCTTCTACCACTGGGGTGGATATACATCCGTTAATACAAATGAAACAATAAATATGTAAGGCAAAACGTGTTCTGAAGACTTCATCTTCAACCTCCAGCCAGACCAACTGTAACTTGCTCATTTCTCATCAAAAATGAAAACTGTAAACATGAAACTTGTAGCAAATTTTCTCACGATTCCAGAAATGTAAAGTATTAAAACTATAGATCAAACATAAGCAAGAATTTTAATGGCCCTAATCTGAACCCTAAAAATTTTAGAAGTTTCAGTTTCAAAATTATCTAAGCTCGAGCAAAATTAATGGAAACTAAGGACATGGTTAGCTTCAGGGCAATGATATCTACATGATTTATTCACAAATAAACTATTGATGATGTCTGTATGAAGAGTTCCAAGTTGAGAAGACTTACCTCAAAACTGGAAATCGTGTTTGAAGTTTGAGCTTGTTTCAAGTGATGGTGATGATCAGGTTAGCTTCCTTGAGATCCTAGGAAGCTAGTGCAATGGTTTGCTTGAGTTGAGAGTGGTTGAAATGACTTGAAGAAGTCAATATGCAATGCTCTGTTTTTAGTTATGGAAGATAGGGTAAATGATGTTACAGAAATGAAACAGGTACAGGGATAAGTTACACTTGATGTAAGGAAGCTTTAGAAACTAAAAGGCCAAGAAACGCACGAGGGAAATGTGAGTTTGAGGTTCAAGGTCAGAAACTGTGCAACAATGGAGTTTTTTGGCAATTTCTGATTTGAGAGAGTTTTGGTGTATTTCAGGGTGCTCAAGCTCGTGTTCTAGCTCACAAATAGTGACTCTGTTTATAAGCAACAAGTTTGGAATGCTCTAGTTTATCAGAATTCAAATTTACATGTTTAAGTTAAACATGTGATTTTTTGACAAAACAAGTTTCCATGCCTTGTGTACTTGCTAAGATAGAGTGGTTATGCCTTAAACAAGCTTTCTTCTGACTTTGTGGATGGAGTGTGATCAGAGGGGACAAGTTAGAGGCTCAATGTGAACTTTATTCAAAAAGCTTGCTTTACAAGAATGGCATTGTTAACTTTGTGCCATAAATGGAAATGCAACTTGGACAATAGCTCAATTGCTTGGATCAAAGCCATAACAGCTGTGTAAACATTTAATTATGGAGTGACAAACAAGTTTGAGGCCTGCAAAGCAAGGATTATGCAACCTAGCATGGATTTAGTTCAAGTGTTCATCAAAAATGACTTGTAATTCAAGTGACAAAACCCTAACTTCATCTCTTCGATTCTCCCTACTCAAGAATGATCTCAAGGAGTTCTTGGACATTTTGGAAATATTGAAATGTGCTCTACAATCCATCTTTAAATATTTTTTTTAAGATTCCCCTTGGAACTATATGAAAAAGTGTCATGAGGTTGGGTCAAAATCCTGACCAAATTAGGGCAAAATTTCACTAAGTGTTTTGTTTCATGACCCTATGTTCATAAAATTATAACTTGAGATCCAAGCATTTTTGGAAGAACTTGTGTGAAGAAAATTTGTATATTTCATGGAGATCTACAACTTTAATGTTGTAAGTTTCTCTTGAATCATCTTGCATCATGGTGAAAATTTTGTCCAAAGTTATGAAAAAAACATGAAATTTCCAACACTTAGAAAAAATTTTAAGTTTTAGAAATTTTGGCTTTTCAAAATGAAATCTTGACTTTTTGATTTCTAGATGAATAAGTTTCATATTTTAATATTTTTTGATGAATTATGATCTTTGGCACTTGAATTTGACCAAAAAGTCAAAGTTTGACTTTTCAGTATACAGTTGACTTTTGATCAGTTGACTGGAAAATTCACATGTCAATCCAATGGACTTGCAATGTTTTGAACCATGCCATTATTTAAAAATGATGCAATTGGACTCTTGAGATCATGCCTTAAACCAATTGACCTTTTGCTAGGTCAAAAACCAGAAATTGCCCTTTCCCAGTCAAAACCCTAATTTTGACCATTTTGCCTTTTTGGGGATTTGATCAAATTTCTTGAGGAGTTGTGGTCCAAACTTGATCAAATGATTAATATGAGTCAAAAATGTTGGTATGGATCAAAAATTATGAAGTTTGACTGTAAATTGGCCACAGTTGACTTTTTCCCCAATACAGTTGACTTTTAGGTCAACTGCTCAATTGACTGAGCAAAAATGTGATCCAAGGCTTGAAAATTGACATGAGTAATATTGATGGTCCATGATGATCCATGAAAGTCACATGGGACATTGGAAGCTCAAAAATCTTTGTGCAAACTCAAACTCTAATTTTGGTCATTAGTGTTTGACGAGATGTCTTGAGCTTGATCAAACCCTAGTGCAGTCTTGAGCCCAAGGAGATCTTGTGAGCAAATTCTTGATAAGTGAGAGGGAAAATTTTGGGGTACAACACCGATTATGAATAGTGTATATTGGGTCTAAAGGTTTCTATTAACTTAAGAATCAAATTTTTAAGCGTGTACGGAGACTCAGCTCTGGTGATCAGTCAAGTTAAAGGAGAGTGGGATACTAAACATCCAAATTTGATCCCTTACATAGAGCTTGTGCTAACCTTGATCCCATACTTTGAAGAAGTCACTTTTGAACACTTTCCAAGAGAAGAAAATTAGTTGGCAGATGCCTTAGCAACTATGTCATCTATGTTCAAAGTCAATTGGGATAACGAAGCTCCTAGAATTACTATTAAAAGATTTGACAAACCTGCGTATTGTTATGAGATCGACACTGATGAAGAAAAGCCATTGTATCATGAAGTGAGAAGGTACCTTGAAGCACAAGAATATCATGAGGGATCCTAAATCAACGACAAGAAATTCCTGTGAAGGTTCTTAGCCAAATTCTTCCTAAGCAATGAGATTTTGTATAGGCGCAACCATGATTCTACTTTGCTCCATTGTGTGGACAGGAAAGAGGCAGAGAAAATCATGGAAGACATGCATGAAGGTATCTTTGGAACTCACTCTAGTGGGCATACTATGGCCAAGAAGATTCTGAGGGCTGGTTACTATTAGTCGACTTTGGAAATTGATTTCCACCATCACTCGAAGACTTTCCATAAGTGTCTAATCTATGCCGACAAGGTTCATGTGGCTCCAATTCCTTTGAACGTCATGACTGCTCCGTGGCCATTTGCAATGTGGGCATTGACATGATTGGAGAGATCAAGCCCACCGCCTCTAATGGACATTGTTTTATCCTTGTTGCCATTGACTACTTCACTAAATGGGTCAAAGTTGCTTCATTTGCCTTAGTCACTAAGAATGTTGTAGCCCGGTTTATCAAGCATAACCTTATCTACCAATATAGCACCCCTGAAAGGATCATCACCGATAATGGAACCAACCTCAATAATGTTATGATCACTAAGCTTTGTACGCAGTTCAAAACCAAGCATCACAACTCTTCTCCTTACATACCTAAGATGAATGGTGTAGTGGAAGCTACCAATAAAAACATAAAGAAGATTGTGTAGAAGATGGTGGTGACCTACAAAGATTGGCATGAGATGCTGCCATTATCTCTTCATGGCTACGGTACTTCGGCTCTAACATCAACTGGGGAAAATCCTTTCTCTTTAGTCTATGGCATGGAAGTTGTATTGCCTTTTGAAGTGCAGATTCCTTCTCTGAGGATTATGAAATAAGCGGGCTTAGGTGAAGATGAATGGATTCAGACAAGATTGGATAAATTGAATTTGATTGATGAAAAGAGATTGGTTGTTGTTTGTCATGGCCAAATGTATCAAAAGCGTATGATCAAGGCATTCAACAAAAAGATCAAACCTCGAGTATATCAGGCTGGAGACTTGATAATAAAGCGCATCATTTTACCATAAGGCGATCCCAGGGGCAAATGGACTCCCACTTACGAAGGTTCGTTTGTTGTCAAGAAAGTATTCTCTGGCGGAGCTATGATTCTAACCACTATGGACGGTGAAGATTTCCCGCATCCTGTGAACGGAGACATAGTCAAAAAATACTATGCATAAAAAATGACCTTCTAGGTTGACATACCTAGGCAAAAATAAGGGCATCCCAACGAACTAAAAGGGTTCGGGCAAAAATTAGGGATATATACAAAAGACTATACACTCGGTAAGTCGAAAACCTGAAAGGGCGACTTGGGCAAAAATGGGTATCATGGTGGACTGAAAACCAGAAAGGGAGGTCCAGGCAAAAGTTAAGGATAAAAAGCGTACGACTATGTCACGTCGGATCACTAACAAGTCAGCTTTATTACCAAGATCAAAAATTCAAACGGTACGAGATCAATTCAATCAACTTCTTTCGACAGCAAGAGATGATGTTCAAAGACATGGGGGCAATAGCGGAGTTGGATTCCAATGAGATCATTTCCACATGGATATACAATTTTTGTTTTCACTTTGTATTCTTTTCATTTTTTGATGACTTCCTCTTACTAGGATTTTTGTCTCCCTGTACAAAAACGCCTGCTTTTAAGCAAATTATCAATACAAATATACTTTGAAGTATAAACTTTTTGTTTTTTCTGTTTTGAGTGAAAAAAACATCCAATGACTAAAATTGAATGAACTTATGCATATGAACATGATTAACATTTAACAAATGTACGCACAAGAACAGTAATAAGCATTTACTCAAGGATTTAGGATATCCCCCCAGAGTTACTTCAACCAAAGTGAATTCATACATTCTCCATCCAGAGTGTTGATCAGTATATCTCCTGGAAATTCTCTTTCGAGTTTGCTTTTCCAAAGTTGAGAAAGAAACCCTGCAAAACTTCTTCCTCGGATGAATACATTTCCCTAGTAAGGTCTTCAGAATACCTTCCTCGACAGGGTTAATGTTCCCCAACAGACTACAATCTCCCCAGCGTGAGTTTACATCTCGGACTATTAGAAATCAACGGACAACACTCCTCGTCCCCAACAGAGTTAATACTATTACCAAAAGTTATTGCGAAGCCTGGAACCCGACCAGATACCAGTTAACTTTGTCCTCCTCAGACAATCAGAAGTCTAATCGTCTCTTTTATCCCCATTCAGGGTATATGAGAATTAAATTCCCCAGTAGAGCAATGGACAACCAAGGTTTTTGAACTCTATTCCCCAAGCAGAAATCAATATTCCCCGCAGAATTTCATCTCCAGTGGTAGTCAGGGATTTAGCTTCCCAAAAAAAACTCCCCAACATTAATCAGGGATTTATTTTCCTAGACAAATATACACTTCAATAATATTTCACATGCGTACATCATGACATATTCATACAAAACACATATAGCATAATCTCATTTATTTTGAGAACATCATTACGCAATACATGCATCATGATATTGCATTACAATTAATTATTTACCTTTTCAGGAAAGATCAGTAACCAGACAAATACCATCATCAAAAAACATCTTATCTACTGGTTCAGTTTAAATCAATTAATGATTTATCCTGATTCCATTTTGGTAGACACTTTCTCTGGTTCGGTTAAATCGCTCCAAATATTTATACTGATTCGTTATCCAGTTAAAGATTATTCAAGACCTCTGTTGGTTCAATTTAAATCAATCAATGATTCATCCTGATTCCATTCTGGTAGACACTTTATCTGGTTCAGTTAAATCGCTTCGAAGATTTATATTGATTCATTATTCAGTTAAAGATTATTTAAGACCTCTGCTGGTTCAGTTTAAATCAACCAATGATTTATCATGATTCTGTTCCGATAGACACTTCCTTTGGTTCTGTTAAATCGCTCCAAAGATTTATACCGATTTGTTATCTAGTAAAAGATTGTTTAGGACCTCTGCTGGTTCAGTTTTAAATCAACCAATGATTTATCATGATTACATTCCGGTAGACACTTTCTCTGGTTCAGTTAAGTCGCTCCGAAGATTTATATTGATTCGTTATCCAGTTAAAGATTATTCAAGACCTCTGCTAGTTCAGTTTAAATCAACCAATGATTTATCTTAATTCCTCACTTTGGATGGAATCTATAAGCCCATCTATGACAACATTCTATCACTCTCGAAATGACATCTTTAAGCCCATTCCCGATAACCAACCTCCAACCCTACTTCGTGCACAAACGAGTGCCAATTTCTGGGTACTTTAGTGCTCAATCATCTTCTACCCTCAAGTCACGAATGGGAAACAAGCCAATCTAACTCTTAAGGTTTAAGAAGATTGAACATGGGCATTTGTTGTACCCCAAAATTTTACCTCTCTTTTCGCAAGGCATTTCTCACAAAAGATCTCAAATGCTCAAGGTTTCTCCAAGATTTGATCATACAAGCTCATATCCTAACACTGAGGCCACAAATTAAGGTTTTGGTTTTCTCAAGGAAAATTGGACTTCTGATGTCTCAAATGACTTTCATGGATCATTACAGACATCCAAGAATACTCATGTCAATTCCCAAGTCTTAAATCATAATTTTGCTTAGTCAATTGACCAGATGATTGAAAATCAGTTGTATTGGGTAGAAAGTCAATTGTGGTCAACCTACAGTCAAACTTCAAGATTTTTGACCAATATCAACATTTTGAATTCATATGCATCAATTGATCAAATGTTGATCATAATTCCTCAAGTAAAGTACTCATTTCACCAAAAGGGCAAAATGGTCAAAATTAGGGTTTTGACCGAATTTGACTGATCAATGATTTTTGACCTAAGACATGATCTAATGGATTAAATCACAATCCCAAGGATTCAAATACCACATGTTAACCTAATTTCATGGTTCAAAATATTCCTCAAGATCAATGGATTGATATATGAAATTTGATCAATTGATGAAAAAGTCAATTGTACACCAAAAGTCAAACTGTGACTTTTTGATCAAATTTGAGTCTCAAAGATCATATTTCATCAAGACATTCAAAAATATGAAACTTGATCATCAAGAAACCAAGTAAGTTAAAAGTTAACTTGAAAAGTCAAACTTTTCAAGGCTTAGAAGTTTCTCTAAATGTTTTAAACATGATAATTTCATAACTTCGTGATATTTTTTCACCAAGATGAAAGATGATTCAAAGAAAACTTTCAACATGAAAGTTGTAGATCCTGATGAGATATACAACTTTGCTTTACTGATAAAGTCCTATAAATACGTGTATTTTGAGTTATATATTCATGAAGTCGTGCACTTTTTCTAAAAGACTCTAAAATTTTGACCTAGTTTGGTCAGGATTTTGACCTAACTTCTTGGCCAATTTCACATAGTTCTAATTTGATTTAGAAAAATGGTCAATATGAAGGTTGTAGATAATGTCTCAAGCTTTCCAAAATGTCTAATAAATTGAAATGATCATGTTTGAGCTAAGAAAATAGAAGACAAGAAGTTGGACATTCATTCTTGAATTATAGGTCATTTCCATGATGAACAAGACTTCAAATCTCTTAGCCATGCCTTGTAATCTTGCTTTGCAGGCATCTAAACCTCTAAATATATCCATAATCAGTTTATTGCATAAGCTTTTGAGCTATTGTCCACTTGATCCAAACATTATCCAATATATTTTGCTATTTTGAGAAGAAAGGCAAGACTTCCATTTTGGAAAAGCATGCTTTTGCAAAATGTCAATCCTTCTTGAGACTCCAACTTGTTCCCTGTGCACACACTTTGTCTAAAAGATAATAAGCAACGTGTTTAAAGTGTTCAACCACATTACATGCTTGTACCTTATACCTTAAAACCATATTTCTCACTTTTCTTCAAAATCAAGCAACCTAGCCATAAACCTAGAACTCAGAAATCCTTTGGGAAAATCATCTCAAACATTTTCTATACAAATATACAAGTATATTGCAAGCAAAGACACGAGTTTACAAGCCCTCAAATAACCTCAAGCATTCTGCAACACAGAACTGGCTAAAAACTCCATTTTTGAGCTTCAAACTTGAAACTCAAAATCCACTTGTGTGTATTGACTTGTAATCATCCTAACACTTTATATACCTCATATACAAGTGATCCAAGTATTTATTTCCTGACTGTAATCACTCCATCATCATCCACCATTTCCAATACTGAAGCTTATAACTTGACTTGAGTAGGGAGTTTCAGTTATCCTCAAAGCAAAGTAGGAGTTGGAATACACTCAAGGAGGTCCAGGCAAGCTAAATAGACTCTTAGGGAACCTCAAAGCTTGCTCAAACCCCATACATGAATCCATCTGCAAGAGGTAAGTTCTCTAACTTCAATATCTTGATATAAGCATCCTTTGCGCATACATTCTGAAGTAAAAATGTAGATATCATTGCCCTAAAGCTAACCATTTTCATAATTTTCATTTACATTGACTGTGTGTAGAGAATTTTAGATTTTAACTTTCTGAAAAAAATTAGGTTTCAATTTAGGGTCATAAAAATTAATCTCCATCATTGACTTTTAGCTTACATAAGTTATATGGTTGGATTCGTGGTTAAAAAATACACAAGTTTCATGTTTACATTTTTCAATTTCATTGAGAAATGAGTGAGATACGAATTTCAAAAATGGTGTTTCAGCCATGGGCGCGAGGAAGAAGATGAAGCAGGCCCCAAGATTTGTTTTATTTTATATATTTATGGTTTAGTATTAATAAACGGATGTATAGCCACCCCAGTGGTAAAGCGTGCGCTTGTTAACCTTTGGGACCTGGGTTTGAGCCCCAATGGTACCCTTTTGGTTTTTCTTATTATTTCCTTGCAAATCTAGTGCATTCAGGCTACTCAAGCTCACCATGAAGCCTCACATTAATGCCCTCTGATCTCATCATCAATTGATCCAGCGCTCCAACACATGCCCCCATGATGGACCTTCAGCCAGCCTCACTCACTGGATTATCAAACACGCGTCTGGGCCTCCTTGGTTTGGGCCTTCCATTTGTTTGTTTTTTCTATGTTTCACCCCCTGATTACTTATTCATACATAGGCCCATTCTTTTTTTATTTCATTTCTGATTCACACAAAAATCTGACTTGGGCTTGGATTCTCTTTTGCTAACTTTTAACCCCCTTTCTACTTTTTAACACCTAGCCCAATATTTTTATTTCCTTTATATATTTCCTTTACTTTTATTTATTTATTTATTTTATTATTTTTATTTTTACCAAAAAATATAAAAAATACTTTTTCTTAAATAATTTTCTAATTTTTATTTTATTTCTTTACCTTATTTATTTTATAAACAAAATACTAAAAAAAATTTCTTACCTAATTAATTTCTTTTTAGAATTAGAATTAAATTAAATTTAGGTTTATTTTATTTTATTTTTTAATTAATTTATACTTTAGGGTTTGATCAAATAATTAATTTATTTATTTTGTAAATAATTAATTAGTTTTAATTAGGTATAAAAATTACTAAAATCTCTCTCATAAAAAAAACCTAAAAAATTGTTTTCTTAATTAACTTAGTTTCTTTTATTAAATTAATTTAGGTTTTCTTAAATTAAATCCACTTAGACTAATTACTTATTTCCTTTATTTTTATTAGTTTGATTAGGATTAAAACCTTTCATTAAAAAAACTCACACACAATTTTTTTCCTTTTTATATTATCTTTACATTCTTGTATATTTCTATTGTTATTCATTATTCAATGTCGTTGTAATAGTAATTAGGTTTTAATTGCTTTCATTCTCCATTTGTGATTTGTATCCCCATCCCCAAAATGATGTAATAGCGTAGAACTTTAAATTCCCGCAATTTATCGCTTTCAATATTATTGCTAGTAATTAGAGTTTGTATGGCAAGATAAAATCAATTATCAAAAAATCCTAATCTCAAAGACAAAATGCATGTAATCAAAACACTTTGCATACTTGCACCTCTAGGGATAATCCACACTTGTTGTCTCGAATAAAAACAGTCATGCCCCTCGAACGTGGGATACTTTAGCAATGGCCCTCGAATAAAAGATCGTAGTCCCTCGATGACTCTTCAATGTTGCCTTAGGTAAACGATCTTAGACCCTTACAACAAATTTCTAAGGTATCCTACAATGTTGCCTTCTATGACTGTATGATGACCCACGTTTGTCCCTTCACATCCAATGATAGGGCTTCTTACCAATCAATGGTAAGATAGCAATATCTAAAGGAGGAGGAAATGAACAAATACCTTTTGAGTAGGTAGAATGCCCATAGTTTCTTGCTCACAATATTTCAAAACATCTTTCAAAACAACAACACTTTTCATGAACTATTTTCAAAATTCAACACTTTGTATACATTCTTACGGAAACGAGAATCATTACAAAGTTCTCCTAAACGAAGGCACTTTTCAAAATATACTTTCAAACAAATCACAAACACATTTCAAATAAAGCATTTCAAAGTGAGCTAGAAACTAAGAGCCCGCAGATAACTACGGATGAAAAGGGTGCTAACGCCTTCCCTTTTTATAACCTACCCCCCGAACTCAAGAAAATTCTCAAAAGGTATTTCCTATTCTTTTCACCCTTTCCTTTATTGGATAAAAGAAAATTCGGTGGTGACTCTTGCTAACGGCAACAATTGCGATAAAAACAAAACACCCAAGTCAGTCCTTCCACCGTATTACACAATGCAATGCAATGATGATTACTATATGCAAGGTGCCGAAGCGAGGATATTTGCTAGGAACTCAAAGGATAGAATCCTGTCTTCTGACTTCTGCTGAAGAAAACCCACAACCTGGAATTAAATCTTGATTAGGATGAGGATAACAATCTTAATCTCAGTTGGAGATGATAATCCTTGACTTATATCGAATAATTCCAACAACCCAAACTTAGGTCTCTGCCTTTTGATGGAGGAACACCAATACATGGATTTACGTCCCTGACGAGCTGAGGATAACGACCTTGACTCCCTGACCTGCTCTTCAAATTCACAAGTTGTCTAGCCTGCGACTAGACTTAACTGATCAATCCTGAAGTAGAGGAATGCACTTGCATAATGCCTTGCCCCAGTCTGTAGGGCTTTTGAAAAACTTGCCTTTAGAGAAATTTTTGAGATTTGTACCATCAAGATAAACAGTCCTAGTGTTGTGAACTTTGGAACACAGCTCCTGGATAACCAATGTTGGAGATGGTTTCAACCATGCCTGGGCGAATGCCCCTGATTACTCAGCATTTTGAGAGATTCTTTGAATCTTGGTGTAATTACCCCTGATTAATGGAACTCTTACTAAATAAATTATTCACACACTTAGGCCCCTTAGGGTACCCAAACTCTGAGACACCTCCATATTTTCCCAACAAAGTATTATTACTTGACAATAACTTGCCCCTGCTCAACATAGTCTTGACAAACCTTTTCTTCATCTCATGCTCACAGAGAAATGAGAAGCTCACGGAGTTTTGAAGACAACACCTCCTCAGGGTAATTGGCTTACATCTTGAAAGTAGGTTAGTACACAACCATATTTCTCATCTTGAACTACTTTGTTCTCCAATCGGATAGTTGAAGAAAACGTCCCTCGGGACCAAACTGAAAGTGATACACGATTGATCGTTAGAGACTCCGGGTAATCAACTTTTGCAATCTACTTTAAATAATTTCTCAAACTGGTATTCTTTTACTGAACAGAGTAATAGAAGGTCTGACCCATATTAAGGTCCTTTTTTTTCAAAATGATTTGCGCTTCAACACATCCCTGAAGCAAATTGTCCCTTGGGATAATCAAACTTCCATCTAATGCTCATTATGCAAGCTTACTTGATGTTTAAGCACTTGTTCATATGCAAAGAATGTTTATACTAAGAATTTATAGTTCTAATGCAAAACTCATGTTTGTCTTGAAGTTTAAAAACTTTTATTGAAAAGATGTTGAAACATCAAATTTTTCTTGTTCGAAAGAAAGTAAAAAGATGGACTGATACCAACTCAAAAGTTTTAGCACGCCTCCTAAGAGTCAGATTATTGTACTCCCGTTACAGTATTGCTTTTGAATTAACCCATACTTCAGTTAGGATTTTTAAGGGTTGTAATGTGGCATGGTTCACGGTTTTTTTAGAAAAAAAGAATTTAAGGCTTAAAATATTTGGTGCCCACCCATTCTCCATGATGTTCTCCATTCCTATGTTCAGTTAACTTTATGCAAGCGCTCATCTCTCAAAAGAGTTTACAATAATTGAGGAACCACTGAGGTTTCTTGGACATGGCAGTCACTCACCCTTGGTTCTTTTGTGTTTCTGGGCACATAACTTTGTTCTTTGCTGAGGATTTTTATCTGATAATCCCTTTCCTCTTTTATCTCTTTTTGTTTCTCCCTTGCTTCCCCTAACTTTTTCCTGGACAAATTCCTTTTGAATTTGACTCTGAAGTCTAGCGGGATGCCCTAACTTTTGCTTAAGCGACTTGTTTTCCAAGTTTCGACTTAGCGGGGCTTTTTATCTCTTTCTTTCATCATTATTTTTCCTTCTGAACACATTGTGTGACTTCGAGTCATTTTTGAATTTGTTGGAAAGATTATGATTGCCAAGTCCTTGGTAGATGAGGGATAACCATTATGGTATCGTCATCTATTGACCTCCTAACGTGCGAGAGATACCCGTTGGGATATCGTTCTTTTTTATGCACGTTGCTGATAAATGAGAATTAACCATTGCGGTTTTGACTTTCCTCAAACTTTTGATGGATAACCATTGTTGTATCTTTAGATGCGCACTCCTGATGAGTTTTAAACTCTCGGTCAGATTAACTGAACACTACCCTGCCCCGGGTTAAATGTGAGGGTTTTTTCTGACAAGAAAAGAAACTCCTACTTCAAGGCTCAAAGGGGTTAACGAGGGTCTATATCCCTTATATCTCTGGTGTTTGGGAATTTCAAACAATGCATGTACATCGTCAGCAGGGTTTTTATTCAAAAGCACACCGTTTTAAATTTTTGGTACATTACTCATCATCCTCCCTCCAGAGGTTTTTCTTTATTTAACAAGAGTTAAGTATCAAAAAGCAAATAAAAACATTAATGAGTGAATATGAATGGATTAATTCAAGATAAACATATCCAATGCATTATGATTAACATTCAAGCATAAGCAAGTTTTGCATACAAGAAAGTACTGAACCAAACAAGAAAGATTACAAATGAGAATAAAAATGTAATTTTAAATTGCCATGTTGAGGAGACCAGTCTCCGTATGGACTTGTTACTTCAGACAATGATCTGGCAATCTTGACATTTAGTGAGTCAAAGGAGACCTCAAATCTGATTGGCTGACCCGAAATTGATAGCCTTTGCATCAAGCAGGTCTTGCACCTTTTCTTTAAAGGTCGTGCAGTCTTCAATGGAATGGTCTAGTGCCCCAGCGTAGTAATCACATTTCACATTAGGATCAAATCCACAGCATAAGGAGGAGTGACAGGCTTCAATGGCTTGGGTTCCATCAAGGAAAGCTTGGGCAACAGAGGAAACAAATGGCCATAAGTCATAGGAATAATGTCGAACACTATTTTTGGCTTCTTTCCCTTTTCTTACCCTGTTGCATACATCTTTGTCGATAGGTTTGCTGCTGAGGAGCATACCGAACTAGATGGACATAAGGAACATGCTGATTTTAATTATCCAACTAATTTCCAAAACTTGTAAATGGCTGTCAGTGAGAACTTTCTAGGAGTATAGGTTGTGGACGATGTGACTTGGGTCGTGAGATTAAACTTTGAAAAGGAGAAGGCGTAACCCTATCCTCTGTAGCAGTTGGCATAGGATTGATTTGCGCACTCAGACCTTCGGGAGTGAGGAGAATCTTCCCTGCATCAAGCAAATTCGGGACTTAGTGCTTAAAAACTATGCAATCTTCAGTATCATGACCAGGTGCCCCATAATGGAATTCACACCTAGCACTATTGTCAAAGCCATGCAAGAGCTTTTCGCACGTAGTGAAGATTCAAAGTTTAACCAATTAAAATCCTAGAAGGTGAGGAAGCAATCATGCATACAGCATTGGAATAGGATCAAATTTTCGTTCGGGCTTTTTTGGCATCTGCTGGCGGACTTTACCCTTTGGGTCCTCTTGGGAAACGACAACTGGTTGCTGATGGGAGGATCTTGGAACGCAAGGCTATGGAGGAGATACTCCCTGACTTGAAAGAGTCCCCCGATTATGGGGAGGAATGGTAACTCCTATTGTAGCAGGTATAGAACCATCTTCTTTCCTCAACATTGTCCCCAAAATTTCCATAACCAAACTCAACCGAGCTTTCAACTGAGTGTTCTCCTCTCTCAAGAATTATTGCTCACAGACCAAATCCTGCATGTCTAGCATCAAAAAACCCATCTGCTCTTTCATCTCATCCAAATTCCCACGAAGTTGTTCCATATCTTGAATCTGATCACAGAGTGGTAAGAAGTCAACATTTGCAGTTCTGAAAAGAAAACATTGAGTCTGAATAGGGATTCCCCATTCTGAGTACCTTATATGGATGCATGAAGATACATGAAGATGCATGAGGTGAATGAGCGGATGCAATACCATGTCCAAACATTTTCAAGGAACCTGTATGCTTTTAATTTTAATTTTTATCCAATAAAAGATGGATAGCCGCAACATAAGGCTCACAAGCAAGGTTCCGTGGAAATATAAAGAACATGCGTGTTATCTTTTTTCATGCATACAATTGTTCACATTTCTTTTGTAAAAAATAAATATGCTAAGATGAAAGGTGCAGGGTGCAATGGTCATGGGATCAAGGTTTCCATAACAAGAGATATTTGCTATGCCGCTTCTGATCATGGTGAGAAAACTAGGATCAAAGGTCCAGACACAAACCAAAAGAACCTCTGAAAACAAAATCAGAAACTCATAAAATAAATCTGAGACCCACATAGTCACCAACAGAACATAACGGTCACTGTCAGAACATAGTCACCAACAGAACAGAGTCACCGTCAGAACATAGTCACCATATGTACCTGTAAGATATTTTCCCTCCCCACTCCCGGGTTAAATCTAGGTCAGGGTAAGGCAAAGTTAACTCAGAATCATGGGTCCGCCCGAAAGCACTACCATCAAGCCACAGACGTGGATGACGATAACACCCCCATTTGAACCTCATCTGAGCGTAGACGACATGACCACGCTGGTAAGACCTTCGTTCAATAGCCGTCATGTTCTACTTTATTCCTAGGTTTCCTAGATATTACACTCTAGCCTGGGTACTGGACCTTTTACCTCATAGTAACACCCACCCAGCATGGAAAACCAAAATCCAGCACAACAGATAACCAATATGGAAAGCAATAAAATGCAATGCAAACATATGCTCCGATAATCATGTCAAATGAATAAGCTGAAAGCATAAAAGTAAACACCCAAATAAAAAACAAGAGCTAGGATTGACTCCGGGATGGACCAACAATAGGTCAATCTTTTATCCCCAGTGAAGTCGTTAGCTGAAACAATCGGCTGAACAATCAACTGATAATGAAATCAATGAAGTCGACATCGGACATTTTTTATCCCACGGGAAGGGAAAGGCAAACATTGAGCAAATCTGAGAAGGGTGAAATCACGATCAAACGACCCAGAGATCAGGTAAGGGAGTCGATTACGCTAGGGGAAGGTATTAGCACCCCACACGCTTGTAGTACTCTATGGTATCCACTTTTGTTATCTATCTTATAGGTGTGTTTAATCTATGTCTAAGGTTTAAAGTAAAAAGAAAGAGGGAATGCATGCAAAATAAAAGAGAAAATAATGTAGGGAAAATAAAGTTGTGCTTGTTGGGGCCCTACCCCAAAGCCTACGTATCCCTTTTAAGGAATCAGAGCAGCCGTAGTTCGACTCATATATTTTGGTTTGTTTGTGTTTTTTAATTAAAAAATGTTAAATTCAATCATTCCACCGCTGCTCGACCATTGGAGACTCATGCATCTATAGTGGAAAGGAAATAACATGCCCTCACCTAACCAGGTGTTCTCAAAAGAAAAAGTGCCCGAAGGCGGATGATATTACGTTCGCGACTCTTAGCAAGTATACATGGTGCAACCCGACCCTTGGGGAATTATGTATCGTATTGCATAGAGTAGAAAAATAATACATTCTTTTCAAGTTCCAAAGAAAGGCACGAAGGCGGAAAAAGTTTGTATTGGTTGATGTTTTTTACCTTAAAGAAGGATTTAAAGTTGTTAGATGTTTTATGCATTTGCCAAGAAAAGAGTTGTAGTCTTAATGCAAGGATGCAAAAGAAAGAAAAACATCTAAGGGATACTAACCTAGTTTTATCCCTAATGTTATCATAGAATGATTGATCCTAAGATTGAGGATAAAAAGGGAAATCTCTAGCCTATGTTAGCATGCATGAATTACAATCCTAATGTCTAGCTCGAAAGCTACTCTAATCAAGCGATCCTAATGGGGCATACAAATTCCTATCCTAAGGGAACATGGTATAACAAACAAATAAGAAAACAAGTGCTTAGGAAAAAACATACAAATATGAGTAACACATACCGACTCAAAGGGATATGGGAAACAAGAGAAATGCTTTAGTTAAGGAAAGCGTATCACCCGAAGCAAACAAGCAGAAGACAAATGCAATAAATGAATGTGATGTCCAAAGCGAATGAACACCTAACCAAGATATAGAAGATCGAGTTAGGCGGAATAAGACAATATGAACGATCATGGAGTATCATCATCGGCCAACGCGAACTCCTGACAAAGCGTGGGGATTTGATTGCAAAACCCTTCCTTACTTGACGGACTCGTTACACAACATATGCACGACTTCGAAGCATCGACATACAACGTGAGCTAAGGATGACACAAACTAGAATGTGCGGGGATCAATTATGGACCCTCCCTTCTCACCTCCTTTTGAGGACTTCCATGGGGATGGGGAATAGATACGAGCACAAATGTAAGCACACGTGCAGAATACCTACTTCAAACATAGGATTTTAAACAAACACAAGTAACAAACAAGTCACATATACGGAATTGCCTTAAACAGGACTTTAAATAAACCAGAAGGATTCCTGACATAATTAGCAACAGAAACCCCCGTCATACATCTCTATTCCTACTTGACATGGAAAGGAACACGGTAAAATCCCTACTTATCATGATCTCTTGAAAACAGTAAAATGCAGAGAGAAGATAGAAAAGAAGTTTACCAAACGGATGACAATCCGTAGATGCTAAGCAATAACAAGGAAACCCAGAAAACTTCACGAATTGCTAGCATTAATAAAGAAAATACCGCCAGCATATGCATCAAAGTATCAATGGTAAAAAATCGGAATATGTAGCGGACACATCCGAATATTAAAATGCACCTACACGAATCATAATATATACAAGATACAAAAATAACAATCACACAATGGAATTTTTAGCGAACACATTTGTGTGATACCAGAGTACCTGCACGAAAATAGGATTTACGTGAGAATAATATCATTTGCGCATTATACACAAACTTTCACTAACAAATGATTGCATAATATGTCGTTCAACCAATAATCATGTGTTAGTTAAAGGTTGAAGGTCTAATAATATGCCTTGCAAAGAATTCACAAAAAGAGTTAGAATTAACAAGACAAAGAGTGCAAACATACAATGAAACAAAGCAAAAATCAATATGTCTGTCTGGATAACTGATTACCATTACTGGTTAACCGGTTACCAAAAGTTGAGAATTTTGGAAATTGGCTACTGACTTGGGGTAACCGGTTCCCATAATTGGGTAACCGATTACCAAAACTTTTAAAATCTTGGCCATTTTGCTTCCGACTTGGGGTAACTAATTACTATAACTGGGTAATCGGTTACCACGTAACAGTTTTAAAAAAATTTGTGAAAGAATGGAAGGTAACTAGTTACCATATTTGGGTAACCCGTTACCCAGACAGAAAACAGTTTTAACAAATTTTTGAGATTTGGCTCATGGCTTAGGCAATTGATCAAACACAAGATCTTCACACATTCAACACATGATTTTGCATAATTTAAGGTCTATATTCAAATTACACATGATTGATTAAGATCAACATTTAAACTTCATGCAACATCATCAATTTGCTTCAACAATTAAGCACTTTCATGTAAATCAACTTAATTCAAAAAGCACTTAATTCAACTATCCAATTCCAGATTTATACATAATTTTCAAATCAATTCACAATTCTAGGCTTAGATCTATATTCTCAATTCAAAATTCAACCTAGATTCAATTCATGCTTGATCAAAAAAGTGTTTCTCAAATAATCACTTATTTCAAAAGTGCTTAATTCAAGAAAACTCACTGATAGAAGTGAAGAGGAGGCTTAGGTATAGAGATTGCAATGAACAGATCAACAATTGGAGAATAATTTCTCTTGATCTTGACTTTTAGATCTTGATGCAATTGTTGTTGTGTTCTTGATGAAAAAGGTGTAGAACCTTAATTTGATCTTTGAGAGAATTGAGAGAAAAGTTTAGAGTGTTTGTGAGGTTTTTCTGAATTATGAGAGTATCCTCTTAGAAATTGGAGTGAATAAGAATATATAGTGTGACATTATGTGAGTGAATTTGGTTAATGGGCCTCAAATAACCACAAGTCAAAGTGCACATTTTTTAATCACTTGAGTGCGACACGTTCCAGGAAAATTCGCGGGAACCTCGGTGCAATTTCTGAAATTGAAATGTGAAACAAAAATGTAGTCAATGACGAGAACGACCTCGTGTCCAAAGATGGGCTCAATCGGATAAATGATGATAAAGTTATGAATTTGCAATGTTTCGCCTCAGACAACTTTAATTCCCAGCTTCAAAATTTTCAGTGAGTTACATGCGCTTCAGGACAAAAACGAAAGCCTTTGGGGTATCGTTCGCTCTTGAAAATAGAAACCAAAATTCAGCTAACTCAATTAGTGAGACAATGCCACTGGGATACGATAAAAATCGACCGAGTTATCATTTTTTGAATGTGATACAAATAAACACTTGTCACAATTTTCCCATGCGAACGCGCTTGATAAATCCTCAATTTTGGAGACCTTCTGAGCAGAATCAGCTTACGGCCGTGAGAGATGAAATGTAGAGGGCATTGAGACAGAGTTTTAGCCATCAGAACGAGTTCAAAATGAGTCGCAGGCTTTGAGTTATGAATTTCCTAGTGTGCAAGAACTTCACTTTCAGCACACTTTCACTGTATTTCTTCGAAACAACTCGCACATTCAGAGACCTTCTTCAAAGAATTGTATTTCGAGCCACACATGAATTTGAGAATATGTCACCAGGGATATCTTGGCGAAAGAACGCCTGAACATGATAAGCTAGATTGACCTTGTAAATTTCAAAATACCTGAACCGTTGCAGACCGATTATTAGCATAAAAAATATCCTGAGAGCATCCATTGACTAAATAAACGTCTCTTACAATTTACCAAGGCTCATCCGAAATACATTGATCCCATAGCCATATAACCAATGATATGTATGCATATGATGATGCAATATAAGCCAAATTAAAATCGAAATGAAGAGGATAAATTTTGAGGTACAATACTATGCGAGGAATTATTGGGAGAAAATATGATATAAGGTAGTGGTGCTAGGGCCAAGGTATATTACTAACCGAACTTAAAAAACATTATGCGACTCTTGAGTTAAATGAAAATTCGTCCGAGCTAGCAAGAATAATTAAAGCTAGAAATTATATTATGATACTATTTGGAAGCTTGTTATTTTTCGAAAGTATAGGGAATAGTGTAAATTTTATGTATTTAAGTTTGCTTAGGAACTTTGAAAAAACAAGAAAGTATAGTTGGGGTCATGTTGTTTTAGTCTATCTATACAGTTCTTTGTGTAAAAACGCAACAAACGAAAAATGTACTTTTTATGAATGCGCTTTCTTACTCTAAGCACGGGGTTGGTAGAGAATGGAGTCCCTAAACTCCGTCAACAACAATGCATTCATTTTCCTATACGCAACAAAGTAAGTCAAGAACTTAAATAGTTTATCATTCATCCTTTCGCCAAATAAATGTATAAAATTAACTATTTTTTCATTCCTTTAGGTACCGTGTAACGGGTATGGATTATGGAAAGAATCCAAGATTCAATGTACTCTATATCGTAATCTATTGGATCACCTTGGCCCTGATGATGTATGTGGTATCTTTGAACTTTTCTACTTTTAAATTATTTATTTTTTACGTTTTCATTATTCTAATTAATTTTTATCCACAATTTATCTGGAGACCATATTTGGATTTGGACCATGAATCCAACCCCGAGGATGCAATAGTTTGGAGTGCAAAGACTTCAATCATACAGTTCAACACTGTGGAGATGCACCACATCGACCGTGTCAAGATGCAGTTCAGAATGCATCAAGAGATACCATGTGATCCAACTTGTTTGTCACTCTAGTGTCTCAAAAGGATCGACAACCAATGGGGTCTTACTAATTAGAAAGATTTTGCTCCAAAATAGCGTAAGATGTGGCATAGGCGCCATCAACATGTCTTACAATTCTCTGTTTTTCTCAACCAGGATAATATGTGACACAGAGATCAATATTTTGATTGGTACAGATCGGTTACTAACCCAGAAATACAGGTGTCTCACCTGAGGTATTCGATCGACCCACAAACACAATGGGCACAACCCTCAAATCCCCAACAACAAACCAATGCACATCAACCTTCCACCAAACACCACGATGATACAGATCCACAAACACCCAACCACAATCACCACCTCAATACAAATACACCCATATGCCCCACACCTAACCTCAATTCTAATCTCAATACCAATACACCCACATACCCCACACACAGTTCCAATATTCTAAACGTCCCGATGTGAGCCCCTCATTATCTCACCTTAGTCCAGCTCTAGGCTTTTCTGAAGAATATGATTCAACCGATCCAACTTACCATCAACCACCACATCACCATAGCATCCAACAATCGCAATATCAAACACCCCAAGATTCATTTCCTTTTATCCCTCTTACTCAGACGACCAATATTATCGACCATCCATGAAACTCCACCCCCACCAAGACGATCAAACTTTGAGGACATGGGTAACCAACTGTACCAAGGTGGATCTTCTAGATATGATGATCTGACAGATTTTGTGAATCCTGAACGCATTGACTTAGTTGGCCATCGATCCAACCGCAACAAAAAAATCGACGAAATCCACCATGAGTTAGGCGAAGACGCGGGTGCGAAACCACAGGTCATTACGGAGTTCTGGCTAAATAATATACAATAATTTTTTCATTATGTAATCGTTCATTTGTTATTGAAAAATCAAAAATTCATTAAGCTGTCGTTTAGTTATTGTCTCTTATTTAAAATATAAATAAAAAAAATCAAAAACTTATTAAACTTAAGCGTCATCTAAGATGACTTAGAACAAATACGTTGCACCTATGTGACATCTCACTTGACGCCTCCATAAAGAAATAAAGAAGATGCGTCATCTGAGTTAACTCCTCTATTTAAATATTTTCTGAAACATAATTATTTACGTAATATTCTCTAAAATATTGATTATTTGTGTATTTTTTTTAATACCTTGTTATTGCTAAAAAGATTTCTGTGTTTGCAGAATATGTGGACTATCTAAATTTGCACTTCAATGTATGTTTTTGGTATATTTTGAACACAATTTTCAATGGATGTGATCCCACTGGAATGGTTCATTTTGGACTCAAATTTCTTGTCAATGGTAAAATCCAAATTCATATGTAGTATTCAAATAAAATAGTAATCATCATAGAAAATTAAAATGCCTCACATCAACAACAAAAAGTTGGAATACTTCTTGACAATTCGCATAATAAAAATTGATCATACACAAAGACAACGTATTTAGTCTAGGGCAGTATCATATCTCGAGGTCAGTTAAAATAGTGGAGATGTTATATGAGGAGACTCTACTGTTAAAAGACTTGTGTTAAATGATACCACGTCCAATTTTATATAACTTCGTAGGTTCAATGTTTTGAATTGAAAAAAGCACCTCATTCTCTTCAAACCCCATCTAAGGGTTCTTGAAGTGAACTTGTGTGTTTTTTAATAGATTATTATATTCATAAAATAAGTCTTGCAAAATACTATAAATCAGCCCATACTATTTAATACCAGTTCATACTATGCCATCTATTCAGTACAAATTCAGCAGTACATTTTTCTCTAATACAATGAAATGTTTTACTGATATTCTCATTTATCATGATACTTTTCAGAAAGTAAATTCTCTCTAATCAATGAAGAATTCCTAGCATATGCACAGTATAGTATGGTAGCCCGGTTGAACCACAGTTCAAATGTCCAATGAATTTGTTATATTCAGATGAATAATCTTTATGATTACAACATATATTTGACAAGCAGACCATCATCCAGTTTCCAATTCCATAACATCATATCTGGAGATCGTCCAATGAGAGTTCTTGAGGCATTGTTAGCATCTTCAATTTCTACAAAAGAAGAAAATAGTACGCAAAGATAGTTATAGAAATTTGCAATATAAGGAAACCGATTTGACCAGGGAAAGGAAACACTTCAATACCGTAATAAATTGTGCAGGGTCATCCAGACTTGACGAGCCCAGGATAACTTCCCTCTTCAGCTTATTAGTAAGCTTGTGGCAAATCCTAAGCTGTTCATCAAGACAATGTATCAGATTAGTAAAGCTGGGAGGAAAAGGACTAAATATGATAATCTCTCTCAATTAAAACATTATTCAAACCTCAGATCTAGTCGCTCCACCAACAATGAATATAAATATTCTTTGCCCCATCTTCTTGAAATCACTGGATGTATGTTTAAGCACCGAATCGCTATATGCCCGCATCAAAAGATGAAAATTAAATGTCAGAAGGTTAGGGAATGACAGATCCTAGTCGACAGTTCGACCAGATACTTGGCAGTCCCTTAAAAACTATCTACCTAATAGTAAGATTATGCATGTAACACAACTCAGAAGTTAAGAGGACAATGAGAAGGGCGTGAAGACGGAAGAGAACAGGGTTTGTTAATGAAGTGAAAAATATAAATTGCTGTAATTAGAAGCAATTATCATGTTTAAATATCGTCAAGGAAAGAAAGTAAAACCTTGAATATCCATCATCGGAGCCCCGAGGCCGGGCCCAAGTTGGAGTTCTCCTTGATCTAAGTGAATGAGCAGGAGGATTTTGAGTTGCGGGTCCAGCATATGGTGTACCATGGAAAGATGGGCTTGGATCATTTAGACATGGATAATCTTCATTCGATAGTTCATTTTTGCTAACTTTTTCAACGAGTTCCTGGTGATAGATAATCAAATCAACATATGAGGCTCAATTAGCTTTATAAACTAAATGTTATGATGTAGAAATATGGTATTCCTTCCTTTTATTGTGCAACAGTGGTTTAATTAATTTGCTTCTGTGTCTTACTTTATGTACTGCATAACAATTGTGAGTGATATAATAGTATAATCCCATTCAAACATGCATCCGATCAGACATACATCCAAATATTGATTTACAAGAACTACCAATCAATCGTGCATGTTAACCAGCATATTTACAACATGAATTGTAATTGTTATCTTCTAACAACCTATCTCTGGTTCTTCAGAAATTAGATCAAACAATAAGTTCATCCTTTATGGAAATGAACAAGGAAAGACAATAAATAAAATTCAACAGTAGCATTATCATGCTATCCTTCCCATCAAGTTTTCATAAAATTAATACATATTTTATGTGGGAAAATTGTGTTAACTTGATGAATACCTCAATTATGGGATAAAAGCGTGATAGCTGCCACGTCTCTTCTTCTGCACGATTTTTCCTTACTGCTCGCTTTTTCTGGTAATTGAACATTTCTCAAATACAACATACTGAAAATTCATATATTTAAAAATGAAACTATGAACTATCTCTACCTTGTGCATATCAAACTTAAGAGCAAAGCCACTGGTTGAAGTTTTTTTGGCATCAGGTTCTCCCCCAAGCACTCTCAAATTATTTATAGCAATCGCGTCATCATTTGTCAATTTCGCCACCTGAAAGACATTTAAAAGGTTGCAAATTCCATAGCACCATCACAGCTGTTAGGAAATGGATAAAAATATATTTAATCTTATCAAATGAAGTAATGAACTGTAAGTTATAATTTAGTATGCACAAGCCAAAAGAAACTACACCTTCATCAAATTAAGACCCTTTTCACCCTCAAATTTTTCAGGATATATGGCTGCCAGAATCATTAACAATCGCAACTTGTTTTCACGGGATGTATCCTGCATAAAAAACGTGAATGAATTTTAACTAATGAAAATGCAAAAGTTTTTGTTGTAATTCCACAACCCATTTAGTTTGATAAAAAGATATTTTTTCACCCGCTTACTAGGTGCAAGGTACATTTTTATTTCCCATCTCAGAATTACTTACTTCTTTCGTAGTCAGAAACTTGATTACATCTTTCATTCCTGCGTCTCCAAAAACAAGATCCTGCTCTAGCTGCCCAAGTTCCCGAAGTCCTGACTCCCTAATAATTCTGTTAACTTTTCCTGCAATCTAGATGGAGAACCTCGTCATTAATATATACGAAACCTATGATCATACATTATTATGTGAGATATGAGAAAGAAGAGAGAAAAGCTGAAAGAGAAAAGAGAGAAATTGATTCTGTTATTGTGTTGAATTGGAATGGAGCATGATGCTCTATTTATACAAGAGGAGTTGAACATTCAAGAGTTGAATCATTCAAGCTCTACATTTAAGGATGACCTTAATTATTCCATAGTGCTGAACTTTTCTTATTCTATTAAATTAAGGCTGGCCTTAATTATTCTATAGTGCTGAGTTTGCATATCCTAAGATATAACTCTTAATACTCCCCCACAAGCTCAAGGTGGCTGCAAAGGTGACTTGAGGCAGACAGGTTGAGCTTGCTGCTGAGCTCCATAAATCTTGAACTTGAGAGAGGCTTGGTGAGGATGTCAGCCTTCTGGTCAATACCAGGAATGTAGCAGACAGTGAGAGACTTATTAAGGACCTTTTCTCTTACAAAAAAGAGATCAATTCCCATATGCTTTGTTCTTGCATGAAGAACAGGGTTATGAGCCATAGCAACTGTGCTCTGGTTGTCACAATAGATGGCTGGAGTTGTCAAGGGAATTCTTAGTTCAGCTAGCAAAGTTTGAACCCATAAAACTTCAGCTGTGGTGTGAGCCAAGCTGCGATACTCTGCCTCAGCACTAGAACGATCAACAACAGTTTGCTTTTTGGACCACCAAGAGATCAAATTAGGGCCCAAGTACAGAGCTGACCCAGAGGTGGATCTTCTATCATCTGGGTCAGCAGCCCAGTCAGCATCACAGTGGGCCTGCAGAGAGAAAGGAACAGTGGAGGAAGGAGTGAACAATAAACCAGAGGTGATAGTGCCTTTTAGGTAGCACAGAATACGCTTGACAGCTAGCCAATGGGACTCCAAGGGGTGTTCCATGAACTGACATACTTTGTTAACAGCATAGCAGATTTCTGGGCGTGTAACTGTTGCATACTGCAGGGCGCCTACAATGGACCTGTAGTGAGAAGCATCAAACAAGGCAGCAGACCCTGTTTTGATGAGTTTGGTGGTGGATGCCATAGGAGTAGCAACTGGATTGGAGTTCTCCATATCAGTTTTAATTAGCAAGTCCCGTAGGTACTTAGATTGAGTGAGAAGGAGATTACCATTGGACAGTTTCTTCACCTCAAGGCCCAGAGAATAATCCAGGTCACCAAGTTGTTTGAGAGAAAACACATGATTTTGTTGGATTAAAAATATCCAGCGTCAACCTTAGGGATTCGAAGGGCTTAACATCCCACCCATGGGCGCTTAGTAAATTAGGTGCAGTCCCTGAAAATGCTCGTACTATATGAAAATAAAGTTGCACCTTGGCTACAAGCAATTGTTTTTAGCTCAGTGGTAAGCGTTTGATCCTACAAGTGGTATCAGAGCATGGTCATGGGTTCGAAACCCCCCGGCTGACACTGGGGGGAGATTGTTGGATTAAAAATATCCAGCGTCAACCTTAAGGATTCAAAGGGCTTAACATCCCACCCATGGGCGCTTAGTAAATTAGGTGCAGCCCCTGAAAATACTCGTACTATATGGAAATAAAGTTGCACCTTGGCTACAAGCAATTGCTTTTAGCTCAGTGGTAAGCGCTTGATCTTACAGATTTAGTTATAAAGTTACATTTTGACTACAAGCAATTGCTTTTAGCTCAGCGGTAAGCGCTTGATCTTACAGATTTAGTTGTTGAGTAACTTGCTTGATGAGAGGAGGAGTTGCTTGTGATGATTATATCATCAACATAAACTAGCATATAAATGATAGCACTGTGATGCTTGTAGATGAACAGTGAAGTATCACACTTGCTGTTCAGAAAGCCAAAGGATAAAAGAGTGGTTTTGAGTCTTTCAAACCATTGCCTTGGGGCCTGTTTGAGGCTGTTAAGAGTCCCACATCGGACAATATATGGCCTGAACATGTGTTTATAAGTGGGGGCAATCCTCACCCTACAAGCCGGTTTTGTAGGGTTGAATTAGGCCCAACCACATCTTAATATGGTATCAGAGCCTCGTTTAAGATCCAGTGGGTCATCCACCATTTAATTTCCACGCTCCAGTTGTCTAGTCCTGAGCGTGAGGGGGTGTGTTAAGAGTCCCACATCGGACAATATATGGCCTGAACATGTGTTTATAAGTGGGGGCAATCCTCACCCTACAAGCCGGTTTTGTAGGGTTGAATTAGGCCCAACCACATCTTAATAGAGGCCATACAAGGCCTTGTGTAAGTGACAAACCAGAGATGAATTAGCGACAGTAAATCCAGGGGGTTGCATCATAAAGACCTCCTCTTCAAGAATGTCATTCAAAAAGGCATTGTTTATATCCAACTGCTGCAGAGGCCAATTGTAAGTGAGAGCAAGAGTCAAAATAATTCTAATTGTGACTGGTTTAATAACAGGGGAGAAAGTTTCATTAAAGTCAAATCCATGGACCTGATGGAACCCCTTAGCAACAAGCCTAGCTTTGTACTTATTTACTGTCCGATCAGCATTTTCCTTTACACGAAAAACCCACTTGCAGCCTATTGCTTTCCTGTTAGCAGGCAGTGGTACCAAAGACCAAGTGTTGTTCCTTATCAAGGCACCATACTCCTCTTGCATAGCAGCAAACCACTTAGGATCTTGGAGAGCAGTTTTAACACTCTTAGGCTCAGAATTAACAAGAAAAATAGAAGGATTTAGACGAGATAAGGGTACACCAGATTTAGTTCTAGTAGTCAGTCATAGGATGAGTATTGGTGGGGAGAGGTTGAAGGTTAGGATCCCTAGGAGCAGAAATAGAGGAGGAGGATGGTGAAGTGCTAGTAGTAGGCTGATTGTTGACATTTGAAGAGGGTGAGGGAGTAGGATTAGTGCTGGCTGTTTTGTGTTACAGGGGTGGCTGACACAGGCAGTAGGTGTGTGGCTGGAATTGGATTGAGAAGAAGAAGAGGAGTGTGAGGTAGTGGAAGCAGAAGGAGCGGGAAAAACATTAGGGAGAGCTTGTGTGTTAAGGTTTACTTTAGATAAGGAGGAGGATGGAATGGTTGATGAGGGGAGAGAAACATTAGAGAAAAAAAGATCATTGTAAGGAAATTTAGACTCATTGAAAAGGACATCTTTAGAGATGAATATTCTACCACTTGGGGAAAGACATTTGTAACCTTTGTGAGTTGTAGAGTATCCTAGAAAAAGGCACTCATGGGATGTAAAGTCAAATTTCTGAGTTGTATGGGCGAAGGAGAGGAAAACAAGCACACCCAAAGACTTTGAGGTATTTACAGTCAGGATTTTGATTGAAAAGGACAGCATATAGTATATGTTGATTGAGAGACATGGTTGGTAACCTATTTATTAGGTAGACAGCAATTAAAAAGGCATGATCCCAAAATTTGAGAGGTAAAGAGGCGTGAATCAAGAGGGTTAAACCAAGATCAACAATGTGTCTATGCTTCCTCTCCACTACACCATTTTGGTGATGAGTGTGAGGGCAAATTAGACGATGAATAATGCCAAGATCAGAAAGAAACTTTGTAAATGGGCGAAATTCACCACCCCAATCAGTTTGGACAGATTTAATAGGAAATCCAAATTGTAATTCAACCATGACTTTGAATTGTTTAAAGATAGTTAAGGCTTCAGATTTATTTTTGAACATATAGATCCGACTAAATCTAGTGTATGCATCAACAAAGGTGATGTAGTAGGTAAAGTTTTGGGAAGATTTGACTGGGGCGGGACCCCATAGGTCACTGAAAATTAATTCAAGAGGAGATAGTAGGTAAAGTTTTGGGAAGATTTGACTGGGGCAGGACCCCATAGGTCACTGAAAATTAATTCAAGAGGAGAGTGATATTGAATTTGTGACTGAGGGGAGTGCAGCCTATGTGCCTTTCCCATATAGCAGGCAGAACAAAAGACAGATTCAACCTTATTAGAATAAGGAATATTAAATTGAGCTAAAACAAATCTCATAGTATTAAAATTTGGATGACCAAGGCGTAGATGACAAGTATGTTGAGAATTATATGAGTTATTAGCTGATACATTTTGATTAGAAACTGAAACCTTATCACTAGTGCTGGAATCAGACCTTGAAACACTTGGAAGACAAATTTGTTGGTGATTACCTGATTCGCATCAAAGTTCTTGTTGATGCGCTTGCTTCAGTAGGAGATCCAGTTCTAGATCAACACATTGATGTGATTCTTGAAGGTCTTCCTCAAGACTTTGCCTCTGTTATTTCAGTCATTGAAAGCAAATTTGATTCAGTAGAACTTGAACAAATTGAAGCTCTACTTCTTGCTCATGAGATGAGATTCAACAAGTATAAGAAACATTCTCAAATAGAGGTGGCTGCCTCAGTGAATCTCACTCAAGCCAACTCTCAACCTGAAGCTGATAACTCCAATAACAAGTTGTGAATTCAACCTTTAATCCAACCTATTTAAGAGGAGATCGTGCATCTAGCCATGGTGGTGGACGCGGTCGTGGGACGCAATCAGCTTTAATTTAATAGAATAAGAAAAGTTCAGCACTATAGAATAATTAAGGTCATCCTTAAATGTAGAGCTTGAATGATTCAACTCTTGAATGTTCAACTCCTCTTATATAAATAGAGCATCATGCTTCATTCCAATTCAACATAATAACAGAATCAGTTTCTCTTTTAACTTTCTCTCTCTTCTTTCACATATCTCACTATAATATGGTATCAGAGCAAACTGAGGTCCACCAATTGGTTGATACGGATTGTAGAAATTTTGTAGGTTCATTGATTGAAAATCAGCAGGTATGTTAGGTTGAAACTGTTGATTGAACCTGTGATAGCAGTTAGCAGCAAGGTGGCCATATTTGAAGCAAACTTGACATTGAATGTTGCTGAACCTACCTCTCCCACGGTCACGTCCACCACCACGGCCAGATGCACGACCTCCTCTTGAATAGGTTGGATTAAAGGTTGAATACACAACTTGTTCAGTGTTTTTGTTATTGGAGTTATCAGTTTCAGGTTAAGAATTGGCTTGAGTGAGATTCACTGAGGCAACCACCTCCATTTGAGAATGACTGAAATAACAGAGGCAAAGTCTTGAGAAAGACCTTCAAGAATCACATCAATGTGTTGTTGATCTGGAACTGGATCTCCTACTGAAACAAGCGCATCAACAAGAATTCTGATGCAAACCAGGTAATCACCAACAGATTTGTCTTCAAGTGTTGTAGATCTGAATTCCGCTCGTAGTTGTCTTGCTTTCACACGTGTAAGCTTTTGAAAATGCGCAAGAATACGTTTCCAGAGCTCATAGGAATGAACGCATCCAAGAACGCGTGAAAGAATCGAAGGTTAAAGCGTGGATTGAAGCCACGTCATAAGCCACTGATCTTGCGTAATCCAGGTGCGATACACAGGGTTCTCACTAGCACCTGGACAATCTTCATCAGTTAGGTATTGATTCGGTATGTCACGAAGGTAAAGGTAGTTTTGAAAATTATTCACGTTAGCGAAAGGATCTACTTGTTGGCGCCAAAGTAGGAGATTCTTCTCATCAAGTTTTTATGTGATTTTGAGTTGGGATGACATAGATGCTGCGGTGGCCGGAGTTGTAGTAACCGGAGTCGCTGTCATGGATAGAACCGAAGCTCTATGATACCATATTATAGTGAAATATGAGAAAGACTGGGAAAGCTAAAAGAGAAAAGAGAGAAATTGATTTTGTTATTATGTTGAATTATGACAGAGATAATTTTTTATTATTATTATTGATTAGAGCAGCCTATGCTCTTAAATAGAATACAATATATTTAGGAAAGGAAATTCCTAATAAATACTTATCATTGCCCTCAATCAATTCTATAAGTAAGGACCAATAATTTCTATAAATACATACACAGCTAATCAAATCCTATTTATGGGATTTTAATCCTATTTAACTATAAAATATACCACTAATTAACACATGTACAGCTCGTTCTGACACTCCCCCTCAAGTTGGAGAGTGGATGTTACTCATTCCCAACTTGCCGATAATAGATTGCAATGTAGAACCACTTAATCCTTTTGTAAGAACATCTGTCAGCTGATTTCCAGTTGATACAAATGGTATACATATTGTCCCACTATCCAATTTTTCCTTGATGAAATGTCTGTCTACTTCGACATGCTTCGTTCTATCATGTTGCACTGGATTATGTGCAATGTTTATTGCTGACTTGTTGTCACAATATAGTTTCATGGGTCCATTCCATTCAATCTTTAGGTCTTGTAGAATTATTTTCAGCCATAGGAGTTCACAAATACCTAAAGCCATAGCCCGAAATTCTGCTTCTGCACTTGACCTCGCAACAACGTTTTGTTTTTTGCTCCTCCAAGTCACCAAGTTTCCTCCAAGAAAAGTACAATATTCGGATGTGGATCTTCTGTCATCTACTGATCCAGCATAATCAGCATCTGTATAGGCTTCCAAAGTAATTCCTTGACCCTTTGTAAATAGAATTCCTTTTCCAGGAGTGCCCTTCAAGTATTGCAAAATTCGGTAAACAGCTCTAAGATGATTTTCTTTGGGATTATGCATAAATTGACTCACCACTCCCACTGCATAAGCTATGTCTGGCCTAGTGTGAGATAAATAGATTAACTTTCCAACCAACTTTTGATAGGATTCTCTGTCCACAGTTGCATCTTCAACAAATTCACTAAGTCTGTGATTTTGTTCAATTGGAGTTTCTACTGGTTTGCATCCCAATTTACCAGTTTCAGATAATAAATCCAGCACATACTTCTGTTGAGAGATGAAAATACCGTGACGAGAGTGTGCCACTTCAAGGCCCAAAAAATATTTTAATCTGCCCAACTCTTTTACTTCAAACTCTTTTAGCAAACACACTTTTAGGCTATCCATTTCTGCTTGATGATTTCCTGTTACAATTATATCATCCACATAAACAATTAGTGCAGTAACTCCCCCTAAGGTTGAATGCTTAGTAAACAAAGTGTGATCTCCCTGACTTTGTTTATATCCCATATCTTTCATCACAGTGGTAAACCTGCCAAACCAGGCCCTAGGGGACTGTTTCAGTCCATAAAGGGCCTTCCTTAGCTTACAAACTTTGTCTTTCTCAAAGTTAAACCCAGGTGGGACCTCCATGTAAATTTCCTCTTCAAGGTTGCCATGTAGGAAAGCATTCTTGACATCGAATTGCTGCAAATTCCATCCATAGTTAGCTGCTAGAGATAACAAAATTCTGACAGTGCTCATTTTTGCGACAGGAGAGAAAGTCTCATGATAGTCAATCCCATATGTTTGTGTGTACCCCTTAGCTACTAGTCTTGCTTTATACCTTTCTAGTGTTCCATCGGACTTGTATTTAAGGGTGAATACCCATTTACAGCCAACAAGTTTTTTGTCATTAGGAAGCTCTACTAACTTCCAAGTTCCATTTTTCTCAAGTGCATCCATTTCAACTTTCATAGCTTCTCTCCACTCTTTGCTATCTAGTGCTTCGGTAACATTTTTTGGGATAGCGGTAGTGTTTAAATGAGCAAGAAAACTTCTATGATTGTTGGACAAATTATCATAGGATATAAAGTGAGACATTGGATACCTTGGCCTTTTTGTACATGCTCTAACATCCTTCCTTATTGCAATTGGAAGATCTCTAGCATCCATGGATATATTCTGCTCCTCTAAATCAGTCCCATCAACTTCAGTTTCAGGGGGCACAATTTGCTCCTCTAAAACAGTCTCATTGATTACAGTTTCAAGAATTGGGTCAGATTTTGGGACTTGCACAGGTTGGATAATAGGTGCTGCCCTTCTTGTGTAAACTTGTAGTGGACGAGTAGCATTAGAAGTCTGTAATGAAGTGGTTATAGGACTTGACTCGGGAGTCTTGGGCATAAAAGAAAGGTCTTTGAACAAATCATCCTTATCTTCGATGCATTCCTTCTCCCCCTGAAGATAAGGTTTGGAAAAAAAGGATTCGGTTTCGACAAAAGTGACATCAATAGACACAAAATTCTTTTTTGTTGTAGGTTGATAACACTTGTAACCTTTTTGGGTAGGCGAGTAACCAAGAAATATGCATTTAATAGCTCGGGGATCAAGTTTTCCTCGATGTGGAGAATGAACATGGACAAATGACACACACCCAAAGATCCTAGGAACTAGGTGGTTTGAAGTTTTGAAATTTGGGTAGAATTTGGAGAGGAGCTGAATGGGGCTGTTATTCTGAAGAATTTGAGAGGGTAAGCGATTAATCAAGTAGGCTGCAGTAAGAGCAGCCTCCCCCCAATATTGTTTTGGAACATTTGTGTGGAATAAAGATGCTCGGGTAACATTGAGAATATGCCCAATTTTTCTTTCAGCCACCCCATTTTGTTGTGGGGTGTGGACACATGATGATTCATGAATAATACCATGTTCAGTGAAAAAGGAAGACAATGTTTGATTAAAATAATCTTTGGCATTGTCAGAACGAAATCGTTTAATGGTAGTCTCAAATTGGGTTTTTATCATTTGGAAAAACAATTTAAATATTTGAGTGACTTCACTTTTTTGTTTTAAGAGATACATCCATGACACTCTAGTACAATCATCAATAAAAATGACAAACCAATGGGCCCCCGATATATTTGAGATATTGGATGGCCCCCAAACATCACTATGGATTAAGGAAAAAGGAGTAGACATTCTTTTATTATTATTAGGAAAGCTGACACGTTTGTGTTTAGCAAGTTCACAATCATCACAATGAAAATTTTCTAAGTTTATACCTTGAAACAAGGTGGGAAACATATTTTTGAGAGTGCTAAATGAAGGATGACCCAACCGGAAGTGACGCAACCAGATTTCTTTATTGAGGGAAGGAATAGATTCTGACAACAAAGACAGTGGAAGTTGACTCTTAATGCTACTTGTCTCACGCGCTTCCATAAGAAGGTAGAGCCCATTGTCCTCTCTAGCAAGTCCAATCATCTTCCCCGTTTCCTGATCCTGAAATTTGCAAAGTGTAGGAGTGAATGTTACCAAGCATTGTAAATCTGTTGTAAGTTTGTGAATAGATAACAGTTTGGCAGATAATTTGGGCACATGCAAGACATCTCTCAACATTAAATTTTGACTTAGTGGAATATCTCCCTTTCCTGCAACAGTAATAAAAGTGCCATCTGCAGTGACAATCTTTTTATTACTTGGACACGGTGTGTAAGAGATAAACTCTATAGAGGAATGGGTCATGTGATTCGTAGCCCCAGAATCAACAATCCATGTCCCTTTTCCTGTAGATTGTAAAACACTAAGACCATAGGGATGAGAACTACCTGATAATGCCATGGAAGAACTACCTGTGTTTGTGGGTTTGACTAAAGAGTCTAGTAGTTCCCTTAGTCTTGTAATTTCTTCTGAATTGAAATCAGCAGTAGGTTTGGAATGACTTTCCTTGACAACACTTGATTGGACCAAGTGGGCATGTGCTGGTCCTCCTCGTTGAATGTCTTTGGTGTTCCAATTTCGGTTCTGATTTGGCGGTTTTCCATGAAGTTTCCAGCATCTGTCTTCGGTGTGCCTTGGCTTCTTGCAGAAGGTACACCATAAAGAATCCTTGTTATCCCCTCTTTCAATCTCCATTTTGGGAGCTCCTCCGGTTTGACCGTTCTTCCATTGGTCAATGTTCTTCTCTCGACTTTGTGCTACTAAGGCTGAACTTTCAGTTGATTGAGGCTCCATCATCACTCCTCTTCGTGATTCTTCTGTTCGAAAGGCAGCCATGGTTTCATTTAGTGAGGGTAACTCTTTTCCGAGTACTTGAATCCTTATTGGATCAAACTCATTGTTCAGACCGGTTAAGAACTTATAGATTCTATCCTTCTCCTTATAATTTTTTAGTAAAGTAGCATCTGCAGTGCATTTTGCTTCAAAATGTTCATAGTGATCCAACTCCAACCATAGATTTTGTAGAGTTTGGGCATACTCACTAATGGACCGATCTCCTTGCTTGGTAGTTGCAATCTTCATCTTAATTTCGTAAATTTGTGCAGCATCACCAACCTTGGAATAGTTTTCTTTACAGCTGTCCCACACCTCTTTGGCAGTCTTCATGAATATGCATGCATCACTAATCTCAGGCACCATGGAATTCCATAGCCATGATATTACAACAGCATCTTCTTCATCCCATGCAGCAAATTTCCCGTCTGTAGCTTCTGGAGTATCCTTTCCAGTAAGATGATTCAATTTGCCCTTCCCCTTTAAAAAGGTTTGGACAAAATGAGACCATTTGAGGTAGTTTTTACCATTGAGACGAAGGCTAGGTTGAACATTTTTCAGCTCAACAGAGCCGGTGTTTGGGGCAGGGGTATTAACTGGTTCAGACATTCTGAATTTTGTTGGGAAAAACGGCAAGATAGACCGTAAAATAAAATCGGCAATGCAGGCCGCACAGCGGAAACAATGGCAATGCAGGCCGCACAGCGGAAACAATGGCAATGCAGGCCACAATTTTTAACAGGCTCCTATGGATTTTGGAGCTCTGATACCATGACAGAGATAATTTTTTATTATTATTATTGATTAGAGCAGCCTGTGCTCTTAAATAGAATACAATATATTTAGGAAAGGAAATTCCTAATAAATACTTATCATTGCCCTCAATCAATTCTATAAGTAAGGACCAATAATTTCTATAAATACATACACAGCTAATCAAATCCTATTTATGGGATTTTAATCCTATTTAACTATAAAATATACCACTAATTAACACATGTACAGCTCGTTCTGACAAATTAGAATGGAGCATGATGCTCTATTTATACAACAGGAGTTGAACATTCAAGAGTTGAATCATTCAAGCTCTACATTTAAGGTTGGCCTTAATTATTCTATAGTACTGAACTTTTCTTATTCTATTAAATTAAGGTTGGCCTTAATTATTCTATAATGCTTGAGTTTTCATATCCTAAGATATAACTCTAATATACATAAACAGCACCGCTATCATAATAAATTTAATTAACTTACTAAGGTAACCTTAACCAATCAACTGCTGAACAAAGAACTTTCCCAATACATAGTATAGTTCTGTCATCCAGTAGTTAAAATAATGATAAAAGCAATTGTGTTTTGTTTTATGGCAGTTTGTAACTAAGAACTGCTATAACTTCTAAAGTAAAGTTGCTGATGTTATAATAAGCCTTAGGGAATCAAGGGTGTTATATCCCTCCCTTTCTTTATTGTCAACAAAATATTCCCTCTGTAAGAAGACACTACGGCGATTATTCAGTGTCACCTTCCATTTTTTCCTTTTAAAGGGAGATGGAAAAATAAGGAACTAAAATACAGGTAGATCTAATTAAACTACATATAGCTAAAATATATATATATTGCTACAGATTACAAAAAGAAAACTTTCTTTTTAAAGGGAGATGGTGGCAATAAGGAACTAATATAATTAGAATGTGGTATTGCTAGGTATTACAGCATTTTTTTTTTTCCTTTTAGAAGTCTCTATTCTTTCCCTTGCCTTTTTCTCTAAAATCCCTATATCTAAAACAACAGTGTGACAGGTTTGCTTCCACGTGAAGATAGAACACTTCTTTTCCATATTAAGAAAACTGAGTAATATACTTCAGGTATGAACGAATAATGCACAGGCACTAATCTGTTTATGTAGACTAGTTTAACCTAATGGGCCAAATACAAATTACTAATAATAATTATTTTAAAAAATACATTATTTACAACGAATATCATACAACAATTAAATAATTTTTCCGGATATCAAGAACTAACCTCCACATGGAGGGAGAGCTTGTCGATTTGTTCACTGTATTGTGGAAGTGCTTGAACCATCTTCTGTAAGTCCCTTGTTGACATTTCACCACTACCCCTATAAATGGAACACAAAATTGGGTCGGGTTTAAGGTATTAACCAGATGAATGAATGAACATAACCATCAAATACCTATCTAGACTTGAGTATCAAAAAAGGCCAAACTATTTCAATAATAAAAAATGCATGCCTCCGATTTGTATTAAAGTCGGGGAAGAACTTGACCGTTTAACACAACAAGAGAAAGATATATAAAACCAAACTTGTACATCCATGAAACAACTTTAACTTTTAGGAAAATGGGGCTTGACATGGGATTAGAACCTCTGTGACCAAGTGATTAAGAGTTTAATCCTGATGTGGCATCCCATTCTTCTGAATTACAGTTGAATGTCAATACTAGATAGGTTGGTTCTGAACGTTATCCACACTTTAAGCCCAAAGTCGTTTTGTATGAAGAGATGCATTAATATACATAAAACTAACGTTGAACATTCACCTAACAACTGAAAGCTTTTAGGAAAGTTGGTTTTGACAGTTAAAAATAAAGTTAAACAGTACACACATTTCCAAGAGAAATGGGTTACTATTATAAAAAATAACTCAAAGAAAGTTAGTTGCACTTGACTATGAAACACAGTCTCCAACACGGACAACGGGACACGACACAAACACTATGACACCAATAATGTCAAAAATATAAGACGCCAACACCGCTACATATATGATTTATATTTGAGCTTCATTCATCCATCTACTATTAAAAGAGATATTCTAATCAAAATTAATGTCTTTAATTCTTCATTTATAACATTTCCTCAATACATATTTAAGCCTTTTAGATGTGTGTGTGATTTGTCCACAAAAATTTAAAGTGTGTTGAAGCAAAGAAAATAACAAATAACAAATTCTTTTTGAAACATTTGTCTGTACTTTTCGACATGTATTGTATGAGTATCATAAGGATTTCAAACATCAAATTAAAGAGTGTTGAAGCAAAGAAAAACACATTTTTTGGGGGACACTTGTCTGACACATGTCGTAAGAGTGTCATACAAGTGCAGGACACTGACACATGTCAGACACTGCGACACGTCTACTCCTAGAGTTGTACATGCTTCATAGGCACTTAATCATCGACCTATTTACTTTTCAACTTTGGGTTTTCTCTCCAATATTGATTCATTATAAAGAACTCATAACTTTTGTAAAACAATCTAGAACTAAATAGTGCTAGTGTTAATATATCAGTAAAAGAAATGAAATTTAAAATAATACATGTAAGCCATGCACAATACATATCTATATTGTTAGATAAAACTACTTTTCAGGGTAATTTTAAAACTACTTTGGAAATGTAGTTCTGTGACTAGAAGGTCTCCATTCAAGTCGTGAAATCAGTCTCTTGCAAATACACGATAGATCTGACCCTTCCTTTGACGCTACCATGGTGAAAGTTTTATAGCACCAGGTTCCTTTTTTGGCAATATTGTAATGCCAACCCCCAGGATGAATGTATGAATGGATGTTTGAAAATGACAGGAACTTCTCCCAGAAATTCCGTTTATAATGTTAGAAGAGGAGCCCGAGGTTCCTTTTAGAGGGAAGATAAAAAAGTTCAAACTGGTCTACTTACATATTCAAGTGTCACAAACATCATAGGAAAACAACATCCAAATATCAGCCTAGGGTGGTTAGTATTAGAGGTGTGGCTGAAATATTTAATGAAAACAGATAAACAGCAAAGTTGGCACAGTGTGCACAAAAGAGAAGAGTTTCTCTCCGTCATATCCAGACTCAATCAAATATCATAAACAAAAAATCTGTCATGATTTTTCAGGTCATAGAAACATTCCAAATTAGGCAACAATGTTATTTTCAATAATGATTGAATCATTAATACAGTGAGTACAGAATCAAAATCCTGTCAGATTGCAATGTCATTGATGAAAAACTTCCAGAAAATTATTACTCACCTTGAACCATGTTGGATCTGTGCAGCTTTATTCTTTGAAATGAAGTTGGTCATTTTCTCATGCAACCGTACACTAGCCTGGCAAGGCCATCAAAATCACTAGGCATTCAGGTTGCATAACTAACAAAAAGTAGACATGATTCACATAGTAGATCCTAAAGCCTAAACAATAGATACTAAACAAAAAATATCTGAACATACATCGGCAATATGTGCATAACGAAGTTCAAGCCATATAGGATCATGATCTTCCAACAGAACCTCTTTTCTCTCAGGTTGACCACCATTCTTGCCAGGAATCTAGAGAAAAAGTAGATTTGTGTTAATATAGTGGGCACAATTTTAGATGGAAAAAAGAGAAATTGTGGAATACCTCGTGAACATATTTATTTCCCTCCATATTCAACAAATCATGGCACATTGCATCATAAGTCCACTCGTGTATCAAAGGAGCAATCTATAACATCCATAATAGAACCCCCATTGTAAGCAATATGATACAGATTATTGAAATAATCTACAAGCCCATGAGCAAGAAAATAGAGATAAAAACCTGATCGATAGTTCTATCAATGATAAGCAGCTCGCATGTCTCAGTCTGAGGAAAATTAGGTATACTTTTTTTATATTTCATAAGAGAGTCCCAGACACCAGCAGCAAGCTTTGTAGGAATAAGATCATGAAGAGTAGTCATTGTGTTCGCATCTAGTGACCGGGCAGCATGAAATCGAACAAAAGGAAATTCCTAGAGAAAATTACATGATTTAGAACATTGACATACTATGGGAAACTATTAAAATTTTCAAATTCCTACGGCAAAGAGTCAAAGAGCATTGACTACATACTCTTAATGAAGCAAAAACAGAAGCAACTCGAGTAGCCATCACATTCAAACATGCAACAGCTTTTTTATTGTTCTCCTCGTCCCCATATAGCTCCTCTAAAGCTCTCTCATTGTTTGTAACGAAACCCTGCATTAACAGGACAAAATGACAACACAAAATAACGAGATAATCATAAGAATGAGAAAATACACTAAAAAACTTCCTACTGAGCACATTTGAAGGTTAATAAATTTTCTTAAATGAAATAATCTCAACGAGCCGATTTCATGAATTTTGAGCTTAAAAAGTATAGCTACACTATACCTTTTTAGAGAGACGCTATTAGAACAAAATACAAGAATGATTAAAATATCCAATTTGCACAAATCATTGGACGTTCGATCCATTTCCATGATTGTTCCATTTTTACTGCGTGAAAATTACTCCATTATAAATCCTCGACAAGTCTCTAATTTTACAGATTCAGTCAAAGGCGTAATTGTTTGTAATATTTATTCAAAGTATACTGGAATTTGAATCTGAAGAACAAACTTTGTATCTGTTTTGCAGACGTGTTTTTTCAACAGCTAATAGATTCTAATAAGTTATTATAACTGAAATAGTTGACCTGAGCTAATGGCTATGTACATTAATATTGTATATGTGGAAGTGGACAAATACTAGGTGCATGTCTACACTTAATAAGTTTTGAAAATTTCTAATACTGCTTATATAACTATGAAAGGGAAGAGAGTAATCTCATTCATATGAGCAAAGATGTAAAGAGTGGAAGGCAAGATAAATGAAGTACAACCACATACCACATACCTGACTGTCGATGGCAAAATATTCTAAATTCATCTGCCATGCACAGTGAAAGAAAAAAAATCACAATAAGCAACATATGAAATTGTTTTCGACAATATTCAATTTAACATAGAGTTCATAAACATTTTAAAAACAAAAACATAACTTCACCTCTCTTAATGCACCAATGCGAGGCAAAACCAGTGTATCTTTCTTAATCTCCAACACCAATTCTCTGGCAATAGGTGAACTAAAGAAAACAAATGCTCTACAAAAACACAGAATATAACAGGCTTGAAAACCAATAAGTAGAAGTGAAGGTGAAATCGCAAAAAAAAAGGTACGAAAGAACACATACTTCCTGTATAAAGGTTTTCTTCCAGACATATCTGACAAAAACATTATTACACTGCCAACACAGAGGGAGAATCAATAAGAAACAATTCTATAAAACCAGGTGGAATAGGTT